>JAEIGQ010000011.1:2895000-4095000 GCA_018904275.1 Lordiphosa clarofinis
GTCCTTGTTATAAGAATTTAGCATCTGTAGAGTATTTTGGATGTCCTCTTATCTGACTATCGCAAAGAGATCGTCAACATATTTGGTTAAAAGTCTGTTGGTTTTAACCTTTTTAAAGAGTTGAAGATCCCATGCGGACACCTTGTAACTGAACATACAGCTCTGCTCAAACTTAAAGTAAAGTATTTGTATTTTAATCCCCTCCTTAATGCGATAAAGTTTTTATTTCGGAACGGAAGAAAATCATCCGTTTTCCACTAATATATTGTAATTTGGTAATATTGGTAAATTTGACTTCAGCGTCATATGACGCTTAAGTCATGGAAGATTATAGAAAGAATGAAAAGGCATATGGAGGGGGAGAGCAGAGGGATAACAGTCACTACACAGTGACTTGGCAGTGAAAAAGAGAGGTTTTCAAAATATTTACAAAAGATGATTAAGATTATAATTTCTGCCTGTTATTCCTTGGCGACTGTTGTATATAGTTATCTATGGAGCAGCACAATAATCAAGAATTACAGAAAAAAGAATGCTCACAGCAACAAGTAATCCTGTTGGGATTACTAATCCCTGTTAGTTTTCTTCTTTTGGTTGTTATTGATGTTTTATATACTTAACACTGAGAGATCCCTTAAACTAATCGAAGCCTCGTGATTGAACCTTTGTCCAGGAAACTTTCCTTTTTCCAAATACTTATGCCCTTGACTATAGAGCTGCTTAGCAAATCTTTTGACTGTTATCGACTTTAAACTTGTTTGGCACGCACTTTATCTCTCATTTTGGTTTAAATTATAAAAGGTTTTTTTTAACAAACTCCTCTTTTTTGCAGCATGATGGATCGTAAAAAAGTCTTGGAATTGGACAAAATCTGTCGTGTGTGCATTTCGGAGCGTAAAGAGATGCGTCCTCTCTTTAGCGAAAAGGTACCCGAAATGCTGATGGACTGCACTTCGGTGCGTGTGGAGCCCACCGAGGGTTGGCCGGATAAAATCTGTGTGCAATGTGTGCATGCCGTTAGTCGGAATCATGCCTTTAAGTCTTTGGTGGAACGAAGTGACAAGGAGCTCCGTGAATACATCAAAAGTTTGACTGTGCGCCTGGTCATGGAGGAGCAACAGACGAGCAGCAGCAGCAGCACAACTGCTCAGTCTGTCAAACAGCAACAGCAAATGGAGCGCAAGCAACAAAAGTTGATACAAAAGCAGCTCAAACTGCAGCAGCAGCAACAGCTGGAGGAACAACTGCTCCAGCAGCAGCAGCAACAATTGGCAATACAACAACAACAGCAACAACAACAACAGCAGCAGCAACAACAGCAGCAGCAGCAACAGCAAAGCAAAAAATGGAAGCCCCTACTGAGAAAGGGCACCAAGAGTAAGAACTCTCCCGCCCATATTGCAGCCGCCATTTCCTCTCAGGTGCAAATCCTGCCTGAGCCTGCCCCACCTCCACCTATGCAACAGCAACAGCAGATTCAGCACATTCAAATGCCCACTCTTCAGCCTGCTCCCGCTCAGCTCATGTCTGCGCCCGCCACCCAGCAACTGTTACTGCCCAATGGTCAATTCATTACCACAGCGCAGATTGTGGCTCCTCAACTGGCGCAGATTATTAACACGGGTCCCCAGAATCATCATGGAGGAAACGGGGGATCACAGTTCCTGCCACAATTGCTGCAGACACCCAACGGGCAGACCCTGCAAATTGTGCAGCAGCCAAACGGCACCCAGACGCTGCAGTTTGTTCAATTATTGCCCCAAAGGAGTCTGAACCCAGCCACAACGGATGCCTCTCTGGCTGAGGCGGATGTTCAGCTGCTGGATGAGGCCTGCGAGATGGACGATGAGGATTTGGATGAGGTGTATGAACAGCTAGATGGCAAAGGTCACACATTTGAGACCATTGTCTTGGATGATGATCAGCAACAGGATTATCTAAAGGATCAGGTCTTAATCGATGAGGATTTGACACAAAGTGACAATATGGAACAGGAACACGAGTATTTTGATGATCTGGAGCAGGAACAGCAGTTGGAGGGAGAGCTAGAAGGCGATATGGAAGACGAGGACGAGGGTGGTTTGGTCAAACATGAAGATGAAGATGATAACTTCATTATCGAAGAGATTCAACTCGATGATGATGACATTCTGGATGAGGCAGACGAAGAGGCTTTGACCCCGGATTGTGAGTATATCACAGACGATCAGGATCAACATTTGGCAGGCGGTGAAGTCGAAGATGATTTGCACTATGCGATTATGGAGCCACCTGATGGTGAGACCAGTGCGGATATAGAGCAAGCCTTCATGGAGCAGGAAGGAGTGGGCGATCTAGCAGTGCAAGAGGGAGTGGAATTGCACAGCATTAGCCTGGAGAATGCCGTGGTGGAGTTTAGCCAGGCAGATACTCTGGTCTCGGCACCCGAAACCATCAGCCTAAGTCCTCCCACACCCAAACGAGCCAAAAGGGGAGCAAATCATATTCTCGCGACGACAACATCAACAACATCTGCACCATCCACCACTACCACTCTTACCCTGGCGCCCTGCAATCATCAGAGTAGTCCACCCCCTTCCAATCCCTCCCCCGCTCCTATCAATAGCAAACTGGCTGCAGCCAATTCCCGCCAATTGGTGCAAACCGCCTCGGTTATAGCTGCCGCAGGAGCCGATGATAATTATGAAATCGATGCCAATCTGGTCACTGAATTCATCAGGCAACACACCTCACCCCTGGGCTCGGGTCGCTACATCTGTCACCTCTGCAGCACCGAATTCCGCCAGTTCAAAGGCCTGCAGAATCACATGCATTCGCACACCAACTGGATTCGTGCCAATTGCAAGAAGCAGCCACAGTGTGAGATCTGCTTGAAGAGTTTCAAGGGTCCGGGCATGCTGCGCATGCATATGAAAACCCATGATGCCGAGACTAGCACACCCGTCTGCAATATCTGCAATCGCACCTTCAAGTCCAAGGCCATTCTCTACAGACACCGGCAGACCCATCAGCAGCGTGCCTACTGCTGTGGCGTCTCCAATTGCCGCAAGAATTTCTCCTCGGCGGCAAATCTGAAATGGCATGTGGAACGCAAACATCCCGATGTACTGGAACCGTACTACAAATGTGGGAAATGCTCGACCCTCTATCAAAACGTGGACGACTTGCAGCAGCATGTGGAGAGTTCGGAACATTGCAATAGTAGCTCATCCAGCAGTGCTGAGGTCAACCATCAGACCAGCGCAGCCGCTACCAACACCACAACCACCACAAACTCCGCCTTCAGTGGCGCCCTGAGCATTGTCAGCAATGGCAATGATATATCCAATCTAATTGCTGCCGCTCCCAGTGCGACTAACAACGCTTCCACAGATACCCATGCGGTGGTGGTGGGTTCCTCCGGCGAGGTTTATTTTGTGACGCAGGCGTAGCCAGCGGAGTTTGCCGTTTCGGGTCCAAATGAATGCCTGATCGGTATTTAGTTTATAACAATATACATATGCGTATATATATATAATGACTATATATTTTTGTACCACTTCCTAAACTCTAGATTTCAGTTTAGTACTCGAATTTTTGCAAAAAAATAAAACGGAAAGGGAGAATTTAGTTCTTATTCAATTAACCAGGAAAATGCTTTCGCATTGGATACTTAGACTAAACTAACTGATTAAGAAGGAACACAGACACACACACACACATACACATACAATATTTGGCTAGGTTTTCATGTTGTTGGGCTTTTTTGTAAAAAATTAAACAAAAAATTGTTTTTAATGCAAATAAACTACAAATAATTATATAATTGAACAATGACTTTGATTGAGGACTTTTTATGTTTGGTCTTAAATGCGTTGACAGGTGTTTGGCTGTTCCGAAGGGATTGCAGACTTTCTGAAACAGTTTTAAATTGCTTTGAAATCTGAATGATTATGAAAAGGTGTTCTATTCATGTGAAATATCGTAGCAACGGTGTCCCAAAAACCTTTTTTGGTTGGCCTTAAATCTCTCGTGTTTTGTTAGCAGAAGTAGCAAAATTCTTCACCCAAACAATTTTGACAAGCAAAATAAATTTTTGAAAAGTAAACAATATTCTTTTTTTGGATAGGTTGCATTTGGTTGGTAGTATTCGCATACGATGCACAGTGGGCGAAATTACAAATTTAAGGAGGCGAAATTGATATCTTCCAAAGTAAACGAGATAATCGCAGTCTGTTTTCTTTTTCTCCTAAAGGTAAGCATAAAAGTTGCAAAAAAAAATCAAAAAAAATTTTAATTTGAAAACAATGTTTTTTTTTTCAAAATTTCAAAAAGATTTCTCAACTTTTTTTAAGATTGGAATAAAAGAAATAAAAAACATAATACAAATAATAAAAAATAAAACAAAACCAAAAATATTTTTTTTTTATAATTTTGCCCAGAAGTTTGCAACGCATAGAAGGAATCATCTCCGACCACATAAAGTATATATATTCTTGATCAGCGTCACGAGCTGAGTCCGTCCGTCTGTCCGTCTGTCTGTTTCTACGCCAACTAGTCCCTCCGTTTTGAAGCTATCGAGCTGAAATTTTGCACAGAGTCTTCTTTTGTCTGCACGCTGCTAATATGTCGCTAGCTACAAAGCTGCCATACAAATGATCGGTCGAAAAATGGGTTTTAATGAGAAAAACAGTTTTGTTCTTAAGTATTTAGCCTTGTAGTTAGCCTTGACTTTCTCGTTTTTTATTTTATTCGACTCAGAAGCGGTGAAGGGATGCAAGCAAAGAAGATAGATACATAGACAGCTTATTTTTTTTATTCATTATAATATTTCTTACCTCTAAAAATTACAATAAATAACAATAAAACACTGATCAAAAAATTACGACATTGACCGCAAGGCCGTCTGTCGGGAAATGAGTTAATTACATAAATTATCCATAACACAAGCTTACAAAATACAAAAAAGGCCAACTTTAGCAACAGAGAAGATAAAAAGCTTTCCATAAGTATTTTAAACTCTCCGTTTTCCCAGCACGTCAGGTTTTCGAGATATTTGTATAAACGCGAGCTGAGCGAGTGATTTACGTTACAGAAAACCCGAACACGAAGCTTTGACTTTGCTCGTAAGATAGAAATTTTTAGATTTTAATATTGAAAATGGTTTTTTTTTTGTAAAAGCGACTTTTTCCCAAGTTTAAATAATTCAGGAAAATTTTCTGCTGATATTGTAGATTGGTAGACCTTTGTCTCTTCTTATTTAACATTTTTTATAGCCGTTACTCGTAGAGTAAAAAGGGTATACTAAGGTCGTGCAAATGTATGTAACAGGCAGAAGGAACCATTTCCGACCATATAAAATATATATATTCTTGATCAGCATCAACAGCCGAGTCGATATAGACATGTCCGTCTGTCCGTCCGTCTGTATGAACACCTAGATCTCAGAAATGGTAAGAGATAGAGGTTTGACATGTATGGGACAAATGCTTCTTTTATCTGCACGCAGATCAAATTTGATTCTAATTTTGGCCACGCCCCCTCCCGCCCCCCCAATTCGGAAAAATCGTTATATTTCCTACAGTTGCAAATGAGTAATCATTTCATGAGTAACGGGTATATCGAAGTCGATTAGAACCGACTTTAACTTACGCTCTCATTTTAGATTGTGGTGGTATTTGTTTATTTCGATGTGGTATCAATTATCTTATAATTTCGCCATACATCCCTATTAGGAAATGTTTACCAGCTTTAGTTTCAGTTAAAAACTTGAACATAAAATATACATTTTTGTTCAGAACTAGGGCTTAATCCCGAAACGAATTTTGGTTCCTGTACCGGTACGTCCCGAAATAATTGTTTCGCTTAAAGGTTCCATTTCGGTTTTCCATTAATTAAGGTTTTCGGTTTCGATACGGTACCCGGATTTTTATTTCGGTATACCGGGACTTACCAATATAAGTGTAGTACTTTTTAATATTGGAAAAAATAAATTCTGAGATAAATCTAAATCATTTTATTTCAGTGCAAAAAAAAAAAACGATTTAAAATGCAACACAAAATGTATGGTTTCACAGTCAAAGTAAAACTAGAAAAACCATTTTCTACTTCTTATTACTATATCAAGTTAAAAGTAAGAACATGATTACATTATACGCTCGCATATAATATTAAATTTAGGGTTTTCACGATATTTTTGTTTTTATTAAGAAATCTGTTTAAAAATAACTTTCGAAAAAATTTGACATCACCATCCTAGACCCAGGTCATGAGATTAGCGCTAATCTGCGTAGCTGGAAAAAATGTCGACTTTTAAAATCTCATACAATTCTGGGAGCTTTGTGGAGGATTCTGGCCACAAGCTAAGGACTTTATCAACTTTCTTTTTCTGCCATAGCAGCTTCGTCGGCGCTTTCAGATAAACTAGTATGAAAACTTCATTCATCATAAAGCAATGATTGCTCAGCTACCCACTCAGTACTTAGCGTTACATTTTATCTAGGGACCAAAAAGTGTCACATATTCAGTCGAACTTCCTTATAGCGAATTTCAAGGGGACAAAAAAATGTTGTCAGGATATAGAAGATAGAAATACTTAGTACGAATCTGCAGTGTTCAGAAACGAATTCCTTATATAGAGAACTTCTTTGTAAGGAAGTTCGCAATGGAGAACTTCGACTGTACAAGCATTGTTTTCAAAAAGGGTTTTTTCTCGCTTTTCTACTTTCTGAACAAACAATTTCACTAGTTGTTGTTTGGAGCCGCAAAATTGGAGCAGATGATAAGAAAAAAGAACCGAAACTGTACCGGTACCAACGTTTCAATAACAACGGTAAACGGTATTCGGTTCTTAAAAAAGAAATTTGTATCGGTTTCGGTTCCGGTTCCGGTACGTGACTTGAAACGGTTTAATTCGGTTTACGGTTCCGGTATAAATGATTATTTTTGATTCAAGCGACCTACGATGCCAACCCGACAGCTAGGTAATCGGAAAATTTTTACTAGAGTCCCGTTTTATCCTCTCGACTTCTCCGTTTGCCTGTCTTGTCATTATGTGTTCGCTCTTCGGTAATGGTCCCTGCAAATTCGTTGCTACATTGATCCAGAAACCTGTAGGATAACTTGTCCTCTCCATTTGTGATGGTTTTGCTACTAGTAATAACTTGAGTGGCCATCACAACTTTAAACTTTGTAGCCGACCATAAATCGAAATATACTATTCATTTGAAGTATCGTCGCCTTCTAACTTTGTATCTCTTATTTACAAACATACAAAGCCATAGCAAAATGAAAAGAAATTTTTTAACCCCACTAATTTGTTTATTATGTGATAACTAGTTATTTTCGCAAAAATTCCAAAGCCGCTTTTCTTGTTTTGTATCATTTGTTCCCTTTTGTTATTCAATTGTTTTTTTGTTTTTGTGTGTGCAGAAGGCATAAGCATACCGGAAAAACAACAACAAATGATCTAAAGGGAAATAACAATCAAGCCAAGGTCGGGTTTATTGATTTTAACGGGCAACACGTGTCATCCAAACTAAATCATAATTGGTTAGGCTCAATCGCTTTCCAGCTGGGATTACAATTTGGAAACTTTTTACAAAAATCTGTTTTTAAAGTTTTTGTTTTTTGTGATATTGGAAAAGCCTCGCTGGCTTGGTTATTGATTTATTTCCAATTTCATTCAACTATTTAACTCTAAAGCTCTTACTAAATGATTCATTACTTAAAATTCATTATCTGGCAGAAAAAACAACAACAACAAAAAATATTGTTTTCCCCATTCGCGTTGCTGGCTTTTCGTTCTGGCTCTGTTTATGTCATTAAACCGTTCAAGAGTAAACAAAAAAAATATTTTCTTATTTTTATTTTTGCCGGAAGAAAAGGAAAGCTGTTTACATTTGCAACAGATCGAATCGATGATTATGATGAGCCTGATGCAAGATCTGTTTGATGTATTCCGGTCAATGTCTCTAGCCTATGATTTACAATTTTACAGACACTGAGACAACAGGCCAAGTCAGTTGAGCAAACACTTGTTGCCTGGCACCCCCGCTCCCAGGCCCCCTGCCTCCCTCCAACCACAGCTAGCACCATTGACGCAATCGAAAAGAAAAACAAATTGTTTATATTTTGCTTTGGCTTTCAGCAAATAATACTTACCTACGATTATTCGTGTGAATATCGTGCGGCTCGCGTCGTCGCATTATTTTGCAGATATTTTGTAGCGTTTTCCGTTTGCTTTTGTAACGTCACGAATTTGCAGTTCACACGTTGAATCGCAATTTTGATTTTCATTTTTCGTCGCACTTTTCGCCTTGTTCTATTCAGAGTTGGTGCCAATAAAAAATGTAGGGTAACATATGAGTTAGTTGATTGAGCTACGTATGAAAAGACAAGTAAAATTTGCAAGTACAATTTTGATTGATCATTGAACCGAAACTAATTAATAATAAATTACCAAAAAAGAATTATTTTGAAAGGGAACCAACCAGTTCGATCATTCTTCAGCGACTAAGGGGTACACAGCCTTGGGACGAAACGGTGCGAGCTAATTCATTTGGTTGCCTTTCAAGATGTGATCGTTTGTCTGTTTGAACGCGTCGACCTCAGAGACTATAAGAAATGAAATGAATGTGAATGAAGCTCATCAATTTTGTTTCAGATTTGGAAAATTTCCTTTTCCGACCTCCAAATCAGTAAAGTTCACAAATATAAAGTTAGCACTAAGTGACGTATTACAATTCTGAACAGCACATTAAGATCCGACAAAAAACTCCAAAGTTCTTCAGCACAGTGCGTGTGACTACGAATAAGAACACACATCATAAAAATAAAAGGAAATCTGAACTACAAACCGAATACCTTAAAAAATAGCAGTTTGGTTAGGTACAATTCATCGATCAGTTTGATTAAGTAGCGAATTCCTCAGTGTATGGTAATTTATCTAAACGAAAAGGCTTGCATTGTTTTGGTGTTATTTTTCCAACCTACCTTTTAATAAACAACAAAATTCTCCGTTTGCAGACGGGCTCCAGGTGTCATTTGTGTATTTCCTGCAATTGCCGTCTTATTACTTAATATATCTGTCATCAGATCGAATTGTGAGAGTTTTAACAATAATCTGGAAATTAAATATATTGAATATTTTTATTTAAAAATTTTAGCAGGCTCGAGCTCAGAGGGAGGAAATCTCTCACTCACAAAAACAGTACGACTATTTGTGGACGCACACTCATACACACACAAAGCCTACTGACAACTTAGCGTTGTTTCGAAGTGCCGGTTGCTGTAAAGCTGCTATGAAATTCCCAAGCGGTTATAACAGCGCTGGTACAAGGAGGCAGCTACTGACTTGCAGTAGACAGGCAAACAACTGCTGATGATGGGACCGAGAGGTTTCTGAATTAGCTGCACAGTGTAACAGAATATTTTACTGCAAAGACGTGTTTCTGTTTTGAACATAGCAAACATTAAATGACCTTGAGCCTGCTTAAACTTGATAGTTTATTTTAAAGTTATAAAAATGATTTTTACGACTTAAATTTCGGAAAAAAAAAAATAAAAGTCCAAAATTTCTCATTAGAAACGTAATGCTTGAAAATTGAGAGCGAAACCGCTGTTTGGCTTAATTTTTAAGCTGTTTTATTCACCGAAACGGTGGGTAAAACCTCCCTGATCCACTAAACCGCACCAGCCTGATTTTCCGAACGGTAAAATTGAGTCAAAAAACTTATTCATTAGAAGGCACAGGCCGCTTCAACTTCTTAAAAAGGCAATAAATACTTTGAATACTGTGTCAAGTGATTTGAAACAGGCACAGTTTGAATTTTGAGTTCGATTTTCGGGCTTACTTAGTTGCCAGCTAAGCCCTTTAGTCCATTTTTGAGCATCTCATCAAAAACATATTTTGGAGGGAAAAATGTGCGTTTGTCTTAGAGGAAATTTTTTGAATTTATCTGACAACCTTTTTAATATTTAATTGGTGACTCTAAACAACTTATGCATTATACACCAAAAAGAGCTGGTTGCCTATACTAACGTAACGTCAGCATCCTTCCGAATGAATCTTCAGTAGGCTTTTCGCTGACGAAAGCATAATTTCACCCGCCTCTCCATAAAATCATTGTTCTGATCATTTGGGAAAAATGACGTAAGCCGAACATGCGTTCCGTAAATCACATCCTAACAAGTAAAATTAAGACTATGAGAAGGGACACAAATCAAAAGTGAAGTGAATTCAACCAATTCTGTGGTAAAAATGCTCCAACTCATAGTTGTGGGTTGAACTTACCGTCAGGTAGAGTAAAAGTGGCATAAAACATAACGTAAAGATTACGGTAGCTTAGTAAATTTCAACCAGAAATGAACTCATAAGTGTAACACGACTTGAACTTCAAAGGGCAACGCGTAGTAAAATGTTAATTGTATTGAATCAGCTCACCAATAAAGTCTGTAGTTCATGTATTTCTCAAGCTCGAACTCCATCATATATAATCAGGCCTGTTCTCGTTTCCGGATTCGACTGATCGGAATTGGTTTGAATAGTGAATTCTAAGAATTACAGTCTGTTTTTGGAAGCGGAAACTTTGAACATTTACGAATGCGCACTGATCTGATCGAAATTGAAATCGGGAACAGGCCTGAACATGAATACAACTAAAACTTGCGCATCAAGTTTAGTATTTAAATGGTAACTTTTACTGATGACCCAGTAAACAAAAACATAACACCAAAATGTATATACTTCTGTTACATGTAAATTTATATTTTAATGGTGCAATGTTACTTCAAGCCGCAGTTTTGAAAACAATTTTGGAACCTTTAAAGCCTTGGAGCGGCCATCAAACCTCAAAATATCTGATTATAGATTTTCTAAAACTTCTCTACAAAAAATACAGAATTTGTGGGCCATGTTGTGTAGGGTTGTCCATATTTCTCAAAATATCAATATCGATAATATCAAAAATCAACATTTTCAATATCGATATTTGATATATCGTGTCCAGAAGACATCGATATTTCGATCTATCGTTATTTTTTAAAGCTTAATAAAAGTGAAAACTTTTAAGGAACCTCCTTACCCCCTTTTCTCGCCTTAAATCTTATTTTTCTAATGGGTTATTGTGGTTTCGGATACAAAAACGAAAATTCTAAGAAAATATTTTGCTTAAATATTATAGATATTTAAGGATTTTGTCTTTTTGAACGGGACTGGAAAAATGATTTGTATATATTTTACTTAGAAATCGTACATCTCCGAAGAAAAAAGGGTATAAGTAAATATTGACATCCATTAGGGATTTTGTGCTAAGTACTAGAAAAAATATAACTTTCATATAAGGCGGTTTAGTGTACATATGGCTACGGGGGAGACCAGTTTCTAGTAAAATTAAGTGAGGGACACATATTATTAGCAAGTTCAGTCATACATATAAGCTTAGATTCTATAACCCAAAAAAGCTGCTACAGTGCCTGTATGCCTGTATCAAGGACCTTCCCATGCTGGGAGCGCTTCCACTAGGCGTCAGCGGTGAAAAGAATATTCAAGATTGTCTGCAACGCATTTTGTTTTCGTTTTTAAAAAGTATCTAATTTTAGAGCATTTCTAGTTCGACTTTTCCTGTTGCATTTCAGTTCCTTCTTTTTTTCTGAAATGTACGGGTATTTTCCTTATCGTTGGCATTAAATTGAACTTGATCTACTTATGGCTACGGCGAATACAAATGTACATACATTTCAATGTACATAGGCAAATACGCTGCAAATATTTATATAATATTGTACAAATATAGACTGGCTAGCCGAACCGTGATCATATTTTTAGCATTATCATTGCTAAAATACAATTTAGTCGTTTCTTGCGACGCAATTTCATTTCCGATTTGGATTTCATCAAAAAAGAAGCAATTTTTTTATGTAAATTGTATTTAATGTGGGGCACGCGAACAACGTCTGCTATTGACATTGAGTGCAATTGTTAATGAATTTCTATGTTGATTTGAGAACAAAATTGGGTTAATGGAAATCCAAGTAAATTGCCTATAGCCTACTTAAGTGGATAAGACTGGTGTTGGTCTTGTTTCCAAATGATGCTTTCATGACTTTTGTTTATGATTTTTACTCACAGCCGGCACTTGAGTTGGCTTGAATCCAACAATTTGTAGGTGGCAGCAGCTGGTAATAAAATTATTTTGGTATGGTCAGTGCCTTCTTGTGGCTCATCAAATACAAAAACATTGTTGGTTTTTTCGTTTTCTTTGATTAACCTTAAAAAAAGAAAATAAAATAAAAACGAAGCCAACTTTTTGGTCTATTTTCAGGGGCAAACATTCTTTTGGCTCTTTAGGCTGTGTCTATTGCCCGGCAACGCCTTCTTCTCACCAATCATTGTCATCATCACCATCCTCATCATTAACTAATGCGGAAACTAATTTTTTAGCGTTGAACGTCACTGATCACGATCGGTAAATGTGGCTGCCCATGGTTTTGGTAACCCATGACGTGTACGTTTCTTACCACCCCACCAAGGGAGGGATAAAAATGCTCGGCATTTCAAACCAAAAGAACAAATTGCTTGCATTGTGTAAATATTGTTAAAAAATGTAAGAATGCTTTTGTGTCTACGGAATTCAATGTCAGGGTCAAACATACATATATTTATAATATTTATAGAAATTTAGCACAAGTTTCTCGTTTTCAATTCAAAGATTTTTGGCAGTAATTTTTTCAAACTTTGTTGTAAAAGAATTTGGCAATTATTTAAGTAAAAGACTAAAGCTGAAATTTATTCAATTAATTTATATTCTAGCAATGTTTTGACATCCACGTACCAAAATGCAACAATGTATTAGATTAAAAATTAATAAAGCAAAACTGTTTTGTACAAAATTAAATTCTACAACTGTTTACATTCCTTACGCAATTTACAGCACTTTAGTTTAATAAGAGAGTTTAATAAATGATCACTTTTGTAAGGTCCAGCCTTCGTGTACAAAGTTTCTGTAAAGATTCCAAAACTGGTCTAAATTTTTCGAAATCTGCTTTTGTTTTCAAGATGTCGCGGAAAGTCCATTTTGCAGTCTTTTGGCTTTTAAAAAATTATATAGATTACATCGAGCTAAAATATCTTTATTTATTATCTTTATTTATGAGTTTTATGCGACAGCCTAAAAATCATGGAAGCAGCATCAGCAAGCCCAAAAACATCTATTTGGCCTTTGAAGAGTAGTTTTCATCAAATTATGGCAAAATTTTGTAAACTTAATCGTCGTGTACAAGCCATCAAGGTGTGTGGATTTTAATTAAAACCACATTAACATGTAGCCTAAAGGCTCTTCTATTTTCACAAAATTTTGATGCATTCAAATCACCTGGATGGACAGAGATACAGGCGGCTAATCCCGAAAAAATGAATTAAAATTAATGGCCGGATAACTAGATTTATACACACAATGTGTATAGGAAATATTAAAAGGCTACGTGATCTAACAAAGAACTTACATTAATGGTCAAGCAAATGTACAATAACATGCAGGCAGTAGATCAAAGCACTTTTCCCCAAATTCATATGTGCTTAATATCAAACAACCTCGCGAGAATGACATTAACATTTTATGAATTGGGCTACGAATGGGCCAAATGAGTTTCGCATTCACTACTAAGCCCCTTTACTATTACTGGTTACCATTCTGACTTTGCTCAGAATTTGAGTCAATCTGACCTACTTTTCGATCTATTTTACCTGCTCTTAAGATTCAATACTTAAAAAAAGCAAAGCCGCGAAAAGGGCATACCTCCAGCTATAGTACATTATTTAAAGAAAATAAAAAGCAATATTGCAACAAAACTAAGAGCGGTACTTTTGGGCACTCTTAACGCAAAGTGACCATTTTTATGTAAACGCTTACAAATAAAAACTTGTTTATATTCTTCAATCTAGTCCGACTACAATCTAGTCCGACTAATTTTGACTATAACTTTTTTATTTTTTGCATCAGTTTGAAGAAAAATCAACTTTGAACGGTTGGCATTAAAAACTATTGTGTAAAAATCTATATCGCTCACTTACTTCAATACTGGCATAACTCAAAAAATACGATTTTTGACTTAATGATGCAGAAATCTGCGCGCTTTACTGTACTATTTTATGCAAAAATTTTCGTATTGCTATCTCTTCTGCTTTCCATGTGAGATGAGAATATGTCGCAGTATCATTTTCTACGTTCATTTTCATGTTGATGCAAGAACGGCCATATCTCAGTTGTCCTGCTGTCGATATTGACCAAACATACTTTGTCTTTCAGTTAAAACATCATATTTTGAATGTTTATTAATAAGCATTCTAAATTTATAATATTTTACTTAATTGAGTTGAAACTAAAAGAACCATTTTTTTTAAGGTTAAGTCCATTGAGAACTTCAAACGTGTTTTTCTCAAAATGGATTACTTTGAGTTATGCCAGTATTGAAGTAAGTGCGCAATATGTATACATAATTATTTTCGACAGTCGTTTTATCCAGTTTCCTAATCAAAAATTCCAGTCCACTGTTGATGCGTTTAAACCCCATGTTTTGAAAACGGAGTGGAAATCGTGCTTTGAAAATTGGTTTCAGAGAATAGAAAAGTGCATAAATTTTATTGTAGAATATTTTGAAAATCAATAAAGTAATTTTCATTTAAAAATAATTCTTATTATTTGCCATTCCTGATATCAGCGATATATTCAAGACAGTAATAAAACCTAATCAAAAACCGTTTTAAAATGATTGGCTGCTGATAAGTAATCTTTTTAAGTAAGATAACGCCACTTTTTTAATCAAATCAACTTTTTTGTCGATTAGGATTATCCATCAGCTGATTACTGCATTATTACTTTGTGCATCGGAATCAATTTTTGTAATTATGACTGATATTTAAAGAGAACAAATTTAGTCGGAGGGATGAAAGCGGTAATTTCTTAGGCAGAGTGAAAAATATTTTAAAGTACTTCAAAGGGATGCCGCTGAATGAATTTATAATCCTTTTAAGTTGGGTCTCGCAAAATTCCACAATACGTGTGATTTTTGCCATCTTGTTGGTGTAGACGGAATAGCTAAGTAATGCCCCTTGCCAATTAATTCCTTGATCATATACCGAATCAACAAATTTTTTCAAGCCTGAATGTATTGCACACAAATAAATTTGTGGATAAATATAACCGATATTGTGGACTAGAAATGCGCCAACCAACCAAACTGTCGTTTTGCGTACGGGGCTTTAAGTGGTTGTACATACAGCAACTTATTAAAACATCAATATATATGTAAAAATAATTGTAGTTTGGTTATTAAGTTGTTAAATGCATCAACAAAATAAGTGCTAAAATAAATACTTGAGACTTACAATGTTTTCGGTAGATTTAACTGTTAGCGCAGTTACTAAACAACAACAAATCTCTTGCATTAAAAAATTGTAAATAGAGGGAAGCTAACTTCGGCTCGACCGAAGTTTATATACCCTTGGAGCACGATATATGCCTGCCAGTTTGTTATTTGGCAGCAATACAATATATTCATAACTGAAAAGTTTAAAGTGCTAAAAAAAAGTCACCTTCAAATTGTCAAGAAGGACGATTTCAAAGTACCCTCTCCAAGGGTATAAAAAGTTACTGATGGCGTTGTTGATGTTACCCCCCACTTTCTTTGTGTACATAGTAATCAAATCGGAAGAGAAATATTCTTAATCTTTTAAAATCTTTATTTATGTAGGGTAGAATGGGGGGTTGTGATCATAGTTTTGTTTTTCGAACATAACTTCGCCAAAATGCAATATTTTTTCGTTCTGTAAATTTAATATTTTAGTTAAAAGATGCATGTAACTTTGCTTATCATTCGTTAAAAAAACAATCATTTTTGGTTTTTATACCCTCGAAATTCGGTTTTAAGGCACAGAACCCATGCCATTTATAAAAAGCCTTTATAGCCAAAAAAGTTGGGTGAAACCAACACGTGGTCGAAACGAACTTAGGCGTAAAGCAGGGATGCTTGTTGAGTCCACTACTATTTGCATTGTACGTGTGACATTGCTGGAATCTTCCCGGAGGGTATTTGGATCTCAACGCATCAAGGTTCTCATGTATGCCGACGATATGGTGCTTTTGGCGGAAAGCCCACAGGAGATGCAACAAATGATTGTCTCTAGTAGGTCTACTGGTCTTCGTAAAATATCAAGTCGAAATAGATAGTAAGGATGAGGGACGTGAGCCAGAGCATAAGGACCTGTGGGGTATCTAACTACGAAAATACCTGCTGCACTCCAATATGTCGTTTAAGAAACATTTGGCCGAAATTGACAGACGCTAAAGTCGCTATTAATAGCACCTGGAAACATCTGCTTGAGGAAAGTCAACAACAGCACCAAATATAAACTCTTTTAGCAAAGTCTAGGGCAATTATGTGTTATGCGGCCCCAGTCTGGGGATTTTGCCGTTTCAGGATGTAGAGCGTTTGCTTCGTTTCTACCTTAAAAAGATCTTTTATCTGCCTGTAAACACCCGAGCTACATTTACTGAAACGGGCCTCGACATTGTTTCAATACACTTCAGCTCACTTTAAAATATAGGCAAAGCTATCAGATGGACTCTTCACGGCTCCCAAAAGTCATAGTTGAACAACTTTTGACAGCCGATCACAGTTCTTCCATGGGATAGTATGAGGATCACAACATAGGACTACACAAACCCTGGAACTGTACAGGATTGAGTGAGAAAAAAATGAGTTCGAGCGCGAAGGCAGGTGATACACGATGCACATAAGCTCCTAGATACAACTTAGGAAGAAACTTTTGGATGATTGACACATATGGGTCATTCTTTTATAAACCGAACAGCGAAAAAATTTTTATTGTTTCTTTCAATAAAAAAATCGATTGATCTCGACATCCCACCAAAACGTAATTTGCGGTTTTGCACAACATTTTGTTATTTTATAAACAATTTTAAAATCGTCAAAATCGAAAAAGTAAAAAAGGGTTTTTAAAAACGTGATTCTCAGGATTTGTTTATCGGATAGGTCTTAAGTTGATACGGGAGATTTTTACTTTCCTTTTTGATTTTTAAATTTTAATAATATTGTAAATGTTGCTAAAAATTATTTATAATTTTTCAGTGTTAACCACCATGATATAGCTTCGAAGGATAAACAGTTTATTGTCCTAAATATAACTTAAATTTTGGTGTTTTCAAAAGATGGAGACTTTATGTTGAAAAGTTATGAATTTTTGAAGTTATAAACAATTAAAGATGCCCTTAAATAAAATTTCTCACGCAGTCAGTTTTAAAATCATGTGATTGAATCTTGGCAATCGTGTTTTTATCAGCTTTTCAAAAATGTTAACACAGGCGATCGGATGAGTATATCATATAGTTGCCATACAAAGCTGAATTTAGTAGTGTTATAAATTACTTTCAAGCTCTGGCCAGCCTAATCCAACAAAATTCAATTAATCACAGCATTCGTATGGAGCATAGATATACTCACGACCGCCGTTAACATTTTTAAAAACAAAATTAAGCACACGTGCCAAGTTTCAATCAAAAAGCTTGAAACTGACTGATGGCGAAGCTTTTTTAAGGGCATCTTTTAATTTGTTTATAACTTAAAAAATTCATAACTTTAAACTATAAAAGTCTCCATCTTTTTGAAAACACCAAAATTTAAGTTATGTTTAGAACATTTGATTGTACATCCTCAGAAGCTATAACATGGTGGTTAACACTGAAAAAAATAGTATTTTAGCCAATAATTTAAAACTATAAATTTATACAGTAAAAATCTTTCCATCGATATCAACTAATACCTATCCGATAAACAAATCCTGAGATATCACGTTTTTAAAAACTTTTCAAATTTTTCGATTTTGACGATTTTTGAAATTGTTTTAAAATTAACAAAAATGTTGTGCAAAACGAGTTGATTATTTTTATTAAAATTTAAAAAAAAATTTTCCTGTCGAGGGACCATCCTCGTGTACACTCGCCGTCCATGTTCTCTTATCTTCCCGTACCACTTCTGACTGTAGGGCTCGACGGTTCCTGCCCTCTCTACTCCTAGGAGGCCCAATGCGGATTTTGGGATTCGCAGGAGTGCATTTATTTTGGTTTTTATAATGTTTAATGTAATAAGTGAATATTTGTAACCTCAATTTATTTTAATGTTCTTTTGAATTACGTTAATGTTAATCTATGAGTTATTTCCCTGCGAGTGGTTTTTCTTACGCACTATTTCCGGTGAACGATTTGATATCTCGGGACGACCGGGGAAGTCAAGTGTAGTAACTGGAAATGGAGGATTGTGGACCACTTAAGGGAAGTATGGGCTAACGGCCTTAATTGCCATGCTCAAAAGGATACCAGCATTTATTTATAATAAAGTCACTATGTGCATTTCTATTTTGTTAACACAAATTATAAAATATTTATGAATAAATCAAATACTACTACTACTACTACTACTACTATATTCTTGATCAGCATGACGAGCTGAGTTGATAAAGCCATGTCCGTCTGTCCGTACGTTCGTTTCTATGCAATCTCCTTCGTCAGTTTTAAAGCTACCTTATCCAAACTTTGCACGAAGTTGTTTGGTACAAATACGCTGCACATTTGTCGGAACCGGCCGTATCGGATGACTATAGCATATAGCTGCCATAGGAACGATCGGTTGAAAAAGTAGTTTTAGTGAGAAAAATATTTTTTTTTTCAGTGCTATCATTCCCAACGCTCGTAATTTTAAGTTTTCAATGATATCATATAATTTCACCAAGACTTGTCGAAATCGGAAAACTATATAATACACAAACGTGAATTCGAGTTTTTCAAATAAGTTTTTATACATGCAGTATATTTCTAAAGTCGAAAGTCGATTAAAACTAATCCAAATTCATTTTGGAGCTTTATCAATTCGAATAGATCAACATCCTCTGTTCCGTCTAATATGAGCTTTGGCTCACTGTCGTCAAATTGGTTCAACGGGATAGCGAACCTGTTCACTTCCACGACCAATTCACTCTTGATTCCATTCCTTAAATTCTTAATGTCGGCATCACTCCCATATCGGAAGATGTCGATTTGAAAGCAATCAATGACTTTGACAATGACTTTTAAGCCAGACAGTGATGGAATTTCTTCGTTCCTAATCAAGAATTGCATTGGTGAGCTTTATGAACCTCTTACTATGATTTTTTCTAGTTCGATTGCACTTGGGCAATTTATAAGTAAATGGAAGGTAGCTTCAGTTATCCCTATGCACAAAAAGGATTCAAAAAGTGATGTATCAAACTAAAGGCCAATTTCAAAACTTAGCAATATGTCTAAGCTCTTTGAAAGTATAGTCTCAAAGCATTTTAATTTTCTTATAAGCTCTTACATTGATCCCAATCAGCATGGTTTTTACTGACCGTTCTACGGCTACAAATCTAACTGTATTTAGCAATATTTGCATTTCTGCATTTGAAAATCGTTGTCAAGTAGATCTGATTTAAACAGATTTTTCTAAGGCTTTTGAAAAAGTTTGTCGTAATTGGACTCATAATTCTTTTGTCCTCAATTGGATCAAATCTTATCTTGATGGTCGAACGTATCAGGTGCTCATTAATGGCAAACGTTCTAGCCCCTGCGTAGCAACATCTGGACTCCCTCAAGGTAGTGTACTGGGTTCGCTGCTATTTACAATATTTATTAATGACATCGGTTTCCTACTTAATTCACATTATCTAAAGCAAACCCCCATATTTCCCTTTAATTTAGTAATATTTTTGTATATATTTTATTTTGGCTCAGAACCCCCCTTCCCCTATCTAAATCTATTTCATCCCCATTAAAGTAATGCAAATCCGCAGCCAATGAATCTCCCAGTTATTATAGCACTTGGCAAAGTCCTCCTTCGCATTACCCTTTAGAGCCCTCGGCGATTTTTCTTTTATCAACTCAATCGAGTCAAAACAGCGTCTTCGGAGCGATCTCTAGAGTTTGCAGAAGAGCTAGAATAGTCAGCTTGGCTTTCGCGTAAGTTTTCCTGTAAACTTATTGCAGCATTCGGTAACCTGCAGTTTTAATTTTTTCAAAAGAAAGCAGAAAACTAAACTTCCCGCAAATTGTATTTTGTTGACACAAAAATTCACATATTCGGAGCTCACAAAACTATGTTGTTTACAATAAAGCAAAACGACACATACTGAAAAATCAGGCTTTAACATTAAGTTGGTTGCAACATTGTCCGACTCGATTTAATTTTAGTGATGACAACTCTTAAAAATCCCTTAAAACTTTTTCTACAGGTAATACAAAATGCATTCCAAATTAAAGGACGATGGAGCTAATTTAATCAAGAAGTAGTTAAAGTACGAAAATAAATTTATTTTGACTTTAAAAAGTTTCTTTTTCTATAACTCGATTACTAAAACTGTGAAACATTACAAAAAAACTTTAGCCAATCAGACCAAGCCAAGATACTTTTTTTTACGATACTTTCACATAAGTAGGTACTTTTACAGTACGGCAGAAATAAATAACAATTTTGAAGAAAAATAAATCTGCATAATTTCGACTTAAAATCTACTCTGCGAATTTATGTTATTTGAAAACAGTTACGGAGAAACCATTTTAACCAATTAAAATTATAGATTACTTTATCCATTCTAAGAACAAAGTTCAATCAGTTTCCAATGCGCTTTTATTTATTTATAATACGCATTCTATTCCCCGAAGAGTTCTCAACTTCAATTATGTTTACAATGTTTTTTGTTACTGCGCAATACGTAGTTTGCCCTTTTTGCTTTGAATTTGATTGTGTATACAAGAAAAATGAGCCAGCACCAAATTGTAATATTTCATTGTTTAAAATAAAAGTTGTTTTCAATCCTAACTGAAGAGTCGAGTGTTTGTATATTCTAAAGTACACAAGCAAATCCAAATTCAATTGCGTTTCCAATTATTACACAAATTAAAAATGTATAATTTGAAACAATATTTATCATTTTTAGCCTAGTCGTGATTAATGTCCATGTAGGTATGTAGAAATGTGTAAGTGACGTCATTGATGAAAAATTCTCAAACGTTGCCGCCCACAACTAGGAACGCACTTGAATTAATAATATGGGAAATATTTGGATGGCGAGCAAATGTTTCATTGGGGGAAAATTTTGTGAATCAAAGCGAAAATCGTATAAATATTATGCAAATTTTTGTTTCGTTGTCAAATCAATTAAATTTGAAATTATTTGGCAAGTGTGCACAGAAACTAAAAGATGTCCACTCTGGCATTTAATGTGATTTTTAATATAAAATGTATTTTTATTTGCAAATATTTAGGGTTACAATTTATGATTTGGCTTTCTCTCTCTCACTCTCGATGTGTTTTTTGGCTAGCGGGCCAAGTTTTCAAGCTTCAAAGTTCAAGGATGTGTTTAATTATGAAAAATCACTTTAAAGTGAATGCTGCAACGATATTTTGCTTTCAAATTTCTGGGACTTACTAAAAAAAATGAAAGTAGAAAAACTTAAAATCTGGATATACTAAGTTTTAGAAACTTCTTTACCCATAAATTTCAAGGCAATATACGTGTACCTTTACTTTGTCGAATGTAACGTTATAAGCTTTCACCTTGATATTTGGCTTTTCCCCCGACCTTTGGTATCAAATTATTTGCCCAGAAAGTAATATTTAAAAATAAACGATCTTCCCTCAATCTTAACTCATTTTCCCATCCCAATCATAAGATCAATTTCGCGGTTCATTGTTCATTTCAATAGCATTGGCTTGGTATCGCTTGGGCCACTTAAATGTACTGCTCATATATATTTACTACAACGAATTTTCTTTTACTTACTCATTTTTTTGCACCTTAAAGATGGCATTTAACTTCAACAGCAATGAACTCCTGGATGACTATTTTGGTTCCACAATTAATTTGCCATATATTTATTTATTTGCTTTATTAAAACATAATATAAAACGCAATTTGAAACCCAAGACGCAATTGGGCAGTGGGCATTGGATATTGCATTTCATGGCGACACAAGTTGGAGTCAGTTTGGAGGTGATTTGTATGTGATTATGTGCCATTAACTGCGCAACACAATTTAGGTAGTTTAGAGTTGTGAGTTTTCATTCATTGATTTTCTTGGAATTTCTCCTCTCTTAACATCATATGGCTCCCATTAAAACCTAAACACAAGTGCTGATAATGTTGTATTTTACCATCCAATTAATTAATTGGTAAATCATAAGACATTATGACAATAAAGATTACTTTTTGCCAATTTAATAAATATTAAGGAGATTATTAATGCCGATTATAGATGATAAGTTACTGATACTGCTACCACAAATCGTTCCGTTTCCTCTTTTCTGTTTGTTTAACACGAGTTGAGTTACTTATCTCTGTAGGCGGAAAATCCCCAGCAAGTATAATTTCCAACACACTAACAAATTCTAGGGAAAAATTATAAAGCTGTCCGGTTAAAGCTAAAATCAATAAAAATAGATATGAACAATTTCGACCAGACTTGCAATTAAAATTGATTATGGTATGCAAACTATAAAGCTTGCTTGCAAAAGTTTTCTCATAAACTATACTTATTATAAAGCGCGCGTTGCACAGTAAACCCGTTTGACGCAGTCAGTCTCATTTGAAAACATCTATAAATTCTTCCACCTTAAGACTTTGGCCTATTCTTACCACCCCCATCCCCCCCCCCCCCCTCCTCTACACCCCCCCCCCCCCCCCCCCCCCCCCCCCCCCCCCCCCCCCCCCCCCCCCCCCCCCCCCCCCCCCCCCCCCCCCCCCCCCCCCCCCCCCCCCCCCCCCCCCCCCCCCCCCCCCCCCCCCCCCCCCCCCCCCCCCCCCCCCCCCCCCATTATTGAAGAGCGATTAAAGCTATCACTTTTGTATTTTTAACATTGAAAAATCACAAATTATTTCGTATTTTGCCTACAAACCGGTTCAGAATCGGGAATATTTTTTCAAATTCCGTTCGACCTCGCATTTTCCAACTTCGGAATAACTTTTAAACTTTTCATTCTATACAAACGGTCAGCAATCTAGTAAATACTTTTTGAATTCGGTTTTCTGGCCTTTGGATTTTCCAAAATAGAAAAACGCAATTTTTCGTACTTTTACACTTATGTTTGTTTTAATTTTGATGTTTGTAATCGCTGAAAAGTTCGCCCAACACTTACCACCCCCACCCAGGTCGTTGTAGTTGTTTTGATTTCTATAAGTTTGAATGAGTTTGACTTGATCGGTGAATAAACTTCCACTGGGATTTTCCCGTTTATACCCATACGAACCTTTTTGTAACCACCACTACATACTTTAATATAGAACACAACCCCAAACAACGACACCCACCCCACCCACCCACCCCACCCCCCAAGCACCGCCACCCCACCCCTACAACACACCCCACCACCCCCCCCACCCCGCCCCACCCCCCCCACCCGACCACCCGCCACCCCACCCACCACCCACCCGACCCACCACCACACCCCCACACACCCACACCCAACCACCACCAACCACCCACACCACCCCCCCACCACCCACCCCCCCAATGGACCGATTTTCGCCGGTACGAATTCCTTGACAACCGGTCCCGGTGAAATAGTTTCCAATTTTCCATTCCCCGTGGGTCATTTCCCTCATATCACTTTCAAACTATTTCTATTTCCTCAACCTCCATCGGATAAAATAGTGTTTAGAGATTCCGCATTCCTGGGCGATTTTCCCTGAACATCAATTATTCGTATTTGTCCTCCCGGTTCGCCTCGTGAATATTTTTTCTTCCCGCTTTCCTCTTGTATAATAGCTATAATATGAGATTTAGTAACTATTGAATGTTATTTAAAAATTTGTTGAAGTCAGAATAATAAAAATTACGACGTGACATTTATTTATTTATCCTAGTGCAGCTATTACCCTAGCAATTTCAAGCCGATCGGCCAAGTCGTTTTTGAGATAACACATTAACCAGTTGAAACAAGTAAGAGTGTTTGTCTTAAAATTTATTTCAATAAATGAGCAGGCGCACTTGCATGTCTTCGGTGTTTTTGCTCGGATCTCATTGTGGTACAGAGAATAGACAGATATAGGTTCAAACTTAAAAATTGTAGCTCTGACAGGGTTTCGCGGTTAGAAGAAGATGGAGGAGGAATTCGCCAAACCTGGAGCAAACTTGATCTGGGTACGGTGTACACCTACATACATGCCAAAACTTGTGGCTTTACTTCTGTGAGATCAACCCGTTTATATATAGAGAGTGACAGTTTTTCGCTGCTTAATGATGGAGGATGTGGAGTGTTCCAAATCTGAAACAAACTCGATGTGGCTACAGTATACACATACATACATGCAAAAATTTGTGGCTCTACCTCTTATAGTCTATGAGATCCACACGATTATACGGAGAAAAAGACAGTTTTTCGCTGTTAAAAGATGGAGGAGGAGGAATTTTCCAAATCTGAAGCAAACTCGACGTGGGCTTTGCATTATTCAAAAGCGGAAGTTTTCCACAAACCTTATGTGACCTTATGCTCGACACGTTCTGAGAGGGCCATCTTCTTGCGGCCTGGGTGGATATACAGAAGATACAAAGTTCCAGATCTTAGCCCTCTCACGCTAAACAATATAAGATTGGAAGCTGGACAGGAAACTACACTGACGACAATATTACTGAGGGAATAAAGAACGCATCCATTGTCCCTTTCAGCAGGCGATATGCCGTAAATGAGGATTTTCCCCAGCAACTGTTCGCTGGCTTTACACAGCCAAAAACGCCAAAACGCTCTCGCAATGCCGTAGATGCTTAAATAGGCCAGGACGATATCGCTCAGCATCTTCGTATCCACCTCATATGGTTACGGTTACGGGACACCGCAACATTGAAGGCCAGCCGGCATACTGGCAAGACAGGGCGCTACCATTCAGCTCACCCGAAGAAGAGCTTGATATAGATGGTTATATGATGTAATAAACCATCCGATAGCTAACCTGAAACATGGACCATTAGCCTTTTCGCCAAAGTAGAGACAACATCTTTGTATAAATTATACGAGCTTAAGAGGTATATAAACTTTGGCGGACTTAAATCACAGCAATATTTAGAACCATTTTACAGAGGTACTATAGATAACCAAATGACCAAATGCCACATTAGTTGGCTGGAATAACAATCGCTTAAAATTGCAAATCCTCGAAGATTTTTGATGAGCTATTGAACAATTAAAGATCTTAACAGTTGAACAACCAAATAATTTAAGTTAGTTTGAAAAAGAACAAGAGAAGAAGTATATTCACAATCAGAGGTATTTTTTGCATTATAGTCGAAACTTTGATTCATCATCAAAGACCAGAAGTCCATCTGAAGCTGCGGATTTCTTCAGCGGAATCGGCCAACAACAGGAACAGGAATGTGTTAATATGACCGCCTATTTTGTAAGCATTAAACAAAATGATCTATTTTATGTATTTTTAATTTAACATTTCATATTTATGTGTTCATCAACACTAGAGAATCCCTTTAAATCAATTCTCAAAACCAACTGTGTCTAGTATCAACCAATAAGGCCACAAACTGACTGACTGTCTGATAACGAATAAAGCTCGGTAAAACTTTGACTAATTAGAACGAAGCCATTAACGTTTAATTTAGAAAACACGAAGTACACCAAAATGACGCAACAATTATGCAAAAGCCAAATGCCAACTGCGCTGCAGTACTTTTCCAAATGAATCAAGGTACTACGCAGACTCTGGTTTTTGATGATGCGTAGCGTGCGTCAGCCCTAATTCTAATGCATATGCGTACTTCTAAAACGCTTAGTGCGCACGTAGTATGCTTGTAATGGAATGAAATAAGATTTGAAATGTCACAACGCTATTTTATTGTCATCCATGTTGCTAAGTACTATGTACGTGTACTTAACGCTTCATATCAAATGAAAATGAAATAAATATTTTAATTAACTGTGGCCTGACATTTCCTACAAAAACAAATATTTTCCTGCCAAAATAGATCGTCGTCTTGCATTTTTATTTGTATTTAATTTTTTTTCTTGTTCCGCTGTCGTGCCGCTGATGCTGAGTGTTGATTAGTCACTCTTATGAAGCCAATTTCGGAAGAGGCTTGACAGGCTGTCACAGTTAGAGGCAGCGGAGGGTAGGCAAATTAGTGTCCATTTGGGAAATGACTCTATAACTATGCAATTATTTTTGGTATAAATCCGTTGACACATAAGCAGATGAGTGTCTGCTACTAGTTGGCCACTCAAGGACAGGTACAGACAGGTGCAGCACTTCCATCACTTAACCCAATCGATTTTCAGCCTGTCCCTGAGGTACAGCAAGGACATGCGATGGGATTGGCAGCCACTAGCTAAATATGCCACAGACCTCTCCTCATCACAACTGTTTTATTATTTGTCAGCTAGTTCCAGTCAGTGCCTGCCTGCCTGTATGTCTGGTGCAGAACAGCTTTCAGTATATTGAGAACACGCGCTTGTCGCTTAATTGAAAACAGGCGCCCGAAACCTCTTCAAAACAACTAAACAAAGTAAAAACAATTCAGATGTCAATTGCTTGTTAATTTTTTGTTTTGTTTTCCCTAAAATGAATCACACAATGGTCATAAATTAAGCTTATCAGCTGATTTTTATTACTACAAAGATTCAGTGGGAGGGGGTAGCCCAGCTTGTTAAGCTATGGTAATCTATGATGGGTTTCAAATGAGGTCAAAAAATTGCTTAAAATATTATGATGTTCAAGAACTTTGCTTTAAAATTAGTTGAATTTTTCACAAATTTTAATATCCTATTACGAAATAACATTATAATAACAACAAGTAAAAGCGCTGTAGTCGAGTCGAGATTTTACTTTATAAGGTGGGAAATGTTTCCTTCTCCCTGTTACACAAGTGTGCACCACTTTATGATGGATACTTTTAAACTTTAAACTTTTAATGGGTTCTGTACCCATATCAGTATCAAAAGTATTAAAATCTGCGAAACTTCACTCTTTATAGCTTTACATTTTTTAAGTCGAAGTTCACATGAATAGAAACACCGTATAACTGTTTTGAAGTCTGAATGCTATTGCAAAGCAATCTTATTTGAATGAAGTATTGTGCCGAAATAAATTTTTTTGTCATCTGGAATCAGGCCTTTAGGAAATTGTGATGCTTTCTGACAATCTGTTGAAAATTTCGTCATCCCTTCGTGATATTAGCTAATTTAAGCTTAAAGTTGATCAAAATTGATGTTTTGTAGAAAACCTACATTCTATTTGAACTCTCCATGTATTTTCTTACAGTACAAATATAAAACACTTTGGTTCAACTAATATCATAATGTATAGAATTGAACAATTAGATAAGTAAATATTGATATGTCGTTATGATAAGTGTATCAATTTTGTCTTAAAACTTATGCGATAGCTACCTGTCCGTTTAGAATGAACCCTTTACCCTTTAACGGCACGACGAACAGAAAACAAACTAAAAACAGAAAAACTAAACAAAATCATGCTCAACAGAAATTTGTAATACATAAAAACCACAGCTTATTGAGCAAGTCCGTAACGCCAAGTATCCACTCATAATGTTTCTTGTAATTTACAATCTGCCATTCCAATTAACGGACTTCTTGCCCAGTTTTTTACGAGTTTGCTGTCCAGATTCCAAAATCGCGAAAGAAACAAGTTTTCGAAAAAATGGAAAAATGCCATCAAAGCCATATTAAGAATGGATACCAATCTATTTTATCTCATAAGAACTTACCATTCTTCTCATGTATGCTTAAAAACATCCAACTGATATCGAAAATCTATAGAGCCTGGAGCCCCACAAAATGTCATCGAATTTAAGGGGGTATTCCTCATGTCAAGGCTGTTTTTTGGACCTTTTTTAAAAAAAATCTTATTTGAAAACGCAAAGAGATTTTCCAATTCTGTTTTTTTTTTAATTTTGTTACAAACAGATAAAAGTAAAAAAAAAAAATTTTTACTGCTTCGATGCGAGGGCTGTTTTAAAAGTTATCGGCCGTCAAAGTGGGTGTCCAACAAAAAAAGGTATGGGCGGCCATGATTTGTCTGAAATGAAAAGTGAAAACGCGGTTATAACCAGAATAGATGTAATTCGGGTCTGAACCTCGAAAAAAATGTTGTGATTTTTGTTGACAAAATGGCGTCCATTAAAATATGAAAAATCTATTTTTGGCCCTTTTTTTTTGTAGTTTAGTGTAAAAAAAAATTTAAAAAATTTTTCAAAATTATGATTGAGGTTCAGACCAGAATGGTGACAATTTTGCGTCCATTTCAGTTCTGATCATCAAAATCGGTTCAGTGTAACTGGAGATATCATGGCCGCCAGTTCGAAAAACGTGGTTTTGAGATAAACGTGTTTAAAGTTTGAAGTTCGTTTTTTGGAAAAAAATAAAACCCAAAATCAAAAAATGCAGTTCTAAAATGGTGACAATTCTGCGTCGATTGCATATAATTTGATCAAAATCGCTTTTGTAGAACTGGAGAAAAGTAGCTTGGCAGTCCGAAAAAGATATTAGTCGGCGTAGGATAGCCTTCGATAATTATCGATTAAAAGCCGATTAATAATCGATATCGATCTGGGCGATAAGTTCCCTACAAGTTCAAGAACCAGCCGTTATATCTCAGTTTAATTGACTGGAAATTTATTTACTCAAAAATTTCTCGTTTTAGCGATAACATTGCTCCACTAAAAAGGCTATATCTTCTAAAGTACTTCGAATTTCAAAAAATCCTTTTAGGGCGATATATTCAAATATCCAAGCTATAAAAAAAAGCAAAAAAAAAAAAATATAATAAAAAAAAAATTTTGCACATGAGGAATACCCCCTTAAAGCGTTTCCGAATCACCCTTGGTCACTACTTTATTTGAGGATACATCTTCCTTGGATCTTGAAGTAAAACCACTGACAAGCGTACGCTGGTGTGTGTAGGGTGCTCCTAGACCATCCCCTGATAAATTTACAGATTTAACACCATAATTGTTCCCTGACTAGTTGACATAAACGGTTCCCTATGTGAACTAGGCTAAATATTACTTAGAATACTAAAAAAGGAAACTAAAATTTGCACTATTACACATACGTTATTAAAAAGGCTTATCAACTAAGAAAGCCTAACAACGAAAAACTAAAAAATTACAAAATAAACTAATAACTACTCTGACACGATGGGGGAATTTCATTTGCCCGCCCGGCCAGCTTTGCCCCGATTCACAGCCAATTTTGGTCAGAGACGTTATTGGAGCTACCAAAATCTTTAATGATATGAGATAGAAAAGAGAAAAACCAAAACCTATAGTTAAATAGAAGCAAAGGAAAAAAATATAAAAAATAATACAAAAATAATAAAAATAAAACTAAAATAAATCAGACAAAAAAACTATCTGATAGTGAAATATAAAACTAGTTCAATAAAAATAATACAATTTTAGTCGCTCGTTTTTTTTTATTAAATATTTGTTCTTTTGACGTTTTCACGTTTTTCTTCTACATATATTTACATATGTTTTCACGTTTTTCTTCTACATATATTTACATATTTTGGCTTGGTGATTCTCTAAAAAGAAACAATCAAATATACTTCTTTTATTGGTCCACTTCACTTCTAATCAAAGGCTCTACTTTCATATATTTTTTTTTGGCTAGTATTACAATTCAGGAGTTACCTCTACAATTTAACTGCTCTTCATTTCCTCCATATTTTTCAAACAATTGTTTGTTCAACATGAAATATATAAATTAACTGCGTCCAGTAGCGGATCCAGGGGGGGCCTATAGGGGCTGAAGCCCCCCCTTAGAGCCCAAATATCTTAATTCACCCAACATATGCAAAGAGCAATATATTGCTCTTAAGAATTTTAAAAAAAGATGCAAATACTTAGATTGTTTAAAAAATGCCACAAAAAGGTAGTTTTCTGAAGGCATTTTCTTGGATAGTTAGGTGGCCGTGTGTGGCCCAGCGGTTAGTGTGGAGGTCGTGTGTTTGATCCCGCCGGTTTTTTACTTTCTTTAGAAAAAAGCTTTTACACATCCGGTCACCTTCTCCACCTATTGGCGCCAGATGTGAAGTATCTAGCCATGAAAAAGCAAATTCTCAAACTTTGCCGTTCGGATTCGGCGTCAAACTGTAGGTCCCTTTCTCTTGTGCAAAAAATTTAAAAGCACACACGCCAAGAAATTGAGAGAAGCTTGGGTTGGCCACTTTGGCGCGGTATAGCCAATTTTACAATCTCTTGGATATTACTAGTATTTTTGATATTACTAATATCCAAGGGAATCGATTTTTCGACAACCCTAATCAGCAGTGTATGTACAAACAAAAACCGTTGGAATATGGGTTGAAATATTACGACCGATCGCTGAAAATTCGGTGGAATATTTAATGATTTGATTAACCGCTATTCTTTACGTGGCAACACTTTGCAGGAAGATTCATTTTAATCGATTCCTATTAGCTCTTCACCTTGCGTCACTAAGTGATGAGAATGGTTTTTGTATGCACGAAAAACATGAATGCGTGTGCACATTCGCCGAGTTGCTTTTTCACATTATTGGAGCATTAGAAAAGTTTAGGGAAAACGGAGATTCTGATCTCTTTGCATGATTTTACTGCCATCAATGATGCAATATCGACACTCAGTAGGACTCTTCAGATCTTCACATACCATCAACCTGTCCTCACGTCGCCCATGTGATTGAGTTGTTACTTGAAAGTTTCAAGTAGAAACAAGAAAAAATGAATCATCTTTCGATGTAACTTTTGAAAAAAATCAAAAAAGTGGCAGACGAAATGTCAACAGAGTTGAAAATTCCTCGACTATGTGGTCGTCAAAAAAAGCAACAGCTTTCACACCGAGGATACGACGCTTTTTAACCCCCCATGTTAAATATTTATATGCAAAATTCTATACTAAGACGGCATTTACACGATGAAGCAAACTTCATGAAGTTATCTCAGTAGGCGAGACATATACGTGTGGTTCTATACATTTTGATCAACAAATCTAGTAGAATTCCTTTGAATTTCAAGCCTACTAAGGAAACTTCATGAAGTTTGCTTCATCGTGTAAATCCCGACTAAGAATGAAGCATGTAAAAAGAAATAAGTAAATATTTAGTATACCACCGTTCTAAACAACAATTTTGTAAAAAATGTCATCGATGAGCCGCGAACTATATAGAATTATTATAAAACAAATACTACGTTTATGCTACGAAATTCATGATTTCTTTAATTTGCAAAATCAAATTTGTTCCTGTTTATGCAGCTTTTGTAAATTCACAAAATGATCAGCACACATATAGCAAAACAAAAGATCTGGCAACACCAACGCTACGAAAAGCTTTTTGCGACGCGGCATTTCACGAATTGACAGCGAATTCATAGTCAACTTTCGTGTGTAATCGAATTCATGAAATGGTGTTTATGCACGCACTTTAGGAGGCATTTCATAAAATGATTTTGCAAAATGAGCATAGCATAGTAGTAAAAGTCGAGGAGGTTATCCACGGGTTCCTTTTTAATGAAGTTTTTAAATTGGCAGGTTTTGTACTAAGAGTATGTGAATTCTATTCGCCAATTGTAAAAAAATCTAAAAACGTTAAAACTTAACTCGAAGCTTAAATGCAATAGCATTTCCAATTTTGTAAGACTAACTTAAAGGTACAATTTTAAAATATGCCCTACACATTCTGCGAAGTTTTTCAATGTTTATTGTTTGAGCAGTTTGTGGATACTCACTTTAAAATCCTTCTTCACTCGCGACTTAAAAAAAACGCCTGCGTTGCTATTTCTTTTTCTTGTTTTACCTTCAAACTAGGGACTAGTTTGGACCGAAACATATTTCGGTTTCGCTCAAGGCATATATTGGACAAAAACTTTTTATACTCTTATACTCAATTGTTGCCGAAAAGTTCCCAAATTGGGCCTATTTTTGCAGAACTTTCATCAAATTATTTGCCTGTGTGACCTTAGCTTCAGCCAAATGTTTAGTGTTTGATCAGATTGTGGATTGATAATTTTAAAATCTTTCGCGCCATTAAAAAAAATTTCCCTGCGGAGCTATCTTTTCCCACATTTTACCTAAAAATTTGGTTACGACTTTGACAAGATTCGTTGACAAATTTTATGTCTGCAGTCTATTTTATTAAATTTGCTGGTGGAGAAAGAATTTGTTAAAATTTATCAAACTTTGCTTTTTCCTGCGGCCAAAAACCAGATACTCTCTATGTTTTGTGTGGGTTTTTGAAAGACCCTTTGTCACTGAAAATTATTTGATAAGTCAAACTTTTTTACGATCTCTCAGTCTGCCCGGCATTTAAAACATTTTTTAGACGGTAAAAAGCATTTGTGTTCAAGCTATATACTATTTATATCATTTGAAAATCTGGTTTTAAACGTAAGGACTTAAACAGAAACCATGGCTGATAGCCGCAACTTTATTGCTTCTAAATTCTTCAAAGTTCACAGTCCATCAAATGAGTTTTTTGAGTTAAGGGGGGTCTTTAATTGCCAATTACCTTATATTCTAGGGTTAAGTAGCTTAAAAATGTATTTTTCACTATTTAAATGACAATAACGAAAAGCTTTAACATATTTTTTGTAATTTGTTAAACCTGCATATTGCAAAAACCGTTTAAAAAGAAACCATGTAGGACCCCCATACACAATAAGAAAAACTTAAAAACACAAGACAAATTTCTGCCCTTAGTCCCCCCCTTAGCCAATTCCTAGATCCGCCACTGACTGCGTCTTCATTTTTATCATCAAGCTAAAGTTTAACTGCTAAACGATATTCTGAAATTTTAGGTTGAGCACGAATGCCTTTTACTGTCTAAAAAATGTTTAAAACGCTGGGCAGACTGAGTGATAGAGCAAAGAGGTTAATTCTTTAAATTGTTCCAGTGTTTCTGTACCGTTTTCTCATATTCCTGTTCTTGTTCAAATCGAAGTCTGCGTGATTTGGCAACGAGGTGGTTTTTGTGCAATTGGTTGTCTCATGTATGTTGATTCTCAATTTGAGCATTTGAGCCGCGGTCACACCGGCAGGGCTGAAAACGCACTAATAGTAGGACGGCAGCGCGTCTGCACTCTGCTGTTTATTAGTGGCATTCATGAAAGCGATTTAGATTTGATTTAGAATTCGGTTATGGCTTAAACTTTAAGCAAATCTAAACATTAATTTGATTGAGACTTGTGAACAGCTGTTAGTGTGCAAGAACATCTGACTGACAAGCAAACAAAGCAAAGTAAAATGCCAAAATGCATTCAATGGCGGGTTTCTATCCATAAATACAAATAAAAATCGAAATTCGTGTCTTTTGGAAATTAATGAGAAGTGAAACTTTATTTGAATATTAATTGACTCCAATCGCCTCCATATATCCCACACAAGTGTCAGGGTCGAAAATGAGCAGATGAGGTTGTCTCTGGTTGTTTTAGTCTCTGGTTTGATTACCTCCTAAGCCTCAACGCCTCCCACAACAGCAACGACTGGCGATATCTGAGCAAAGAGTACGTCCTCGTTACGAAGAGCCGATGTGAACAGTAGATCATCACGGATGGTGGAAGCACAACTATGCCTGGACCATTTTGTTTTAACTTGCGCTGGTCGCGGGGGCAGTCACATCTAAGTCCAGCCATGCCGAATAGGCTGGATACTGCACTTCACGTTGTAGGGCATGGACACCATTTCGTAGTTAACCTTCTCCTTGGGGTTCGAGATTATCTTGAACTTAAGAGCGCAGCCAGGAAAAGTCTTTCATTGTGACCAGCTTCTCGCTGCTTTTGCTATTCCAAGCATTTCTGCCTCTGTCCACCTTAGGCCGCTGATATGCAAGAGGCAGCTAATTCGTTTTCCAATTAAAGCAACATAGTTCTGGTTATAATTTCAGTGTTTTTATTAAACTGGGCGAAAAGTCCGAAGAGATATGGGCAATATGTCCGAAATTTAGGTGGACATTACGCCCATAACATTTTGTAGTTTAATTTCGATGCTTACTACGAATAATTTGAATAATATCTGCGTACGTCTCTGTGTCGGAACCAACCGGATCGCATGTCTATATCTTATAGCTGTCATAGGAGCTATCGGTTGAAAAATTGGTCTTAGTGAGAAAAACTTTTTTGTTTTTAATGTTAATAACAGATTTGCAAGTTTTGGTCAAAATCGGATGTCTATATCTTATAGGCTTAAATTAAGCAATTTATTAATAACGAGAGCGCAAGTTAGAGTCGGCTCTAACCGACTTCGATATACCCGTTACTCATGAAAAAACATGTTTAACAGTGTTCCTGCGTTCCTTAGCGTGAAAATCTGAAAAGTATGCAACACTTTTTTAACTCGGCTATTTGTCACATTTTTGCTCATAACTTGAGAACCGCTCATCCGATCCTTATCATTTCTTCGGCAAACAAATAGCTAATTACTAACTATCTCTAGAAGGTACGAATCGTCTATCTTTAAAACTGTAGGAGATATAACGTTTTTTCCAAATTGCAGGGGCGCGAGGAGGCGTGGCCAAAATTTGAAATAAACTTGATCTGCCTGCAAGTATAAGAAGCATTTGTCCCATACATGTCAAACGTCTATCTCTTACCATCTCTGAGATCTAGGTGTTCATACAGACGGACGGTGTTACTCTACGAGTAACGGGTATAAAAATTCAAGCTACTTTTCTAAGGGCCGATTTCTGTTCTCCCAGATAGCTGCTATGTGTCAGATAGTCATCGATTTTACACTGCTATTTGTTAGTTTATGTGACAAATAGCTCTATGTAGAAGATGTGAAATCGGTCCTAAGAAATTTTTCACCTAACCACTTTAAATACGTGCCCAATATAAATAACATAGTTTTATAACCACTTTTCCTTACTAACATTTTCCGCTTGTTCTGGCTGAAAAGGCGATGACAGAAGGAAATTTCATTCACTAAAGCACTAAAGGACCCTCCACTTGTCCCCACACTTGTTGGCAGCCTCTCCTTCTCTCTCTTCTATACACAAAGTCAATGTCAAGGATGAAAATTTCAAGCGCAAACAAAAGCTTTTTCAAGCGTACCGCCGCCTCATGGCCGAGGCCAGAGGTGGCCTTTGAATAAATTATTTATGGATGCAGCTTCTAGTAGGCCTCAGGGTCATTGAAGGGAAAGTCTTTTCTAATGACATTACACAGTTTGACTTCCCCTTATCATTTTGATGCGTCATTTGATGATTTGTTTGAGTTTTTCTTTTCATGCTTTTTTTTTTATCAACTGCCCACTCGGTTGGTCTCTGATTCGGCTATTTATGTCTCTGGGTTGTTGTATGTAAAAATATCCAAATGTTGCGTCACTTTTGGCATTTTATTTTCTATACACTTTTTTGCTTTTTTGTCAGCTCACGCGATAAATAAGTTCTTCTCGTGATATCTCAGCCCAGCCCTAAAACAAAAGCAAATGCAATTTTTGTATCTGACAGCGCCAAGTAGGCAAATGTGTATTCTGGTAATTGGGATTGGAAATATAAGGCGTTAAAGTTTTAACAACTGGGTTTTTTTTTAGTTTTTGTTGTTATTTTATACAGACTTTGCAGAATTTATTAATTTCTCAGAAACCAAATGCAATTTTACCATTGTAATAGAATATCTTTTGCAAATTGTTTTTTCCTCTCCAATCTGTAATTGTTTGGTCAGAGCAAACATTTTTGAGCGGAAGGTGGTGGCGCCCACTCCTCCTCCTCCGCTCCCAAAGTTCCGCATTATGAATGAATCCGAAGACCTAATTAAATTACCTGGTGGTAGCCCCTCCCCCCCAGAGAGCAGGAACATAAACGTGGAACAATGCCAAACAGCTGTAGATTGTTGACAAACACGCCTAGGCATACCTTATCGTTCACATCTTATCGCTAAATTTTCCATTATGCCATTGACTATCTACGAGTATATGACTTATGCAGACATTTGCTCACTTTGATAATATCTCTACATCTTAAAAACGAAGTGAATATTGATTGAGACGATATAACCATATTATCCAGATATATATATTTGCTTTGCATATGGGTGTTTTTCCACTTGAAATGGAAGACTGCAGCGTAATTGAATCTTTATATTATTATTATATTTTTTGCGTAGCTTTATAAACAAGATAAGTGAAAACAGCTGCAGAAGCAGATGAAATAGTTTTACAATAACAACAATCATTTAGTTACGAAAACAATACCTTTTGTTCCTCAAAATTTAGTTCTTTAGATTAACAACTGATTCGTTTTTTGTACTATATTCAGCTATCAAATTTATTGAGAAAGTTCGATACGAAAAAAAAATGTTTTAAACTAGCATATCGTTGCGTTTGATATTAATCGAACACAAAATCAGTAAAAACGATCTTAAAAGTAGTTAAGATATATCAAAATATTGCCAAAAAAGGATTGCTGAATGTTAATCGTAAACAACTGAAACCATAAAAATAAAATTTTTTTATTAGTTTAGAGTAATTCCGTGTATCTGAATGATCGTTTTTCAAAATTTTTTTTGTAACTATCTTTCTACTGCTCAAATCTCTATGAAAATTTGGGAAAATGTTCTTGTCCTCGAAATAAGAAAATAAAAAAATTGTCGAGTTTTTCAAAATGAAAAACGTATATAAACCCTTAAACTTTTAACTATTTCGTACTAGTTTGACCTACTTTGTGGGGGAATTTCAAACTTAGTTAAAGTTGGGAAGACACAATAAAAGTACAATGTACTAAAAACTAACAGAATTTGGTGACACGTCTATAAAACACACAGTCATTTCACCCAACAACACAATTCAACAATCCGTCAATTCAACACAAACAAATTCAACACAAAACAAAGTCTTCACAAAACACACTTCAATTCAACACTAAGTCACAATTCAACACACGTTAATTGAACACAAAACAGTTTCAACACGTCAATTCAACACAAAACAAAATAATTAATTTATTATTAAATTTAAATTTGGTTTGAATTGAATTGACGAAGTGTTAAATTGTTGTGTTGGGTGAAATGACTTATAGACGTGTGTTGATTTTTTTTGTGAAGACTGTTTTGTGTTGAAAAGACGTGGAACCCATATCGATCGTTTTAAATGTTATGTTCTTCAAATTAATGCTTGTGAACCGCCAAGACCAACACGGGAGTATAAGGCATTTGAAAAAATATTTTTTTTCTAAACTAAAAGCTAATAGCCTAGTTCCACTGCCACATATTTGTACATCAATCGTTGATGTGATGTGATGTGACACAATTCTCCCATACAAAAAAAATGTCAAATTAATAAAATAATGATGTTTAGGATGTACATCAGTTCAAGATGTTGGCATTAACACCGAACCAACTGAGTTCTTCTGTGAAACTTTACATTAGCTACTCAATGTTAACAAAAGTACTCAATTTTCCATCGATATTTCGATGATTCCACCACTATCATCAACGCAGTAGCTTTACATTGAAGGAATTTTTAGCAGTGGAACTCAAAAATTTGTTGATGTACATATATGTGGCAGTGGAACTAGGCTATTAGACAATAGATTTAGATGTACCTTTGGTTTATGAAGCGTCCCAATCTTCATCATCCATTCAACAAAAATTATTAAACATTTTTAGATACATTTGGATGTAACGATACGTATCGGCAAGCGTAAGTTAAATGCTGTCCAAATATATGGACAGTAAAATTTGTTGTGCTTTATTTCATTCTTTTTAAATTTTTTTTGTTTTTCTCTACCAAACAAGGCATTTTTCCAAATAAATATATTTAAGCACTATAACAGAAAAAAGTATAATTCAAAACTGTTTGAGAGATACTGAAAAATATTAGAGTTCAAAAAGCGTTGTTTAAAGGAACAACCGGAGAAATCTAGCACGAGACGGAAATTGGCTTCAATTTAGTTTTTCTTCTCCTTGACTTTTTAAGACGAAAACTGCTCGAATACGAGAAGACAATTAATCTCGACTTTAAACATGTGGTCAGGAGCGAGGGGGTGTGTGGGGAGCCATAATCGGAGAGCGTGAGTAAAAGTAAGTACAACTCTTGCTCTCACTCTCCGCTTCCGCTGCTACGAATCTGCAAAAGAGCTGTTCAGGCATAGAAGATCTATGCTTGAAGTCGAGACTTTTCGTGCTCACTTTCAAGAAGATCTATGCTTGATGTGAAGCCGACTTAATTTAAAATCACAAATTTCCATCTTTAAAATTCGTGCTTAATTTCAGTATTTTCCTTACTTTTGACATCAAAACTGCTTGCTAAGTGAACGTTCCAAGCAAATGAATAAGTTTCTTCTTCTTGGTCGATCTAACTTTATATAATTGAATTTTCAGAATGTTTATTTCCGCCAAAAATGTGTGTCTATCGACTTCTAATATCGCACTAAAGTTGCCTTTCTTATAATTAAGTAGAAGAAATGTGAAAAAATTTGGTTTCTGACATGTGCTTTTGCGTTGTATAAAAAAATGTAGGTAAAGTTCACAATACCACTAACCACTTGCAAACAGCCGACGTAAAACTTCCGATATTCGTTGAGTTCGCGCTTGAATATTTTTTTTTAATTACTATGTTATCTTCTGATAGTAAAATGTCTAATATGACCTGCACCTTTAAATTATATTCAATTTTTTAGGTGCTATGTCAGCAATAAAAGAAAGCTGTTTTTAGTTGGACTCAACGAAGATATTCCCACAAAAAAGATTTCGACTTTGGGTAACTTTTTTTGATACTGTTTTAAACAACGACACCTGCGGTAAGCTGGACCTTACCATGGGCCTGCTTAAGATGCCGATATTCTTCCTAGCTATAATGTATTCATCGAAGATCAATTCGGTGTTCATCCAGAGATTTTCTTTACCAATACCTTATTTTCTATCAAAAAGTCATATTCTTAAAAGAAAACTATCATCTTAAATATTTTTTCTAGATGTTTAAAAAAGAAATTTCGAAGGCTTTCGAGCGAATAACTATTTTCTTGAAATATGTTTGCTCTTTGCATACAAACTAATACCGATTTAAAAAAAATGTTATACGCGATTGTTGGAAATTCAATTGCCTTTCCGATTCATACCTTGCTTGACTCCAGCTAACATTTCTGAGTTGAAAGTTGGCTGAAAATGTAAGTGTTTCTACCGCAAAAACTAAAACAAATCTGGAGAAAAAATTATGAAAAACTGTTAATTTTATTTTATTTTATTCTTTAAAAAAGTGGTGCAATCAATTTGAAATTTTGAAAAAAAAGGTTTGTTTTTAAATTTAAAAAAAAAAAAAAAAGATTTGATGAAAAAGGTTTTTTATTTTTAATGCTTTTACTTCTACCTCAAAGAAAAAAAACAGAATATCTCATTTGCTTTGGAATATTAATTTAATTCCGCTAAATTGGTCATTTCGCCCACTGTGCTGTGGTGCGTGACTAAGTGCAAAGTTTATCTCTTCTTCAAAGCTGCCTTTCTAAGCAAAGGGACATTACGGGTTATCCCTTCAGGAAGCTTTGCAAATCGCAGTTGAACAGTTCGTTCGCTTGCTAAAACTGTTGATGATTTAAAAGGGTCAGGAAAAGCCAATAACAGAAAACGATTATTGGTTGCTAATGATGTTTTCTTGCGTCTTCCTGTGCCTTTCACAGAGAGTTAGAGAACTTGTAACAAATTTGTATCATTTTTCTAGATTTCAGAGTTGAAATGTTCAATTTTCTACAAAGGGAAATGTAAAAAGTATAAAATAACGAAAACTTCGCTTTACATCATCCGAACTTTTGAAAATTTACCCGATTATAGATATTGGGTACTCACACAATCAAAGAGATTTGCCCGAATTCTTTTATAGTTTCTTAGAAATCACACTCCCTTACCAATTCCGAACAATCGGATTCGGAATCTGGAACATGCCTGTATAAATTATATAATTAAAGACTTGTGTGACCTAAATCAGATCTGTGAGCCAAGATGTTTTTATTAAATACATTTAAAAATGTACTAAAAACCATTTTCGAATATGTTAATAAATATTGGTTTAAGCAATTTAAAGACCGCTAAGCACACGCCCACCTCCAGGAAAATCCATCCTTATCAATTTCATATCTATCTCTAGGCGCGTGTCACAGGATAATTTATCAGTGGGTTTACCCAAACAATCCCACGCAGCGGGCGACGCGGAAATGGAAATGGCAAATTGATGGTAAATCTAGTTCAGCCTGGTTCAAGTGACACCAAAAAAACAGTCCTCATGGAACAAATGCATCCACAGCTGAACAGAGAGCGAGAGAGAGACAGAGAGCAATTGTATCTCTGCGCGTTCCAAAAAGTATCTGAGCAAAAAAGTGTCTGCTGTCTGGAGAGGCAACTGATGTTTACTATAGCTGACTCCCTCATCGCGCATACAATTGTCTCACTCCCACACTTGTTTGGTCATTGGGGCAATGAGCGGAATTTCATTATTTCCACCGCTCAGTTTCTTTTCAGACATCGCTTGGATCGGACGTGTTTAGCGGCAAAAAAAAGTGTTCGAAAAGTGATAAAGTGCAAAATAAGCAAAGAAAAAAAATCAAAACGCGCGTGTGAAAATCAAATTTTAATTAAGGCACCTCTATATGTTTGTGTGTGTGTGTGAAAAATGCAAAACTGAATGAAAATTAAACAAATTCAAAACAATTAAACGGCTACGTTGTCTCTTGAAAAGGTAAAAAGTCAAAATTTGAACTTTTTGGTGCAAGTGTGCGTGTGTGTGAGAATTTTTATAAATTTTTTTTTTCTTGTATGTGCACAGTAAAAATAGCCAAAGAGCGTGTGAGAGCGAGAGGGAGTAGTCAACTCTCTCAGCGTTGCGTGATGAGTGGGAGAGACTGCAGGCTAGAGCGGAGAGAGACTGTTACAGTTATTTGGAATAGGAAATTTGTGGGGAGGCAGAAATGGCGGGGTTTGTTCACTTTTTTTGTGTAGTTTTTTGTTCACTACTAAAAGTGTAAGTTTATCAGATGTTTTTGGTACGTGTCACGACAAGCACGTACTCTTCTCTAGGCACAACGTCAGACTATGGCTATCTCAGGCGTGTTAATCTTTTGTTTTGAATACGTTTTATCTACGTTTCTTGTCTGGCCGAATAGATGTGTGTGTGTGTCTGTGTGGTGAGCTGCGTTAGTCGTCATCAGTACGCCACAGCTGCTTTTTGTTTTGATACCTGAAATGCATAATTTAACCTGTCGCAAAATAACCAAATAACTGGTTTCTACGATAAAAAATTTTAAGCGTATTTCAAACAATATAAAAATCCCCTTTCCTTCCAGAAAGTTGGCATAGTATTCCAACATGTATGACTAATTTCGATTTTAATTGTACATTGTTTTATGTACGACATTAACATTATATCAGCTTGATATTTTATCGTCTGATTTTGCTTTCTTTTTTCTCGCCGTTTCGCTTTCAAAAGTAGGCTGATGGGGAAATATACAACGAGTATGCTGGGCATAAAGAAATACAGTGTTTATGTTGACTGATATTAACTGTTTCTTCGCATTTGTTTAAAGATTTTTTTTTATGTCAGACGTTACTCGGAAATTTTAATCTCTGATCTAGCGATTGACTTGGACTGATTTTATAAAGAAAAGAAACGTCTCAATAATATTATAATATTATAATTATTATATTATAATAGCAAGAGCAAGAGTCGGACCCGGACACCAACTTTTCAGCAAGATAATGCGCCGATTCACATTTTAAGGGCCAGTCGTGGTTGATAAATTGAGAAGAATATCCAACTTCTAGTATGGCCTGTGCGTTCTCCGGACATGAATCCAATTGAAAACATGTGGGGTAACCTTGCACATCGTGTTTATGCTGGCGGACGAAAGTTCAACTCGATTAAAGAGCTTCGGATAGCTGTTACTAAGGAATGGACCAAAATACCGGACCAGAGTTCGAAATCATGTTTAGCACCATCCAGTTAGGTATTTTCAAGCTCATAAATAAGCCTAGAGGTTAAATCCATAATTAATTTATTTTTTATTTATCCTTATTCTGCATCCTTTTTATTTTTTTCAAGACTGGCTTTATTTAAATTTCGCAGTAAAAACTTAATTTTTTTTTTTAATGCAGAAATCATCCCTTTACTTTAATAATAATATTAGATATTGTTGATTTATCTTAAATTCAGCTCGTTTTAATAATTTTCGTCCAAAAAAATATTAGAACATGTTTTAAACATTTTTACTGAACAAAATAAAGGTGGCTTTAATTAAATTTCGAAAAGTGTATACTCAAAAGAAACTATAAACAATAAGTCAGTGTTTCGCCAACATACTTAAACCGGTGTAAATGTCTTCTGCTCATACATATGAGTGTATTCCGGTTATGAAGGTCTTTAAAAGCAGAAAGCGTATATGAGAAAGTAACTTTCGAGTTAAACTAAATACTCTTTTAGATGGAGTTGTTAACAATTTATTTTCCTCTTTACTTCCATATTTTAAGAGTATTAATCAAGTCTTCTATCTGTATAATAACCAGATTAGATCAGAAAGTTGAATGTGACCGTTGGGGTCATAACAAAAATTAAACATCAAGTGTGAATTGTAAAATAAATATTTATAAACAAACATTTAGCTATTTTAAAAGACTCATATAACCCGTATTTTACTCTATGGCTAACGAACTCGAAAATAAATTGGTTTTTGGGGCCGGTATGCCAACTGCATTCGTAAAATAAAAGTAGGAAACCAAAATTGGAGCATTCGCCTGGCATTTTAATGAGAATCAAAGCCAATGCAAATAAAAATGAAAATAAATAAATAAAAAGAAGGCCTGACTGCTCGGATATATTCAATTGTATGTACATATGTTTGTGTACGTACGATTGCGAGTTTCTTAGTCTCTCGGACATTCCAAGTGAACTCTGAACGCCTGATAAGACCAAAAAAATCAAAGCAAAAACATATAAACAAAATTTCACAAGTGCTTGGCAACAACAAAACAACACCCCAGCTAAAAAGTCAAAGTTTAATAAACGATTGAAAAGGCAAAAGACTTTTGTTCATATGTGGATTAGACATGAGCGAATTGGAAAAATGGACAATGCAAACATTTTGTTTAGAATGTCTGACTAAGGTATTTGAAAGAGATGTTGTAGAATTAAGAAAGAAATACTTTACGAATGGAACAAAGTTCTTATATTTATTAGAATTGTCAAGGTGAAATATCACAATTGAAAGAAAACAAGAATATTGATATTTTTCTGAATGCTATCAAAATTTCTTTAACATTGCACATTGGGCCAGATTGATCAATTTTCTGGTACATTCCTTAGGTACCAAGTATGTTATGCTCGACACAAATAAAGTTGATCTTCACCCAATTGGACCAAACCAATTTTTTATTTTTTTTTTTTGGCCCGCTGATCACGAAAATCGCCATGGAAAAAATTCTATCGAAATATCGAAAATAAACTTTTACAACTTTTTTGGTTTCCAACCTCTAAAAAGTTACAAAGAAATTCAAAAATAAAAAACTTGTCCAATACTTTGATTTTGCTCAAATGAAATCAAATGATTTTTAAACAGAAAATGTGGCTAATGAAAAAAATTCCATAAAAAAAGGTCTGAGGTCAGAAGAAAAACTTAGCTCTATTGTCTCCTCTAATTTTTAACATTTTTTGTTTTTTGAAATAATCTCGCTTTTATGAACTGAAAACTAAACAAATTTACGAACCATTTTTGCAGTTTTTAAACAATTTTAACCACCAAAATGTCTTAAAATTCAAAAAAATTAATTTGAGGTAACTTTTTGGTACCCACTTTTTGTTTTCCATTAATTAATTTGTTATATTCAACCTACAAATAACCATGGATCGATGGCAAAGAATTCACACATGTGAAATATCTAGGCTTACATGGCCTACCCTTAATACTAAAAAATCTAGGGCGTTACTCCGTCAAGAGTAAATATTTCTTTATTAGTGTGGGACTGGGGTTTTAATTGTATATCCAATCAAATAATAACAGCCCCTGAATGTTTATAGTTAATGATTATGTTTATTGATAGATAGTTTGAATAAGATAATTGGTGAGTTTAAAAGAAATCTGTACTCGCGTCGTCACTTCTTTTCTGCACTTTGCTGAGAGCGTCGTCTCTCCGCACGTCTTTCGTCGTTCTTCGTAACTTTTAAACTGATCGCTTCGTCGATTGTGGCAGGCTTGCCACTTCGTCGCTACTCCGTCTTGCTCAGCTGTTTTGGGAGGGCTTGGCCATTCAGCGTTACCAGACCATTCCCACAACTCGGCCATCCTACATCGCATTCGCCCCGAATGCGTCGTCGTCATCTTCGTCGTTGTAAGGCATCCATGGCTTCATATATTCAGCGCAAGTACTGGTTTGCTTCGGACCTTCGCTGAATATAGCATCTTTGACTACGTCGTAGGTATCGTTGAGTTTTACTCTAGTTACTTGGTATGGACCGAGGTACTTTGGTTTCAGCTTCAGTCCACCACCTAGTTGCGTCCTTTTAATGGCAACTAACTCGCCTACTTTATACTTCGATGCTGGTCGTCGTCGTAGATTGTAGCTCTTTCGGTTTTCGTTTTGCATTTTTAAGATATTTAGCTTCGCTTGCTTTCGTAGTTCGTCTCGGCCGTCGTTGAAGAGTGTAACCATTTCGTCTTGAACCATTTCTCGTAGCTTTATGTCAGAATTTAAACGCATCTTTGTACCAGTCAGTAACTCGAACGGTGTTGATTTCGTGCTTCTGCAGAACGTTGAATTTATAGTTTGCTGGACACTGCTAACAAACTTATACCATTTACTCGGGTCGTCTATTGAAAGTTTGGCCAATACTGAAATGATAGTCGAATTCAACCTTTCGACTTGGCCATTGGCACGTGGTAATCCTGTCGTAATTGCGTGATGTTTGACGTGTTCGCTGCTGCAGTACTGCTTAAATTCTTCAGATGTGAAGGCAGACCCTTTGTCCGAAATAATCTGTACCGGATTTCCAAACACTTTGTTCTGTTCTTCAAGTCTTGATATTACATCTTTTGCGGACGTCGTTTTGGTCGGATATAGCCAGCAAAATTTGGTAAAGCTGTCTATCACTGCCAATATGTGCTTGTATTGTTTATGCGTTGACTCCAGAGGTCCTAGAAAATCGATGTGGTACGTCTGCAGAGGTAGCTCGTCCTTGGGCAACGGATGAAGTTCACCTTCCTTTTTGCCTTGTTTCCGGTTGGATACAATGCATGGTATGCAGCAACTGATGTGTTTTTGTATCTTTTCTTCCAGTTTCGGTATGTAGAATTCTTTGGCTATGACATCCTTCGTCTTCTTAGTGGAGAAATGACCGCGTTCGTGTGTTTTTTGAATGATTTCTCTTTGCAAACCTGCAGGAACTACAATAAGTTCGTTGTCATCCACTAGCTTGTGCAATAGACCAGACTTCATGAAAAAACTATTGTGCATTGTCTTCTCCGATAGAATGTCTATAATTGCTTTTAACTCTTCATCTTGTGTCTGCACGTATTTGAGCTTGCTGTGTGTGCTGTCTTCGTTGATCATCATCATGGGGTAACGGCTGAGTGCGTCGGCGTGGCGGATACGGGTACCAGCCCGGTGCTCTACATCATAGTGGAACTCCTGTAAAAGAAGGATCCAGCGAGCAACTCGTGTGCACAAATCTTTCTTTGCGAGTGTCTTAGCAAGAGCGTTACAGTCTGTTATGAGTTTAAAATGTAACCCAAGTAAGTAAACACGAAATTTCCTCAAGGCTTCTATGACTGCTAAGATTTCGAGTTCGTAGCTTGTAAACTTTCTTTCGGCTTCGGATGTCTTCTTGCTCATATAATAGACTGGGTGCCACTGGTTATCATCAGGCGATTTTTGCAGAAGAACAGCACCAAACCCATCAATAGATGCGTCCGTATGCAGTTCTGTCTCGTGTTGTTGGTGAAATATCTTCAGAATTGGCTTCTGCGTGATAAGCATCTTTAACTTGTTGAAAGTAGCCAATTCTTTCTCACCAAACTGTATTTTTGCGTCTTTCTTTGTCATGTCAGAGAGTGGTTTAGCGATTTGCGAAAAATTGGCAATAAATTTTCGAAAATACCCAACTAAGCCAAGGAAACTTTGGAGCTGCTTTAAGTTACAGGGGATCGGAAAATTTGTAACTGCCTGCGTCTTAGATGGAGATGGACTTATACGTTGATTCTCGATTATGTGACCCAAGTACTCGATTCTGATTTTCAGAAAATGGCATTTTTTGAAGTTTATAATGAGCCCATATTCTTCGCAGCGCTTTAAAACTTCTACTATGTTGGCCACGGCTTCGTCTTCCGTCTCTGCAGGGATGATAATGTCGTCGACATATGGAATGGCTATACCTCTACGCGTTAGATCTCTAAATATAGCGTTTATATGGCGTTGGAACACACTTGGAGAGTTGGACAGCCCAAATGGAACTCTTAGAAACTGAAACTGTCCGTTGTGAGTGACAAAGGATGTAAATTTGCGGCTATCTTCCTCAATGCCTACGTGAAAAAATCCATTTTTTAGGTCGATTGAGCTAAATATTCGTGCGTTTTGGAGTCTGTCAAGCTGGTCTTCAATTAAAGGTAACGGGAAGTGATCTCGAACCAAAACTTTGTTGATAGGTCTGTAGTCCACACACATGCGGTGTGTATCGTCTCGTTTTTGTACTAATACAACTTGACTACTGTACTCAGATTCAGATTCTTCTATAATACCGTCTTTTAGCCATTGGTCGGTTTGATTGTCAATTATACAACGTTCAGCGTATGAATACCTGCGTGGTCGAGCATGTATTGGTGTGTCATCCTTTAATACTAAACGCATCTTAATGTTCGTTGACTTAGTGCCTACTGGATTGTAGTTTTTGATGCAGTTTATGATTTTTTCTTTTGCTCTCGAACTTGCGTTTACTTCAATGTCTGTGTTTAATTTCTCACAATCTTCAATGTCAATTTTCAATATGGAACTTACATCGCTTTCCGAATCTTGTGGCTTTGATATTTTTACACCTTCATTGTTTATTGACACTTGAGCTTGTTTACAAAACTCTTCACCAAGAATCATCTCTTCGTCTAAGAATTGCGAATCCACTACTAAAAATTTTGATGTAAATTCTTCACCGTCAATTACAAAATTTTGTTCAAACAATCCCGATGGTTTTACTTTACTTTGATCTTTTTTCCCAAAACCATAAAGAAGAACGTTGCACTCACTTAAACTTGGCTTTCTTAACTTTTTATACGTCGATTCGGGCACTATGTTATATTTACTTCCGGTGTCGATTAGCGCAGTGTACTTGTTGTTGTTAATTTTCACTTCTTTGCACATGAATGTGTGCGCTGATGTAACTTTATGTGTATTTCTCTCATTTTTCCCAACTTTATTAGGGCATTCTTTGGCAATGTGTCCATACTCGTTGCACTCAAAACATTTTCTGCCTTTACTTTTATTTTCACAATCATTTGACGTATGTCCTTTAGCACCACAATTATAACATTTTAAATCTTTGTTTACACTTTTGTTTTGGACCATATGACTCTGATTTTCACCTTTGTAATTCTTCTTGTTGAACACTACCTGGCTTGGTTTTTCATTAGTAGACTTTTCCCGAATTGTTTCGTAGCACTTAAGCTTTTCTTTGAACTCTTTCAAATTTTTAGAATTATACAATATTGACTTATTTGCACTCGAATCGTTTATTCCGTCAATAACGTATTGAATTAAGGCACTGTTATCAATATTGCCACGTGAGGCAAGCTCTTTCATTTGCAAAAAATATTCCTGCAAACTTTCACTTTTGGTAATTTTGCGGTCAGCCATTAACTTATGTAATTGCGCACTATTTGTCGTCGTTTTAAATTCACACAAAAGGGAGTTTTTTAATTTTTTCCAGCTATTTATGTCACGCTCACTCATAGCAAACATTTTTGCTAGTCCCTTTAGCGATCGCTTAGCAAAAATAAATTTTTGCAACTCATTCCAGTACATAATCGATGCCATGTCCTCAAATTCTTTCACCCACACTTCAACCGAGAGTGTATTGTCGCCACTGAATGATCGCACTGAGTCCTCTATATCACGGAAATTTAAGGCAAATCTTGGAACGTCTACGGATGGAACACTACTTGCATTGTTACTGCTACTTCTGTCACTTTCAATACTACGGTAATCATTATCGATTTCACTCTGTTCTTCCTCCGAGTTTTCGTCTTCACTTTCCTCTACCTCGCTTTCTGCATTAAAATCAGCATCTGGCAACAAATTGCCTTTCTTTAAATTTGAAAAAATGTGTTTTGCCAAATCTTTCTCATTGTGAGGCAAATGTAAGATATTACAAATTACCGCCAGATCATTATCGGAAAGGTGTTCAGCCACGTAATTCATTTTATCGTTGTACAGCTTGTCAAATTCGCTAAATTCATAACCTTGAAACTCGCGCAACCGTTTGCGGTTATTTCTGTCGCCATCTCTCTCGAACACGAATCTATGCAAGAGAAGAATGCTTTGTCTCTTTTCCACGCGCAGCGTTTCCCTAAGGCCGTCAAAGTCTTTTAACTGCGCCATTCTTCGTTGAGTTTTTTGTCTACCGTTCTTACTGTACGTGTGATGTTTCGTTCACTTTCGCATGGCTGTATGAGTGACGCTTCGTTTTTGCATGCAATTCCTTTTAAATCAAATGGTGAAATTCAATTTTTGTCTGTATTTTCTTTTGATTAACACTGATCGACTTTAAACAATTGACTTAACCATTTTCTTTAGTTCACATTACACTTGACATACACTTGAACTGATTTTGATATTTTATCGCACTTCACTTTTTGTTTTTATAGGTTGAGCCCCCAAAATATGTGGGACTGGGGTTTTAATTGTATATCCAATCAAATAATAACAGCCCCTGAATGTTTATAGTTAATGATTATGTTTATTGATAGATAGTTTGAATAAGATAATTGGTGAGTTTAAAAGAAATCTGTACTCGCGTCGTCACTTCCTTTCTGCACTTTGCTGAGAGCGTCGTCTCTCCGCACGTCTTTCGTCGTTCTTCGTAACTTTTAAACTGATCGCTTCGTCGATTGTGGCAGGCTTGCCACTTCGTCGCTACTCCGTCTTGCTCAGCTGTTTTGGGAGGGCTTGGCCATTCAGCGTTACCAGACCATTCCCACATTAGTAGGGGTCCTTACTGGACACTGCCTAATAGGAAGAAACGCCGCTAGGCTCGGCATCAGACACAATGACTTCTGTAGAAGCTGCAACTCAGTGGATGAGGAGGAGAGTGTACAACACCTCTTCTGTCATTGTCCAGCTCTTAGCAGAAGACGACTTACAGTTCTAGGTCGTCCTTTTCTAAACGATCTGTCAGACATCTATGAAATAGATATAGCCTCGCTGCTCAAATTTCTACTATTTTCTAAATGGTTTAACGGGGAAGTCCCTCCGTCTACGATGACTGCGTAGAAAGGGTTATATGGTAACACAACGGGCCTTCATTGGCCTAAGTGAAGAAATAGGATTCTCCTATTCTAACCATTGTAACCTAACCTAACCTAACCTACAGGAAATATTATGCAAAATAAATCGAAAATTTGCATAGTTGTTTAGAGAAGGCAAAAGACTGTCCACCAGTAATTTCTAAGAATTTTGTTAATTATAAAAGAAAAATTTTTTCAGAATAATTGAAACTTGAAAAAAATTAATTTTGTCCAAAAATATTTTAAAATTTCCATAATAAAATGAGCAAAATCATAACTTTATGTTTGGTTTTTCTGCAACATCATTCAATACAGCTTACATTTTAACAAATTTGTTTGGAATAGGACACTTAGGGCCGTTTTCACATGTTTCTGTTTTGGCTCATATCGAAATACATCTAGATTTTGCACCAGAGGGAAAAACCTGTTCAGAAAATAAGTTGCCGTCAATTCATATTAAGAACGAAATATTCTCAAACTTTATAAGTGAAAATGCTCGTAAAGTTCTTGAAGTGATGAAAGTTAAACTTGATAGTAGAATATTTGTTCTTGAAGTGAGAACAGTGTATTACAAATGAGAAAAGCATTCATGCATTGTTTTTGGCAACGTTTGTGCTCATTTTAAGTACAATCTCAAGAGTCAAATCTCAAATCATGGCAATTTTAATCAAAATTATTTGCCTGTTTGAACTTAGCTTAAGCAATAATCAAGGGTAATTAATGTCTGCATCCAATATTTTCCATTTTTGGTTTACTTATTAACAATTCGGACTTAAGGGTACGTGCAAAATGTAAGAATTGCCGGTATTTAGTAAAATTCGTTCCGCATTCAAAATATTAATTTTCAGGCGATTTTAAATGGTCAAGGGATATTCCAACAAGATTAATATAAAGTCAGTCCGTCGAAAAATTGATTGGAACTTGGCTGATTTCCAAACCAAAAAACAAAAATTTTTCGCTTTTTCCCCAAGGATTGAACCAAAAGAAGTTTGCTGCCTTTATTCTAGTGCGCGAATACTTTGTTTTCTTTCTTTAACTATGTACTGAAGTACATAAATATATAGGTATATTGTCATGCTGTACATAAGTAAATATTGTACCAATGTATCGCTTTGTTGTCACAGCTATTACTGTTGTTTTTGTTGTTCTTATTGCGTCTTGTTTCATGAGTAAAAGAGGTAGGGAAAGGGGGTGACAATACACACAGCTGAGAGCTGATGGAAACATTTGCTTTCGATTTTGATTCCGACTTGAGTTTTATTGGTATTGCAACAGTCGGACGCTCGGTCCTTGCGTTAATCAAATTTACCTTCCTGCTAAGTTTTTGTTGTCGACTGATTTTGCAGCTCTTTGTTATTGTAGATTGACCCACATCTTGCTATATACATATCTGTTGTTTGTGCTAGTAGAACAAAGTGAAAACGGCGGTTTAAAAATTTCCAAATGTTCCATTTACAATTTTTCCGTAGACAGACTGATAAGCCCATTGAATGGTCCGATTCATTTCTGTCTGCATCGCAGTTGACTTTCGCTTGTTCAATTGCAATCATTTAACGTCTAATTTAATTAATTATGCGATTAGTTTTGGTTTCTATATACGATTACGATTACTTCCGTATTCCATCAATTTGCGCGTGACTTTTTGGTCGCAAAATAATTTTAAATATATAAATATTATTTTAAGAATAGTTAATGCCTCATGAATCATTCGAATTGACACTTGGTGCGGTGCTTCTGCTTCCCAGAATTAAGTTTTTACTTATCAATTTGCTAGTATACCTCCTGACTTTATCTTGGGAGATTAGAATATAGCATTCTCGTCTGTTTCGTAGTGTCTGGGGGAATAATTACTTAGTGTAAATATGTGAATTTAATAAATATTTATCTTTATGACGTCTGCAGTTATATTTGCATATTTGCACTCTTGATTAGAAAATTATTTAGAGGGTAATCTATAGGGCGTTGGTGCAACGCCATTTGGTAAAATTGTGCGACTTTTTTGTTATGCCTAATTAGCTTTGTCTGGTCGATTTTCTAGTTTCGTACGCTTGAACAATTCTTCCCCTCCCTATCATTGTCTCTCTCTCTCTTTCAATTGTATCAATTAACCACACGCTTCATTAATTGTCTCCTATGGTTCAGAGATTGCTGATTTAATTGTAAATCGCAAGCTCCAGTTGTAAATGTGTTGATCTTTAATAGACTGTGCACAGATCTTCTTGATTATAGATGCCTGGGCCAATGAACTTAAGCCATTGTCTATTAAGGGTTAATGGTCTTTTGTGTGTGGGCTTTTGTGGAACAAACGAACGTTTATCTTTTGGCATGGATATTTATATCTTAAGCTTAGTGATCAGTAAATGCCATTGGTGTTTGGCATTTAAGTGCTAAAAATCGATTTAAGTACTTTAGCAATCATTTACCTATTTACCGCTTTTTTATTTTAGACTCGTATAGGAAATTAATGGAAATTTTAACTCAAAATATTCTTAGTTTCCACCATATGCTGGCTTATCAACAAGTCTTTTACCCCTTAAACTTCAGGTTAATTACACTCCGGTAAAACAGTTTTTTGAAATTTAAATGAAAGTTAAGACCATTTTTGTGCAACTATAGAAGACTTTCAAAGTACAGGTCTTTTGCAATAGCATAATTATGGTAATCCGATTTGATTCAGGGAATAAAATATACATAAACATGAATAACATAACCTGAAATAAGACTTCGGCTCTAAATATCTCTACGGATATTTGAAGTAAGTCATTTTCAGCTCAGACGAAGTTAGCTTGGCCTTCTGATTTTTGTATTATTGCTAAATAATAAATATAAATAGTCAGCTAACTTCGCCCAATTTTAACTCAATTTAAAAAGAAAACAAATTAATTGGTTAAAAGAACAAAATAATATTCATAATTCAGATAAATCTTTAGAAGGACGATGTGACATTGAGTGGCGTCAATGTTATTTCAACTGCATAAAGTAAATTGAGACCTACAGCTCCACAAATGTGCTGTTAAACGCAACGGAAATTCTTATCTGCGAGCATGCAAAATGTTTCGCTTTTTCTTCACAATTTTAGTATGAACTTCTAGTTACTTCACATGTCCATAGAGCCCTTTAGACTTCTTATCAGTATTTGTTTTAAAAGGGAGCTCAGGCAAGATAAAATAACTAATTTGTACCAAAAAAGCGTAGCGAGAATTCATATTGTGGGCTGCAATAAGGTCATGAGTGCCACTGCACAGTGGACTTTTTTGCCTATTTTTGGCATATCCTCTATTTTTTAAGTGATCGAACCCAAATTTGGCTTATAACCATAGTTAGGGCCCCAAAAACGACGCGGAATATTGGACATAATTTAGACCAATATTTGATATAGCTACCATATAGGCGATCTGACCGATATGATCAAACTATGTTGCTTTTTACATTATTGAACTGTAATTCGGTTTGCATTTTCATTCGGCTGCAAAAAAGCCGATTTTCTCAAAAAGTCGCACGTTGCACTGTGGGCCAGATAGCTAATTTTTAGGCCAAAACTCTGACGTTTCTACACCAAAGCTACATCAAGCTAAAATTTTCGACAAAATGATCTTAAAATATTAAACTTAACGCACATAATTAAAAATGCAACAAAAAAAATGTATAGGATATTGATAATCCAAATCAAAGTCGAAAAAGAGTTCATCTTTTTTGTTTAATATTTATAGAAAAAATAGAGGCAAGCTAACTTCGGCTCGACCGAAGTTTATATACCCTTGGAGCTTGATATGTGCCTGACAGTTTGTATGGCAGCTATACTATATAGTGGTCCGATTTCGAATAATTTTTGTGAAATGATGTAAAATCATTAAAAACTTATAAATACGGGCGTTGGGAGCGATAACATTGAAAACAAAAAAGTTTTTCTCACTAAGACTTTTTTTCAGACCTAACTTTTGTATGGCAGCTATACTATATAGTTGTCCGATTTCAAAATGGCTTGGTGAAATTATGTGAAATCACTAAAAACTTATAAATACGAGCCTTGGGAGCGATAACATTGAAAACAAAAAAGTTTTTCTCACTAAAACTAGTTTTTCAACCGATCGTTCCTATGGCAGCTATATGCTATAGTCATCCGATCCGGCCGGTTCCGACAAATGTGCAGCGTATTTATACCAAAAGACTTCGTGCAAAGTTTGGCTACGATAGCTTTAAAACTGACGGAGGAGATAGCATAGAAACAGACGGACGGACAGACGGACAGACGGACATGGCTATATCAACTCAGCTCGTCATGCTGATCAAGAATATATATACTTTATGTGGTCGGCACGGTTGCCACACTTGGTGTTTTTGCACCAAAACTGGTGTTTTTTTTATCCTGTTGGTGCACTGGCACTTTTTTATTGGAAATGGCTCGTTTTGGCTCTTTTTTCTTATATAAGCGAAAAAGGTGAAACATTATTCGATTCCTAAATTAGATCCTGGATATTTTTCGCTGTCAACACTTATTGATAGTTTTAAATATCTTAAATATATTTTATAGTATGAAAGCACATATTACATGTATACATATTTTTTACGGAATATGAAACTTAGTAGATTTAATGTTAGCGACTTAAATTCTTATTTTTGGCGCGATGACAAAATTTTGTTGGTCTCAATGCCCAACAATACATATATGGATAGCCAGTGTATAGTGAAATGCACAACTTTAAAAGTAAAGGAAACGGTACGCGAGTTTTACTAGCCCACTGCACCACGAAGCGAACGTCAAGCAAGAGTATCGTAAAACTATCACACTCGAGCTTAAAGGTGATACGAGAGGTGAAAGTTTAGTCAAATTATCGCTTTCAAGCTTGAATATGATATGTGAACAGGGAGAAACATGATTTTGACAGAAACTAACAATATTCGTTCCTTTTTTGTATGCTCCGTTATTCTTACGTTTTCTTCGCCTGTCTTGCGTTCTTTGCACTTATAGTTATCAATAACGAAAAAGCTTGCAATCGATTGGTGAAGTAAGTCGCAAAAGTTATCGTAGGAGGCTCACAAAAACTATCGAAAAAGGCTCGCAAAAGAATCTTTTGCGGGCTATCGAGAACGAAACTTTCTCTGCCTCAAACTGAGCGACGGGTGATTACTTTGCGGATCGTTTGCGAGTGTTTTCTCGATAGTTTTGCACATTGATGTTTCGCGTAAGTATCGTTAGAGATATTATTTACGAGCTTTTGGTTCAGTGGGAGGTTTCGCTTGTGAAAGAAATGCAGCGGTTTGATTTAAGACGAGACGGTATTAAATCTCTCATTATGATTGCACCAGCCAACGTAATTTGGGCAAAGAAACTGAAATAATGCCACTAAGTGAAAACTTGAAGAATTTGTGTTAATCGGATCCTGTTGAAATTATTTCCAATGGGACGTGTTAAAGTTGACAGAAGCTAAGTTACAAAAAGAAAAGGAGATTTCTATATTTTGGGAAGAAGTGGCAAAAGTAAAAAATGGGATTAATATTGAAATCTTTAAGGAATTAGTTGGATATATAAGAAATATATTTTTTATTCCACACAGCATCGATTCAGCGGAGGGTAATATTTTTAGCATAAGTTTGATAACAACCAAATTGAGAAACAGACTTGAATTTTATTCAGTATGAAGCTCTGTAAGAATACATATTCAGATTATGTGTGGTCTAAAACTTAACAAAAAAATGACTTTCAAATATAGAAAATCATGATAAATACAAACAAGTAAGAGTGTTTCGGTCGAGTGCCCCGACAGCAAAATACCCTGTACCAAGTACTGTGGTTCCTTTATGTTTTAATTTCTTTTATTTTAAAATTTAATTGAATAAATGGGCTGGCGCACTTGCATATCTTCAGTGTATTAGCTCGGACACCTACTTACATGCCAAAAATTGTGGCTCTATATATTACAGTCTCTGAGATCGACGCTACCATGCAGACAGGCTAAATCGTCTCGGCTGTTGATGCTGATCAAGAATATATATACTTAATGGGGTCGGAGGTGCTTCTTTCTGGCAGTTACGTACATTTGTACAACTTTATGATCCTCTTTTACTTATTTTTAATGAGTTCAGGGTATAAAAAATTGATTGTTTTCACTTGTACTTTTAAGAATTTTCAAGAAATGGAATTAAAAGAGATATTTTATATTCAATGAAATGAATATATAACACGAATAAGTGAAGAAATTTGTTTTGGAAATAAGAATCAATATTGACTGTCTTGGTTATTTTAAATATTAACAAGTTAATTAAAAGGTACAAGAAAAATTTTTAATTTTTATTTGTATGTTTAGGAAAACTTAAGAAATGAAATGGATGTGCGATTTTTACGTCATTGACAAAGAGATATATTGAAATTATAACATGAATAAGGATGAAAAAAATTTTTGGCTCTTTTTTTATGAAAATGGTTCTTTTTTTAAATTTTTTTTGTTTATTTTTTATTCAAATTTCCCCCCCCCGGTGGTCGGGGGTTTTTCTTTTTCCATGTTACAAACATCCGGACAATTTTAATATACCCTCTCCAAGGGTATAAAAAAATCTTGTAATGGGATTTGACCCAATTCTTGCATAGAAGTATATATAAGTACCAGTTAACTAAAAAAATTAATATGTCTTGATATGTCTAATGGTTTATGAGATATTGACCCAAGGAGTTTTTGACCTTGACTGACTACCATTTCCACCATTTTTTTTAAAAGCTAATATGAGTATGGAAATATTTAAAAACCAGTTAATAAAATGTTTGGGGTCTAAGAAAAGGAAAAAGATCCCACTGTGCACTGGGTCTATTAAAGATCATGTATGAACTTAGATGTTAGTTGCGTCATTCTTATCAAATGAAAAACCGGAACGAAATTTGCATTTTCATATAGTGTTCAGGAACTGACATTGAACCCCCCGCACATGAATGCACTTGTTTTGTGCGACTCAATGCCAACAGAGTTGTCGTTGAGAGGTGTGCATTGAGTACTTCATAACCGGTTTCCTGGGGGAGGTCAGTGTACGTCATAAATGTAAAATTAGTAACCCAGTTTAATCCAATGCGTTTCCATTTCTCTCTCATTACAGATACAACAACTAACCGTACACCAGCAGCAACAGCAACAATCCCAACTCCAACAACAATTCGTTAAACTGTTTCGCGAGGCAGGGTATGGTATATTTCTTGGGGGATTGGGGCATGGGAGATTCTGACTTGTCGTCATATCAGCAACATGTTCCAAACATACAACGCATCCATGGACGTGATTTACTCCAGCAGCAACAGCAACAACAGCAGCAGCAGCAGCAACAACAGCAACAACAACAGCAGCAGCAGCACCAGCAACATCAACAACAACAACAACTTGTTGCCCAAATCTCAACTAGCCTAAGCCAATTGCAATCCCAGCTGCAATTTGCCAGCGGCTCAAGTTTCCTGCAAGCATCCCCATCGTCTACCACTCAACAGCATCATCAGCAACAGCAAAACCAACATGTGGTTGTTGTGGGAACTCCTAGAAGCAGCAACAGCAGCGTCAACAGCAGCAGTAGCCTGGTAACCGCCAACTTACAGCAGCTATCGGTTAGCTCCAGTAGCAATAACAACACCAGTTGCAATACCCCCATCCGACCAACATCTCAGCAACAGCAGCAGACATCGTTGTTATTGGAAACACCAGCGGCATCAGCTCATCCCACTTGGTTAAGACAATGTTCCGAAACGTCACAGAGCTCACAGCTCAGTTTGGGAGCTGAAACAAAGGCAAAGACTGCAAGCAAGGATCTCCTGGATAACGAGGATGAAGTGGCACTTCACCCACTTTCCAACCAGGTTGGTACAAAAGTCTCTCACATTAGGTTCATTCTTTGAAAATTTGATAGACCCTACCCCCCTCCCGTTAAAAAACGAATTTCTCTATACACAATTCTCTTAGTTGTATTTCTTCTTCTTCAGTTCCTTGAGCAGTTCCACGCGCAACGATTGAAAGAACTCCTCAAGTCCTGCATACGTATTCTTCTCAATGAAACCCTTTACCACCGCCCACACAGACTTAAGAAACTTGACTTCGGCAATGACCAGAACATCGGTGTTATTATCCTGTGTGGCAGTTAAACAGAAATGCATAAATATTTTAAAGGCATCTGCATATGGTATATCCGCATTTACACTGTTCACATCAATCGAATACAAATGTCCTGGCTGACTGCATTTGCGCATTGTCTGATATTCGGTCACCTTGGAGGTCTTGGGACCCACATTACCCTGCAATGCCACAGTGACCGACACGGTGCGACAACGTTCACCATTTTTGCCCATTACCCAATCCCCCATTTGCAGATTGGTTGACTTGCGCATATCGTGAAAGCTCTTTAGGAATGATGAGGCAGAGAAGAGCAGATTGAAGAGTGCGTCCACCTGAACACGCAGCTGCTCCTGCATTATCTTGCGTCCCTCATGACGCAAATCGCATTTGCGTAAAGTATGGTTGCCTTCGACTAGGGAGAAAACCGAATTTGAGGATTCATCTCGCATTACGATGGGATTAAAGGTCACACCAATGCTCGGTCCCGGATGGCCAGGATCGCTGTCGGTCGGTGGGGTACGTGGGTGGATCGCAGTTGTAGTTTTTCTGGCAACCTTTGATTCGCTTTTGATTTGAGTTTCATTGCTTTGATTCCGACTAACAGCACTCGATGCCGAGCGTGTACTTTTACCCGAAGCAGCAGCGGAACTCTGCGACCTGCTTTGCCTGGTTGACTTGCGGTTTTTCAGCGAATTATCTCCCGAGTCAGGTATTGAATAATATCTGGAAGTACGCGTTTTGGCTGTAGAGCGTCTAGTATTCTCGGTGCTGTTGCTCGTGCTCGGTTGGCCAGTGCTTGGGGCTGATCGTTGCTCGGGCTCGGGCAAGGGCGCGGGTGGAGTCGGGGCTTTGGAAGACTTTCTTTTAAAGCGTCGCCTCATGGCAAGCAACCGATGGTACAAACGGGACACTTCACCATGGTTTGGTCCGAATAATATTTAAATTATTATTGACAATTGACTTAACAAACAAAATTTTGAACTGTTGAGTTACCAGTTACTAAAGCTACTATTTTTTTTCTGTACTCTAATTAAGTGTCATATTGCTTGGATTTAAATACTGTGTACCAGAAAAACAAAGACAAATATGTGGGCGGGCAAATTACCAAACTTACCAAATGATATAATTCATTTCTCACGTCATTGTCACGCAAAACCACAAGTTTTTATAAAAAAATATTTTTACAGTGACGCCTTTACACTGACCGTGTCTAAGTAAACAGGTCTTTGGATCTCCGGTCAAACACAAACCTATAAAGTGCATTTTTGTGGATGTACAGTAGTTCGAGAGTCACTTCGGGTTTCTCATCAACCCATTCTAAAAAGTTCCAACTTAATTTGATTCCTGCATGAATTGTGCACATCCAAGTCTGCCGGGGTCGACCACTCTACCGGCTGCCTTGTGGGTTCCATTTTAGGGCCATCTTCGCGATGTTTTCATCTTCCCTCTGTAAGATGTGGCCAATCCAATTCCATTTTCGTCTCTTTATCTCAGTTGCGTTGGTTTCGTTTCCAGAATACTCCAGGAGATTTTTGTAGTTTTTACAAAGGCGTCTTTATATAACACCATTATCAGCTTTAAGATACTATTCGGGATACCGCACTTATGAAGAGAGCTCCATAAGTCCTCCCTTTTGATAGTGTCAAATGATTCAGTCTGGGTTGTTCATTAGTAAGTGAAGAAAATAGAGTTACTCACTGAATTGAATAATGAACATGTTCGTCTTCAATTGCTTTTCATTATTCAGTTATTCACTCACTCGTTGTTAAAAGTCATACAAAATGCAAAAATCATAAAGGTGTGCTTTCTCTCAAAAATTTAGATGTACAAACTTAGGTTTAAGAATACCAAATGCTGCTTAAACTTTTGATTTCAAAATTTCCCAAAAAAAAAAATTGATTGAGTGGAAAACTGAAGCATAAGAACATTGGAGCTAACAACTGAACTGAAAAGATCTACTTAACATTTGGTCATTTACTTAAAAGCAGGGATTGGATCCGAATCAAATATCGGTCTCATTCTGATTATATTATACTGGTTATACAAAACCGAAACACTTGAATTTGTGTATTAAATTTCTAAATGAGCTATGGCCACGCCTGGCCCACAGGGGCCGAACACACTGATACTAGCCGAACGCATGCCGAATTTGTGTAAAGAGAGCTAACAGCTTCTCAGTCACTGGCCAGCGTTCAGAGCTAGTTGGGGTCGTTTTATTTTCGAACACCAGTTCAATCTCACTTTTCGAACTCATATTTTTCTTTGACAACCCCTGCTATAAATTTGTAACCCCCCATCATCTGTTTCAAAAATATTTTATCCAATTAATTTACTACCTTTTATAAAAACTTATTATATAGCCTTTGTATCACTTTTTAATAAAGATTAGTGTTTTAAACTCATACCTTAACTCAGTGTATGAAAAGTTCGAAAAGGGGGAATAAAAATGAAAGTCAGTATGACATTTTGCTGTGATATTAACAGGCCAGTTTCAAAGACTAGGTCCCTTCAAAACCTTGGAAGTGGTCGTTTTGAAGAACAATCATAATTAATATGGCCAATTTGAGCATTGATTGACGTATCAACTTACTTGGAGAAATAAGCAGAGCCAAATATGGTCAACCAATTTTATTTTATGCAGACTGCTCTCTCAGAAGAACACTTGATATTGTTTTATCGTATTTTCTGTTTCATAGTTCCCGATGAGAGAAACAATCGAAGTTGTCTTACGATAACAGCTTTCAGAGGATAATTCCGTTCGTCCCTTAACAACTAAACAAAACGAGCTTCTTGTTGTTGTCGTTGGACTAAGTTTTTGTTGTTGCGTTAGACATTTCATCGCAGGCAAAGCTTAACGCTTTGAGGAAGAAGACAAATTAGCGAACAAGCACGCATACACACTTGCAGTTTACTGATTCTCAAACGAATTTCCCAAAGACCCCTTTTTGTAAGTTCTGTATCGCATGCTTTTTAACAGAAATTAAGCCAAACATGTCTGTAAATTAACGATCTAAAAAGTTATGAACCAAAATTCGAACCAAAAAAGATTCAAGACACCTTAATCGACATCTGGATTAGTTGTTTACTGGCTTTTCTTTGTTTTGATGCTTAAAACGATAAGCTGTGATACTCGAAGTATATTTTAACACTTAACCGAGCCCCGTATTTGAGGACAACTGAATGCTCTTAAAGATTAGTAACTTTTTTATTCTTAAGAAATGACGTGTGGGAGTCTGATAAGATAACACAATCTAAGGTTATGATTAAGGCCACGCGTCAGGGTTGACAAACAAACAACTGACCACAAAATAACAAATCTCCTCACTTTTGTGTGTTTTTTTTTATATCTCTTCTTCAGGTCGGAGGCCACACTCGCCTGTTGCTACTCAATCAGTCGACGGTGATCAAGCCACTGAATTTGCGGGAATTGGACTTTTATCAGAACATTCCGCAGGACATACTGAAGTTTGTGCCCAAGTACAAAGGTAAGATACCGACTGTTTTCTCAAAACCATTTATCGATTCTCAATCGAAGCGCTTCATTTTGATCTTTCGTTTCATTTTATCGAACAAAAAAGAAAAAATAAACAACGATTTGAAAAATACAAAAAATTTATATAATAAAGTTGCTTAGCATTTTGTCATGTTTTGTTTTGTACTAACTCGAAGTTTAAAAAAATACTGTGCGCTGCTCCTCTCTTGTATCGTCCTTAGATAAACCCAAAAAAAATCATTTTTATTTTTAGTATATCTCTAAAATATATATACGATATATATACATACATTTATGTGTGATGCTTAGTTTGTAAGCTGATTTGAAATGCAAATAAAAACTAGAGAAAAACAAACTGAACAAAAAAAGAAAAGAAAAAAACAAACAAGACTGAACCTCATACCATTAAACTGTAGCTAAATTATAGCTTTAACTATTTGTACAAACAAAAAAATATACAAAAATAAAGTTATAGCTGGAAAACATATTTTCTAAGGGTCACAACAGAAACACATTATTTTCGACAAAACAAAACAAAAACCGAAACCTCTTTTAGTTAGTAACAAACCGACAACAATGGGTAAGTCGCCAAATAAAAATAATAAGAAGTTATATCCAATGAAAATCCCACGTATAAAACAATTGTAAAATTTTTCCACTGAAAAAATTCTACAATTCTAAACTTTCGATAACAAAACTAAAGCACACCTTCGATGCGGGTTTCCATGTGCATTCATATGAATGCAAATGCACATGACTGACCCGGATCGGGGGGCGTGCTGCCTTGTCACTACATATACGCTCTATGCTCGTATTATCCAAAGGTTCGAGAGGTGCCGACTGACAGACCCGCTCGTGATCTGCCCGCCCGCTGAACCAAACCAAACCAAACGGTACCGAAACTAAAAATGGAGCCCCCCACACACAAAATAACCAAAGCGTAAAAATCAAATTTATAAAACAAACTTTTGCTATATATCCAATGATTTTTTTCTGTCGTAAGCAAAAATCGAGCTTTATTTTATGTGTTTGTTCAGAATGCACCAACGTGCTCCTCTGTGTTGCCAATTGTCGTCGTCGTCCCCCAAAAATCGATCTGCTCTGTCTGTCTTCCATTTGCGAGACTCTCACAGCCCTCGAAAGCCCGATTAGAAAGGCAAAAGAAATGACCAAATGGCCGCCAAAGGGTTTGTATGATTAAAACACATCTCTATATATTATTCTAATATATATATTAATATATATATATACACATAATTATGTTTATATTTTACATATGTTATAAATACTTCTTAAGGTATCTTAAGCTTAGGTCGAAAATGTACTTGTACTTTTTGCACTTGTTTTTGAAAGACTATGACTCCTATTTGCACCCCACAACAAATTTACCCTAGGTCTGCCGATTAGACGTTTATCTAGATATGATTTAAGTATTCATATTTTTGTGTTGTGTGTTTTGGAGGACATCTGATTCCGTCTGATGCATGAACTACAAATCTCAATGTTAAAGTTTTGCTCAATTGATCAAAAATGGGAGGGACTCAGTTTTAATCGTTTGATACTAATTGGTAAGAATATTTATTGAAATGATAAGAAAATCGTTTCGGAAATCTTGAGAACTATCAAATTTTTATTGAATTTTCTAGTTGAGTTTAGATCAATTTACAAAAACTAACTAAAATCCGTTTCGAGGTTCGGTTCAAACAAATTATTATAATATTATTCTCTCACAAGATTCTAAAATGTTTTCGGTACTGTTTTGACAGAGTTTATTATAAATTTCGTTTCCAATATGAACCAATTATCCTTTTTGAACTGCTTCTTACTGGTTTAGAAGCAAATACTGTCTATCCTCAAATTTTATAAACCTCAAACTGTCCTTGAACCACTTTAAAACCAGTGATTTTCTTTGTCATCAACATAAACCTATTGTAAAAATGTCCTGAGGATCAGTTCAGTAAATTAAAAAAAGCGAGCATAATTACGAGGGAAATTCTAACATTTTTGATTGTTTAATTGATTTGGAAAATCTTTTAAAGCAGTTCTCTAACTCCATATTCCAATTTCAAACTACTTTTAATGAACGAATACGAGTTTAGAAAACAAGTCAAAGTTTTTCCCGTTTAAACTTTCTCAATAAATAGACTTTTATAACCTAAATATTTTCGGTTCTGCCATAAACCTATTTTGAATTTCTTTTATCATTAGAATACTTAACGATCAAGCCTTACCTTGTTTAATTCTATTTAGTCCAAATCCAGTCATCTTAAGGTCTAGGCTATGTCCAAAATCGATCTTTAAAAACTTCTTACACCCATCATAAGTATTCAAAGGGTAAAAAATAGTCAATGGACTTCAATAGCAGAGGTCTCATCTTAAAGATGATTAAATCCTTGTACCTGTAGTATTATCCAATAGCAAAAGCTTTTTAAAATCGCAAAATACGCGAAAGGAATATAGTCTAAGATAGTTTTGAACAAATAATAGAAAACATTTAAAACTTTTTATCACCCAGTTGCCTCATTTAGACTACGAATTTGTGTTATTAATTATACGTTAAACATATTAACCATGAATTTTTATTGATCAATTGAGCAAAAGTTTTAATACCTAATTTAACCATCTCATTTCATAGGAACATCTTTGTCCGTCATTGCGTCTGCTTTATCTAACCATTTTGGTGCGCCTAACTTGTGTGTATATAAGTCGTCAAGGAAACTCAAAACAAAACTCGTTCCAGCCTCCATTTCAATTTCACATTTTGCCTAACCTTTTCCCCATCCCAAAACGAAACCTAATCTCAATTTTATATTGTATCAAATCGATGCTTAAGCCATACAACATAACGAGACAAAATCACTAATCCGCAATCTGGGTACGCAATCTATTTCCAGGCGTTATGCAAGCAACCAGCATGGGTGGAGTTAAGTTGGACAAACGCTATTCACCCAGTTTTCGGGAGGAGGCAGCTGCCGTGCCGGTGCGTAAAATGAGTGCCTCCAAGCGTAAGCGTGACGAAGTATTGAGGTGAGTACACTGATCACACTTGTCTTTGAAACCCGAACTTAATCGGTCTGCAATCCCCTACAGAATGAAGGTACACAAGAATGGCAATGCCGCCGATGTGATTAAGAGTATTTCGCAACTGGACAACACCAATAAGCAATGTAAGTAAGTCCTTAATGAGCATAATATGTTAAACTATTGTGTTTTTTTCCGACCCTGCAGACTTCCTGATGCTCGAGAACATCACCTCGCAATTTCGTAATCCCTGCATACTTGATTTAAAAATGGGCACGCGACAGCATGGAGACGATGCCTCGGCAGAGAAACGCTCCAAGCAGATGGCTAAATGTGCTGCTAGCACATCAGGATCTCTGGGTGTACGCCTATGTGGCATGCAGACCTATCAGGCCGATTTGGAGCAATATGCCAAAAAGGACAAGTACTGGGGACGCGAGCTAAGTGAGGCGGGGTTCAAGCAAGCACTGCATGACTTTTTCTATAATGGTTATCGCTTAAGGATACGAGTGATCCGTAAGATATTACAGCGATTAATGCAGCTAAGACGAGTGATTGAGAAGCAGTCCAGCTATAGATTCTACTCCTGGTAAGTGTGAAGGGATAAAGAATGAAAAGGAAGGAGAAAGGAGGATTTAGGAAAACAATGGGAGAAGGTAGACATTAGGACTTTTAAGCTTCTAGATAGCTGATACGCTGATTTCTCATCTTCTATAAACAGAGTAGAACGGAAGTTTATCAGACCCAAAACAGCCATATGGAATATAAGAAATCGACCATTAAGAATTTTTTACTAATTAACTCCGTTGTAAAATCGACCTATTTGTTAGCTACTGTAATAACTTACCGCTAAATAATAAACTCTAGCTTTTTACTAGGTAATCTGTAATAAATTCTACCTATTTACACCCAATAGGTACACTGTAGTAAAGTGTCCCTTTATTAGTTTCTCTCATCCTCTCAGCCCATTTTGTATCTTGCAGTAAATTGTTGTAAAGTGTACTTAAATATTAGTCACTCTTTGCTAAGGGCCGATGTCTCATCTCTGAGATAGCGCTATCTGTCACATAAACTTGAAAATAAAAGACTAAAATCGTAAGTAAATGCACCTGTCTAGAAAGTGACAAGATGTCTCTAAATGGTAAACAAATATAGAAGTTTCAGTGTACCAATTGGTACCTATTTATAAGGTGCACTGTCCATAAATTTTATCGTGAGGTAATCTTCAAAAAGAACTATTTAAAAATCTTCAAAAAGAACTATTTAAGTTATTCAGAACCAATGTGTTTTGTAATATATTTAAGCAATCCTATTAGGTACTCTGTAATAATTAAATCCCATTTATTAGCTTTTATTAAAACGTAAAAATTTATTAGGTACCCAATTATTAGGTACACTTCGTTAAATTGTTCCTATTTATTATCAGGTTTAAAAAAAAACGTTATAACCCTTTACAACGCATATAACGAACAGAAAACCGCAAATGCAATCGTTTTGTTTCGGTCTATAGAAGGTTTTTGATGACGGAAATTCTTAAGTTTTTTAAATGTTTTCAACCGAATTGAACTGAATTGTGTTCTTAAACCGAAACGAAAACCGCAACAAAAAACTGTTCAGTTGATGATATTTAAGTGAACGGGTTGTAAACTCTGAAGCAAAATTATGGCCGCACTTTTTTTTTGTAAGCTAGAAAAAAGAGGGTTAGAAATGAGAGAAAAAAGATATCTTAAATTTTTATTTTGTGCTAAGTGCATGTTTTTGGCCGCACTTCACTAAATTAAACAAACTATAGAAAAATGTTAACTAATTAATATACTTTTTATACCCGTTACTCGTAGAATAAAAAGGGTATACAAAAGTCGTGCAAATGTATGTAACAGGCAGAAGAAATCATTTCCGACCATATAAAGTATATATATTCTTGATCAGCATCAACAGCCGAGTCGATATAGACTTGTCCGTCTGTCCGTCCGTCCGTCCGTCTGTATGAACACCTAGATCTCAGAGATGGTAAGAGAAAGAGGTTTCACATGTATGGGACAAATGTTTCTTTTATCTGCACGCAGATCAAGTTTGTTTCAAATTTTGTCCACGCCCCCTCCCGCCCCCGCAATTTGAAAGAAACGTTAAATCTCCTACAGTTTTGAAGATAGACGATTCGTACCTTTTAAAGATAGTTAGTAATTAGCAAAATGAATCGAAATGATAAAGATCGGATTAACGGTTCTCAAGTTATGAGCAAAAAAGTGAACCAAGCCCCCCGCTACCCCCTCCCACCCTAAAAAAATGTTGCAAATTTGTCGGATGGTCACCCTAAGGAACGCAGGAACACTGTTAAACATGTTTTTTTTTCATGAGTAACGGGTATATCGAAGTCGGTTATAGCCGACTTTAACTTACGCTCTCGTTTACTTTAATAATGAGTGTAACCTCCTTTAGCACTAATTATCTCATAGATCCCATTCGGCATACTGTCTACGAGATTTTTTAAGTCATCCCATGTCTTAATTATTGTCCGATTTCTGTTCTCCCTGATACCTGCTATGTGTCAGATTGTCATCGATTTTACACTGTTATATGTTAGTTTATGTGACAGATAGCTCTATGTAGAAGATGTGAAATCGGCCCTTAGAAAGATAAATTAATATTTGCATTGCTCTATAAAAACTTTTTGCCTTTGTCCAGTCAGTTGCCAATTATAGCTGGCAAGTTTCTTCCGTGCTTCTTTATGGTGGTCCAGTAACCTTACTGCCACCTTCAATTTTTATCGCACTGTGTTTTCAGATTACATTGAATCACGATCAACGATACAGCAAAACATTTTAAGGCCACATTCAGGCACTAACTCATTTGCGGTCTTTAATGAGTTACTTGCAGAACTCACTAATCGGCGCTGGTCATGCTGACTTATCTTCGGCTTACTTCCTCCGGATATAGCAATTCTCATTTTTGGCCTTTCTCGACATCTGACAGCACTGGCCCACTTGGCAATTTACAAATTTATGACAAAGTTATTATTCAAAAAAGTGTGCGCAAATCAATCAATAGATAGCAAACACAGAATACTCTTGGAATTAAATAGAATATACGTACCATACTTTGGACCAATACGTACCAGATGGTTATACGGTCTCATCGCCCTTTACAATAACTACACTTATATTGAGAATCAACGCTTTTTTAATGTTTTCCCTGGTTGCCTAAATGGAATCTACATGGAATGTTTTACATCAAAATGTACCGTAGGAGTTTCAATTGTTACATTTTATCTAGTCTTAGGTACTCTGCAGTAAACGGTACCTTTTTAATATCAGGGATGTAGCTTTGGGAATAGTTAAAGTTTCTCTGGTACCTAGGCTCTACTAATGTTAATTCAAAATAATAACGTCCGACCTCTTCTTTTCCCTTCCCAACTCTGTCTTGAAACCAAAACTAATTATTGATCTTTTCAGCTCCCTGCTTATAGTTTACGAGGGCTTTGAGGAGAATCCCATGGCTCATCCGCCAGCTATGGACTTAGATGACTGGCTGGAGGCACCTAAATCGTCCACTGTATCATCCGGCGCTCAAAGCGTTACAGCCTTTGACTATCATCCCGACAACAGCATAGATGAGGATGATATTGATGATGAAGATGAGGCCGGTCATGAGGCTGGCGATGAATTGGAAGCCCATGACACCGATGAGGATCTGCAACTGGTTGCAGCCGACAGTGGTAATGCCTCGGCCACGAATAGCAGCACAGGTGGTGACGCTTGCAACTATGATGCGGATGCTTCAAATGATTCCAATTCACGTTTAAATCTAGCCACTAGGCGCCATCTGCACAAGCGAGGATTTGGCGAGGCGGCAGCCAGGGGAGTGAAGCAAAGCAATGCCGCCGCCGCCACCACCACCGACGAAGAGGAAGAAGAGGAAGCAGCTATGCCACCACCTCGCAGTTGTGGCGTGGGCAAATTACCGTCAGCTGTAAGTGGCGGCGCTGCCGCCTGCGGTACTGCCGCCGTCCAGGGCAAGGGCCCTGCTTTCATTCCAATTTCCGAAGAGACAGTATTCCTGGATCCAGAGCCCACCCTGCCAAGTGTGACAACCTCATCGCCACATTCCGGTGACTCGTGGATGAACTACAGTAGCAATAGCAGCGACGATTTCTCCGGACTGTCGGAGCAAATCAAGGCGGTGGCCAGTGGACGCCAAACGGGTCAGAATAGTTCTGATGAGGCCAGCTCAGATTATGAGGGCAGCATCATTGGACCGACTGAGGCCATGTTTAAGCGTTACAAATCCCAGCAATCATTTGATGCTTCTGCAGACATGACTATCAAATCATTGGTTTCACCCGCCTCCTCCAGCGCCTCATCCCTCAAGTCGGTGAAGGGAGCCGTGAAGCGTTTGCGGTGCAAGGAAGAAGACGAACTGTATGCAGACCTGGATGAGGCCAAAAAGTCTACCATTACCTCCACTCCGGTGTCGGCGGTATCGTCGCCCTCAAAGACACCCACAGCTGGAGGAGCTCAACGTAGCTGCGAAAATATTTCAAACTATTTGCTTTTGGACTCGCTGGAGGGGGAGAATAATAATTTGGGATCAGGAGTCGGAGGAGTCACACCGCCGCGCAATGCTGCCTTGCATCAGGGCTCGAAATCACTTGACATGTCTGCCCCAGCCACTGATGATTCACGCTGCTTTGTGGACGTGCGTCTCATTGACTTTGCCCACACGGCCTTCGTGCCACGCAATGGCAGCATGCTGCCCACTCCCACAGCTGCCCCAGTGCATCATGGACCCGATGGCGGATTTCTCACTGGCCTGGATAGCCTCAATCGTTTGCTCAATGAAATCTTGGCGGAGGAGCGTTTATAAATGGGTAGAAGGGTAGGATGGAACATAAGTTTAAAGTACAATTTGATTTCAAAATACCTAAAATTGTTGTGTTAAAACAAAAACAAAAAACTAATCTTTAGAAATTCAAAATGTGATTCAAAACAACAAAAGAAAAATACAACATTATAAAAAAAAAATGGAAAATTGTGCATTCGAGAAAAAATGAAAACAAAAAAAGAAAAAAACTTAAAGTTGCTTCCACAAAAAGTAGTTACAAAAGTTGCTCGTTCTGGCTTTTCCGCATTTTACAATTTTTTTTTTGGATTTAAAATCTTGGACCTATTTTCTATATAAATATATACATACGTAAACCTAGTTCTATTAAAACTGATAACCAGGCAAAATGACAACAGAACAAGGAATCAAGAAACGCGTAAGGAACAGTATTTTGTTATCTAATCTAATTTATGCTTTAAAAAAACAAACAAACAACCCTCGTTTACTTTTTCTTCAGAAAAACAAAATACAAATAAAGCAGAAACAAAACTATAATAAAAACTTTATAAGTTAAATTTTAAAAGAGAAACGCTATTAATACATAAATATATATGAAAAAAAAATCCTATAAAATATTACTATTACTTATTGTGTAATTAGGAAATTAAATGGCAACACAAAACAAACAAAAAATTGAAAACCAACCAGAATTAATGTATATTTTCACTTAAGCACGTTTAAACCATTAAAAACAAAAAACAACAACAAAAATGTTCTACAATTTTAAATGAGAAAAATCAATAAATACTTATATGAAAATTTAAAAACAAATTTATTAATTGTCTTTTTTGTTATGTTGAGATCAAAGTGCTCAGTACTGAAACACATTTATGGGTTAACTTCGAAATTTCGATTAGATGTATGTGCACAAAAATTGGCTGCTTATTATGCCCAGCATTATTACCAAGGGGCACAAAAAAAGAGAACAAATGAGAAAGAGACAACGCAGCTAACCAAAATCTTTATTTTCCTCATTGTTCCTTATATTTGTTATTACACAGCCAATTTGTTTGTATGAAAACGAAAACATTCACACATATGGTTGTTGTATGCGCGATTGCCTTCTTCAAGTTACTGTATGGGTGTATGAAAGTGTGAGAGAAAAATGTTTCTGCGCTGTAAGCCTTCAGGCGTGTTCCCGTTTCCGAACTAGATTGATTGCAATTGGTAACAGCTGTGATTTCTAAGAGACGATTAAAGAATTCAAGCGAATCTTTTTGTTATGAAAAGGGTCGAACCAAGGTAAATGGGGGTTTTAAGTTAAAAACCGAAGAACACAGTCGGCTTTTGGAAGCGAGTACATTGAATAATTCCGATTCCGCATGATTTGATCGTAATTGAATACGGAAACAGACCTGAATATTACACAGTTCGACAAAATCCAACTTTTTTTCAAAGCCCGGCATAAGACCCCATAAATTATGATAAAAGGCACCTTTGTAAGCATCACCTCATACCCAGTTTTTTAAATGAAGCCTCAATTCGCGTTTAATGGTTACTTTTGTACTTGCAACACACAACGACAACTATTTTAACTAAGTTTTTAATGGCTTAAGATAAAATTCTCCAAAATTCAGCAAATGTTGACAGGGACATTGGAAACGACATATAAAAAATTCACTTAATTCGCGCAAAAGGTTATGGTACCTCCAGAAGGAGTTAAACCTTCATTCTTCAATATCTTCAAAAGCGCACGGTAGATTTTTCTTAAAATCGTTAATCGTTATAATGGGCCCTAAGAGATGGTACTCGACAGCCAAAAAACCGCGATATGGAGTACCATTTTTAGACTTACCCACAAATCAATTCATATAGGCCATAAACAAGGTCTAAAAATAAACAGATGTGCGTTTTTAGTTTTGCCAACGAAGCCTTGGTTTGCGGTTTATAGGCATTTTTGGACCAGCAACTGCATTAAAACAACATTGACCATTAAGGGTAAAACCAGCTTCATCAAAATTATGAAATTAATTTTCTGAGTAGAGTGCTTCATTGCAAGCAAGAAAATAGACCATATCATTAAAAAATGTTTTTAGTGGACCCCTCCAATAAATGTAACAGTGTTATGCTTATTTTGCTTTGACGTTTGACTATTTACGCTAACTTACGCTCTCGTTTAAAAATGTCTTTGGTGGACAAACCGCGATACGTTAAGATGCCTTGAACTGATGTATTTAATTTATCCGATCTGTTTTTCTGCTGGTAGTGAAGCACTTTACTCATAAGATTAATTCCATAATTTTGGTGAAGTAGGTTTCACTTAAATGGTCAATGTTGTTCTATGGCAATTGCTAGTATATAAATGCCTAAGAACCTCGAACCAAGGCTTTGTTGGTAAAACTGGAAACGTGATTTGGTCTATTTTGATCTCTAGTTATTGGCCTATATAGTCTCGATAATGGGGGCTGTCAAATGCGGTACCCATTATCGTGGTTTTTCGATGCATGTTACCATCTCTTAAGTACACATTTGATTAGTCCGTATCTCAATATAGTAAAAATCTTACAAAATTCTATCGAGTGGTTTCCATTTATTCCATTTTCTAAGTTAGACCTCTATGGGCAGGGTGCTAAGAGGCTTGTCCATTGGCGGTGCGAATTTAGTATGACATTTGTTGAGACTCCCTCTAACTTTGGTGAATTTTCCAAAATTTCAGCTCAAATCTTGTTTTAAACAGTAACAGAGGTTGTAGCTTTGTGTTGCTAGTTTAAATATGCCCATTAAACGCGAACTTAACGTGATCCAGAAAAACTGGGTATGAGGAGTTGCTACTAGATGCCTCTAGTTTCACAATTTATTGGTCCCAATCCCAGGCAATAAAAAAATTTTAATTTTGTGGCACAGTGTAATGTATAGTTTTGAGAACTTTGGCATCTGAGGGAATGTTTTCGCATCACCTGGCCAACCATCTTAAAGACGTTATCATACAAATTCTGAATCGATTTGGAACTGGGACTTAACAGGTATCACTTCCTGTATCACTAGTGGAAGGAAAAAGTGAGTCATTTGATTAATATGGCGTGTTTTCAGGAATTACAAGTGTTGTCCATACCCTTTAGATAGCCGTCAAAGCCGTTTGAAAAAAAAACAGGATTCGTAAGCGCTATACTTCCAAGTGGAGTTGCTTTTGTCTGCATGAGTTGTTAAAGTGGCATTTTAAACCAATAACCGTAAGTATGAAAACAACACAAAAACATTAATACCGTATGTCGAACAGATGAGGTGCACAATTTTTTAGTGGTCGGACTTGGGACTTTATTGTCGCCGCAAGTCGTGGACAACATCTTCTAATCTATGCCGTTCCATTATAAATACATAAAAACGAGATGCCATGACCCAAACAGTCAATTCAGCCCCTTCCCTAACTGTGTCCATAAATTACCAATTGCCTATTGAAGCAAATTATTGCAAATTACAAATACAGTTCACGATGGTTCTCCATTTAATTATTTGCGATTTATTTATGTTTTACATGTTAAACCTATTATAACTTTTCTGCAAGTAAGGATTAACCTGACACTGTCGAACTAGGGTTAGGCCAAGTTAAATTTAAAAAGAAATAAACTAGAGATGATCGCCTTATTTCGCACTTGCTATAGACGAAATAATGTGCAGAGATTTCACACATTTTTCAAGTATCTCTGTACTAAGCATAACAACAGGAAGAAGACTTTTCGTTTCAAACTGAATAAGATTTAAGCCCAGCTCATTACTGTGCTCGCCCTGAAAGTATTTCCACCCTCGGACTAAACCAAATTTAGAGCTATGTAGTAGAGTTGTGCCGATTTTGATGAACTAGTTCAATTGAACTAGTCTTTAAAATGAACTAATGAACTAGGTCTTGGTTTTGAACTATAGTTCATATTTTGAATTATGTATTTCTTAGTTTTTGAACTATAGTTCATTTTTATACACTTGAAAAGTGTATTATAATTTTGCTCAGAAGTTTGCAACGCATAGAAGGAATCATCTCCGACCACATAAAGTATATATATTCTTGATCAGCGTGACGAGCTGAGTCGATTAAGCTTTGTCCGTCCGTCTGTCCGTCTGTCTGTTTCTACGCGAACTAGTCCCTCAGTTTTGAAGCTAGCGAGCTGAAATTTTGCACAGAGTCTTCTTTTGTCTGCACGCTGCTAATATGTCGGAACCGACCGGATCGGATGACTACTTCTTGTAGCTGCCATACAAATGATCGGTCGAAAAATGGGTTTTAATGAGAAAAACTGGTTTTTTCTCAATATTACCGCTCTCAATCACGGTCATGGGTAATATTAAATGTTTTTAAGCTGATCTGCGAAGTTTGGTCGAAGTCGCTAACCGTTGAGACAAGCGATTTCAAGTGTATAAAAACTTCGGCACGAACGAAGTTAGCCTTGCCTTTCTCCTTTGAACTATAGTTCATATTTTGAACTATAGTTCATTTTTTGAACTATAGTTCAATTGAACTATAGTTCATAATTTGAACTATAGTTCTTTTTTTTACCACTGAAGCAAATTTAGAGGCGTTTACTCATTGTCTGATACATGAGATTTGAAAATCTAGTGGGCCTGCATTTAATAATGATTTTCTATAAATTTAACAAACTATTTACATTTAAAAAATTACATATAGCAGGACTTCGAGACTATCATTTCTCAAAGCCAAAGTTGGATTTTCGAGCCAACCGTTAGTGTTGCCCTCTCGGCTCAGATTCTTCCTATGCAGCTTTGCTTCGCTGTGTCCTTTACCCAGAGTCCTGCAAAAGTTCTTATCCGCGGATAGCTGCCCATATACCCTGGTGGCCTGGGCACCCCGACATTAACTTACGGGCCTCTGGATTGGCTCGGAACAAACCTACCAAACGGAGGTTAGTTATGGACTATAGCCCAGTAAGCCACATATTCTGGCTCTCGCTTTGATCTATGTGATCGTGGTTCTCTCATGTGTTTTGGTGACTCAGAACTTGCCTATGGTCCAACAAATTAACACCTGTTTAGAGGTAGTCGTACCGAAAAATTTCGTACTGCAACGCTTTGTATAATGAGCTGGCTTCCCAACTGTGTTAACTTTTCTACTTTACTCTGTTGTGTAAGATTCCGGCGGTTGTCCTGCTGGACTCTGTTAGCTTTTCATTTGCCTAACAACAAGAAATTGTAACTTTGTTGTAAAACAGTTTATCTCAACAAACACCGAGCAACCGCGGCCCCGGCACTGTTTACGCACGCAACTCACAAAACCAAAAACCAAGCCAATGTGATCTGTATCAAACAGTATTAAATTTTCCCAGTAGTTAATAATGAACATAGTTGATGAACAATAGTTAAAAAATTGAACTATAGTTCAAAGAACTATAGTTCAAAAATTAACTTAGTTCAAATGAACTAAGTCCTAGTTCAAAAACACTATTCTGAAAAAGAACTAAGCTAGTCTTAAAATGAACTAAAATTTCCAATTATTTTGGAGACCCCCAAAGTAGCTCAAAGATGTGCTAGCTTTCTGCACTATCAGTTTTCCTTTATTTCGATTGAAACGTAGATACATATGCCTCCTTGACTAAAAATAACTTGTCATAAGCTGTTACAGTTCGAGATTATAATCTTGAAATGTAAAAAAAAAGATAGTTTCCAAAATTAATTTTTACCAATTTGGCTTTTTGTTTATAGATTATTATTTTTTTTAGTTAAAGCGGGTTATAACTGTTCAACATGGAGTTTGGAGCCCCGGCTTTCAAAGTCTTTTTCAAATTCGTCAAATGAATAGCTTGAGGTCTTAAAATCAGCGTGAAAAACAACGCTAGCTATCTGACTGGCGGAAATTTCTTAAATCTGAGTATCACTTTGCCAAACGTTAATTATTTATGTTTTATCTAAGCCAAATCAAGAGTTAGCTCTACTGTTCCTGCTAAACGTACATCAACCAATCAAGAAATTGGTTCAAAAAATCTTAAATTTTTAAATCTGCCAACTGATAAAGGGGCTTATCGATAACAATTTCTTCAGCCACAACTTTTCGCAGACGATCCGGCAGCTCTACATTTCTGCTATTATTATTTGCCTGCATTGGTCACATCGACTCGCTCGACGCTTTGCGGTCTTTTTTGCATATAAATACAAATAATTAACAATAAAAGCATATCAGCATGTTTGCGACCGCACAATCCACAAATCGTATGAACGATTTCGAGGTGGCCTCTCCGCCAGATGATTCCGTCTCGGCTTTGGAGTTCAGTCCGAGCACAATGCAAAAGAACTTTCTTATAGCGGGCAGCTGGGACAACAGCGTGCGCTGTTGGGAGGTGGAACAGAATGGAGCAACCGTGCCCAAATCCATGAAAACAATGGGTGGCCCAGTGCTGGATGTAAGCTGGAGCGATGATGGTAGCAAAGTGTTTGTGGCCAGCTGCGACAAGCAGGTAAAACTATGGGATCTGGCCTCGGACCAAGTCATGCAAGTGGCGGCTCATGATGCGCCGGTAATGACTTGTCATATGGTGAAGGGGCCAAACTACACCTGTCTGATGACCGGGTCCTGGGACAAAACACTTAAGGTAAGCAGATGGGAAACCTACATCGCCTGGTTTAAATTTAGTATGCATTGATTACTTTTAGTTCTGGGACACTCGGTCGCCAAATCCCATGATGGCCATCAATTTGCCAGAACGCTGCTATTGCGCTGATGTGGACTATCCAATGGCCGTGGTGGGCACGGCTGGCCGGGGCCTCATCATCTACTCGCTACAAAACAGTCCCACGGAGTACAAGCGGCAGGAGAGCCCTCTCAAGTATCAACATCGCACCATCGCCATATTCAAGGATAAAAAGAAAGAGCCCACGGGCTATGCTTTGGGCAGCATCGAGGGACGTGTGGCCATACAATATGTAAATCCCGTCAATCCCAAGGATAATTTCACCTTTAAATGCCATCGGTCGACAGGCACCTCAGGCTTTCAGGACATTTATGCAGTCAACGACATAGCATTCCATCCGGTCCACGGGACACTGGTCACCGTGGGCTCTGATGGCACCTTTAGTTTCTGGGATAAGGATGCTCGCACCAAGCTGAAGTCCAGCGACGCAATGGATCAGTCTATTACCAAATGTGGATTTAATGCCAGTGGCCAGATTTTCGCCTACGCCGTGGGCTATGATTGGTCCAAGGGCCATGAGTACTTCAATCCGGCGAAAAAACCACAAATATTCCTGCGCCCCTGCTACGATGAACTGAAGCCACGCATTAATTAATTTAGTCTTAAGTACAAACATTATTATCACGAATTGAAAAGTGTCCAATCTTCTCCAAACACGATTTGTTTTCATTTATTTCAAATTAAATCTTTAACTAATGATGCTCCTTATCGTCGTGGCCGTGTCCATGCCCGTGTCCACCCTGGCCCTTGCCTATGCCCATGGCATACTCGACGCCTATGGTGGCCAGAAAGGCGACGAATCCTACGCCAATACCGCGGAAGAGGAAAGTTCTGAGACGGGAGGCATGAGTGCCAAATGCCTTTGGCTCATACCGCCAGGCCTCGTTTCTAAGCAGGAAAAGATTTGAACATAAGTCTAAGCAAAATGTTGTATGCCATTTCAGATGCTCACCTCAGCCAGGGATCTTTCAATCCTTGTCGACCCAAGGCCTCTTTGACTTCCAATAGCTGGGGCACATTTTCCACCTTGTAAATAGAGGGATGAGGCACCTTGTAGGGTTCACCGTGATGTCCGCCCATTGTGTTGACTGGAAGTTAATAAGAAATGAAATAATTCGAGTTATTTGCAGGTAAGTTACATAAGATTGTTTATGTTTCACTGGCAAAAGTGGGTGATTGCAACGGGTTGTTGTCAAGTTTTGACAAGTAGCCACTGCAGCAGCTGTTTAATATTACTAGAGCTTGAAATAGTTTATATTCGAAAGGAAATTGCAATATTAAATGCAATTTAAGAAAAATAAAACTTGCCTATTTATTTAGAGTGACCGGAACAGACAAACGGTGAAATAATAAATTTCTGATAACAATATTGACAGAGCGTTGCCAGATCTTCAGCGAAAAGTAGTCGGTTTCAAGCCATTTAAAAGTCAATTCGATAGCTTAAAGCGCCAAATTTAATATAATCTGTTAGACATAGAGAATTTTAAATTTACTATAATTTTAATATAAAGAAAAGTCTTAAGGCTTAAAGTACCGGCTGCAACCGATACGTAACTGCTTTTATCTTGCTGCTAAATTTGGCTACCGTTGATATTGATAACCTGGACAACAATCGGTCGTTGGCATTCGAATTGCTGTTCATTGATTTAAGCGATAATGTTTGCTAGGACTAAAAATACTTTTAAAGTGCATATTGTTGACTTTCGGTGAGAGGAACATTTTTAATATGTAGCCACAAAAAAAAATTTTTTTTTGATTTAAACTTGTTTTACTAGAATAAATAAAACAGTGCGACAGACTTTAACTTTTTTCAAAACTTTCGATAGTTTTACCCGAACTGAGTAAAGCTTAGTATACACTTCCACCAAAGACTCGCCAAAACAAAAATACCAAAAGTGACAATTCTTTTGTTTTGGGACAATGTGACCAGATATTAAGATGTATGCATGTAAAATGGTCACTTTGCCTTGACCGTAGCTTTTGGTTTAATTTTAAACTATAAGTTTTACAATCAATAAATACAAGTTATTAACATGCGTTCTTCATGGCCAAACCCTGGCTACTGGGCCTGATGAGCAGATATGACACTTTTGCAATGATTAAATTCATAATTATTACCCAGTTTAAGTATGATTGAAGTCTCATGGTGTTTTGTACCTTACTTTGAATATTGCGCTCAATCACTGATGAGAAAATTATCCAAATTTCACCCGATTACGCATATTTGAGTATCGGCAATGTCCGATACCTCTTGAAATAATTAAAATTAATTATTCAGGGAGCTATCGATAAAAATACAAAAACTACGGATCTAGTATTTTATCGGTATTTAATCGAGGCCTTTTTGTTTTGAGTGTGGACTGCCACCAAAGACACTGCCAAAGGATTTTGGCACAAAAATTTTTGTGAGTTTTTTTTATATGGAGCTTTAAGCTTAGTATACACTTCCACCAAAGACTCGCCAAAACAAAAATACCAAAAGTGACAATTCTTTTGTTTTGGGACAATGTGACCAGATATTAAGATGTATGCATGTTGAATGGTCACTTTGCCAAGACCGTAGCTTTTGGTTTAATTTTAAACTATAAGTTTTACAATCAATAAATACAAGTTATTAACATGCGTTCTTCATGGCCAAACCCTGGCTACTGGGCCTGATGAGCAGATATGACACTTTTGCAATGATTAAATTCATAATTATTACCCAGTTTAAGTATGATTGAAGTCTCATGGTGTTTTGTACCTTACTTTGAATATTGCGCTCAATCATTGATGGGAAAATTATCCAAATTTCACCCGATTACGCATATTTGTGTATCGGCAATGTCCGATACCTCTTGAAATAATTAAAATTAATTATTCAGGGAGCTATCGATAAAAATACAAAAACTACGGATCTAGTATTTTATCGGTATTTAATCGAGGCCTTTTTGTTTTGAGTGTGGACTGCCACCAAAGAGACTGCCAAAGGATTTTGGCACAAAAATTTTTGTGAGTTTTTTTATATGGAGTTTTTTGTTTTGGCGAGTCTTTGGTGGAAGTGTATACTAAGCTTAAGTCCCTATCAGCGTTTGGCTAAATTGGTAGCACTTTATTTTTTTTGGGCCCTCAAAGTTTTGACTACTAAAAATAGGTGTCATTAGTTTTGGGCAGCTCATTAAGTTTTTGTGATAGCTGCAAACTGTCTTCGGCAAAGTTGTAGCTGTCGCACAGTGGTCCCAATTCCCAAAAACACAGCCAAAAGTCGAAAAAGTTTTTGAATTGGCTAAAAGTGTGTACTCGGGGGTTTTCGGGGTCGCTGATCACGAATCCGACGTCAAAAAATAGAAAAACAAAATGGCGGACAATTTCTTCAAAAACGCATTTGATTTGGCTGAAAGTCCGTAATAGGGGGTTTTCGGGGTTGCAGATCACGAATCCGAAGTCACAATTTGGAAAAACAAAATGGCGGACAATTTCTTCGGAAACGTACTTGCTTTGGCTGAAACATCGAAAAACCCGTTTATCGATAATATCTCGATAACTGTTCGACGGGCCAAAATACTTTAGAAAAAGTTGGTTTGGTGAATTGGGAGAGAGTGCTGTCGAGCAGTGTATATTTGTAATGTCGCGACAATTGTCGCTAATTTTCGACTATGTTTTGAAGAATTGTCTAAATAACAATTTCTTATTCGTTTGAGAGTGGGATCTGCTGGGAGTTTTGACTTATTGCTTTTTTAACACGATTTTTCAGAATTCACTATTTCATGCATTGTTAATAATAATTTTGAGCAATTCGCTTAAATTGTACTTACTTTCTAGAGTAGAATCCATTTTTCAGAATCAAAATCGGTTAGTTTTTCGCGAATCTATACGCTTCTAAACGTTGTGTTATTTTCGACGCATGACGAATAAACGATGAGGCACGCTCGACGCTCACGAACGGAGTTCAAACCTGAGCCAGGTGGGGAAACTTTACGCCTTTTACTAGTTGTATTCCTCAAAAGTGATACTCTACCGATATCGGTTTCGGTTATATCGTTTCCAATAATAATGGTAAACGGTATTCGGCTCTCAATAATAAAATTGTACCGGTTCCGGATCTGGTTCCGGTACTTAACAGTTAACAGTTCCGGTATTGAGCCCTGCTTACAAATATTGGAAAATGGCAAACTTGACATTTATAGCAGCTTAAAAGAAAATGTGTTTTGAACCGAACCCTTTTCTACTTTTTTTTGCTCTGGTTCAGGTTCGGGTTCGGGAAGAAAGAATTGTTCTGCTCCGGTTAAGGTTCGGTTCGGACATCCCTAAAATTCCTGAGTCTCCGACTCCAGAGCGGTTGAACTCCGACACGGTTTGCAGCCCTGGTGGAAACAACTAACAAAATATATTTGATAAAAAATTTTATCATAGTAATAGTAATTTATAATAGTAATTTTACATTATATAGAATTTGTACAAAAATCAGCACCCTAGCTTTGTTAATATGGCTTACAGATTTTGCAACACTGGTTTAAACAGCTCACGCACGTTTCGTGTTTTGATTCACTGTCCAACATCTTCAGTTTAGTTTATAATTTATCCATGAATCGTCTTACAAACGAACAACGCTTGAAAATTATTGAATTTTATTATCAAAATGCGTGCTCTGTTAAGAAAGTTCATCGCGCGCTTCTTCCATTTTATGGTCAGTTTAATCGACCCACTGAAGCGGCTATTCGGGCTATTGTGACTAAATTTCGCACCAAATTTACATTGTTGGACATCAAACCACTAACACGCTTACGTAGAGTGCGAACTGAAGAAAATATCGCAGCTGTATCGGCCAGTGTTAATGGTGACCATCAATTATCGATTCGCCGCCGTTCGCAGCAATTGGGGCTCTGTTACTCAACAACCGGTCAATTGGCCGCCTAGATCGTGCGATTTAACGCTTTTAGACTATTTTTTGTGGGGTGTTCAAAGATACTTGAACAGTGCATTTAAAGACCGCTACCTGCGGCCGCCTCAAGCCGAGGCGCACAGAAATAGAAACTAGAACCTAAAATATAAGCAACCCCCAAGAAGGGACACATCTGTTAGTAATAAGGCATTTCTCTGCTTGGGGTAAAACCAAAAAATGAATAAAAGAGAAAGTACCAACATCTTAATAAACATTCAGCTTCTAGACGAGGAGCTAGTCACTCGCAACATATATGCGTTTTATTTATGGGGCTATGTTAAAGATCATGTCTATACAGACAAGCCCGCTTCAGTTGACGCATTGGAAGATAACATTGAAGCATTTATTCGTGAGATACCGGCCGAAATGTTGAAAAGAGTATGCCAAAATTGGACTCACGGTCAACATTTGCATGAAATAATCTTCAAACATTTATATATATGGACCGTTCTATCGATTCAAATAAAGATTTCATGAATTTGTCTGAATTTTATTGGTTTTTTTTAAGAAACTTTCCTATAGCTCTTAATAAATCTTAGTTATGGGAATTTTTTGAATGTTTTTTTGGGGTTATTTTACGTAACCAAAAATATATAGAAAAAATTGAAATTTATACCATCTTCTCGATCTAACAACTTTAAGCAAATAATTTCTCCTAATGGGCATAGCCAGGTTCCGTATACGTAGAAGTCCCCCATCTATTTGGCTGATCAAGAATATATATACTTAATAAAGTCTATAATGATTCCTCTCTATTCCTTAATATAATTAAGTATAGCGCATAAAAAAAAACCGAAACTGATCAGGTACCAAAGTTTCGGTTTCGTTCCGGTAATAATAACGGTAAACGGTATCCCGTTCTCTAAAATAAATTTGTATCGGTTCATGTACGCGATTTCCGGCCTTTCCGTCAAACGGCTTTTTTGTGCCCTAGAATAACATTTCAATAAAAGTAGAAAAATTAAGTTAAGTGCTTTTTTCGTACTATCAAATTGTTGAAATAATTATACAAATTTTGATCACCCCAATGAAAGCTCAAACTTTACCTATCTAACAAGTAGCACAAAGTCCCCCCTATAAATAAACCCCCCTTCCGCTCATCAATTCCCAAAGTATTACACATTTTTTATGGCATTCCTATCACTTTCTTATCGGCTTCGCATTGCTCCGCCGGTGGTTTGAAACGTGAATAACTTAGTTTATCAATGGCTGCCGCATGTTTAAACAACCAAAAAATCCCCAAAAATTTTAAATGCGTGCCGCACAGACAGAAGGACAGAGTTTCACTTGAACTCAATTGCAATACGATAAGGTCATATATGGATGAGTCGTAGGGTACTTTTTGTGTGGTTGACAGCAATAAAATGTAGGTCAGGTCGCAGCTGGATGACTAAGGGAAATACTCAGAGTTCTATGAAGTTGCATGGTTGCTATGCTGGGTGTTTTGGGAATTACTTTAGCCGTTTGCTTTAAAAGAAACACATTTTTTGCCGATTATTTACACACTCGTTGGGTAATTTACACAAATGAAAAGTTTTAGGGGGTTTTTCTGTGAGGCCAAAAAACAACAAGAAGAATTCATATAGTAATAAATTATAATTGTATGTATTTCACTTCTTTCTACGAACATCATTCATACATTCATTCATGGAATGAAGATTAAGCTCGGCCTTTGTTCATAAGTTTTCTTAATACTATATATATGTGGTGGCATTCTAATACTTTTTGCTTCAATGCTGTGGGATGAGTCATTGATGACAGTTGAAGTGGTTGCTTAAATCTAATACATAATATTATTAGGAACAATTCAGTTCAGAGGCAAGTATCTTTGGCCCTTTCGTAGGTTGACTTAGAGAGCTTCAATCTTAAATTCTGTTCCTGACCTCTGGAGATCTTACATGCTCACATTGATGGCATTTTTGATCACAATATTTCCACCCACACCATTCACTATGGTCAAACTTTGATCAATTTCTACGCTTCTTGATTGAGACGGCATGGATTTGGTCTCCTTGGGCTCGGTCTTGCGCTTGCTGCTCCGTTTACTGCCCTGAAGATCCAACGATTTGACCACCTTAAGCAGACCATTACAGCCTATATAGTCCACGCTCTGCTGCGGGGATTCACGGCCCAAATAGATGCGACCATCATTTCCGGTATACCGCAGTGTACCGGTATTCTGTTGAATTTTCAGTCTGGTGGCATTTCCTATGATTTGCAAGTTTCCCGAATTGTGTATAATTCGTATTTTATTCGAGTTGCCAATGATGCGTAAGTCTTTGGTATTATTCTCGATGCGATACTCCTTGCAGTTGCCCACCAGATCTTTACTTAGGTAGATGCTGGCATCTGGCGTCGATTGCGTTGTTCTTTTGGTATTCGATGTTTTGGTTTTTGTGGCAGTTTTATGGCAGTTTCCACATTCCTCATCATCATAAGAATCGCTGGCCGAATCCGCTTCGATAACACGCACGCCCATATTAGTTGTTGTTGTTGTAGTTGATTCTACTGCTAATCACCAAGCAAAAATCACCGTTTGAAGTTTAGTCGCTCTCTTTGTTAATTGCTCTCACTTTTCTCTTTATCTCTTTTCAGGTGTTGCGGGTATCCGATTGTGTTTGTTGTTGTTTAGCTTCTGTGGGGGGAAGGGGAACTCCCGCAGCTTTTTGGCAAATTAATTTTGTTCCGTGTTGTGAACGGCACGATTGCTGCTTGGCTATTGAACCATACAGCTGCTCCGCTGTCGCTTTATATCAGCTCTAGCAGACGAGGGGACTTTTTTTGCAACGGGACGCCATCAAAAGGGGGTAAATAAACTGGGGAACCAAGATTGTAGGCATGATGTTGGACTGATCAGTGAAAGTGAAATAGAATAATTATTTAAATATTAATTAATAATAAAACATTTTCACAGAGAAAATAAGAAAACAAGTTCGATTAAGAAAATATTATTTGATTTGAGTGGAACATAATTTGGTTTAAAATAATATCAAATACCCGTTACTCAGGAAGAGAAGTTTTATTTAAACTTTATGACAGATATTCCTAGAGCCAGCAAACAATAGAAAAAATAAAAAATAAAAAAAATAGATAAAGCAATTATTATATTTTATTATTTAAAATTATTTGAATTATTTTTGTCTGTCTGGTGCATAAGAAATCATTTGTCGCCAACAACAAAATCTACGCTGAGATGACGCATACATATGTTTGTTGTTGCCTTCGATTTTGCAAGAGGCTTAGCAGAGAAAGAGTAGAGAGAAAACCTACGACTATTAAGGCTTTGAAAGTGTCTCACTAGTGATCCCAGAATTTTTAAGTCCAAAGTTTCTAAATTTGTAAAAAAAAAAGAATGCTAGATAAAGATAACTTAGTCGAAATCTCAGAGCTTCTTTGAGACAACATTTTTTAAGTATACCCACATAGAAGTTTTCGAGCGAAAGATTCTTCGCAGGATTTATGGACCTTTGAAAGTTGGCGAGGATTTCCGCATCTGAAGGAATGACGAACTGTATGAGCTCTATGGGGATACTAGTCTGGTCAGGCGCATAAAGCAACAGCGGCTGCTCTGGCTGGTACATGTTACCCGTATGGATGAACAAGCTCCAGCAAAAATGGTCTACAAGAGAAATGCGAAAGAACTGGGACAAGGCAAGGTGGGACGACCAGGTGCGGAAAGACATTTCCAAGCTTGGCGTGAAAAACTGGTGCCAGCTCGCACGGAGCAGAAGCGACTGGCGGACATTGGTTGCAGCGGCCGAGACCGTCAAACGGTTGTGATGCAAGCATCGGGCCAATAAAGAAGAAAGAAAGACCCACATAGAACTCTGCCTTGGCAACGTTGTAATTATAATCTGGCCAATCAATTTTTGAAAAACTGAAATAATGTCAGAAAGTTTTCTGAACATACATGATCTCTCCCGAAATGTCAATAAATATATAACATGCATATTTGATTGATGTTTTTTAGTCAAGTCGAAGAATTTATCAACGAATGAATGACAGCTTATCAAATATGCTATCATTGAGAAATTTTTATGGAAAAAAAAAACATACGAAAGATTAATTTTAATTCACGACTTTCGTTTGATATCACTGCAAAAATTTCTAATTTAATATTTTTGTACATATTCTTTTGAGTTTTATTTAACAATTCGGACCTTGATGACCTAAATGATTATTGTCGGAGTGAAAAAAACAGGACCCGAAATATAATGATTATTTTGGGATAATTATTTCTTCGCTCAAAAGTATCACTCAAAGTGCCTTTACGATCATTTAAAAAGGAACTGAGGAAAGGAATGTTTATTCTTAAAAAAAATTAATAAAAAAACTCTTCTTTTGAAGTGATATTGGTGGACAATTTGGCAGTGGCGATCTGAGACCGGATTTGAAAAGATGTCGACAAGATAAGACGAAAATGGTTTTAACAAGCTTTCCAATTTAAAAAATTTTTATTTATTTAATTTTAGAAAAATAAGCTTCTGCAGTGACTCCGGTATGAGGTTGCACCTGAGATCTGTTAACACCAATTTAAGAGCTAAAAAAAGATCTTTCGACGCTCACTGGGTAGCGTGGACACCGTTTTAAATCGATAAATGAGATAGAGCCCGAAACAACAAAGGAGTAGAATACTGTACCGGAAGAGGACTCTGCAGCAAATTATTAAAATTGAAAAAAAACGTTGCCTCAAGTGTAATGGATTGGTAGAAAACTACTTTGAGGGCAATGAAATGAATTGACATGAATTAATAAAGGTGTGCTGATTTATAAACAAATTCCCTGTATTTTGTTCCAACAGTAGTATAGTAATAATAAATAGAATATGCTCAGGAACGGCCGCAACCGTGACGCACAGCACTTCAGTTCAGTTCGTGTGGGGCCTCACTTCAAAGATATCCTCTCAGCATGTTGGTGTATGACTAAAAATTGCCTTCATCCAAAAGTAAACAGTGCAAAATAGTAGAAATTTTGCTGTAATATACAACTTTTACTAAAAATTTATTTATATATTTAGTAAATAATATTTACTATAAATATTATTATTATCATATTTAAAACTATTTTTTCACTGGTCATGGTACCTTTTTGTCAAACTTTCTGACTTCAAACCATGTCTAAGCCATCTACTTAAAAAATATGTAGTCAATGGAAACAGAACGTATGAGTGATAAACTTTGTATCCAGTTCGCAGACACTAAAATACATTTAAAACAAGTAAGAGTGTTGCGGTCGAGTGCCCCGACAGCAAAATACCCTGTCCCAAGAAATGTGGTTTCTATAGCTTTGAATTCCATTTGTTTTAAAATTTATTTCAATAAATGAGCAGGCGCACTTGCATATCTTCGATGTTTTTGTTCGGATCTCATTGTGGTACACAGAATAGATCGATGTTGGGCCTAACTGAATATATTTTAAGTCACTAGGTTCAACTTGAAAATTGTAGCTCTGTCAGTTTTTCGCGGTTAGAAGAATATGGAAGAGGAATTTGCCAAACCAGAAGCAAACTTGATCTGGGTGCGGGTATACCTACATACATGGAAAAATTTGTGGCTCTACCTCTTATAGTCTGTGATATCTACGCGTTTGTGCAGAGAAAACGACAGATTTTCGCTGTGTAAAGATGGTGGAGGAGGAATTTTCGAAATCTGAAACAAACTCGATGTGGGTACAGTATACACCTATATACATTCCAAAACTTGTGGCACTATCTATTACAGTCCCTGAGATTGACGCTTTCATACAGACAGACAGACAGACGGAGATGGCTATATTGACTCGGCTGTTGATGCTGACTAAGAATATATATACTTTAAAGGTTCGGAAATGCTTCCTTCTCCCTGTTACATACATTTGCACAACTTCATGATCCCGTTTTTCCCATTTTTAATGGGAACAGGGTATAAAAATGTTTGTTATGCCTATTTTACTACAAAACTCATCGCATAAGGGGGTATCAGTATGGCCCTAAACTTTTCCATACATCAAATGCCCTAATGTACACATATCTAAATCTTAGACAGACCAAGAAGGTTTAAGATTTATTACACTATCGAAATTGAGTCGAAACTGATTAAAAAAATGGGTTGTAAACGACTCTTTAAGAAGAGTCGCGGCTAGGGTACCATTTTCTCCCGACAAAAGTATCATTTATGATCGGAAAACGTGCGCATTTGTGACTATTTTAATCAGACTTAAAAACACTCGAATGTGATTAAAAAAGCTCATAAAATGTTGGCTGGGAAGTAATTCCCCAGGGGGAATTTCGAGTCAGTTGCGAATCTTTTTTGAGTCGTTTTTTAATGAATCCAATTTTAAGCATCTAGATGAGTCATTTTCGAGTCTTCCCTAAGTCGCACATAAAACTAATCACTTTTTAATCATCAAAAGGGCTCGAAAAGACTCAATAAGGTGATTCTTGTTAAAATGATCTTCCAAATGCTGGGTGGGTTTGGTCAGTTTTTTCAGAACTTAAAAAACTATCACAATATCTGCATTGAAGCATTATCAATTCAAAAATCATATCGAAACACGGTATATTATGGCTTCGAAAAAGAAAGTATACATATGTAAAGTTTGGTAAATTAAGAGAACGTATGATTGTCAAATATAACGAATAAGATCCATTCGGGTATTGACTAAAATTTGTAATATCTTTCTAAACTGGATCAACCTACATTTTTCTTACATTTCAGAACAATCTTATAATCCTTGAACCAAGCTCCTAACCAAAACCTAAAAGAAACTGTCTGTAAACCGAACCTTAAACTTTTCTACGGTTTTGAACCTTCTCGAGAATTTCAAAGGTCCTTGATTTTAAAGCCCTCACAAAATGTTGTGTACCCCTCTCACAAAAAAGAAGAAAATTGAGTCTACGCCTTTGTACCCTCATAGTAAGCATGACAATGAAATAAATTTTGTCTATAGTAGCCCTATCTTTGGGGAGACCTTTGATAATATTTTTAATAGTAATTGTAGGATGATTAATGTGCACCTGCGGCACACGTCTATCCACTCATCAACTTTAACTATGCAAAAACTGGGGAACATTTTTTTAAAAACCTTTTTTGGCTGTTTATCAGTAAATACAATAAACCATAAAGAATGTTGGTTTAGGTAATTTTTTGTGTGCTTTTTCTCTTATCAGTGTTAAAAAATTGTAGATTAAATTATTTATAATAAATTTTCATCTTAATTGTAGATTAAAGTGTTGATCATAAATTTTCACCTAATTTAATAGTCATCCAAGTGAAAGGAAAGCAGATTACCCTCTAAGATAAACCAAATTCTGATGTTTAAAAAATGGCAAACAAATTTTTCACATTTCCATAATAACATAAGAAAAATTCGAACAAAATGTTATTTGTCTAATCAATTTGCACGCCACAAATTCAATTAACAAACAAAGTTCAATTTGTCGGTCATTATTCGCTACCCTCCAAAAAGCTTTCGATTTCACGTTTTCAAGCCAGACTCGTCTTACCTTCGGTGTGTTAGTCAGTTGCTTGGAAAGCTTCGAGGAACGAAGAACCAGAGGCTCTTGAAATTTTTTATTATTAATTAAATCGCCCCAGCAATCGCATAAAGTAAACATTTAGCCAGTGTAAACATTTAGCCAATGTTTACATTATTTACGCTGACTTCCAGGGGAAAGTACCGTCAAAATCTAACGGTGCAGTTTCCTTATATAGTGTCAGAATTGCGTAAATTTATTACATTATATTTTGTGCAGTTTTTTATTTGTTGACAACTGTTAAATGATTTATGGCCTTGTTCAATTATCGAATAGGTACTTTTTTTGTTTCAGAGTTATCTCGATCGGAAAATTATAAAAAAGCTCTACAAATATATATTTTAGTTTAAGTACATGGTGTATGTTGTAACCTGCAGTGAAAAAAAGAACAGCTGGGAAAAAACCCCCCAAATAGCCAGATGATGATTGGCGGTAGCTCAATTATTGTAGTGCCTATCTGTCTGTTAGCGTCAGCGTTGTTTTTTTTTTGTCTAAATATACGAAAAAAAAATCACCCATACTAACCTGTTTTTCGTCAGACTCATTTTGAAGGTGGCTTGTTGTTTGATTTGTTTATTGTTGTTTTTTGGCAAACGATAATAAAAAGTTACTTTACTAGATAGACAAACGATAAGGTGTGAACTTTTGCTTTGTGTTTTTGATAGGGGCAGATGTTATTATCAAAGTGTTTTTATACCCTTGGAGAGGGTATATTAAAATTGTCCGGATGTTTGTAACGCATAGAAGGAAGCATCTCCGACCCCATAAAGATATATATCGATCGCTGACGGCTGAGTTGATAGCCTGTCCGTCTGTCCGTCCGTCCGTCCGTCTGTCCGTCTGTCCGCTGTTTCTATGCTATCTCCTCCGTCAGTTTTAAAGCTATCTTAACCAAACTTTGCCGAGTCTTTTGGACAAATACGCTGACATTTGTCGGACCGGCCGATCTGACTATAGATATAGCTCCCATGGAACGATCGGTTGAAAAACTAGTTTTAGTGAGAAAAACTTTTTGTTTTCAATGCTATCGCTCCCAACGCTCATTTATACGTTTTTAATGATTTCACATAATTTCTTAAGCCTTGTCGAAATCGCACTACTATAGTATAGCTGCCATACAAACTGTCTGGCTATATCAACTCAGTATATAAACTTCGGTCGAGCCGAAGTTAGCTGGCCTCTATTTTTGTTTATAAAAAAAAACATAAAATACTTAAAGCCCACATAAGTAGGACAAAAATATTTACCTTTAAGTATAGGGATGAATTTAAGACAGTTTGAGGTCTATCATTCAAATATTATTATAAACAAGAGTGCAAACATGTTAAATTCTGTTGAAGATTTGCTCTTTATCTAGAAATCGCAATATGGGCATTTCCGAACTGACGTGACGTTACGTTTGTACGAAAAAATGACTTTTCAAAATATGAAAATCTTGGATTTTCTCAAAGTTGTTTTATATGACTTCAATCGACCATAGCGATTTAAAGATGTAATCAAAAATAAGTGCGTGACGTTACAAAAAACGCAAGTGGGGGTTTGACAAAGCTTTTCGTATAAAATTTTTTTGTAAGATTTAAAAAATTACAAGATTATTTTCCAGATTATCTTATTTAAAGATTTACAAAAATTTTTTATTATTTGCTTAAGAACGTTACCTTGCCAGACGTTACGTTACTTAAATTTCTTCATTATGTTTATGGTGTTTCAATTATAAAAATAGAGGGAAGCTAACTTCGGCTCGACCGAGTTTATAATAGCTTGAATAGGACAGTTTGTAGGCAGTAATATATGGTCCAATTTCGCAATCTTGTTGAAATTATGTAAAATCTGAAAATATAAATACGAGCGTTGGAGCGAAATTGAAAACAAAAGTTTTTCTTACTAGTATTTTCAGACCTAACTTGAGGTATATATAGTTGTCCGATTTCGACAGGCTTGTGATTTGAAATCTTAAAAATATAAATACGAGCGTTGGGCGATACCATTGAAAACAAAAAGTTTTTCTCACAAAACTAGTTTTCACCGATCGTCTATGGTATATGTATAGTCATCCGATCCGGCGGTTCCGACAAATGTGCAGCGTATTTGTACCAAAAGACTTCTGAAGTTTGGTTACGTACTTTAAAACTGACGGAGGGATAGCATAGACGACGGACGGACGACGCGACGCGACCACGGACGACGGCTGTATATCAACTCAGCTCGTCATGCTGATCATTCTTTTGTGACCCTTTCTGCAACATCTATCCCTCTCCGGGTATAAAAACTTAAAGGTAATTGCAATCACATAGTTTCTTATTATTCTTAACAGTTTTTAACTTACTTTACCCTTACAAAATTTTTTAAACCAAAAGCAATGCGATCTAAAGGCATTTTTGATTCAATAAAAACGTATCCAAACGTATCCGACTTTGCATTCAAAAATTTCGTAATGGGTTTTGAATAAATTTTAAATGAGCTAAGTCTAGTTTATTTTGATTGTTTCTCCATGAAAATATGATAATAAATAGCGTTTTTAAGTAATTTAAATTTTTTGGTAGTTTTTTGATATTTACACTTTTCTGTGTAAATAGCCATATTTCGATTTTGGTTATTATTTCTAAGACGCATCTTAAATTTTGTATGCGTTTTTCAGATATTTATATATGGGGTCGGTTCAGGTCCGAAAAGATAAAATCAAAGGTTCAGTACATTGTCCGATTCGAGGATTTATAAACAATAGTTAAGAATAGTAAGCAAAGTTATTTTGAAACCGATGGTGATCGTGACAGATGGGCTCCACATAAAGTATTTATTGAGTCTGTCCGCGTGTTTCTATGCCTTCTTCTCAATCAGCTATTTTGCTGGCTCTGCGAAATAAGGCCCCCAAAATTTTTATGGAAAACAAAAACATCGATTTTTTCTCAAATTTGGGGTGTTATTTCATTTCTTGGGGCATTATTTCCTAATATCGAAAAAATCCTACGTGGATCGATAGCCATATCTATTTCCAATTTACTCTTAAAATTTCAGATCGATCGGTTAATATTTGCTTGAGTTATGTGTCTGGCCAGCTTAAAAATAGGGTCAACGGAGAAATGATACACGACCGCCATTTTGTTTCTGATACAAAAAACGCGAAAACCATTTCGAGTAAATGTATCACACTATAATACCTCATTTACAAATTTTCGATTGGCCGTTCCATTTGGCCAAAAAAAAAATCTGAAAATCCATATTTTTTTTTGAGCTACTTAGATGTCCCCCCATAACTACATTGAATAGAATTTTTGTTTTAAATTGTTGTATAAAAATCATACAAAACCTTAATTCTTATACATTCAGGCCTGTTCCCGTTTCCGAATTCGATTGATCGGAATTGATAAGAGCTGTGGTTTCTAAGAGACGATTAAAGAATTCGGTCGGAAGGTAAATGGGGTTTTAAGTAAAAAGCCGAAAAACCCAGTCGGGTTTTGAAAGCGAGTACATTTAACATTGACAAATACATTTAACATGAGTGAGACTCGAAAATTCAACCAAAAGATTAAGCAATTAACAGAAGGTTTCAAGCCCAGAGTCGCACAATGCAAAGACGAACAGGGAAATCTGGTCACAGATCCACAAGCGGCGCTTAACAGATGGAGAAGTTACTTCTCCAACCTACTGGGAGGCGAGGACGAACATGATGCCGCCTTTAGAGAAGTAGCGATGCCACCAATCGACAATATAGTAATAGACACGCCGACCCAACAGGAAGTCTGTTTAGCCATACGAAGGCTAAAGAACAACAAATCACTAGGCGCTGATGAGCTGCCCGCTGAATTGTTCAAGGCTGGAGGCGATGAGTTGGTAAGGTGCATGCACCAACTTCTGTGCCGTATATGGGTTGACGAAAGCATGCCCGACGATTGGAATCTAAGTGTTCTCTGTCCAATCTTTAAAAAAGGAGACCCTGCAGATTGCGCCAACTACCGCGGGATCAGCCTCCTGAACGTCTAAAGCCGTTTATTGATACACTGATTGGACCTTATCAGTGTGGCTTTAGACCTGGTAAATTTACCACAGACCAGATTTTCACACTACGACAAATCCTGGAGAAAACCTACGAAAGAGGCGTCCAAACACACCATCTTTTTGTTGATTATAAATCAGCCTTTGACAGACCGATAAGGTCAAGCTTCTTCAAAGCCCTGTCTACTTTAGGTATTCCAGCAAAGTACGTTCGACTTTGCATGATGACGTTGAGAAGTACGCAAAGCTCCGTCAAAATAGGAAAGAACCTCTCCGAACCATTTGATACCAAAAGAGGTTTTAGGCAGGGCGATACCTTATCGTGTGACTTCTTTAATCTACTGATGGAATATATACTGCGCCGGTGGCCACATGCCAAAAGAACCGGCGCATTTATTCATAAAAATCTAATGCTACTTGCATATGCCGATTATATTGGCATTATCGGCAAAACCACTCGGGCAGTAAGCAAGGCGTTTTCAGAGATTGAGAAGGAGTCCAAATTAATGGGTTTAGCGGAAAATGAGGACAAGACGAAGTACCTAGTATCCGCGGACAGAAAGTCATTGCGACTTGGACAATCTGTTACAATGGAGGAGTACAACTTTAATGTTGTGGAGGATTTCGTCTACCTCGGAACGATGATAACCAGCAAGAACAACATCAGTCTGGAAATCCGACAAAGAATCACTCTTGCGAACCGATGCTACTATGGGCTAAGTAGGGAGTTCAAGAGCAAAGACCTCAAGCGAAGAACAAAAATAGCCCTGTACAAGTCGCTTATCATCACAGTCCTGCAATATGGCGCAGAAGCATGGACAATGACAGCAGCGGATGAAGCGGCGATTTTTTAAAAGTCGGCGATGATTTCCGCATTCGAAAAAATAACGAACTATATGAGCTCTATGGGGACACCAGTCTGGTCAAGCGCATAAAGCAGCAACGGCTGCGCTGGATAGGACATGTCGGCAGAATGAAGGAAGAAGCTCCAGCAAAAAAGGCGTATAAATCGAAGGCGGTTGACTATGGAGGCGGCAAGAAGGGAATACCACTAAGATGGGAAGACCAGGTGCGGGAAGACATTGCCAAGCTTGGTGTGACCAACTGGTGGCAGCTCGCACAGAACAGAACCGAATGGAGAGCATTACTCGCAGAGGCCCAGACCGTCAAACGTTTGTAATGGCCAATAAAGAAGAAGAAAAAGAACTAAAAAAATACGTAAAGATTTACTCTAAAAGCTTAATCAAATCTAATTGGCTGCTGTAGAAGTGTTCAAATTGTTTGGTACCTCAAAAGCTACATTTTTGCCAAGAAAAGTATGCGAAAAATCCTGACGTTATAATCGAAAAAACACGTTATTGAAAAAAAGTTACTTAAGAAATACTACCGAAAAACATGAATTTTTTAAAAACCTTTGTAAGAAAAATTTATTTTGCGGACTGTCAGCTACAACTTTGCCAAAGACAGTTTGCTTGTTTTACCAAAACTGAAAGAGCTGTCCTTTTGAGTTCAGTATTGATGGAATTTCCTCTGATCATCTTGTTATACGGTTTCAGCCAAGTTTTGATGATCCCTATGTCAAAAATCATCTGTACGTCTCCTTGGTTAGGCATATCCTAGAATTTGGATCATATCATATCTGAAATAAATAGACCACCTAGAGTATGTTCAAAAATCATTTTTTGATATTTGCGTTACGTGGCTTAAACTGGGACATGTAACTCTCATCTTCCTCCCTAAGAACAAAGATTGTCGACCCGTACACTTGATGACAATTTTTTCCTACGAAATCTTTAATACATTTTCCTGAAGTATAGAAATTAATCGATTTAATGTTAATTTGAAAGTGGGTGAGGTAAAAGATACATCATAGGTACTTCCCCGGCACTGTTGAAATATATAACTTTATTAAACAATAATCTCTTACAGTTGAATGTCTTTAAGTAAATGCTTAGGATATACAAGTTTGTTACAATGACATGCATTCGTTATTTTAAGTTTTTTATTTTACAATTCATATCACAAAACATTGCTTGTTAAGTTAGAATTGAATTCTATATAAAAGAGGAGTATACATTCCTGAATATTACCATATGTATATATAATTGTACTATGAGAATTCAAGGATTAATTGAGTTTCAGGTCATATTGCTTCTTATTCGACTAGCAGAGATTCAACCATAGATTGTACTTTATGTCACTTTTCGCTTTTTTTTCTGTAAGGATTTCAATTGAATTTTCATAAATGATTAAGGAAAGCGTCCTGGCTCTACCAAGCCTCTAGCTGGGCATTAAACAACTACAAAAAGCCAAAGAAAAACAAATTCAAGTTTAGAATTGCACTACAAAAGCCATTAGGGCTAAAAGCAAACTAACATTTGTGGCCGCAGTCGTGGCCGAGCCATGCGTCATCTCGTGCAGTTCCTCATCCGTGTAGGTTTGATTCTGGGCCTCGATTTTAAAATTGAAGGTAGCCGAGACGGGTTTGTGATCTGAGAGAGTATAGTCCATGTGGGATTGATATGACAGCTGTTTGGCACTCAACGTAATGGAGGGGTAAACGTTGCTTTGCACGCGATGCAGTATGCGGTCACACCAGGCCGGACGACGCTTTAAATCGTAATCGTTTGTGCCTTCAGTAAACTGCAAAGGAAAAGAATAAAAAAACCAATTAAGATAACATTTTGTAATTGAAAAATAAAAATCCCTACCTTAAAAGTGGGCGCAAAATTGGGTAGCTGCTCTTCCATTAAACTAAAGGCGTTGCCCGACTCCATCAACTGACGTAACTGATCCAATCTGAGGAGCTCCTCATATTGACCATTCTCGGCAGCTGTCCGGACATCCCAGGCGGAGGTGTCACCCGACAAACGAAAATTGAGGTCTCCAAACCAAAACACGAAATCATGATCATAGATCCGACGATATCCGGGATAGCTGTATTTGGTGTTATCCACGATTTGGTGATAGTCCTCTATCCTTTCCTTTAGCTTGTCATCATGGGCCGCCAAATGGGAGCAAATGAACACTGTACCTGTGCCATAGAGACTTAGGCGTATGCTGACAGCTCCCTTATTACCCCACAAACCGCCCAGGCCAGTGCGTGTCTCCTCAGTTTCGATATTCTTCATGTGCGGTATATGCTTATGCTGGGCAAACATGGTAATGAGAATTCCTTGCAATTGCTTGGTCTCCACTTTGACAAACTGGCGATCCCTTAGATAACTGGAAATCTTTAGGACCCAAGGATCATCCTGGAATATGTTAAGCACTTGCTTGCTAGTGCTAACCTCCTGCATGCCAATCACATAGATGTCAGGCAATTGATTATCAGGACACTGAGTGGTGCCATTCAAGGAGAGCAAGGAGTCCAACATCTGTTGCTTAGGCGAATGGGTGCCAACATTCCAGGTAAGCAGGAATATACACAGATCCGCTATAACCGTGGTGGTAACCATGTTTTATAATTATCACAACCTATGAATCACGTCACGAGTCAAGTTTTTAATGATGATGAGATGAAGCGATGACCTCCAGTTTGAATACTTAATCCAGTTTTGGATGGCATTCAGCCAAATATATAGATGAGGTAGGATTTCAGCAATTTAAAGTGCACTTTTTTTATGAGAAGCTAATTGTATTAGCGACGTAATCGTTCGTTTTAACTATTTTTGGAAGCATCCGCTTTGGCTAGTTGTTATTGTCTATTGTTGTCTTCCAACTCGCTCCCTCTCACTCACTCAACTGCAACGTTTTTATGGAGCAACCTTGCCAGACTTTAGCAATTAAATCATTTTTAAATTTTAAGGTTTTTTAATAAACCTACGAGACTTTGAGACCTAGTGTTAGTAAATTTTTAATTTAAAAAAATAATTTTGTATTAAATATTTTATTTAAAGAATCTTAGAGATAAACATTTTCTGTATGTGTGGTAACTCCAAACTAGAGATGTGCAGCTATTTCCTAGAAGCGAACTGCAAACACTGAAAATTCAAAAGATTTTAAATTTTAGCCGAGATGCAACTATTTGTATCAGGTAAAACTAGGTATTCCTGGCGGGGGAAAAAAATAAAAAGGTATGAGTGTCTTTAACACACACGAGGCTAAATTTAAAGGCTTAATTTCAAAATCATAAGCCCTCACAATGGTATATAAATCCGCAATAACAATCTTTCCAAAGCAAAAACTTAACAGGGAGTAGATATGCCAAGAACAAATTCCCTAGCATATGTGTACGTCCTTCTTTTCCGTAGGTCTGTCAAGTCACTTTCAAGTCACTGTTTGACTGAATTCGTCAAGAGAACTCACACAAGTTCGTGAGAGCTTCGCCAGCCCTTAACAGTTCCACCACTAAACGCTAAATAAAATAAGCCGCAAAGTGTGTATAAACAAATTGATTAATTTTTATAACAAATTTGATACAGTTTATTAATAAATGGCAAATAGCTATGACATACCCAGTTGGTAACTAACCCAATCCCAGATTTTCTCATTTTGTGTCAGCAGCAATGATTTTTACCCCTTTTTCCATTTTCAGGGCTGGCAAACCGCCTACTGGGCTGCACTTGGATGTGCTCAAGGAAGAGAAATTGGTCCAAAAACTGATGGTGGATGAGAAACGTTGCTATTTATTTGGTCGGAACAGTCAGATGAATGATTTTTGCATAGATCATGCCTCCTGTTCGCGCGTGCATGCGGCTTTTGTGTATCACAAGCATCTCAACATTGCCTATCTGGTGGATCTGGGCTCGAGTAGGTCACTGGACAATGTATACTATGACAAATAATGTGTAAATACTTGTTTTACAGCGCATGGCACCTTCATAGGCACATTAAGGTTGGAGGCCCATAAGCCTACCCAATTGCAAATTAATTCCACATTTCATTTTGGAGCGTCCACCCGGAATTATATACTCAGGGAAAGGCCGTCAGCGGGTCAGCACAGCAACATCATGGAGGATTTGCCACTCAGTGAGACCAGCGATGGGGCTCTACTGGGTTTGCCCGAAAGCCAAACGGAATTGGATGTAATTTGATTTAAGAAACTACTTTGCTTTGGATACTAAACTACTCCAAATCTTGTAGAACCTCACCGAGTACAACACGGCGCATAATCGCCGCATTTCTATGCTGGGCATAGCCGATGACACCAATTTGCGTAAACCCGGACGCAAACGAAGAAATGTCACCTTCAATGATGAGGAAATTGTCATCAATCCCGAGGATGTGGATCCAAATGTGGGACGCTTTCGTAATCTGGTGCAGACCACGGTGGTGCCAGCCAAGCGAGCACGCTTTGAGCCCAATCATATGGGCCTGCATGCGGGTGGCCATGTGAGCAACGCTCACCAAATGTTTCAACAAAGTCTGGCCGAGATTAAGCATCAACAGCAACATCAAAAGGAAGCTGTTCCTGCCCAGCAAACGTCACCCCATTCTCCACATAATTTATATCAAGGATTGCCCGCCAGCAGCTATGAGACACATGAACCCATTTCTCCGCTTACCATAGGATCCAAGTTGGGTCTGCTGTTGCCTAATCCAGCGCCAGATGTTACACCGGTGTTTGATGAGCCTGTGGCGGCTAATTCATCCATAGCCCAGAAGCTGGCCATGGCCAATGCCAATGGTGAGTGTTCCTAGGGAAGATCTCTGAAAGGTTTTATTCTCTATTTTATTATAATTCCAGTGCGTCATGATGCTCATGATACCAGCGGAGAGGGCGATGCCTTGGGTCCGCAGAAGAAGAAATATGCCAAAGAGGCTTGGCCAGGACGTAAACCCATGCTGGGACAACTCTAAATTTGAATTAGTCAGGGATTTCTGCTGTCCCTAATGAAATAACTCCCCAAAGTTTGTCCAAACCTTCTTTTATTTTACATTTTACAACTGTGCGGGTATCGTGGAAATGGAATCACATCTCGAATATTTTTCACTCCCGTCAGGAGTTGCAAATAACGTTCAAAGCCCATGCCAAAGCCAGCGGTGGGAGCTCCACCAAACTTTCGTAGCTCAACATACCACTGCAAGTCCTTGGGAAGCTGGGGATGATTACTCAGGCGGGCGGCCTCATTCTCACGTAAACTGCCGCCACACAACTCACCCACCGTGGGCATAAGTAAGTCCAAGGCGTGTACCCTTTGCGGGTTGGAGCGCGAGACTTTCATGTAGAAGGGTTTTTGTTGGACGGGCCAGTCGACCACGAAAACGGGGCAGGCACAGTGCTTAACCAGAAACATTTCCTGTTCTTTGGTGAAACCTTCCTCGGGTTTAAGAGGGGTTGTAAATGCCTGCTTGTGCTGATTGAGTACATCCACAGCCTCATCAAAGGAGAGTATACTCCAGGGCACCTTCAGCCAGGGCAAATCATGAGGAGACTGAGACTGCGTTTGACAGAAATGTAAGTCTGCGCAACTACTTTCCAGCAGGCGTTGGGTTATGGTCTTAATCATCTGCTCAATGAATTCCGCCAGTTGTTCCATCTGATCCACTTGGACTAGCTCTGCCTCGTACATATAGAATTCGGCTAAATGCAGAGGACTCTTGGAATTCTCAGCACGAAAGGCTGGTTGTAAAGTATAAGTGTTACCCAGACCATAGGACATGGCCTCCAAATGCATTTGACCGGAGACAGTGAGAAATACCTTCTGATCGAAAAAGCTTTGATCCAAAGGAATCTGTGGACGGGACATGTTTTTGAGTAGATCTACAGAATCTGGCTGCACTCTAAAGACCTACGAAAAGGAAAGTTTAAAAACATTTTCGGTCCACTTACTCCACAAACCAAAACCCACCTCTCCCGCTCCCTCGCAGTCATTGGTGGTCAATAGGGGAGTATGTATGTTTACAAAATCCAACTCATCCATGTAATCGTGTATAACCTTTTGAGCTTTGTGCCTTAGTCTCATTTGTGCGGCTATATAATCAATGCGGGAACGCAAATGCAAATGCTCTCGTACATATTCCGGTGGATGCTGCTGTTTGGGCGAGAAGGGAAAGCCCTCCTGCAAGTGACCCTCGGCTACAACAGCAAAGAAACTTTAAACATATCCAAGGATCCCTTAATCATTCACTTACCCACTTCTACGGCCTGCTCCGCATGCAACTCCCAGTGTCCATGGGGCGCCTTTTGTACACGACCTTTGACTTTTACTAAGCTACCCGAGCTTAGTTTCTGGTTGTCCGGATTACGAGGTAAGACCACCTGAAATTTGGCACTGGTGGAGCCATCGTTTATGTCCAGGAAGATGTGTTGTTTTAGGCGGCGCACATTTTTAACCCAGCCCTGGTTAGCATAAGGTTATAAAATTGACAGAAGAGTGTAGACACATAGGACTAGCACAAACCTGTATACTTAGTGAGTCACCTGGCTGATGGGCCTTGGCTATGTGGGCTATGCGTTGTATATTGCTGTGAAATCGTTTAATAAATAACATTTTTTTGCGGTTAGTGATGGAACTATTATGAGCAACAGTTCAGGGCTGGAAAAGTTCTCACGAATTAAATAGAGCCAACACAGTGACTCGTTTGGCGAAATCACTAGGTCCAATCACGCGTGATGAAAGGCGTGAGCGTGTTAGTTTCTTGTACAAGATCTAAAAGAGATATAAAAAGATATATATTATGATTAATTAAAATCTCCCAATTTTTCTCCCATTTTGTTTATTTATTTTTTAAAATGCTATAAATAGCTATAATGTGTTAAAACAAAAATATTATATTACAGATTCTGTCATTATTTTCGTTAGAGGCTTTAAAAGGTGTGTTGAGTGTAGGGTTGCTGGGAAGTGGGACTTAAGGATTCTATCCAGATTTGGGCATTTAAAAAATAGTTGTATTGTGGATATTAGTAAGAGCCTTGACGCATTCTACGTTATAGGTATTAAAGATAAAGTTGAGATATGTACAGAGGATTTTTTGTTACATATGTGAAGGACTTTACATTTACTTATTTATTCAAAAGCGATCATGAACAAAACCACTGACAGCGGTGATGCCTACGTCGTGCCGTTTCGAAGTTTTTAAATTTTAGCTCGAAATGAGCGCAGGGTCTTAAAAAAGGCCTTCACTAATGTGAAGATAATCTCCCAATCTGTTAAATAATAGTATGAGCTTACTCCACTAACTTAATGTTAATGTCTATTAAATTATTTAAATAAAGTCTATACAAGATGTTAAAAAGTCGGCCAGCACTTTCGCTCACTATAAGTTCATATATCGTGCAATACCCGAGGCCCGCACCCATCTCTGCTCGTGACTTCTACTAGCCCATCACTAAGGGCTCTGACGCGACAGTCAGCGTCTGCTTGCCAATTTGTTCGCTTTTTCGAGTTTTTAATGATTTTATAATATCAAAATGTCTTCAATAGAAGCCGACACAGTTCTGTACAGCATTTTGGCATTGGTTATTATCGAAAATGCATTGGAAATCTATATTTCACTGAGACAGGTAAGCAAGAGTTGAAACATTTGCCGGCCGCATGAGCCTCCGCCGGCCGCTGGCTGTGCAAGCGAGAAAGATATATTCAACTCGTCATCAAGCAATTAAATTGTTTTTATCAACCGAAATGATAAAATTCGAGTTGCACAATGACAATGTTTAATTCATTTGTACTCATTTTTTCCTCCCCCACCCAGGTGAAAGTCTATCGAAATGCATTGAAAGTCCCCGGCGAGCTGACGACCCATATGAGCGAGGAGACCTTCCATAAGGCTCGCAAATATGGTTTGGATCAGGAGAACTTTGGTATTTGCAAGGCCCTACTTATGGATGTTATTCTGCTTTGCCTGGAACTCTACATTGGATTGATTGCAATCATCTGGCAGATCTCCAAGAATGTGGTTAGCAAACTTGAATGGGACGCAGACAATGAGATTCTGGTCAGCTGTGTGTTTGTCGTCGTCTCGAATGTGTTTGGCACATTCAAGGGATTGCCCTTTAAGATCTACAAAATCTTTGTATTGGAGGAGACACATGGTTTCAATAAGCAAACTGGCGGATTCTTTGCCTGGGATCAGTTGAAGGGATTCCTGGTCGCTCAAGTCCTAATGGTACCCATCACTGCGGCCATAGTTTTTATAGTCCAGCGTGGTGGAGAAAACTTCTTCATCTGGCTTTGGCTATTTACGGGCATCATTTCATTGGTTTTGCTCACCATTTATCCCATTTTCATAGCTCCGCTGTTTGATAAGTACACGCCCTTGGAGCAGGGTCCTTTGAGGCAATCCATCGAAGATTTGGCCGCCTCTCTTAAGTTTCCTCTCACCAAATTGTACGTGGTGGAGGGATCCAAGCGCTCTTCCCATAGCAATGCTTACTTCTATGGTCTGTGGAACTCAAAGCGAATTGTGCTCTTCGACACGCTGCTGCTGAACAAAGGCAAAGCCGACGACTCTGAGTTAAACGAGGATGAGAAAGGCAAAGGTTGCACGGATCAGGAAGTTTTGGCTGTCTTGGGCCATGAACTGGGACACTGGAAATTGGGTCATGTCACCAAAAATATTGTCATCATGCAGATTCATCTCTTTCTGATGTTCCTTGTTTTTGGGTATCTCTTCAAATTTGCCCCCTTTTACGAGGCACTCGGCTTTCATCCTGGCACGCGTCCCATACTGGTTGGCCTGCTTATTGTGTTCACCTACGTGATGGCTCCCTACAATGCAATCATTAATTTTGCCATGACCATACTCTCTCGGCGCTTTGAATATCAAGCTGACGAGTTTGCGTTCAAATTGGGCTTTGCCGAACAGCTGGGTCAGGCTCTAATCAAGCTGAATCTGGATAATTTGGGATTTCCTGTCTACGATTGGCTCTACTCAACCTGGAATCATTCCCATCCCACACTGCTGCAGCGCCTGGCGCGACTCCAGGAGTTAAAGGAGGAGAAGAAGCTGAAGTAGATTATAAGAACAGACCAAAGTTTATACTGTTCCCAAATTATTTTAGTCCAAAAATAAAGTTCAAGGGGAGGAATCCCCTAAAACGAAACGAATTTAAATAAGGCAAATAGTGCACCATGATACAACTATGACAGGTAAGGTGCTCTCTAAGTGTGCTCTCTTTTCGGGACTCCAAAGATTCATTTCGAGTTTGTAAAAATGTCCAGCCAATACTATTGCGTATGTCGATGTAAAGCAGTGCTGGCCCATAGCTACCTGGAATTGATGTCAGTCCTGGATTTATGCAAATGCGAGAATAACTCTTGATTGTGTGAATCGGTGAACACTGAATTGCAAGTAAGAGGCGGCCAAATGGAGTGGACAGAAAAGTGAACAAGAGAACTATCTCCAGACTACAGTAGTTTAACTTGCAATAAAATGTTCACCAATTCACACAACCATAAGATCGGCATTCGTTCGCTTAAAAACACGACTAACATCGGCTCGTGTAAGCTGTGGATGGCCGCCTCTGGTCTAAAGAGAGCTCTCTTGTCCTCTTCATTTGGCCGCCACTGAAGAAAAACAAGGTTCCCCAAGAAGAGAGCGCTGTGTCTTTCTCTTGCCATATGGTTACGGCACTGTATTTTGACACCGGCTAGCAAGTCATTTCAGGGCGGGATCTTAACCCCAGACCGCATCGCGAACAATCACTACAAATTTGAATCTTCAATAGCAAAAAGCGCACAGTTATTGATCAAATAATCAAAGTTCAGAACAAGTCTCTAACGAAGAAACAGTGTCATTAGCCGGCTAGAGTGTTCCTACCGGCAACGCTCCCAAGCAGCGATTTGGCTTTATCAGCTGCCCTAACATAGGAGCCAGACGGTCTTTTCACTCAAGGCTTTGCAACTTTCCTTCTCTCCCATCCAAATACACTCTCACAGTAAAGCGTGACTTGGGCAAGCATTCGGTGTGAATTGGCGAATATGTTCGTGCCCAATGGGCTATGACCTGCGAACTCTAATGTAAAGTATCAAACATTATATTGAGACGTGCTTCAAAAGATGTAGAAAGAAGAAAATCGTGATCACTTACAAAATATAGTAAAAGTTTCAAAAGGCCTTTAAAACACAGACACTTTTATTCAACAGAAGGCTGTAAAAATATTCGCAGACTTCATTTGAAAAGTGCCAAGCAAATACCAATCAAATTTAGTCATGTATATACTATGTGTTTGTAATTCTGAGGAAGCTTTGCTTTTTGTTTTATCCTCTCTTTCTCGATTTAAGCAAAAGCTGTCAGTACTCGATAAACCCCGAATGCCATACCTGGTATAGTTGTATCATGTAGTGGACATTGTTTTAATTGACAATAGTTTACAATGAAATGGAAAGGTTTTTCTTAGTCGATGGTTATGTGCAAGTATCAGTTTATAACAGCGAAATCTGATTTGAAATGTTTACGCATTCATTTTGCGCTCTCTCTCACTTAAGTTCTAATTTTGCATGTTCGCTTTCTGCTAAGTTTTAGCCCTCAGTAGTAAAGTGCCAGCGAAACTGCAACGAGCAATTATTTTGTTTATGAATTTCATGTTAATCTGAACGATCGCTTAAAATGCCAAGGCAAAAGTCAAATGTATATTGACCGTATTTCGCCTTTGACATTGAAGAAAAATTCATGTGTACGAATTTACTTTCCCAAACAATTACATATGAGCACAGCAAACTAAATTTTTTTTGGTTTTTCAAAAAATTGACATATTTGATTGACATTCCCACTATGTACTAACAGTTCGCGAGATCAACGACAAAGAACAAAAATCTTAAAACAATTATAACATTTTAATGGTTCATCCGGTTTTTGACAAAATGGCGTTCATTGAAAAATTAAAATTCGATTTCGGGCCCTTTTTTTGTAGTTTAGTGTAAAAAAATGCATTTAAAGTTTAAAGTAATTTGAAAATTGCTTGTTTTATCGAAGACATTGGTCGACAAAAAAGGATATATCTTCTAAAGTATTAGTATGAAGTATTAATTTGGGGCCCCCAGGCTACGCCCTTGGCAATGCCCTTCTGTCTATTTGTCTATCTGTACGTATGAACGAAGAGATCCCAGAGATGGTAAGAGATAGATTTCATAGATAGATCAAATATATTTTTACTCTCCAATTCCGGATCCGCAATTTGTTCTAGGGCTATATCTTCAACGTTTTTATAATTAAATGGTGCGTACCTTTTACAGATAGTTAGATAGAAAGATTTTTGAGGTTGCCGAGGAAGCCCAAGTATGAGGGAGTGCTGTACGTGACCTATTCTAATGCGCAGGCTAGGTAATTTCCCCGGTTATTTCGCATTTGTAAAATTTGTAGCACTGTATCATAAATACTTCACTTCCATTTTAAGTAAATGTCTCAAAATTTCTAAAAATGTTTAGCTAAAGCCTAAAATGTCAAATTTCCAATTGGGAAAGCAGAAATGTTTGCATACTTCTGGGATGATCCCACGATTATACTCTTCATACTCCTTGCCGTACTGATTGTGGACAATCTGTGGGGTGTCTATTTGCTGTTGCGTGAGGTAAGGTCACTTGACTAACATTTTAACTCAATTGAACTCTTTCACTGATATCAGTACCTAACCAGATACGCTTAGTCCACAAAGTGGATTTGGTACCCGAAGTGATACGCATGTATATCTCGCAGGATCTATTCTATCGGATGCGCGCTTACAAGCTGCACAAGAGTTGGTTCACCATAGTGAATACGCTCATTGTGGTGGTAGTATGTGGGCTGCTCGAATTGTTCTTTGGGTTTTACGCCTGGCTATGGAGTGTGGCCTGCAAATGCGCTTTCGCGAACTGGATGGAACACGAGGTGGTGATAAGCATTATCTTTGTGATTTTCCTTAGCATTTATATGACGCTTAAAAGTTTGCCGGGCCAACTGTATGAGAAGTACTGTATACCCAGTCTACAGAAGCACATATACCCCACATGGAAACGCCGTGTGCTAAGGGAGATAATTGATACCGTCATGGCATTGGTGTTGATGATGGCAGCGGTCTCAAGTATAGTGTTTCTGATCATTTGGTTGGGAAATTATGCTTTCCTAGCATTATTTGTGATATCCATACTGCTCACCACAATCTTGATTTTGTTGGTACCCTTTCTGATTGATCCCTTTGTGGGCAAGAGAGTTCCATTGGAGAATTCAGGATTACGCACCGAGCTGGAACGTCTAACGGATGCCGTGGGATTTCCCATGAAACAAGTGCACATCATACGAGTAAATGATCCAAATACGGGCAGCAATGCCTTCTTCTATGGCAGCTGCTGTCTGAAGAGGATTGTCATTTTTGACACGCTATTGCTTAATCGTGGAATAAGGGACCTTTCGCAGTTGGCGCCAGAAGACGTGGGCAAGGGTCTGAAAGATGCCCAGGTGGTGGCTGTGGTGGCGCATGAGTTGGGTCATTGGATGCATGGACATTTCTACAAGGCCATTGCCATGTTTAAGATTCACTTGATTCTATCGCTGCTGCTGTTTGCCCTGTGCTTTAACCACGGACCCATCTACCAGGCGGTGGGCTTTGAGGAGGGTCTGCAACCGATTATTGTGGGTTTTATAATAATTTTTGCTTTTGTTCTGACTCCGTACATGACACTGGCTAACTTTCTGATGCTCCTCAATACGCGCCACTTTGAGTATCAAGCCGATAGCTTTGCCTATGAGCTGGGCTACGCAAGGGACTTGCGTTTGGCCCTACTCAAATTGTATGCAGACAATCTATCGTTTCCCATTTCGGATCCATGCTATTCGATGTGGAATCACACACACCCCACCATGCTGGATCGTCTCGAGCGCTTGGAGGAAATGGAATCATAGTAGACTCTGCTTGAACAATTAGATTTTTGATTAATTGATTTATTAGTGTATAAATGTTTTATTATTGTTTGGTTGCTATAGTTGTTTGGGAAAAAAATGATCTTAGATGGCATTTTACGATACTTGGCCAAAACTTGACCCACAGATCCTGCTCTGGATATTAGTTGCGATACTGGTCATTGACCACGGCTGGCAGATTGTATTAACCAAAAGACAGGTAAGCTCGAAAAAAAGAACAAGGCAGGGCAAGTTTGGAAGTACAATGTATGCGAATATTGTAGATGAGGCATTTTTATCTTCAGGCTGCTTCATCGTACAGTCTTAAACCAATAGATTTAAGCAGATGTTTCAGTGCAAAAATCTTCTGTAACTTATTAAAAGTAAAGCTTAACTCAAATTATTAAATTTGTTTAAGCAAATTATGTGGTTACAATCTGAAGATGTTTATATTTGCCATATTCAAAGTTCTGTTAAAGAAATTACTCAAGCTTTGCAAGCTCCTTTTTGGTCGGTCGCATTCAGATCTTTAGAAAAAAGTTTAGCAATAAAGAACTAAATCATAATTTGTTGTTTTACTTTTTCTCGCCTTCTTTAACCCCTAACACAAAAAGAACATAACTTGGACAAAATTACAAGTATTAAAGGGCCATTACTTATATTAATTAAAAAGAAATTTACAAATTAAAAGTTGTACTTTTTACATTTACCTCACAATGAAAATTTATCAGATTGTGTAGAATCCCTTTAGCATTTTCTATGCGACTATTCTATTCGACGGGCGGGCCAACTAACTTACCAACAATGTAGTGTTATTGGAAAAGGTTGTTATTTAGGGCAGGGGTCGTCTTAACACACATGCTAATTTTGGCGTTGCGTGTGTGTGTTTAGCCATGCGAGAGCGCTCATTTAGCACTGCTTTGTTGTTGCAAAAGAGATCAGTATAAGCTCGTATACTGTCAGTGTGTCCACGTTGGTGCCGCAGAGGGCTCTTATAAACACAGAAGATAGGAACGTGGCGGACTCTGACTTAGGGTAATAAATGGGTTCAAAAGTTTTAAATAAGTAACAAGTAAGAAAGTCGATCAAGCCCGACCATAACATACTTGGTTATACAGCTCCACCTTGTCGAAAAATCACTGACAGAGGAGAAAAACTATCGATTTGCTTCAAATCAAAAATAAATCTGAAAAGAAGCCGAAATCACTATCTAAAAAGCCAGAATTTCTGCTTCCTGCTGTTTATAAATTTTTCCCGCAATACTTTTTTAAAAAAGCTAGAAATGACGGAAAAAAGCAGATTTGACAACACTTCTGAAGTAGGGGAATGTTTTAAAAACTTTTTTTTGGGTCTTTAAAATTTAATTTATTGTTATATATTTTTTTTCTACAAAATGAAGACAAGTTTTTGCACTGTTCATCTACGACTTCGTTTCCTGTAATTCCGATTTATAAACTACTTAATCGGGATGACACAGAAATCTCAAGAGATTTCACCGACGGTTGGTTTTTAAATCTCTGCAAAAATTCGATGGTGCCACAGAGCTTCTAGAGATTTCATTTTCTTATTTCTAGTTTTCTAAGATCTAGTATGAACACAAACAGTATCCGTTAAAGTTTTATCTCTCTAAGTCAGAGTTCCCCAGCGATAGCCCAGAGGGCACGAACTTACTTTCCGAATGCTTGCCGAAGTTATACTTCATTGTCTGCTCTAAGTTTCTCTTTCGCTCTCTATCTCTCTCTCTCTTTGTTCAGTGAAATGCGTTTTGGTTTTGTTAGGGGGAAGGGCGGTTTTTACTTTTTTCTCATAACTGAGAACGGGCGTGGCAAAAATTGAAAATAAACTTGATCTGCCAGCAAGTATAGGAAGCATTTGTCCCATACATGTCAAATCTCTATCTCTTACCATCTCGGAGATCTGTTTGTTCTTACGGACAGACGGACATGGCTATATTGACTCGGCTGTTGATGCTGATCAAGAATATATGTACTTTATACGGGATTTTGCCGACAATTGGTTTGTAAATCTATTGAAAAATTCGTTGGTGCCATAGAACTTCTAAAGATTTCATTTTCTAATTAGATAATCTAGTTAGAGCACCAGAAGTTCCAATTGATGTTCCATCTCTAAAAACAGGGCTGAATCTCTCGCAAAAAAATGTTTAACTGAAATTGATTAATTGTGTTATATGTTTTATGATGCATTTTTAAATCAAATTAAAGTCATAATCTCCATAAATATTATGCAAAATTTAAAAATTTGTTGGCGCCGTTAACTGTTATGTAGAGGGCCCACCATCGACAGAGGGAGCTAGTGAGAATCTCCTAACAAAACACGGGAGGTTTGAAACCAACCAAAAGAAATTTCTGTGGCACCTAATAATTGGAATTCCGTTGGAATTTGGTTGGAAGAGGTTGAATGGGGGATCGTAGAGAACAACTGCAACAAAATTGCAACTGTCGGGAAAATTTTGTTGAAGTTCTTCGATTTCATGAGCTGCAGTGCCATGAGCCGCAGCGTCAATGAATTTATCGCAATTGACCAATCGATGCTTATTATTTTTTTTTATTTTATAATTTTTTTAACATTTAAATGTATGGTTTAAAAATGTCAACCTTCCTATCGCTAGCCTTTCCTTGAATAACAACGTTTTCATACTAACGCATAAATCAATTTTCCAATACAATTTTAATCAGAAATTTCAGAAATGTTCATTTTTAACATTTGTTCAAACGGGATCAAATCAATCTCAATGGAATGGAACAGCGTAGTCCCGGATATTCTTGCCCCATCCAAAAATTGAATTGAGTTGACACCCACTTTTTCCAGCGTAATCTTAAAAAAGATTAAACTAAACCAGGGCTTAATCCCGAAACGAATTTCGGTTCCGGTTCCAGTACCGGTACGTCCCGAAATGAATGTTTCGGTTAAAGGTTCTTTATCGGTTTTCAATTACCCGGTACCCGGATTTTTATTTCGGTATACCGGTACTCACCGATATAAGTACTACTTATTTTTAATACTGAAAAAAAAAATTTTAATAAATATGTACCGGACGTGCGTTGCTACGCCGCTCACAAAGCGATGGAGTGAAGCATACCTTACAATTACCATCTATTAAATCTTTATCTAGCAAAATCCGCTTTTTTATTTACCCGTCTTCATAAGAATCAAAATCGTTATAATATTTTGCAAATTTTGCGATTTTTGGGTCCGTTTGATCAACACGTCTCATTAACTCATATAAGAATTTTTGCAAATTTATGGGGCTGTTCCGATTCCGACTCGATTTTCGTGTAAACATGTGAATTTCGAATGCAATGTGAAATTTAAAAAGTCAAGTTAATATGAGGCTACTAGATCCCGTCGCAATTTTCTCTCGATTTAAATTCAATTGGGATTAGGCAATCGGTTCCAGCTGCTGCCACAATTCCGAATTTTGTTATTCCTGATCTAGTAGCCTCAGGTATATTTGTCGCCTTCTATAAAACGTTTTCAAATTTGACTGCAAAATACTAAAGTTTACACGAAAATCGAGTCGAATTCGTATACTTTTCTGAACTCATGTAATTTTGTAAATTTCCTATTTTTGAGACAGTTCGGTCTACACCACATATTTTTACCCTCTACTATTGCAGTCTATCAAATCTTCATAAAAATTTTGAGAATAAGAAAATTTAGCAAATTTCGCATTTATTTTAGTTGTTTCATTTTTTTGTGTTTAATTGTTTGATCTACACCTTCTGTTTACCCGTCATTGCCATTTCCAAACTTTGCAATATTTTGGACTGTTCAATCTTTTGTTTTTTTTTTTGTCTACATACATAAGATCAAGAACTTTATAAGGTCGGAAATGATTCCTCTCAGTTACATAATTTTGCACACTCCTAACAAAATTAGGTACAGCGTATAAAAAAAAACCGGTTTTATCGGTTCCAATAATAACGGTAAACGGTATTCGGTTCTTCAAAAAAATTTTTGTATCGGTTCAGGTTCCGGTTCCGGTTCCGGTACGCGATTTGAAACGGTTTATTTCGGTTAACGGTTCCGGTTCTGGTTCCGGTATTGAGCCCTGAACTAAACAAACAATTGTTTTAATACAATGAAAAATTGGCAATTTCTATATCATTGATTAGGAACTAACATGCGAACATTATTACTGTTCTTGCAGCTTGATGCTTGTTCTAGTATATTGAAAACTTTGATTTTATATCAGCATTGATAAACATTTTCCATCCCTTAGCATATGGTGTGCATGAAAGCCATACTTGTGCCCGAGGAGCTGCGCCACATCATACCGCCCGAGATTTATCATCGGGCCCGCATCTATGAGCTGCACAAGACGGAACTATTCATTTGGAAGCACTTGATTGACATAATTATCAGCGTTTTGGAGCTCGTCTTTGGTTTCTATCCCTTTCTCTGGGGACTGGCTGCGGCCACTTTATCGAGGGCCACCAATAATGAGCTATGGATCAGTTTAATCTTCGTTTTTTATTTGACCATATACATCTCTCTGCGATTTCTGCCTGTGCTGGCCTACGACAAATGCATCCTGGAGTTGCGCTATGGAACCCAACGGAAATTTCCCTTGTATTTGTATTGCTGCATTGCTATCTTGTCCGTTATTCTGGCGCAGCTAGTACTAGCTCCGGTGACCCTGCTGATTGTGACATCAGTCATTGTGGCGGGATATTGGTTTTTCCTCTGGTTCTGGTTATTCTGGGCCGTGTTTACGCTGATGCTGGTATTCCTGTTGCCGTATTGCTGTATACCCTGCATTGGCCGGCAGGAGCGTTTGCCGGAGGGACCCTTGTATACCGATGTGAAGCGTGTGTGCGATATGACTAAATTTCCCATGAGTCGTGTGTTCATCATCCGCACCAAAACGATGCAGTACAGCAATGCCTATTTCTATGGAAGCTGTTGCCTAAAGCGCATTGTCATCTTTGACACTTTGATCTTTAATAAGGGCTTGGATCCCAGTCAGCTGCTTCCTTATGAGGTGGGCAGGGGACTCACCAATCAGCAAGTGGCTGGGGTGGTGGCCCATGAGCTGGGACATTGGAAGTATGGGCATTTCTATAAGGCGACGGTGATCATGAAGCTGCACTTTTTGTTGACCATGCTGCTGTTTGGTCTGTTCTTTCACAGTCCTCAACTCTATCAGGCTGTGGGCTTCAAGGCGGGTCTATGTCCGATTATCGTGGGTTTTATAATTGTGCTACGATTTGCACTGACTCCCTATCTGACCATTATCAACTTTCTGATGTTGTGGAATCTGCGCCGCTTCGAGTATGCTGCCGATAGTTTTGCCCATCGCTTGGGCTATTCCTTTCAACTGCGTCAGGCTCTCATCAAAATCTATGCCGATCACATGAGTTTTCCAGTCTACGACACATGCTATGCACGCTGGCATCACACTCATCCCACCATATTGCAGCGCCTGGCCTATCAGCAGAAATTGGATTTGGAAGCCGCATCTGCTGCAGCGAACTAATCTAAATCAAAGTAATCAAGGAATTTTAATTCGAATCAGATTTTGTATGTGTTTGAATTTAAAAAAAATAAATTAATTGTAAGTTTTCGAATCGGTATATATAAATCGTCATGTCTAGAGTTGGGACAATAACTAAATTGATGGTCGACATTGTCAAATGGTAAGGATTGGCTTCAAGACCTTAGAACACCAAAAAGATTCTCTAGAATTATTAGAACAAAAACCGAACCAAAAACCTTCCCCTTACTATTAAATTTTTAACCATTAGCCAAACCCACATTACTTATGCTGACACCACTACCCGCTTGTTTTCCTCAAATTCCATGGGATTAGCTTTTTATGGTCCAACTGGTGATTTCGAGAAATGGTCTATCCCGCTTTCTGAGGAGAATCTGGATTATCTCACTCAGGCGGCTATTTTTTTAGACCGACATTTTGGTAAACCAAATGGTAGCATTAAAGTCTCAGTTGCTGCCGGTAAGCGTCTCATTGCCCTAGCCATTCGTGCCTCAGTTCAAAGTTTGCTGAATGAAAAACAACATCAAGAATATGAGGAATCTGCGGATATCGTTCATCATACTTGGTATTTGGAGAGCATAGTGGAAATACAGCCGAAACGAGCTACGATAATAGAGCTACCAATTAAGGAGCATTTGCAGATTTTTAATCGTTTTTGGCATTTGGATAATTGTGTGTCCCGAGAATTTGTAGTCAGCAATGGACGCCAAAGACCCAGGTGGTAAGTAGTCTACGAGAGGGCCGATGTAGTCATTAAGAAGCAAGTACTTCTCTAGGTTTACTAGTTATTTTCCGTGTCGCTTAAACCAGACCCCATAAATCGTAATGGAAATTAAAAACCAAACCCGTTCTCGGTGTCCCAGAAATCTCTCCCCAAACAATTTTAATTTTAGATATGTAAGCAATTTTTTTTTTGTTGATAGCTGCAGCAACCTATCGATAATATTAATTGCCAGCTATCGATCTAGGAGTATGCCATCGCTGACGACGATTTGACTTTTCGCAGAATTTCACCTCGAATTAATTATCTTCAATATAATGACGAGTAATATTATAATTAAATAAAGTTAGTTACTAAAGATATCTAGAACTCAAGCTTAGTCTTGCATCTTTCTATTGTGTCGACATCTTTTTACCAGCAAACGGACAATTGGTTGCCAAGTTATGCTTTGGAACATATGACAAATATGAATTATAATTTTAAAATGCGTCATAAGACATATCTTCGACCTTCCTTCTAGATTTTCAAATAAGAAAATGAAATCTCTTGAAGTCGTGTGAAACCAACCGAGGCCAATTTTACTAGAACTTTCCAGAGCGCGCCCCAATATGGGCACTTCCATGGTGTTAAATGGAACCGTGGAACTCATTTAAAATATTTTGAAAAATATTTCCTTCCCACCCTATACTTTGGTCTTGTATATTCTTGCTCAGGGCGACTAGCTGAGTCGGTTAAGTCGCTTATCCATCCTTATGTCCGTCCTCTCTGTCTGTTTCTATGCAAACCAGTCTTCTAGTTTCGAAGCTAGGTGACATATCGCATCGATGACTTAGGAACGATGCTTCCAAAATTCAGTCCTATTGAGAACACTTTTTTGTCTCCAGTGTTAGCATTCCGAGACTTAGCCGTTATTAATATAAAATGCATTCAAACAGATTTGCAAAAATTTGGTAACAACTCGATGTCTATTAAAGGTGACAAAGAATTCTCTAGAGATTTGTCACAGAACTTTGCGAGATTTCAGTTTATTTGAAAACCTAGTTGGAAGGTTTGTGTCCCAATTGCAGAAACATGATGGCATCTCTCGAGATGAAAATTTCGCATGTTCTAGTTTTGTGTTGATTTGATGTTTAGTTGAAATACGCTGATTATGTTATATGCAAGAAATCGAACCGAATCATATTTCGGTTCCGGTTCTGGTACGTAATGAAACCTTTGTTTTGGTAAAAGGTTCTGTTTTGGTTCCAATATCATTTAGATATTCTGTTCCGTCCCGGCGCATAGATTTTTATTTTGGGATACGTTTCGGTGTGTACCGTTAAAATACTTAGAAAGATGGGACATTGGTTTTGCATCCATCCCATTTTTTAGCGATGACAGAATAATTACACTCGGAAAAACAAACGTTCTCACGCTTACTTTCCCTTCTCTAAGGTAAATGTATAAACTTTGACGTGTTTTCATCTTCATTATTTTGGTAACGTTGCTCAGGACAAATTATTATGTGTGATACCATTAAACTGTTTGGGGAATATACTGATCTATTTGAATTGTCAACTTTTTTATTCAAATGCATCTATGAATCCACTTAGCCTTCACTTTCAATCAATCCTGAAACGAATTAAATTTAAATTTGTAAATGTCAAGTTATCGTACTCAGTTTTATCTGAAAATTGTAGTTCATACTTTCTTTTTTTTCATAAGATATAAGTTCGTTATCGATCTGCAAAGTATGGCCGATTTGCATGCAAATTTAATTTTTAGTACTAAGCTACTGATTTACAAGCAAATCGGCCATACTTTGCAGATTGATCACGAACTTATATCTTATGAAAATTTAAAAAGAATTAACTACATTTCACAGATAAAGCTGAGTACTTTAACTTGACATTAACAAATTTAAAAAAAAGTCCGTTTCTAGGACATAGGATCCAGGCAAAACGGGCAAATAAGCCATTTTTTGGCATTTTTATGTCCATTTTACAGTTAAACCATTAGAGATATGGAATTTCTAAAGCCAGATTCGGGTTCAGCGTGAAAAACTTGTCTAGAAACAATCATTCTTTTACCATTTACGGTTCTGTGCTGTCCTGGCGCTTCTTGTCAAAATACTTATGCACATTTGATTTATATTTTCTAACCTAAGCAGCCGATTGTGTACTACTTATGTTAAATTGAAAGCTTACTTTTATACCAGTATTAGATATAAATTTTAAAATTTTAGGGTTTTTTGTTTAAGATATATAATGGCTTATTTAAGGTTTTTTTTTGGTCAAAATAATTATGCCCATTAGTGTATGCTTCAAATATAACTTTTAGCGTCAGAGTTAGTGAAAATGATTGGAACGGAGCATTATATAGAATATACGTCTCACGGAAATTATAGATGGACATTTCCACAAAATAGTCAACCGAAAACCGAACAAATCGATTCATTATAAGCAGCTAACATGTTTTAAATATATCAATATAAGATCCTAAATCAATATTTTTGATGTTTTTAATGATTAATGATTTTATGAAAAGCATCGCAAGTACGGCTACGGCGCTAGAGAATGGCTAGTCAAATATAAAAAAGCAACATATAATTTTCAGCGTATGTATTAGCTAAAAATATATACAGGTCTGCTCTCAATTTCACTTCGGTTTTTGAATAAACGTTTGTACAGGTCATTTTACTCTTACAAATTTGAATGGAAAGTGTAAAGAAAATCTGTGGCTACTAGATCAAGGCTTCAATTTTCTACGAATTGAAACCACTTGGCATTGAGCTGCCGGTTTCAACTGCTTGAGCAATTCCACTTTTACTGAAAGCGGATCTAGTAGCCGTAGATATAAGTGTCACCTTCCATACAATCTTATTAACATAGAGTTCAAAGGACAAACGTTTACACGAAAACCGAAGTGAAATTGAGAGCAGGCCTGTTTGTCACATTATTTCAGATCAAGTAAATATTAGTTGCATTCGAAAACACTAACGCATTCCGCAGACATTTGCCTTTTTGTGATAGTAGACAATAGAGACCTGCACGAGTAAGTAAAAAAGTAATCGAGAATTACTCGCCGAGTATAATTACAAATGAGTACGATTACCTAGCTGTCAATTTGGCACCGTAGCATCGTAGGAACCGCACCGTTTTAATCATTTTTACTCATTTTTACTTTTCAGGGTTCGGAATCGCCCTTTACCTGCAGCTCTCGAGACTGGCGGCTTATTAAACCGCGGAATAATACCAAAGAGGATAAAAAATAGTAATAAAAAAAAGTCAGTGCAAATAAAGTGATAAATCATGGCGGAATCATTGCATAAGTGCAATTCGCAGCTAAGGGTTCTCCGTGGTAATAAAAACGCGCACTACTTAAGAAACTGCTTTCCATGGACTAAAATGACCACACATAACAGCATTACCATGATTATGACAATGCCGAACCAGTAAATACCATGGATGACCAATGGTTAAAAAGATCATAAAGATCATAAGGAATGTTTCAAACCACTTTTCGTGACTGACAAATCATCAAATCGCGGAAAAATACCGTTGAGGATCAAAAATAGTAATAATGTCAAACAAACAGGAAAAAAAAAACATGTAAGGATCATTGCATACGCGCAGTTCGCAGCCAAGGGTTATCCGTGGAATTAAAACCGCTAAATACTTAAGAAACTGGTTTCAAGGCCACAATCGATCTCATATAACTACATTACCATGATTATGACTAACCTCTAGTGACTAACCGCGATACATACCATGGATGACCATTAACAAAGAACTTAGAAGAAGAAATTTTCTTCAAAATTTCCGAAAATTTTTTCAAATTAATTGTCGGTGTGGTCATCTATGGATTGGTCATCCATGGTATTTATCGTGGTTCAGTATTATCATAATCATGGTAATGTAGTGCTCATGTGTGCTCATTTTTAGCCTCGAAAATCAATTTCTTAAGCACTTAGCGGTTTTATTACCACGGCGATCCCTTAGATGTGAATTGCTTTTATGCATTAATTCTGGCTTGATTTTTTACTTGGTTGGAAGTAAAGTATGTTTGACATTATTTATATTTTTTAACCTATTTTTGAACCGCGGAAAGCGGTTTGAATTTTCTTTATTATCTTGACTATCTTCTTTAACATTGGTCATTCATGGTATTTATCGCGGTTCGGTATTGTCAAAATCATGGTAATGTAGTTATGTGTGGTCACTTGTGCTCTTGAAAATAAGTTTTTTAAGCACTTTTTTGGTGCATTTCGTATTTCAAAATGCACCAAATCCACCTAGATTTGCAAAAACAGCAACATGAGAAAACGGCCCTTAGAGGATTTGTTACCATGCAAATCCTTCAGCTGCGTATTGCTTATGCATTAATCCAGACATGATTTTTTACTTGGTTGGGCATAGAGTTTTTTTGACATTATTAATATTTTTATCCTCTTTGGTATTATTTCGCGATTTAATGAGTCGTCAGTCGAATGCCGGATGCAGGCTCCCACACTGTGCCACCAAAATTAATCCTTGCTAATATTTTTATTATTATTATTTTAGTTTATTTTTCTACGGTTCTACGATTATAATCGTACGATGCCACGATGCCGGCTACTACTCGGCACCGTAAAAATGAGTACATGATTACACACAAGTATCGTGGCATCGTCAAAATGATTACTTTTACCTGTAATTATACGGTGCCGGAATCACTCGTGCAGGTCTCTAGTAGACAAAACTCACTTCCCTATTCTGTCACGTTGCGTTTGTCTTTTTATCTGCCTGTATCTTGTGCCCGTACTGCCTAGTAGGCAGTGCCTACATTTCCCAGCTTTTACACTACTATCCAAAAATAAATTTATTGTAATGTTTTAATTTGTTTTTCTTCATAATCGTACAATTGTCACGTTCGTAGCTGTGGATATTTGTGCCCATAGACTCTAGTCTAGGTCGCGTTTTTATAATTTCCCTCCTAAATAGGAAAACCTGATTTTGGCAGTGGTCTTTACCCTTTTTTTAACGCTAATTGCAGTATGATCAGCAGTTAGCCAAGTGACAATATAAATATCTTATTAAAATAGTTTAGAACTCCAGTTCTTCATACTTCTGTCTCACAGTTGTTCCTGTATTTCAAGTTCACCGTCATCAGAAGTTCAACCTTTTCTTAATCTTTCATCATACTTTTTAAAAAACACGAATATTTGTTGTTTCTCTCTCCCAAAATTTATATTTAACAAATTGTATAAATTTTCAGTTTCTGCCGACGAATCAAGAAAACCATGGACTGCATTAATGAATATATTAGCACATCGAATCCAACGGATATGGAACTTCCGGAAACTGAGGTGGAGTTAAATGTGAAAATGATGTATATTAATGATTTTCAGAAGCAGCTGAATGATCTGTTGGCTCTGCAGGACAATCGCAATAAGCGTCAACTGAGTAAAATGCAGATGGAGAAACAAACTTGATGTCTGGATTTTTAGTTTGTATTTAGTTTATTAAAACATTTTCATCGATTTATTTATAATATAGTATATAGTATATATAAGTGTATGTATAGTAAGTATAGAGAGTATTTTGTATAGGTTTTTATTTTTGCTGTTCGACTTTTCTTGTTTGAAGCTTTACATGCATCTTAAAAGTAGGCATAAGTAGATAGCTATATCATATTTTTACTTGGCAATTCTTTATGATGTTGTTGTTGTCGTGGTTAAGATTTTAACTGCGGGGAGTAACATTTGTCTTCCACATTTATAAAGCTTAGTTTTAAAAAATTTGTTTTTGTCTGGGTGGAAATTTGAAAACAAAATTAAGAAATCAAACAAAGATTGGTATAGGTTCAATTAAGTTGTAAGACCATTTTCCACACTGGATATGATTATTTTATAATAGAGATAGCACCTTGAGGAGTATTTTAAATAATTTTATAGCATTTCTTGAGATTTTTTTATTTGGGTTTATTCAAAATTCTCAAATTACCAGAGCATACTTTTTGGCTTCAAATCAACTCTCAAAAGTTTCCTTCGCTTGGCTTAAATCAATAGGGGAACACCAATTCGAGGAAACGTTGTCTCTCTTTTCTGCTGAGCTTTTGTTTTTTGTTTCTTTTTTTTTTGCTAGGTCGTCTAGCCTCAGGTAGCACTTAAGCCGCAAGGACAAGCACTTGAATACTATTTAAACGTGTGATTTGTAGGTTATTCCTTGGCGTCTTCGTGTTCGAGTGGCAAAAATGTTTCCGTTTTTATTTGATTGGTAAAACTTATATGCTATTTATATAGAGAAAGGGAGAGATACAAGTAAAGGGACATAAGGAAAATATATTAACAACAATTATCTAATAAAATTTCTGACTACACATTTATAAGTAATATTTATTTTTATATATAATTCACTTACACTTAGCTAAAAATGTAAATTAAATAAAATCGATGTACTGAACAATTTTTTTTATTGTTTTGTTTTGCTTTCATAAATGGCTGGTTTCAAGTTGCTTTTACACATTGATTTTAATTATGATTTGTTTTTATTTTCTGGGGGAAATAGACTTTGTAAAAGCTTAACATGCATAAACATTTATATTTGAAGTTTTGAAACATTTATGTATATTTTTGTTTTTCTTTTGGTTTTGACCATTATGACGCGCCTCTTTGCCATTGTTTAAAGTAATCCATATACCACCAAATGGGTTTGACAAATGTTTTTTTTTTATCATCAAGCCAAACAAGAAATTGTTTTACTGATCATCATCTGGCGAGATTTTGGCCAGGGTTAACAATATCATGGTTAGCTCTTTGCGTGAGATTTTGCCTTGGTTATCATGACCCACTCCGCGCATAATTGTCTCCTCAAAAGCAGCCAGATCCTGGGCGTCATAGTCATCCTTTATGAGTAAAAATTATTTGGGGAGTGAGTGGCTTTGCATTTAAATTAAATCAAAAACTTACCTTCTTGACCAACTCCAAGAGATCCTTAAGAAAACCTTTTAATTCCTCGTTCTCTATAGTGCCGCTATTGTCCTGTGTGGTAAATGAAGTCGCAAGTTTAAGTTTAATTTTAAAATTGATAATTTGTTTAATAAACTTACGCGATCATAGAGAGAGAAAACCTTTTCAATATCCTCCTTGGTAAGTTTCGTAGCTCCCTGAAGTAGGCAATAAAAAAAACAGAAAAATTACATGTTAATTTGCTACTTTATGAAAAATTTACAACTGTAACTGAAATAATATTGAAAGAAATATTATAAAAAGTTTACCATACTTTTGAGAGCATTGATTTCTTAGAATTTTCGATAATTATTATATTGTTCGTATTGCATTTATATTTATGTATCAACCCTGTATGCAAGTCTGGGAAATTGTGTCATGACATATTGATGAGTTGCTTCAATTTGCACCATGCTTCATTAAGTATTAGACATAAACTTTCCATCAAGCTATATAACAAGCTGTCAGGCTCCGAGGATATATAAACTTCGGTCGAGCCGAAGTTAGCTCGCCTGTATTTTTTTTAAATATTCTTCGTAGTTGAATTCAAACTACTAAACCGATTTAAAAAACAATATTTCACGCGATTATTGGCAGCTTCATTAGCTTTCGATTCATATCTTGTTTGACTTATATTGACTTTTATGAATTGAGATATGGCTTAGAATGTAAGAGCACCTACCAAAAAAATTAAAAAATTCATATTTCAAAATCGGAGCCATAAAAAATTTTTTGAAATCGATTTCTGAATACACCATTCCAAACTACCCCCAAAAAAACTTCAGAAGAAATTTCCATTTTCGTGTAAATTAGTTTTGTTCAAAATAAGGAACGTTTTCTAGAATGTATTGTTTAAGTAAAAAAAATACTTGGCAGAGCTTCCCTTCTTTTCGTATTTGTTCACCAGCTTTGATGTATCGTCCATCAAAAAAAAGTTACTTGGCTTATGTTTAACGCTTTGATGAACTTTTAAGGTAAAAATGGTATGGGTGAATGCTGTTGTTTTGATTTTAATCAAAATCACCAAAATTAGCAATCATAATTGCACTTTACATTCGTTCACTTCAACAATTGAACTAAATCCATCGATTTTTTCGTCATCGATTTGTGCTGGTGAACACGGCCAATTTTCTTGTATAAAAATGAAACTTTGTAGTTCTCAATAAGTATTAAATATGTCTTGACATTTTTGTCTGTCTGTCTCTACGTGAACTAGTCCCTCAGTTTTGAAGCTATTAAGCTGAAACTTTGCACAGAGTCTTTTTTTGACTGCACGAAGTAATATGCCGGAACCGACCGAATCGGATGACTACTTCTTGTAGATACCATAGAAATGATCGGTCGGAAAATGGGTTTTAGTAAAAAAAAACAGATTTATTCTCAATTTTACCGCTCTCAAACCGCACGTCGTACCCATGACGTTAATATTTAATGTTTTTAAGCTGATCTGCGAAGTTTGGTCGAAGACGCTTACCTTTGAGACAAGGTTTTTCAAGTGTATGAAAACTTCGGCACAGACGAAGTTAGCTTTGCCTTTCTCTTTTAATATATTGCTTGCATAACAAAATGAATTTGGGTTTAGTTTTAAATTGAGACAATAAGTTTGCTTATTAAATCGTATCAAAGAAAAAGAAAACAAGTTCAATCTACTTGGTCTAAAGCAATGGGTATCAATTACTTTAACTTAGAACTTCCGATCTACTAATGAACATTTTGACTTAAGTCTGTAATGATTTCTGCTCCCGAATAATAATAATATAATAATATTTTATATGCTCTTCAAAAGTATGGTAATAATTATATTAAAAATGAAGTGTGGCTTATTTTGTGTATTATTTTGATTTTAAAATTGTTCGAAATTGCATAGCCTGCTCTTAGGATCGTAACAAAAAAATGTTCACAAATTTTTACCCACCTAAAAGTAGGCTATGTTACGATTCCAGCTTATGAGGCCTGTTTCCGTTTCCGAACTGTGATTTCTAAGAAAAGATTAAATAATTCGATCGAATCTTTTTGCTATCTAGAGGATTGGGATTTTGAAGTTTAAGTTCGATTAACACAATCGGTTTATGGAAACGAGAACATTTAACAATTCCGATTCCGCATGATTTGATCGAAATCGAAAACGGGAACAGGCCTGTATGTTTTTGTCGGAACGCTAAGAACCACAACTATTTTTATTGGATTTTCTTTTCACTTTTATTTGCTTATCTTCATATTTCATCAAATCGTCCGCAATTATTTTTGTGGATATTTGCTATACTACGTGTCTTTGGGGTCTGTGTATGTGTGTGTGCACTCACTAATATCATGGTATTTACAGCGCTGTCACAAACACATGCCAACATGCAAAAGGGGCCTCCCACCGCATAAACAGGTTTTATATCTTTTTATTATGCTGGACAGGTATTTGGTGTGCATAAAATCAATTTCGATTTGCTTGAAATTATTTGCACGCCCCCAAAAGTATGCCACACACAAGCATAAATATAGTTAAAGCCAAATTCGCATAATTTGGCTTAGATACTTGATGTAATGTAATTAATATGCATTAAGTTTGAATTACGGTTACCCCTATTGCGGTGCAAATGTAATGTAGCATACTTTTTAGCGCACTCGTGTGGTAGATTTATTGATTCCATTTGCCTTGGGAATTCGCTTGAAATTTCAACACACACGTAAGGGAGCTGCAATTTGTTTCTTTGCGTGAGTGTGTGTTGTTTTTTTTTGGACAGGTCCTGCGGCTAGGGGGCAAGCAATTTTCTTGTGGAAGTCTGGCGGTCTTAAAGGATTTTTATGTCGGTCCGGATTAGAAACCCATTAAAAGTTCCCTATGGTTTCGACGGGGCTTTAAAAAATGTACAACGGATTTTGCACATTTAATTTGTGAATTGTGTTTACCCACAAACACACATACATACACACACACCAACACGGCTGCCTGAAAGCATGCTACATATTTTGACAAATTGCACATACTTAAGCCCTGTGCCTGCTCTGATGCGCACGTTTCGGCTTCTAAATGATAAAATGAAGTAATTATTTTATACTTCAACACTTTTGAAACCCCATTCAAAAGGCCGAAGGTCCTGCGGCTGCCATTATCCATACACAGCACCTCAATGACTAAACGACTAAATTATGCAAAAGGTTGGACATAAAGGGGAAGCAGCAGACGACGTCCATTAACGTATAATTTCTGAACCTCATCACTTTGGACTAAAGCGGCTCACGTACATGCACTTATCGTACATTGAATAAGTAGGTGGGGTATAAAAGCGGAGGCATACAAATGTCTTCAGCTGTCTAATTAGCAGCGAATTGGGGACACATAGGAAGGCTGAACTGGCAAGGGATTGCTGCATACACACATAAATACAATTTGCCAAATTCCATATTGAATAGAAAACAATTTTTTAGTTATGCAATAGAGCATGCTGCCTTAGGCTAGGTATTGTGATACTCCGACACACGTTGGCCATAAATTTTAAGCCTTGTGGTTCCGCTTGTCGACCTCCCATCTTGTTTATGAGCACAGTTTAGATAGGCGAACGGCAATGGACGGGATATGCGATTGGCCTTAGGCAGTAACGTAAGAGAACCTCGAACAGAAAGGGTACTTGTCCAAGTGCTCTTTAATTTTAATTACTATTATTTCCTTTTTTCCCTCAGTGAATCGGTGATAATTCAAAAACATGCAACAAGCATCATAAAAAGTCCAAAAACATTCCAAACAAAAATCAACATGCACTTAAAATCTATTTCCATATGTACAAGAATTTCTCCATCAGAGCAGAAAATTGTAAGCTCAAACTACAAAAACAATAAAATATGTTAGTCAATAGTGGAAAATATAAAAGGGAAAAAGTTCACATTTGTTGTAGGCTCTTATTGTTGTTGTGGATTATTGTAAAACAAAAAAAATTGAAGCAATTAAATTGAAAGCTGGCCAGGGAGTTGTTGAAAAGTGTTTTTGTTGTCAGTTTTATTGTATTATTTTCCCCGTTATATTTTCTGTGTTTTTTCTGTGGGACATTTTTGTTGTTGCTTGTTTAATACTTACATCAATGCCCTCCTTTGTATTTTTTGTTTATTTAGTTAGTGAACATTGTTTGGTATTTGGTTTTCGTGGTGCAATTGATTGCAGATTGTTGTCGATTTTATATGTACAGCAGATGGTACAAATTTGTACGGTTTATTTGTTTGTCGAGTTTGTTTTTTTGCATTTTAGGAAAAATTTTGTGGCAGCCAAAAATTGTACATCACGTGCATAGCAATTTTTAATTAGATAAATTTGTTGTTGTTGGTTTTGGATTTTTATTTTTGTATGTTGATTTTAGAAATGAAATTAAATGTACAAGTGTTTATATTTTTATTGTTAGAGAAATATGCAAAGATATATAATGTATATAAATATAGTTTATATGGAGATAGTTGTTGTTTATGTTTGCAGTTGGTTTGGGCATAAATTTGCAAGAGAGAGAAAGAGAGGTAAAGGGTAGGCAGAGGAAAGGAGGAGATAAAATCAAATAGAAAATTAGAAAAGTTAAAAATTAAAGCTAGGTTTAATTTTTGGCAAAATGCATCAAACTGGCAAATAAGTTGCACAAAAATGTGTTAGGAGCAAAGTTTGTGTTGGAAAAAAATACACAGACTCGTCTTACTTATTATTTAAGGTATTTGGCCATCATTTTATTTGTAATATTTAGAAAATATTTGTTTGAAAGTTTTAACGAAAAATTCGGCAAAATCTTTTACAAAGTTATTTTTATAAATTTAAAATATTTGCCTACTTTATGGACAAAATTTTAGGTATTTAACTAATTTTTTAGCTGCAATAATAAATTGTGAGACCTTCAAACTAATTTTTTCGCCTGGCATTATCCCAGAGTGTACCCCAGAAATCTCCAGAGGTTTTCGTATAAACGTTAGCATTTCTTCTTATGACGTAAAAGTTTATTTCGGCACAATACTTCATTCAAATAAGACTGCTTGGCCATAGAATTCAGATTTCAATACAGTTCGAAATATTTTTGATGTGAAACATCTTTAATTTCGGTACGGACGATTTTAGTAGGAGTAAAATTTGATTTCAGTGTCACGTGACGCTGACGGACGATTTTAGTAGGAGTAAAATTTGATTTGTGCGTCACGTGACTCTGACGCCAACCATATTATGTTGCTGTCTTTACTTTGTGCAGTGGCTCGGCTCACGCACACACACGCAAGATGGTTGGAGTAAAGTTAACTGATTTGAGCGTCACGTGAGACTGAAGCCAACCATTGCTGCTGTCTTTGCTTTGTGCAGTGGCTTGAGCGTCACGGGAGACCGAAGCCAACCATTGTTGCTGTGTTTGCTTTATGCAGTGGCTCGGCACACCCACACAAGACGGGTGGTAGAGTTACAGGGGGGATTGGGAGGGGGGCGAAGAGATCAAGAAGAGTTTAAGATCACACACCCACTCCCAGACATTTGATTTACAGTTCTTTGAGTTTGGCTCAGCCAAAAAATCAAAACAGAGAAAACTACCACAACAACAACGAGAGAGCGTACTCCCCAACTTGCTGTAACGCGGAGGGAGAGTGAGGCTACTAAGTACTGAAAAGACAGGGCACGAGAGCAGCATCAAACCATTTGTAGAAGTAAAATTTGGTTTCTGCGTCGCGTGACGCTGACGTCAATCATTTTTTGTGTTGTTTTGATTTGTGCAGCAAACAAACACACAAAGGATGGGCCAGGGGAAGGATAGTAGAAGAGCTGAAAGGGGCAACTGTGGGTTCTGAAAAAGATCTGGGTATATCTTGGTGCGATCTTCTGGTATGGAAGAGATTTGGGTGGAATCTTATCTGGGCGCGACTGGGAGGGATCTAGAGCATTGGGTTGATCTTTGGGATCTAAGAGGATCTGGACTCGATCTGGCAGAGTACTGGGTGGGTTTTGGGTGGGAATGGGGTAATATCTGGTGGTTTCTGTGGGATCTGTGGGATCTGAGAGGATCTGGTGACTGGCGAGATCTGCTAAGATCTGGGGGATCTGGAGGGTTATGGGGGGAGAATGGGGGTAAGATCTGGTGGATCTGTGTGGATTTGAGAGATCTGGTGAGCTGGCGAGATCTGGAGTTCTGTGGACTATGGATCAATGGGATCTGAATGAGATGTGATCTACGGATCTGGGCAAGATCTGGTGGATCTGAAGGGATCTGGTGGGATATGGATGGAATCTGGGGAATCTAGATGGGATCTGGGTGGTATCTGTAAGGGATCTGGGCGAGATCTGGTCTTTTAACTATATTTTTGAAAAAATGTTTGCAAGATCTGTTGAGTTCATTACAGTTTTAAACTTTGACTGAAAAAAAAGTTTGTAATACCAAAAAATGTATTTTTCCCCAAATAAACCTATTTGGAAATTTTTTCTTAACATTTTTTGAACAATTTTTTTTGTTAAAATGTTGACATTTTTTTTTGTCAGTTTTTTATAATTTGTTAATAATTTCCTGCAAATATTTCAACATAATTTTTTGAATTAATTTTTTTTTTAATTTGTTTCCAAGATTTGATTGTCAATATGATGATAAATTTTGTTTGTCCATTGTAGTTGTCTATAATATACCTTAAATTAATAAGGCTCGGGAACTTTTCAGTTCAATCCTCAGTAAAATGTTATTTTTATCCTATCCTATAGCGTGTGTGGATGGAGAAACCAGCTGACTCTCAGCGCAGGAATATATTGTCGACAATTATTTTGTATGTCGCGAGCGAAAATTTTGGGGAAAGCTTTTTCTTATGAGCTGTCATCTGGCTGGGGAACCATTAGCGTGCAAAGATTGGTAGGGGACGGTGCCAAGGGCACACTTATGCGCCGAAGAGACGCGTTCCATAGACAGAAAGGTCGGTTAAGACGCTTTCTTAATCTGTGTGTTGCCAGATCATAGGCAAGTCCATTCGAGTGGTGCACCAATTGGTCATGATACCTGCTGGTGTGCATATTAATTTGAGCGCATAATGGCAAGGCGTCTAAACCGCGATATATATGTATGTAGTTGTATGCCTCTCATACCAGAGGCCCACATATGTAGGTGACTCTAGTTTCTTGAGGGCAGTGGATCATGCCGTACCCCATAACGGGATCGCCCAGATCCACCCGTCCGTGTTACATAGACTTTCCTGGTCAAGCGTCGGTTCAGACACGCCAAGGTATTAAACGGCGTTATCCGTATATGGAACTCTTGATACTAGGAGTCGCACTTAAGCTACTTTTCCGGATCTCATATATAGCAATCGTGTTGACTCTTTGAACGATTAACGGCTATGTTCCAGCGATTCGCCCATCGACCAAAGCCCAGGTTCTGATCCAGCCACTGAGTTGGCTCGAAAAACTTTATTTGATTGGCGTATAACTAAGAGGATTGGAGTACTACTTTGGAGATAATTGCATTATAAAGTAATGAAGTTAAGAACATGCTGCAGTGATGTTTTGCGCTATCCGGGACACACTGCAAAGTGTCATGCTCAGCTATCGTGCTATCATTCCCAAGTATAAAGTATGTAGCACCGACTCCAAACAGCATGCTTCCTCAAAAAAATACTATTTTTTTTTTAATTTATTTAAATTCAAATAGTTAACAGTGCTTAACAGCTGTTTAATCAGAGTGAACTTTCACCTTTTAGGTAAATGATCACACTGTTTTAGTTATGTTCCACACACATAAGAAATAATTAGCAAATTCCTGACAGGAATTTTCCGCAGTGCTGGAGACAGGCCTTTAATGAACAAAATTCGATTCTGTGTATGATCTTAGCCTCTTTAAGAACATTTTGCGGCCAATTCGAGCATACTTTATTGCGCTTTCACCAATGACTTTTCCTCATAGACGGAAAACTGTGAGTTAAATTGTCCCGTAATATTGAAAGCGTAATTTCAGCCTTAACGAAGTAACAAATGGATTTGTACAAATGTTTATTTTTAAAGATTGGAAGAATTTTGACACTTTGGTAATAAATTTTAGTTCAAATTCTTATATATGAGTAAATTTATATATAGATTGGTAGGTATACATCACACAGGCAAATCAAATGACCAATTTTTTATGGAAAATTTGCTAAATAGGCCAAATTATACAGAACAAATCATTTGCGTTAAGAAATATTGTTATAGTTTTAGGTTTTGCATAATCTTTAATCAATTAGTAAAATTTTTACAAAATCTGGGTTAATACACAGGCCAACAAAATGACCAACTTTGTGAGGTGCAGCCCTGTCGATTTGAAATAAAAATGAGATTATGCTCACTGATTCTAAAACTGATTTCGGATTAGCTCTATCAGCTCTTGTTTTCAAGATATGGCGGAAAACTGAAAATGTTGAGATTTTGGGAACTCTAGAATTTATCCATATCTAGGCATTTATAATCTAATTTTCGACTGAGCACATATTAATTTATCGTTAGAGCAAAATCAAATGCGCTATATAGGTACGGCAGAAAGTGTCTAAATTGGCCTCTAAACTTAGACTACTCTCGATTTATGTAATTTTTCTCAAAATAAATTATTCTTACGGTCCAAAGACCGCGAAATTTGCAAATTTTTCTTAAAAGTAAACAATATTAAGAGTATTTGAAAAATTTCAGTGGTAGAAGGGTAAATGCGGAATAAAACGAAAATTACGAAAATTTCAGTTTAGATTATCGTGAAGACTTAATAGTAATAATGTGCCATAATGGTTGGGAAGACAAATTTCTTCTTCTAAGTGAGGCAATCTTTTGTTCTTTTTTTTTGTTCTTTGGCCCGATATTAATATGAGAATGGTGGGGAACCAATGCACACTAATTTCTTCTTCTTTATGAGGCATTCTTTTTCTTTAACTCGATTTTAATGTCTGAACTCCCAAACGATCTCGGCCGCTGCTATAAAAGTTATTCACACCTCGCTAAGCAATGCCTTGCCAAACCGTATTTCTTAGTCTTTCGCTTCCGTTTTTTTCACTCAAGATTTTTAGTTTGACTTAGAGTATGACTCGAGCTTGATCTGTTTGGAGTCAATTTTAATATGAGCTGACTAACTCGAACCCTTTTATCAGAAGTTAAAGTAAAGGGCACTCTTATATGTAGAAGTATATTGTTGTCATTATTATATATACATTTTTTTCACATTGTTTGTCCTGTAAAATTTACTTCAAGTTTGTGATTTACGAAAATTTAACTTTATTTATTTTTAGTAGGTACTTTAACATTTTTTTTTTTCAAAATACTTAAATTATAATTGTTTTTATTAAAAGAGAAACTTATTTTAAATAATTGATTTAATATGCACATTTTGTGAAACTTGTTTTGCCAGTTTGTTCGCCAATGTGAATTAAAGTTGTTAGTTTAGTAACTTTTAATATACTGAATTAGGCTAAAGTTTAATTTGTTTTTTTTTTTTGCTTATAAAAGTTGGTTAGTAAGCTATGTTTAGTTCCAGCTAAAATGCAGCAAACTCAAAAGTTTAAAAATTAGGTATACGTCTAGTAAAACATAAGCTAACCATAAAGGAGTATGCATATAGGCATGACCATTGCGATTAAAATAGTAGGACTGCAATTAAGTTTAAGTTGCTTACGCTAAATTTAATCTAATTAAATTGCGCTGTCGCTTAATGATGCAAAACGTAAAACGAACGTAAAATCGAGTGGCAAATTGTCTGTGTCAGGACCTGAACACGTTTTCACTTAGGTAGCCTGCAGTAAAATGCAGGCAGGAAACCCACAAGTCTCCCAACTCCCAACACCTACAAAAAAAAATAGGTGGCAAACAGACAGGAAGAGGAACCTGTAAGGCTAAGAGTTAAGTGAAATGCCAACCCACAAAAATGGTTTTCCCTCTCAGATGTTGCGCAACAAAAAAATGAAAGGAAATTCGGAAAAAAAGTTAAGTCAGCCGTACGCCATTATGATATGCTAGTTGTCCTGTGCCAGTTACAACCGACGCTGCTGCACATTATGTCACTGTCCATAGCGGTGCATGCGGCGTATACGTGATGTGCATTAGCATAAAGGTCTCTGGCGTTTTGGCCACCAGCCAGCACCAGCAGCTGCAAATGAAAGTTGTTTTACACTAGACTGCACTTCAGTTGTAGTCACAATAGTGGGAACATGCCGAGAACACCTTAAATGTTGTCTAAAGCTGGTTGAATCTGACACAATTGGAGCTGGATCAATGGTTCTTGTGCATTGAGCATTTGAAGTTCCTGCTGTATTCGGGCGGATGATTTGAAGAGCAACTTCAGCTATTAAAATCACACGATCTATGAAAGAAATATTGAAAATTGTTTTCCTAATTAGGACCACAATAAGCACCAACATGTGGTATGTGGAGCGACTCGTAAGACGAAATTTTAAATATTAATTTCTTTATTTGAAAAGCTTAAATTTAGTTTGACAACATCGTGGTTATTTTTTTTTGATTATTTCTCTTTCCACAAATTTCTGAGTTTTATCTCTTTATGTGTACATTTTTGCACACATTTTTAAAAGGTTTGGTATTTTGGTACAAATAAATTTGTAGAAATACATATTTCGTTTTAAAATTGCTTCTATTTTGAAGGATTTTGCAGAGCAAGGGTTGCTCGAAATAAGAAAGAGGGCTTTAATGTCGTTTACTTAATTAGTTATTCGTCAATCATTAACTCGTTATATGTGGTGACTGGGGAACATTTGTCTTTCTTCCTTATATGAACTTCCAAAAATAAGAATAATTTCTTTGCGAGCTTGACAGAAATTCTTTTTAAAACCAAAATTATGTTATTCTTAAAATATCCAAATTATGATTTTGCTGAGCAAGCCAATTTAAATGTCCACAAATTGTTTGGCATACATATTTGTTCAATTGATTAATTTGTTTGCAAAATATGTGTTGCCTAGTGTGCTTTAATATGGCTCTAAGGCCACAAACTTTTGGCCATTGCGAAATTGCTCTTAACTCGTACTAGTACCGCAGTCCTCTCATATAACTCACAACTCCTGTCGCCAATTTTGTGGTTATAATCAAAAAAAAATGGTTGATGCATTTTTATTGCTAACAAAATGCGAAGGTAAAAATATACGTAATATGCACCTCAAGCCAAATGTGCTGGAAATGCCAATTTTATGGCTACTTAAGCTTGCGCCTTTTCTGGTTGCCATTTTTTTATGCTACGAGAGGGCAAATCGATACAAAGTTCGTGGAGCGGTCAGGTATGAATCCCTTGATCCGTTTTTCTTACACTTTACGACTGATGCAGATCTAATGATGAGAAATTATGCTGGGGAAATACATTGTTTATGACATGGGATTAAAAGTTGACATTGTAAAGGCAAGATACATTACATTACATTGTAGGGGGTGTGGTTCGGTGGTTATGTGGTGGCATGTGTGCTTCAATAAAAGCCAAATAAAATGTCACAGTGCTCTTCGTGCCCTTGATTGTGGCTGCATCTTTGTATGCACTTGTGCACATTGCTCATCCGCCACATTGCACATGTGAGTCCCTGGCAAGTGCTCTGCTATTGTTTGACTTATGCTTCAGACCACAGAAAAAAAGTAAAATATGCAAATCGGAACATCAGACAAGACAAAAACGACGATAAGTCATTTGGAAACAGAGGATACACAGAGACAGTTCTAGTTACAGCCATAAAAAGCTGTGAAATATTGGAGCATGTTGGGAAACCAAATATTTTTAAAAAATATTAAAAAAATCTGAGACAACCGAAAACTGTTGCATTGAGCTTACACACGAAAGGTTTGTGTGAGTGTACAAGATAGAGTTGGGCTTAATGGTCTGTTGCCGAAGATAGGCCAAGCCTGCTAATTATCCCCATGAAGCCTTAAGTATTCGAGATAAATATTTTTTTATTTTTGTGGAAAAAATTAGTATTAGGGTTTGCGAAAAAATCAACATTTCTATTATTCTGCGCTGTTCAGTTCTAGATGAATGCAAGTTTTAACAGTACACTAAGAGGCTATCAGGATATCTTTGAAGTAAGGTCCCACACAAACTGAATTGAAGTCTAATATTATTGTGCTGCTAATAAATGGAAGTCCAATTGCTAATTCCCATTATTTCAAGATCTAATAATAATGCGGATTAGTATATTTCTGTAATACCAAATATACACTCGATTCGTGCTCTATATTTGTTTGTTGCTTGATTAAATACAATTTTAACAACTTTTAAAGTGATATGGAGAATTCGTTGACGACATTTTGATTAGGTGAATGTGACGTATACGTAATATTTTTGGAAACTCTGGAGGCTTTTTGCAGAGGTTAAAGCATGAACTGAAATTTTTAGTTTTTTAATTTATAATGTACACCCTGAAAGCAGTCATTTAATATGGTATCAGTTAACTTTCTTATCTTTCTTCACCCTAATGAATATACTTAAACTTAGAAAATATAGACAGAACGGTGGCGCAGTCGACTCCGTTTCTGTTAGAAATTAGTCAGCTGTTTGCTCTCACTTTCGTTTTTGGGAAAGATGTCTGTTTTGCTTTAACCACAGTGATTTCCTATGCGGAGAATAAGAATCTTAGTCAGTACTATCGTAAATTGTATCTTTAAGTCTTATTGCTCCATGCCTTATTGACCTGGAGCCTGTTCAAACGTTCGATGATCCAAGCTTGAATATTATATTATCAAGCCTCTAAGCTTTCGATTGTTTCAATTTACGTACATGTTTTCCAAACAAAATTATTTCTGAACCCAGGTTCGAACCCGAACTTAGCTCTGTTAACCCAAACCCAAAAAAGTTCGCTGGTTCCAACCCCGGAGTGAACCCCTGCCGATTTGTATGAGGCTCGCAGCCCTGGGGAGTCGAATGCTTGGAATCTATAGTTGCTGCAAGTCGTGGTCTCTTGTGGAATGCTCCATTCGCAACTAAAACTCTCTACTCAAAATAAAAAGACAAATATTATAGTGAAAACTAATAACAACTTTTCGGGATCGGTACGGGATGGTATTTTCCCGGTTCCGAATAATTAATAATATTAACCTAAAACAGTCATCAAGTGTGGAGAATCTTTAAAATAATAGAAGTCGCTAACAAGCAACATAATTGTAAGCAGTTCTACCTTTCATAAATAAATTGAAATATTTTTTAATAATTCTGTATAAAAATACTGTCTTCAATTCGATAAATTCTAGTCGGAAATAAAAATATACAAGGTCGGAACTAAGACGGGAATTTCTTTCCTGTGACATTTTCTACTATTGACAAAGAAGGGCCCTAATATTCGGAATTTTGTTTTAGTTTTAATATAAGTCTAAATTTTAATTTATTAATAAAAATATTTATACCCGGAAATAAACAATATAACAATGGCCAATTCTAATACTCGACATATTTTTAAACTCTGCATTGATTAACTTACGGTCACAGAAGCACCACACAGAGCATCTGTGTGACCTCCATAAATTCTAAAACCACACACACTGGAAATTGGATTTTCTGTGAGATACTGAATGCAATCGAAATTTTACATCGACAAGGCCGGAAACCTGTGACTGTCGTATAACTTAAAATGTTGTCAAAATGTTCAATAGTCATTGTATCTAAAAGATTACAATTTAAATGTGGCATAAGAACATCAACTTGTAAGATGCTTGAATTAACATTACGTATACGCAGCAGTGCACTAGCCAGAGTCAGAGAATGAGAGAGGGCCACAGTTGTGACAGCAGAAATACAAAATTCAAGTTGTATTTGGGGTTAGAACGAACTGCCAAGACCGCCATTTTCTCCCACCCCCATTCTCTGTCAATAAGCAGCGGCATTGTGACTGAAGCACGTACATTTACAGCAAATAACAATAAGCGCTTGCAACTGGCAACTGGAATGATTTTCGGTGTACATACATACATATGTATGTGTTCCATATGAAAGCCACTTGATTACCAAGAAAAACAAACCCGAATTGAGGTTGGTCTTTTGGCAATGTGCAAAGAGTTGACTTTCGGAAGAAAACTTTTGGTAAGTAGAGACAAATGGTTGACATACTTGAAATATGTTCTAAGTCTCCTTTCCGAGGCACAACAGCCGGTAAAGAAAGTCTAAAAAATCGATACCAAAATTTTTCCTTATTTAATTTCACGAAAATTCTTTTCATATTAAATAAATAATCCTCGTTTTTTCTCCAATCCAATTTTGCAGCCAAAAGTTTGCTGCTGAGCAAGCTAAAAACCACAAAAAGAACATAAAGAAATAATAGCCTCAAGTTATATGACTATGACAAACTTTTGGCCAAATCACGTGCCAGCCGGCCGAGCCAAGAGTCTCATTTAACCCCAATTGGCACATTAATTTTTGAGCTTTGGGGAATTTCTCATGTTTAATATTAAATATCAAAATATATACGCCTGGTGTATACGGAGAATCACCAAAAGGCGATTATTCAACGACCAGAAGCTCCCAGTGTGCTCACTCTTAAAGTCAACAGCTGGGTAAAAGTTTGTGTTTTCCGAAAGGCAACACCTGGGTGGGTAGGGACACACAAATATCGCATAATTAGCAGGAAAATGCGGAAAGCTTTAATGCATACAAAATGTTGCTCTTTTTTTACGATTTGTTTATTATTTAATTCGAGTGGCATTAAAATGTCTGACGTATGCAAATCGTCTAAACAGAAGCGTCTAGTCATCATTTTTGTATTTTTTTTCGGATTGGTTCAAGTGAAATTGATTTGGCTGGCCCATGCTTTCATGTCTTTTCTATGAACTTTCCGTTATACAGGTGTTTGGAGTCACGCATACGCCGCGTAGCCCATTTCTGTTGAGCTTGGTAATTTCTATTAGAGCTCTGCGCTGTTTTGCGCTTGGCTGGATTTTATTTTACGATTGCAGACAATATTTTTTGTTTGCTTTTTGTGTGTGTGTTTTTTTTTGGTGGGTGGTAAGATTAGCTGTTTCTGGTATGGCTTTATTTGTTGTGACGCAGCTAAAAGTTGGCAATGCGATTTTTGTTACTTTCCCGAGAAAAGCTTATGGCTCTCAACTATTGTCCAAAATAGTGGAAGTAATATAACATTGCACATATTAGTGCATCTTTAAATACAGAAAATTGCATTTTAAGTAATGCAGCATTTTTTCATTTATGAGGGCCATATATTAAATTTCTAGCCTTGGATACTTTGAGTGTGACGAGTTGGTGCATCCTAGGGCTTAAGTGGGACCAGCTTATTTTAATATTACTTGAATATTTGTCCATTCAGCCGCTGCGGTCCACAGGACGTATATACATAATCCCGAAACAACACAGATGTGACCTGTATGGGTGTTCCAAAATGATTGAAATCCAACAAAAATTGTTCGTGTAAGAAGCACTTTCAAGCTGATTGTTCTTACGGGGAAAACTGGTCACGTCGCGACTATTCAATTTGAGAAAAAAAGCAAAATTGATTTTGAGTGACGCAGAACCATTTATTTGCCAGAAGCATTTGAAAAATAGAGGATTTCAAGTGAATGCCAAATTAATAGGCTATTCGACCCAATTTCTCAGCAAACATTTTTTATTGCAGAAGCCAAGAATGCTATTCTTCCTGTAGGTTTCAGTTTACTCTAGCGATATCTCACAGCAATCGCGCTCTCATCAATGTTTCTACACTAAGAAAAAAACGACCATCCAAAACCCAGCACAAGCGGGCCCCAACTTGAACGATCTAGTTCGTGAATTATCGTTCACAGAACCAACCCGACGTTCACGGAAAAACACCACTCAAAAGCTTTCTTACTAAAACTGGCACAAATCACAACAGAAATGCAAACATCGCGCATTGAGAAATGTTGTACATTGTACAATAACACAGTAAGAAGACAAAGTCAATACAAAAACAAAGATCAAATCAGAAAGAAAACTAATTAAAAATAAAATGTTAAATAAATTTATTTTTGAATGAAAAGAAAAACATTTAAAAATCTTTTTTTTTAGCGATTATTTTGCGAGCACAAAATGTTCTTAAATCATGCCCAAGCGGTTCATAAAGTGAGCACAAAATGTTCCTAATATGACACTCGCTGTTCACGGTTCAAGAAAAAGCGGGATTATATACCTTTGTCAACGAATGGGCTTGATTTCGGTAGATTAATTTTTATACCCGTTACACGTAGAGTAAAAAAAGTATACTAAAGTTATGCAAATGTATGTAACAGGCAGAAGGAATCATTTCCGACCATAAGAATATATATATCTTGATCAGCAACAACAGCCGAGTCGATATAGACATGACAGTCTGTCCGTCCGTCCGTTCGTCTGTATGAACACCTAGATCTCAGAGATGGTAAGAGATAGAGGTTTGACATGTATGAGACAAATGCTTCTTATACTTGCAGGCAGATCAAGTTTATTTCAAATTTTGGCCACGCCCCCTCCCGCCCCCGCAATTCGAAACGTTACATCTCCTACAGTTTTAAAGATAGACGTTTTGTACCTTCTAGAGATAGTTAGTAATTAGCAAAACAAATAAATTTGCTGAAAAAATGATAAGGATCGGATGAGCGGTTCTCAAGTTATGAAATGTGAAAAATAGCCGAGTTAAAAAAGTGTTGCATACTTTTCAATTGTTCACCCTAAGGAACGCAGGAACACTGTTACACATTTTTTCATGAGTAACGGGTATATCGAAGTCGGTTAGAGCCGACTTTAACTTGCGCTCTCGTTGTGTAACAGAAGGGAACACAAAGCGCATTTGGTATGAGCCCTGACGGGTAACTGTCTTATTGGCAGACACGCAGCACGCCTAGGCGTAGCACACCACAATTTCTGTAAAAGTATCAGATATGAGGAAGAGGAGGAAACGGTACAACACTGCACAGTGGGTCGAATTCCCAAATAATTGGCACAAAGTCGTGTGTTGCAGATATCGAATTGAAACTTGGTACTTTTAATAGATATAACCAGGGATCAAAAATTTTTCCTAGAAACTAACGTTTCGGTAAACGGTTCTGTTTTGGTTCTGCTACTGTTTCGGTATTCGGTTCCGGTTCCGGTACCTTTTTATTTCGGTATCGTACCGGTACGTACCGGTATGGACCGGTAAAACTAACAGAAATTTTAAAACTTAAGTTTAATCAAAGTGGGTAAGCAACAGTACACATGTATGTATACATAAATTATCAATTTACTTTAAACTTCTTTAAAATTAGTTACAAAGAAGGTAAATTAATGATTATTTCTTAGAAGCATGATTTCTAGCGGAGTTATAATAAACCGGAAAATAAATGTTCTACGCAGCAAGAATAACTTTTGATAGTTAATACAGTTCCGGAAACATTGTCGAATTTTCTGACCACCATTTAAGTACATCATCTTTATTTTGTAAACGTTTTAAGCTCAGGAAAACCTTGATCAGGCATCATACGTTAAACTGTCTTGTGAAAATACTAAACTATTTGTATTGTCCCAATTCTTTTCTTAGAAATTCATATATAAACCGACTTCATCTCCACTTTCAGACAAATTAGTTGGGTCAGAGCTGCTTTCCTCATTTAGTTTCAATTAAACAGATGTGGATTAAATTCTTGAAAATATATATATCAATCGAATCAGTTACACATGTACTTTTTTCTGTTCAGAGGTTAGCCTAACGTTATAACAAGGGTCTAAGAAAATACCACATAGGAATGCATTATTTTCAAAGTGAAATACAAAATCGCGAGACCCGCGATTTTGTATTTCACTGACCAAAAGTTTTGCCAAGCCAGAATCTTTTTTATTTGAAAATAACAATTCAGCCAAATTGAGTAAAAATCCGCCAAATCTACTCACTCACTGCACTCAGAACAGAACCGTACCGGTACAACGTTTAGGTTCTTTTCGGTTTTTTCGGTTCTAAAAATATCGGTTCTCGGATACCGGTTTACAAAAAATTAAGAATATCGGTTCCGGTTCCGGTACCGGTTCTGAGTTTCAATCGGTTCTTTTCGGTATACGGTTCCGGTTCCGGTTTGATTCACTGGATATAACACCTATAATATTTAAACAAAATGTTAAGTTAATTTGACCACGATTACCCCGACCGCCCTTATATGGCAACACTGCGTATGCGTAATCTGTTTTTAAAAGCGGTAGAGTTGCCATCCATACGTCCAGCAGCGTTGCATGACAGAGTTTAAGCTCATTTTCAAGTTTAAAGCACCGCAAAAGCCGCAAAAAGCCGCAGACAGGATAATTATAATCTTTTAATACATACTTTCTTCTTTATTTTGATATACATTACAAAACACACAAACACGCACAAGGTTAGTTTTGCTTCACAAAAGACTTGCACTTTTCTTGAGTTTTCTCTGTTTAGGGACCACACGAAACATCACAATTTAAAGCAACATATTGAACATTATCAAGAAATGCTTCCATTTATTTATTCTACATACCCTGGCCTTTATTATCCATAATTTGGCAAAATTTTTTGTGCAACTTTAAACGACGTGCAAGTCCTCAAATTTTATCGCAACAATCACTGCACTCAACACCTGACTTCGATAATCGATAACAATTTCAAGGTTGCCTAACTATCGAAAATATTATTCGTTTCTTTGTACATAGAGTATGTATTTTTAAGGTATATTATTAAAAATGAGTTTTGTTTCCATGAAATTTTCGACTTTATGCCAATTATTTGGGAATTCGATCCACAGTGCACTGCCCCGCTCTGAGTAGGAGGGGACTTAGGATCCTGGGTCAACCCTTCTTCTTAGCTTGAAATCCCAGCTCTACTACATTTTATTCTGTCTACACAATGCTTCAGCATTGACCTTCCTCGGGATTAAAGGGTTAACAGGGAATATATGCATCGCAACGGGCCCATGTGGACTATTTGGAAGAGCGGCTAGTCGCTTTCAGCCATCGCAACCTTACCTAACCTTATAGAATGATTTACAAAAGGAGTTAGCTAAGCCACTTATTTTAATAATATTAAAGCCTTTTCTAATGTCCTTTTCACAATCGGATGATTCGCTATGTTGACTCTCAAATCGTTAACCAAACCAAGGTTTCAATCAATACCTTGTCACATAAAACTCGAACCATTAATGTTTAAATATTAAGCAACTGTTAATTATGGTTCGATCCCGAGAGCTAAATTATTTGAGTTTTCAGCCCTTGTTGAAGACCTCAAAAACCTCGTCCTGGGGTTAACTCTTACACCATCAATTTATATGGAAATCGGTTCGATTTATGGTTGGAAGTGATTTACTTATAAAGCACTTGTGATATCAGGCCACTGCACAAACCGCTTTACTTAGAGTTCTAAGATTTCACATAGACCTCTGTTAAGTTTCAAATGGTTTGCATTGGATCGAAGTGGGAAAAGTTTGAACCATTTGACTAAACTTTTCTGATCCTAGTCCTATAATTTCTCGCAGAAATGGCTCAACGGACTCGGATGAAATTTGGCAAATAGATTATCTGTCGATTACCTGGAGTAGGACATTGGCTATAATTACAACTTTAACTAAAGTGGTCAAAAAACTGCGAATCTCGCAAAATTATTGTACAAGTATTTATGAAACCACTTGATGTTTAGATGACTGGTTAATGGAAGTTGTTGTTCCAACTTATTCGAAAATAGAGTAAGTTGCAATTCAAATTCTCATCTAACTTAGATTGCTATAATGATTTAATAGATGGTAATTGGAGACGGGTAAATAGAAGGTATCGATCGAACAATCCAAATATCGCAATATTTGCATAAATATTCTTATATGAGTTCGGATAAAGACGACTAAATATATGGATAAAGCGGAGGTGTAGATCGAACAGTTAAAAAATTGACACATTGTTAAAATTTTTGATTGAACCAAGAATATTATGAAGAACTGTAAATTGACAAGTGATAAAGATCCAAGATCTCCCAACATTTTTGTTTTAGTTAGATAAGCGTGGGAACGGGTAAATCGTTGGGTGAAAATAAAGTTGATCAAAGATCAGGAAATTTCCAATAGTAAAGCGTTGTCGTTTAAATAATAGAGTTTATAAAAATTGAAAATATTGTCACCATTGAAGATAGATATTTTAAATTAAAATTGGGATCGTAGCAACGCACTCCGTAGCAACAGCAAGTCTTCTATAACAATATACGAAAAGAATATGTGGGCCAGCCAAATCTATGGGTTGCTTAAATGACAATACGTTTTCCGTCTCTTTGTGGGCTAAACCAAACTGTTTTAAATTCGGATTGTAAGTACCTTTGGGCCAAACAAATAGATAAAGAATTCTGAACTCCCAAGGTCAGAAAATAAAGGGCGTTGTAGGAGACAAGGCCAAACAATACATTTTAACAGATAAATGTGAAACTCGGATATTAAGCTCTATGCGCTAAGTTAATAGAAACAACATTTTAAATTTCTTAAAACTAATACAAAATAGTTTTACTTTCTGATGAATGTAAATAATATTTTCACAGTTTTCGAAAGGATGCTCCCGAAATTGTACGGCTTCCATAAAACTTCGTCATTAATTGGACAACGCAACTACCGAACTGGATTTGCTACCGGTTCTCTTTATTTTTGATATTATTATGGTTGGGATTTATTGCTTTTAAAATGGATGTTTGGGCAACTGCCCAAACGAGATAAACTGGAACCGTCTGACTTACACCTAAATAAACACCCTCTATAAATGACAACAGCACTTTATACCACAATTAATTCGCATTTCTATTTAAGCTAATATTTACATTATATCAATTGGTCAGAAATTATGCTTGCAAGTAAAAGCATTTCATTAAAAAATATTTTTTTAACATTAAAATGTTTGCATAAAATGACGTTGATTTGCAATGCAATCACAAATTTAAAGATATATTCAGCAAAAAATAGTATTTTCCACACCCTTTTATTATTAAAAGTTTATAAAAAAAACTGAGCGCCATTTAATAAACAGAAAAAAAAGTTCAACAAAAATTCATAAAAAATACATATATCAAACTTTTGCAGTGAAAACGCACTTTTTTTCAGTCCCCTGACACAGACATTGCTTAATTAAGTAAATAATTATAATTTTATTCAACTTAACATAAAAACTCAATTTGCATTGCGCGTTTTGTTAATTGAAATGCACAAAACTAACCAGGCTGCAGCTACTGAAACTAAAGGCTATGACCTAAGTGCTATAAATTGTGTTTAAACGATTCTGTTCAGGTAAGTAGATAAAGGATTAAGTGGCTGCTGGTTAAGTCATGGCCTCCGCCTCCTAAGATACTATGAGAGCAGTTTGTTTTATGGTAATTTCCTCAATGGAATCGATTCTTTTGCTGGTGGGTGCTGCTGGTGTTGGGAAAGTCTTTGGCCACTTACCTTGAATACTTGACGGCAAAGGAAGTTCTCTTTAACCGGAAGTAATCTGCAATAAATAAGTGAGACATTTTTCGATGACATTGATTCATTCGGAAGGGAAACTACTTAAGTATGTGTGTAAACTTACTTGGCCATTTCTGAGAGCTGCAAGCGACCATCTTTGTTGGCATCGAAAACTTGAAGCTGAATGAAAATGAAATATTTATTACTCAATTACTGTTTAATTAATGAGCGAAATGTGTACGAAATGAGCTACATAATTATGTGCATGTGTACATTACACATACAATTTTTTTAAGCATTCATTTTGCTGGCGTATTAAATTGTTGAATTAGCTTTAGGTTTTGGGTTTTGCAATAAAACTTGCGAAATGGAGAAAAGTTTTAAGTAAAATATATGTTTGAAATTTTGTATGATTAAAAGTTTAAATTCATGTGCTTTTTGGGGACCCAGAAATGAAAGGTTCTGCCTAGCTTTCACCGTTTCGGTTGGCAAACTCTTTTATTTATATTTTAAATTCGATTTCCATTTTGAAATAGAAATCAAATAATATTTTTGTTAATTAAAAATCCAATTAAAGTCTTAAAGCTCTGCGGGAAGTTTTTAAAGTTAAAATTCTTATCAAGCGCCAAACAATCTATTGCTGCAGGCACTTTCAAAAGTTTAGTTTTTTGTTTGTCGTTTTGGGTTGATTTCAGACCCGCATAATTTGAAACGCATGTTTCTTTGGTAATTTGACTTGCAAATGAGTTTCAAGAGTTTAAGTACAAATTGCACGCTGACAAAAGCATTTTATCATAATTTATTGTAATGTGCGCACCCCAAAAGTATGCACTGATTATTATTAAAAACCACTAATGAGTCGCTAGAGAGGGTGGCGGGGCGCGGGCAGCCATAGTGAACTGAACGGTGTTGCGTAATGAACCAGACTCACACATGAGCGCTTCCGGTTGCCTCCATCAAGTTTTTAATTAAGAAATTTTGGTTGGCCTGCATATAAATTACTTGTTGTTCTCACCGGGAGGGTTTTTTGCGGATACTTAATGCAAGTCTAGGGGCAAAGCCATTATGTCAGCAAATTGGAGACCTGACATTAATGAAGACGCCTTGTCAAGTGCAGTCTGGAAGGAAATGTGTTTAAAACTATTCCAGAAATGTTTTAAGAGAGAAGGCCAAGCTTAATTCTTCTGTGCCAAAGTTTTTATACCCTTGCCAATGCTGGTTTTGAAATATCAGAGTTTAAGAACGCTAAATGCAAGTCAATCAAACAATTGTTATTACTAGAAGCCATTTTCCGGCCGATAGTGAAAGCATTTAATTTTAATAATCACCGAGTTTGGGGACACCAACACTAAAAACAACAAAGTTTTACTCATTAATAGCCTAGTTCCGCTGCAACATATATGTACATTAGAGCGGTCCCCATCTATATGAAATTTTAAAGGTCATGCTCTCAACCCCCCATCTGATACTTTTTCAAAAGATTAAAAAGTCGAGTTTTTATGGGCTCGAATGGCGTATAAAGTTTTTGTAAATAACTCATACGCAGTGTTGGCTATTATCATATATTTTTTTCATTTATAAATAGTTGGCGATGATTTAATTTATAAACTATTTAAATCTGAAAAATATTTCATTTCCACAAATGTAAATCCCTTTTTAAATTTCAAACAATGACAGCAATTGAAATGAACTAATAACTTTTGTTTGTAAAAATTTTTATTTGATGAACGTGTCGTATGATTAATATTTTTTAAAACTTTGAGACCCTGTCGCGCCCATTTAAAATTAAAATAAAATTTTTTGATTTTCACGATTATTAATTATACAACGAATATTAGCTTTGGGAATGATGAGGCCTCTTTTTCTGTAAGATCTAATTCATTGATAAGAAAAAAAAACTATATATGACATAGTTTTGAATTTTTAAAAAATTTTCAACTATCTCTAAAATGTTTGATCATGTCATTGCTCCGTTTCAATCATGGTGGTGCCCCGCAAGGAAGTGTTTTATACACAGTTCATCATTGTGATCTTTCAAAGCTTGACATCCAAGGTTCACTTACTGCTACCTAAGTGTATGACACAGTGTTTTTGGCCCTAAGTTAAAGTCACAAAAATTAGAATCAGGAATTTCGTTTTGAAATTATTTAAAGTTGGACACTACGTTGGAACATAGGAGTTAATGGAAACGAGAGCGTAAGTTAAAGTCGGCTCTGACCGACTTCGATATACCCGTTACTTATGAAAAAACATTTTTAACAGTGTTCCTGCGTTCCTTGTGGTGGGAGGGGATGTAGCGGGGGAGCTTGGTTCACTTTTTTGCTCATAACTTGAGAACCGCTCATCCGATCTTTATCATTTCTTCGGCAAATCGATACATTTTGCTAATTACTAACTATCTCTAAAAGGTACGAGTCGTCTATCTTCAAAACTGTATGACTGTATAACGTTTTTTCCAAATTACGGGGGCGAGAGGGGGCGTGGCAAAAATTGAAAATAAACTTGATCTGCCTGCAAGTATAAAAAACATTTGTCCCATACATGTCAAACCTCTATCTCTTACCATCTCTGAGATCTGTTCGTTCATACGGACAGACGGACGGAAAGACGGACATGGCTATATCGACTCGGCTGTTGATGCTGATCAAGAATATATATACTTTATACAGTCGGAAATGATTCCTTCTCCCTGTTACATACTTTTGCACAAACTTAATATACTCTATGTACCTTTGGTACAGAGTATAAAAAAGTAAGGGGGACAACTTGCAGCCTAAAAGAGCCGTTACTCGCACCGACATAAGCCGAACAAAGACATTTTCATTAATAAATTTTTGAAATACTTTAGAAGGTATAGCCTTTTTAGTCGAACAATGTTTTCGCTATAACGAGAAATTTTTGAGTAAACAAATTTCGAGTAAATTAAGCTGTGAAATAACAGCTGGTTCTTGAATTTGAATGATCGATATCAATTATTAGTCGACTTTTAATCGATAATTATCGAAGGCTATCCTACACAATGCTCAGACTGACTAAACCGCTCAGAAACTAGAGCTGCGGCCGCATCTAAAGAAGGCAGAATGGTACGCAGAGCAGAGAGAGCTACTGCTGAGAACAGCTTTTTTGAAGATGAGGAAGGTCCGCTGTATGCAGCTGACATCGCCGGTTATTTTCTGTAAGTATATACTGTTACATTTTTGGTTACTTTCAAAGCAATTTTTTCGGACTGCGACTTGGATGAAATAATATGCAATGGAAGCAGAATTGTCACCATTCTGGAACTGCATTTTTTGTTTTTTGACTTTTTTTTCCCGTAAAAAGTTTCTTCAAACTTTAAACGCTTAATTATCTCGAAACCACGTTTTTCGAACTGGCGGCCATGATTTCTCCAGTTAAACTGAACCGATTTTGATGACTAAAATTGAAATCGACGCAGAATTGCCACCATTCCGGTCTGACCCTCAATCATAATTAAAAACAAGTGAGAAAATCGGTCAAGCCCGACTATAACGTAGTCTGTACCTGGAGTAGAAGCTGAATGCAATGCTGCTCATCTCTAATTCTCTCTCTCTCTTTCTTTCTTTCTTTCTCTCTTTCTCTCTCTCTCTCTCTCCAAGGGTGGGAGTGGGTGGGGGGAGGGTTGTTTACTTATTTGCTCATAACTTGAGAACCGCTCATCCGATCTTTATCATTTCTTCGGCAAATCGATACATTTTGCTAATTACTAATTATCTCCAGAAGGTACAAATCGTCTATCTTCAAAACTGTAGGAGTTTCCAAATTGCGGGGGCGGGAGGGGACGTGGCAAAAATTGAAAATAAACTTGATCTGCCTGCAAGTATAAGAAGCATTTGTCTCATATTTGTCAAACCTCTATTTCTTACCATCTCTGAGATCTAGGTGTTCATACAGACGGACGGACGGACGGACGGACGGACAGACGGACATGTCTATATCGACTCGGCTGTTGATGCTGATCAAGAATATATATACTTTATATGGTCGGAAATGATTCCTTCTGCCTGTTACATACATTTGCACGACTTTAGTATACCCTTTTTACTCTACGAGTAACGGGTATAAAAAGATGACAAAAACAAATTGACTCTCAACAGCTATGAAAAAGTGCGACCACAATTTCCAAGATTTTCGTACGCTGTGCAGACTTTTGTTGTTAGAATGCGCGCTACAGTTTAAAAATGATTTGTTGCTTCGAGGCTGCTATATTGCTGAATGTCTTTTTTGTTATTTTTGTTCACACTTTGGCTTCACCGCCAGGTTTTGGATTCCGACTTAAAAAAGTTTCAAAACAGCCGCATCGAGATGATTCTCAACGCCTGTTGGTGGAAAATGTAGCTATTTTTGTGCTGACTACGGCTTAAAGAAAGAAATCAATAAAATTTTCAGCAACACAAAGTCACAGTTTTAAATTTCGAAAAAAACAAAAACAAATGCAGAACCGCGTAGTTTTTCACACTGATGGGGTTTCCGAAAAATTAAGTAAATAAGCATTTAAGTTTCAAACTGAAACGAAAGTTCTTCAATGTTCAAGTTTTAATTTTACAAGATCTAAATATTAAAGGCAATTGGTAATACTTTGGAGTGGATATAAAAATCTGCTGATGATGGGCCCGGGAGGTTCTTAACATCGCTATACAGACAACCTGCTTTATGTGAATTACACAAAATTTTAATACTGCCGACTAAAACATAGATATCAAAATAGGTGTTCAAACTTGAACATGAGACTTGACTACGATCTAAGCATGTCACTCTCTGTAACATTACTTTAGGGTTGGGTAGGGTTGCTAAAAAGGGTCTGCTGGCACTTCACCACCCTTAAAAGGGATTACCTGTGGGAGTCACAGCTTAAATAAAAATTTTAACTACTTTAGGTACTTAAGGATTGTTAAGTTCGGTTTCTTAATTTGTTGCTAAATAATTTTTTAGCAGTGGTTATGTGCATGATTTGTACTTCAATGTATATGTACAAAAGTTCTTTAATTAAAATTATGTTTTCAAATTCAATTACTCACCATTGTATCAGTATATTCAATTAGCTTATCCTCTGATACATCATTGATCTTTTTGGCCTCTTTGAGCAAATCACGCAAGAAATTCTTAAGCTCATCCGCTTCAATGTAACCAGAATTATCACTATCGTATTCACGCCAGATCTAACAAAACAAATCAAAAGGAAAAGGCCAAAATGTTAGGAATTAATTGAGGGACCAATCTGGCTGCAGCCTTTTTTGCGGCCTTTTACTTTTTTTGGTTCACACCGTTCTCTCTCACCTTCATGAATTCAACGCTTGATTCCAAGGGGTTATCGAAGCGGAAAAGCAAAAGGAAATTCTCCTCCATGGGCAAAAGTTGAGCGAGCTGTAAATAGAGCAAAAAAAGAATATTTAGCAAATTTTGTTTCGCTTTACTTTAAATTGAATCCCGAGTTGTGAAAGTTTGAAATAACTAGAAAGACAAAGTTTGAAATTTAAGAAAAACAGCAGCGATTTGATGAGTGTCGATTTGAATTTCGCCTTGTTTAAGCATCTCATTTCTGTCAGCCCATTTAAAAACTTTTAGCTCTGCTAGTTTTTGTATAATCTCATCAAGAAGTTGGTTGTTTAACTTTTGGTGTTCAACCATTTGGCTTGATACAAGCTTCAAGGTTGTCTTTTCAACAAAAGTACCGAGACATGCTTGGTAAACATCATCAGGTGCCACTGACAATAGATGACGATGAATGATGTGGAGTGTACGTGGAGAGGACGTGTGGGAAGCGAGATACCTTTAACTTTTCACTTTTGTTCATTTATTAGAAAATGGTTTGCTGCAGGCAGGTCTGTTAAGTAAGATAACCACCAAATTCCGCCTTCAATTAAAAACTCATTTTAAGAAAGCAGCAAACCAACTTTTCGCAGGGTCACAAACTTTTTCGGGGTGGCATAATGCCAAAAAAAATTATTGAAAAAAGATTGGTTAGGCGAAAAAGAAGCACAAGGAAAGGTTGAACATTGAGACATTTAAAAACCAATTTAAAAATGTAAGAGCGAGTAACAGTAGGAACAGAAATTGCTGAGGGAATATTAAGCAGCATGTGAGCTGAAGCAGAAAACGAATTGCCGTTTTAGACATGCAAATGCACAGCTATGAACATACAAATAGCGTAAATGAAAAGTTATGTGTTGGTCCTCCATTTATCAGTCTTGGTTTTCTGCGCTCACGCACTGACTGCTATGCCTGCCTTTGTAGATCAATGAAACTAATGACCGAACCACTAAATTAAGTTTCAGTGCTGAGTACGTTTAAATAATTTATTTTAATAGTTCTGTGGTTCGCTAAGTCCTAAATGCAATCAAGTTTAAATTAGTAGCTTTTCGATTGATAGCTAATCGTTCAATAGTCTATTAGGCTCTTTGGCTCAAACATATTGTAGAGGTGAAGTGTTGATAGGGCACCTGCCTATCATTTTATTTTAATTGCAATTTCGTTTCTAGACTCAACTACAATATAACACAAAAGAAAACGATGCCAAAAAGGGGAATGGATAAGCAGAACATAAAGAACAAGTAGAACAAGCGCCTTTATTTAATTTATTTAGTCTTAATGACCAGTTTGGTCGTAAGAGCTGGTCTTTTTTGCTCACAACTTAAGAATTGTTCATCCGATCTTTCTCATTTATTCGGCAAATCTATAAATAATGCTAATTATTAAATCAAATTTTTTAAAATAACACTTTACCCTGAAAAAATTCTAAAAAAAATTCATTTTAAGGGCAATATTTCTAAAATTCCGAAAATTTTTTTCATTGAAATATAAATATTTTCTCAGTTTGACCTAATATATATTAAGTTGGGCCCAATATCTACAAATCGATTCTGTATACCTTAATAAGATCCGAGAAAACACCAATGATATGCAAGTGCGCCGCCCAATATATTCAAAGTAATTTAATAAAAAACTTAAATTTAAAATAATGGGAAGCATGTCAAGCCGCAGGAAAATATATTAAGTCGAAGAAGTTACCTTAATTTTTACTTAGAAAATCAAAGCCATAGGAACTTAATTACTTGGTACAGAGTATTTTGCTGTAGGGGCACTCGACGGCAACACTCTTACTTGATTCATATCAGTTTTACTCTGATATTACTAAGATTCAATTAATATGATTGAAAACATCAATACGATAGTTTCAAACATAAAAAAACTGTTCCGAGCTGGATTGAACCTACACCTCCCGCAGAGCGGGAGCATAAGCCGTCACTTTCCATTTTCCAAATTATAAGGGTGCGTACACACACACTGGCAGGTTGCCACATTTTTGATTCCCAGTTATCTGGTAGACTGCCAAGTAATGACAGATTTTTCTGAACATGTATGGCTCAGGTCAACTGGCACTGCCTCTGGCAGGTGTTCACACGTGTATGGCAACATCTGGCACCTTAAAATCTGGCAACCTGCCAGTGTGTGTGTACGCACCCTAACTAATATGCAAGTTTATATAATATGATATTTTTTATTATAACAAATTGATATGAACAAAAAAGTTATTTTCAAATTTTTTTTCTCTGTGCACAAGAGCTTAGTCGTGTCGTTAATAAAACCTAGCATGACCGTGGCTTCATTCATAAAGAGTTCAATGATAGGCTTAGATCAGAAGGTTTGACTAGTGAGATCTCTACAGAATTTGCCCTTCGGTTAGGTTAGGTTGCGATGGTTGAGAGCGACATGTCGCTCTCCCACTTAGTCCACTTTGGGCCCTACTAATACTGCTGAGCTATTAACTATTTACTGTTTAACTTAAGAATGGATTGAACTATTTAACTAAGAACTAAATGATTTTTTATTTAATAGATAAGTGGATAAATTAAGTGTTCGAGATTTGCGTGAACTGCTTTAAACGTAAATGAAAAAAAAATTTTCTTAGTAAAATATGTGGAAATTCCGTCTCAAAGAGTTCGAGGATTAAATGCAAATTGCTTCTTTTATTGACAGTTCCAAAAGCCTGCACTGAAAGTTCATTCAAAACAAACAATATTTTAAACATTTGTGCTATTCGCTTGACCATGCCTGTATACAAGTCTTTTACAAAAATTCAAATTTCTGCCTACTTTTAGGCGTCCCCTTAGAAACTTATAAAGTCAAATTAAAGTGCAAATTAAAAAATATTTCTCTTATATTCTTACCTCTCTGATATCAATTTTGCCATCTTGATTATCATCATAAGCCTCCATAAAACACGATTTTAGCTCCTCCAGCATTGTGTCAGTCACAGCCTTTTACGAAAAAAAAACCAAAGTCAAATGGAAGCTTTTGTCACTTGTAATGTTCAACGTTAAATCTTACCTCTGGACTGATATCTGTGGCATTGGCACTGGCCACAAACTCCCGTAGGAAACCATCCAATTCGGTGCCCTCAATGTAGCCATTGCCTGAAAAAACACATACAAAGAAAAATGATAAAGTGATAGAAGGAAAAAAAAATAAACTGCTTTTGCACTCACCATCTTTGTCGTAATGCGCCCACACATCCATAAACTGATTTGCCGAGAGTTTCTTTAGCTCACGTGATTCGGGATCACGATATTGACGCATAAAATTGTGCGCCTTCTCGATTTGTACTCGCTTGGCAGCTGCAGCGGCGGCGGAATCCATTTCTGTATTATTACTTGTTAGTTTTGGCCGATAAAATTTGCAATTTAGATCTGCAAGTGGAGGAAAGGGAGACGAACATGAAAAACTACTTTAGGGCTACTGTAAGGTAAGGCACGGTTACGCCCTATTCATGTTTATTAAATATGGCAAACACGCCATGTTTTAAATTCATAAATACAAATTAAAAATTCAAACATGCTTAGAACTGGATATATCTGATTGTTTTTTTTTATCAGATTTCCCAACCACATTGAGGGAATCACACCACCCGAAGTCGAGATTGAAATTATTTGGAATGAGAAATTGAGGAAAGGACAACGACGGCCTACAAGCACATCTGTTCAAGATATTGTATTAATTTAGTAAGCAAGAGCAACACCACACTAATTTTTAAAGAGGCAAGTAAGATGCTCAAGAAAGATATGTAATACAATCTAACAACTGATTATATAAGAAACGAATATATTAAATGTATTGAATAAAATCAAGAATAATTAGAATTACAGCTGTTCTGTTTTAGGTACATAAGTTTAGCCTATCAAAGTATTTCTTAGAATTATTCGATCGAAAAGTTTTCATTAAATTGTGGTTTCAAAAACCAACAATATCGCCTTTTAAACAGCGAATATCTTGATCACTAATCCAAAGCTCTGGCTTGGTGTTTTTTTTGCACTTGCTATTCTTAATCAACTGTTGCATCTATCCGGACTCTCAACACAAAAATAACGAAAAATGAAACCTAAAAAAAAAACCAGGAGAAGATTTAATAAATTAGTGGCGCACCACCAAAACTATTATTGGCTTAGGGTGGGTAGAAGCAATGAAATTAATAGCATAAAACACAAGCACACACACAAACAGTGGCCTGTAGGGAGCAGAAAAGCGCAACTAACAGGATTACAAGCCTGCATGTCTAGAGAGATTCCGTCAAGTTGAAACAAAGCGCTATTCGCAGATAGATAAAAAAAAGCGGACGAGTCCTTGTACTACTTGACGCACATAAATTCCCCTGCATAGTTATAGACAGCTCTTCACCCCAACCACCAACTTCTATCAGACGTCAGTGTGAGTTAAGTATAACAACGAAAAAATGTGAAATAAATTGCTTTACAAAGTAAAATAACAAGCATAAATTGTTGCTTCTTGCTGCTGGGTGGGGGGCTAAAACCGCCTCTGCGGACTGTAAGATGAGCAACAAAATGATGGCCAGCATGTTTTCCTGGAAAATTCCCACTGGACGGTTCTAGGGGCAGGCAGGTCCGCAGACAGACAGGAAACTGCGATGACAGTTTGTAGCGGTTGGCTGTGGCTCACTCACGCTCGGGGAAGGGCGGAGTATAAATATCAAGCAGCTGCTTGCTGTGGCTTAATGAGTTTGCCCACACAATCAGGGCACAGTGGGACAGAATCTTGCACACAGAGCATCTATTAAAAAATAGAGGCAAGCTAACTGCGGCTCGACCGAAGTTTATATACCCTTGGAGCTTGTAATATGCCTGACAGTTTGTATGGCAGCTATACTCTATAGTGGTCCGATTTCGACAAATCTTGTTAAAATTATGTGAAATCATTAAAAACTTATAAATACGAGCGTTGGGAGCGATAGCATTGAAAACAAAAAAGTTTTTCTCACTAAAACTAGTTGTTCAACCGATCGTTCCTATGGGAGCTATATGCTATAGTCATCCGATCCGGCCGGTTCCGACAAATGTGTAGCGTATTTGTACTAAAAGACTTCGTGCAAAGTTTGGTTAAGATAGCTTTAAAACTGACGGAGGAGATAGCATAGAAACAGACGGACGGACAGACGGACATGGCTATATCAACTCAGCTCGTCATGCTGATCAAGAATATATATACTTTATGTGGTCGGAGATGCTTCCTTCAATGCGTTACAAACATCCGGACAATTTTAATATACCCTCTCCAAGGGTATAAAAACTATTATGATGATAACGAAAACAGTATGCGAAATTAAAATACTGGAATAAACCCAACAGTGCTAATCAAACAATTAGGAAAGTTGGTCAAAGTTCGCTAATTCGATTTTTAAAAATCTTGACCTAATTGATAATATTAATTCCAAGTTTTAGTTTTAAATATTTATTTAAGTTATTTTAATTAATTTTTAAATTTCTAATATATATTTTTCTCAGTTAAGTAAATAAGTGGGTAATTTTTCTAAGATCATAATATTTTTTTCAACATAATTATAAAATAATAGATAATGGATGGACTATATAGTAAAGAGAACTATTGGAAAACAATCTTAAATTGAAATACTTTGTTTACTTTTTTACTTTGCTTACAACTTCTACAAGAGCAAAGATAAAGACAAGTTAAAAGTGGAGATTAATCTATATCACCTGTCGTTAGCGAGTGTGCTGCCATCCCTACACTAACGACTGGTAATGCAGAGTCGCACCGACGATACGTTTTGCGGACATTCCCATAGAAAATTCGTTAGGCAAATAACATGGCTGGTGGTTAGGCTGGTGGCTGGTAGTAACGATTCGTTAGCGGACTCGTTAGATCCAGTACCGGTACGCCGTACTACAGGGTACATATAACTTAAGTTCCATTTGGGGTCAAAATGCTATTGACACAAAGCATTGGACTTAACGGACAATCGAAGCGATCTGACTCTTAGTGAGACGGAGCATTTGGATACAGTGAATGAAATGAAAAATGGTACGGAACTAGGTTCCTCGACGACAGCATGCAATTGTAGTAAGCTCGACCAGCACTTGATCGACTGAATCATGGACCATACCTAAAGATTTTTTAAGTATTGTTATATCTTCATACTCGTATTTAGCCTGATTTGTACACCTACTAACAATGCATTCTATCAGTTTATGAAGTACTAGGTCTATTTTTCGCTTATTCAGTGGATCTTGAACGTTTTCTCTTGGAATTTTTATTTGGTTTTACATTAACGGATCAAGCTTTGATTCACAAGTGACAGCGAAATTCAGAATCTGTCAAAAACAGCTCATCCAAAAATTATGAGCGTAATCAGAAGGGGCGCTGCGCCGCGTCAATTTACACAACTACGGTTTTTACGCGGGCTGTTGAATACCCTACTTTTATCAAATTTATAGAACATATATCACCCAATCTGACCTGTTTCTACATAATAATGTTACATCAAAAACCCACAGAACTGAGATACTATAAAGACTGCACAGTTTCGACGCTATTTTTATCTCTCTCGTTCTTTTTTGTAAGGTCGTTGCTTACACGTATACGATGCTATTTTGGAGGCTGCAGTTAGCGCTGTGGCATCGAACTTCTTCTGCTAATCTGCTTGATCATTACCAAATTGCGACATTTGAGTTCTTAAATTACAAGTATCTGCTTATATAAATAGTCTTCATAGCAAATCTTTCAGAGATTTCTACACTTGAACGATTAAATGGTGACTTGTTTAAATGGTACGAACCGTAACCTTAACGGAACAATGTTTCAGTCATATTTTTATTAGGGCTTTTCAGTTAAAAAAATGGTTCTTAAATACCCGTTCTCAAAAAATTGGAATTATTGATTCTGGCTTTGTTTCTGAGCCTTAAATTAACTTGGAATGCTGAACTCGAAAATCAAATTCAAAACTTTTTTTATAAAGTTTTTTATTATGAATTATTATTAAATTTTTTTTGGATTTAACTTTAGTCAAGTCAGAAAAATTAGATGAAGTCAAGCAAGGTACAAATTGACTGGTTAATTCAGATTAATTTTCAATAATTGCTGTGAACCAGCTGTTTTTAAGATAGTATTAAAAGTCAAAAAAATTGAACAAAAACTTGGGTTTTTATGCCTTACACCGCTACTCTTTGATCTATATTTGTAATTATTCTTTCTATCTTACTCTAGACCTCAAACCACTGTGTTCCCCTAGGGTCGGGTGGGGGTTATGAGGCCAACTTGTTGCCTGCTCTCCTGTCACAGCCCATTGTTTGTTCCACCCTTCTGTCTCTCTCTCTCTCTCTTCCTGTCTTCATGTTCACTTTTCATTTAATTTGTATCGTCGTGTTGAACGGAAACTTTTCGCATTGTTCCAAACTACTTTGGTAGAACTGCCTTTTTTCATTTGGTTTTTTTTTTTTTGTTTAACATAGTGTTAACTTTCACCAGAGGCAAACGATTGCCATTAAATGGTTGGCTTAAAGACTTTTCCATGATATTTTATTGCATTTACGGCATTCTGGGTCAGGCTCATTAGAAGTCCTTGCGCCGCCAGCTTTGTTCACGCTTTCCAATTGTTATTGCATACAACAAATAGCTTAGCTGGCCATTGTGTGTAATGGCATGTGTGATGCAGCAGCAATTCTATGGCGGAATATGTGCTGCGCCACTCAAGTAAGCCCTTGAAAAAACTCGCGCATAGAAGGAGAGAAGGAAATGCGAAATATGGCGGTTATTTTTGTGTTCGCAGTGCAGCTAATGTGGGCACACACACACACATAAGAGTTTAAATGACTCTGGTCTTGGGGCTTTAATATAAATTATAAGAGTCAATTTTGCGGTCTAGATATATGGGTGGTATTTGGTCTTCCAGGCAAAGAAATTCTTTTGTTATACTATCAAAATATGTAAATGTATATCATAAATGTTGTATTGCAAGCAATGCAATTTAATTATGAAATACCAATTGTCAAACAATTTATGAGACTTTATAAATATGAGACTGTAACAACATACTTCTTGGCCTTATATAAAATGAACTGCCTCAATCCGATTTCTCTTCCATTTTCCCCTTCATTGTTATGCCAAACTAGACGAACAAGCTGTTTACTACATACCTAGTTAATTCTTTGCCACACGCACCCAACTAATTATGAAAGCTAACAACCATAAATAGAAGGCACACAATATCGTATGCTTCATTTTTGCGCCCTCGTAAAGAAAAGAAAAAACAATTAGGTAATTCCAATATTGCAACCCATTCGCAGTTCAACAACAATTATAACAATAACAAACATCAGTAGCAGCACCGGAAACGGAAATAACAGGCAAAGTTTCATTTTCTTCTATTATTCCATAGCAGACTCTAAGGCTGGGCCAACTCAACATACTCGGTAATGGCCGCCTTGCATGAGAGCCGCAGCCAAAAGGAAAAGAAACACAATTGTCAAGCCTTGTCAACCATTGCATAAGAACTATTGGAGCGTGTTAAAGTGGCGCGCCTCCATTTCAGCTGCTCCGCACGCACCTGTCCTGACATACAACTCATCCTCACCGGCCCCCCACTTCTCTTTTCTGAGTGCATTAAGCTCGCAGTTCGCAATTTAATTTAAGTGTTTGTTTGGTTATTTGCTTGGCTTGTTGCTTGATGGGTTTCCCCTTTAAGGCATTATTTCTATTTATAAACGGCAAAGGTCTGAATTATACATTAGTGTTTGGGCGGGTTTTTGGTCTGTTTTGATTTTTGCCATTTTTCTTTGGGCTATATTTATCCATAATTATAACAAATTGGTTAAGCTTTATAGGTATTTATAATGTGTTTGATGTTTTGGCATATCGATTAAATGGCCTTGAGCTATTCAATTATTGATTTTTGGAAAGCAATGTTTGTGATTGTTGGACTAAGGGGAGTTAGTGAAAAGGCTTAAGAAAAATTAAGTAAAAGTTTTTCTTAGTTGTAGATACCTTACTAGAAACACTTTAAGTAGGAGTCCACTTCTTTATTGTCCCACTTATCAACAATGTTCCATAAATTCTCAAAAATTGCATTGTTATTTAGTCAGTTTTTCAAATAATGAAAAGCCCAAGCTGAATGGTTTTCTCAGCTGTGTTTTGCTTATACTTGAATTTGGTTAATTTTTTTTTTAATATTTAGGAATATTTAGCTGACATATGGAAACCCGAAGTCATGGCGAAGTTTTATGGTTGGTTTTTAATTTCGACAATCAAAGACATTTCCGTTGGGGAGGCGTCGAAATAAGTGCAAACGCTCATACCCATCGCATTTCAATAAGCTGTTTCTGTCGGACAAGTTATCGGTGTTAGTTTGTTTATCGGAAAACTGACCTAGCCATATTTTAAGAAAGCATTCCGATCCCCTTTTATTATGGAGTTTTGTGGAGCATTGTAATTGATTTTAGTGATGTTAGTACATTGTTCAAAAAATTATAAATCTTACATAGCAGTTTCGTATTCTCAAGGTTTTTCATCTTCTGGTTAAGAAAAGCTTATACTATATTTTACAAAAGCGTTTAATAATTTAAAGAATTGAGTTTACTTAAATTTAGGGCTGGAATAATATTTTTGCGAACTTCTTATTTTCAAGGCGACATTTTCGGGAACCATCTCATGGGAGTTTTCTTTAATCCATCTATTCCTTTATCCTTTAAATCGTGTAGAATAGTGACTACTATTCCATTTACAAATAAAAGATCACATGATTATAAATTGTCATGTACCGAGGTAAGCAGGGAATCAAACCGGAAGCAGAACCAAAACCGTATACTACTGGAAGACACCGATTAAAACTCAGAAACATGACCGGGTTCCGTAATCCGAGTACCGATATTTTCAGAACCGTAAGGCACTTAAACATTGAACCGGTACTGTTTCGCTTCGGAGTGCAAAAAATGGATTGCCAGCTAAGCTGGCACTTAGTTTGGGGGGACTTTTACGCAATTTGGTTGATCGTTTGGTTTAAGCTTTCAAAAAATAATCTGGCTCCGCAAAACTTTTGTATTCTGAAATAGAAAAACACAAGTCCGAATTAAAAATCCAGGTACCAATCCGAAAACGAATGCCCAAGTAATTTTCAAACCGTTTTGATTGTTTAGAGGTAAGCCTTTAAATACACTCCTGCCCCAAATTATACGACACGCCGAAAATTTAGTTTTCGACCCTCGTAGGAGAATGGGAAAGCATAATACAACGAAAACAAGTATGCAGAATGAAGGCTTTATGAATTCTGCTTGATCTCTTAGGCCTTGAATTCACTAAACTTGTAAGTAAATTTTGGTCTAAAAGAGACCAATAAGCCAAAAGTTCGCTTTTGAGGCTTTCGACATTCTCAAATTTGTTGTTATTGGCGTAAACTCGAATAGTTCAGATACCCCAGATGGCCAATTCAAAAACATTTATGTATATGGTAATCACTTATGAAGCGCTGGGTCTCTCTCTCTTTAAAATGGCAGAAGAAGATCCTCCAATATTTTTTTCAGTTCTTCACTGTTCATCCTGGAGCACAGATCACAGAAATTGCGTTTGGAAAACATAAATGGATCCTTACGCAAATCTCTCTAATAGTGCCGAAACCCATCTGGGCCGTCAAGATAAAATTTTTTAACCAGAAAAAATTATCTAAATGATAAATATTGAACAAAGCTGTATATTAAACAAGTAAGAAAGTCGGTCAAGCCCGACTATAACATACTCTGTACCTGGAGTAGAAGCTGAATGTAATGTTCTCTCTCTCTCTCTAGGATTGTGTGGTGTTGTTGTGGGAGGGGGTGGGGCGAGGGCGATGTACTTTTTTGCTCATAACTTGAGAACCGCTGATCCGACTTTTATTATTTTTTCGGCAAATTGATACATTTTGCTAATTACTAACTACCTCTAGAAGGAACAAAACGTCTATCTTTAAAACTGTGGGAGATATAACGTTTTTTCCAAATTGCGGGGGCGGGAGGGGGCGTGGCAAAAATTGAAAATAAACTTTATCTGCCTGCAAGTATAAGAAGCATTTGTCCCATACATGTCAAACCTCTATCTCTTACCATCTCTGAGATCTGTTTGTTCATACGGACGGACGGACGGACAGACGGACATGGCTATATCGACTCGGCTGTTGATGCAGATCAAGAATATATTTACTTTATATAGTCGGAATCCCTGTTACTATTGCACAAACTTAATATACTCTATGTACCTTTGGTACAAAGTATAACAATCCAATATTCATAGTAATCTTAGGTCCAATGAAAATTTGAAAATTTTGTGATTCTGTCGACCGAAACTAAAGCTCCTATCTTTACTCGTATACTATTACCTTCTATCAAATCTTCAGAATAATCTACACCTTTTATTTGCCAACGCCCTGCGAATTTTGCGTATTTTGGAATTAACCGGTATGGAACTTGATCTGTTAAAAAGTAGTTCAGAGACTTATAACAGATATTATTTGAGCTATAAACTGCAAACTTGCCGTGTGGCCATTTACATTGAACTTTGGTGAACCAATTTAACAGTGAGTCAAGACCACATTTTAAAACTTATTTAGGCTGTGTCTGCAGGCTTACATTAGACTACTAACATTTCTCTAAAATTATTTAAGCTAACTGGAAATTTAATTTAAATTTTTTCCACTTGCATCAAGTTCATATTTGAATGCAAACGCTCTCAAAAGAATCATGTCATGGCTATTGACTCTATGAAGACTCTTTAAAATTTCTCAAAATCAGTCTACATAAAGTCTACAAACATGGATATTGTAGATGTTCAGAGGCGGGATCGAACCCACGACCTCCCGCCCAGCAGTCCAGCACACTAACCACTGGGCCACACACGGCCACACATGGATATTAAGACAATGAATAATGCACCAAGATCTTTCGTAAAAGGCAGAGCTCTAGCATTTTGCAGTCAAAGTTTGTGTTTTGTTTGAAAAATCCTTTTTAATTTTTTCCTTTTTCTCGTTGACCCTGAAAAGAGTTAAAATAAGTAGAGACAGTTGCGCCCCAAGTTTTTATGGTTATGAAAAGAAGAAAAACTTGGCGTACTGTATTGTGTCAGCTGAAGTCATATTCATAAATAATTATAAAGAAAGTCTGTCTCTTTCACCCACACACATGCTAAGGCACAGGACGCACTTGTGCATAATTTATGCAGGAAGTAGACACCAGAAATTCATAAAGAACTGACTGACTGACGGACTGGCATGGACATGCACGACTCCCTGCTGCCTTTGCCTGTTTCTGTATTCTTAACACTTTTGAATAATAGAACAGACATTGTCTGTGCTTTGTTTGGAGCTTCTGTTCTTGTTTTCATATTCATTAACGTACCGTAAAATGTAAAATATGCCAAAATGTTAAGGTGAAGCCAAGGCCAACCACTTGCCAGTGAATGCAAGCAGGCATAATAAAGTTAACCTTGGCCACTCAGAACCCTTTAAGCAACTTGACACTGACGTTTTATTTTCTTGCTGCTTAAGCCTTACCAGATGGGTCTGTGTGTACGCTGACCCAACATTGATTTGCATGTCGTAAATGGATGAGCCCCTCATTTTATTTTATTTCATGAGGCAATCAATCTGCAAATCCTCCAAAGAAAGGTCCACTGACAAATGGGTTACAATTTATGTGGACCCAGCAATTTATCACAACACTTTTTGTGACATTTAGAACAGTTTTATTTATGGCCTGATATGAAAATATTGTTTGAAATGTTAAAGCCGAATTGAGTTAAATTCTTTTATTTGTGTATATTCTAAAACAAATTAGCCAAGTAATTTACGACTTGGTCTTCCTCCCTTGGCTGTGGCTGGGCATCCGGTACAGCGTGAATATTTCTAAAATTTTAATTGAGTTGAATTATCCATAAATCAGAAGCCACCGCAGGAAGAGCGCCCAGTTCTAATCGAATAGTTTATTGCATTTGATTTTAATAAATCTTTTTATTTATTTTTCTTTCTGTGTTGCTCATGCGCTAAGCGATTTAGCTTCTGGTTTTTCAGTTTGAAGCATGTGTTGATTTATTCGCATATTTCTCACGGCTTTCCTTTTCCTTTTGTGCCAAAATGAAATGGTAAACAATTATAGAATTATTCTATGTAAGAACTTGCATTCTACAAGGTAAATCCGCACAATTAGCTCACTTGTTTTTGTTGCAGTCAGCTTCTAGTTTAATGTAATTTATGTTTCGCTGAATTCGTTAATTGGGCGTCTGCTTGTAAAACAATCAAGAAATTGTGTTAGATGATGGCGTTGAGAATGACCCCATAATGTTCTAAATATAGAGGAGAGGGCAGAGACGGTCCAAGGCCTGTGTTGCGGCAGCTGCTTTTTGGTGCACTTGTGAATAAAGCCTCATGATTTGCGATTGCCAAACGGTTTCAAGTGATACGAATACAAAGCAGAATTTATGAGGTTCAATGGCGCATCGAAAGTGGGTTGAAAGAAGAATAAACTGGTTGGTGATTCAGTTTGAAGGACAATTTAATTCTTTTGCATTGGAATGGTGGGGTATTGAAAATAACTTTAACGAAAGCGTTGCGAAATTTGAAATTTTCCGTATTTCTTTTTTATTTTTAAGTGAAGCAATTCCCAAAGTTTATTTTCAGCAAGAAATATTATGTTAATTAAAAAAGAACTTTAATAAATTCCTTCGAGCGAAATAGTATGTACTAATTTGTTGTCTTTAATTCGGATGTATTTAAAGCTTCGTCAATGATCTGCCCTATTTTCAGTTTACATCATTGTTTTTCAAAAAATTTATTGGAGATAATATACATGTTCAATGAACATTGTTCATATTCTCTTAATTCATCAAGAACATCGATTTATCTATTTTTGTTTCTAAAAATCAAGTTATAATGGGCGCGAAGTTAGGTAATAATTTCAAACTAAATAAAATTAAATTTACAGTATATTAAAATTAAAAGCTCAAAATTTATAGAACTGATTACATTATTGAAACTTTGATGTGGCTTATGCACTAATGTGGTATGACGTGGCGTATGACTAATATTTGGCAAGGAAACTTAAATTTTAGTTTCCCTGCTTCAAATTTTATTTGGCCCCGTTCCGGACTCCGAGTCGGTTTCCGTGCTAAAGCGTACACAGAGGGAAAATCCGAGGACATTGGACTCAACATGAGCACAAAAAAAGGGGAATGGAGGCAAGACTCCTAGATATACATACTCTGCTGCTGCTTCTTTATTCATATATATATTCAGAGAAATCTTTCGCTTGTTCAATAAACCTCAACGACCCCACCTACTCCATCTGACTCGTATGATTTGAGTTGTTCAGAAATACACTGGAGAAATGTTCGGGCTTGACTGGGAATTGAACTCGGTACGTAGTGCACTTAACGTATGGAATGACACGCTAACACATTTAGCCGCTTCTGACTTTTGCAGATTCACATCTCCACCCTCTACTTATGTTTGGTTGAGCTGACAAGAAGTTGAGTTGGAAAAAAAGGAGAGATTAAAAAGAGAGCTTACTCGGCCTTCCCAGCTCTCTCTCTTGTACCTCTTTTTGACGACAACCGCTTTTGATGTTGTATAAAGCAAATAGAATCCGATTGATTGATTGATCAACTTTACTCATTCGCGAACATTTGTTGTCAATAGTTTTGATAACATCTTGTTCTCATTTCAAGTAAGAGGTAACATTCTTTCTGATCGGGATTTTTTCCTTCTGGAAATACATATTTCGTTAAAGATGATGCAACGATTTAGTACAAGCCCGTGGATTATACTACCTACTCTAAAAATTCCAGCCTACCGCTATTCCGGGGCCTTTTCCAAATTATTAATGCATTACAACGAGGTCACACTCAGAAAAAAAAAACCGTCGGGGTTATATTTATTATTGGATGCACTTAAATTAAGTACTAAACATTCTAGAATACAACAAAAGCCTGTTAATAATATTAAAATGACAACAAACGTTTCTGAATCAAGAACATGTCGATCTTACAGAAAAATTTCAGAAAAGATCGTACTTAGTTAGGCACAAAATTTCTTGCATAAAGGATCAAAAATCCCTAAGTAAGTTCTGTTCTTAAAATTCCTTTAACACCCGTCTCAGTATAAACAATTCTTGTAAGAAAATCTTGTTTCTAGTTACGAGCGTAGCTACCAATTTTTTATTATTTGAATGTTTTTGTAACTTTTCTCTTTACTCAAATTTTTTGAAGAGATGCTGCTGTAATTTGCGATTTCAATATTTGGCAACCCTCGTTCGTTATCTATTGCAAATGCTTCATATATTAGAGTTAATCATGCTTAATTTTTCCCATTCCTGTTTTAGAATATGGTGTCAAGGTGGCTTATTCTATTGCGAGAAGGAAAACATAATAATGGCAAAAGAACAAACTAGCAAACTTTCTGGTTACACCCACAAACACGAGCTAAGAAACAGCCAATACAACATTTAGTTTTTAATCCATTCCTCATACTTTTTCTCACTCACATGTGTTGATGTATGCTTAAGAATTAAAGCTATGTTTGGCTTAAAATGACTCAATTTTTGTTTATACTTCATGCTCGGACTATACTTTTCACCTAAATACAGATAAGTTTTTAAAACAGAGAGAAAAACGTGTTTAGAAAATAGGCTTCATTCAACTAAAAATATGAACAAATCTTTCACAAAAGTTCTTGAAGTGAGCAAAATTCAACTGAGCTCAAACATCAAAAAGTGTAAGTTAAAGTGCTATAGCTCAATGCGCTAACACGTCATTCAATACGTTGCAGAAGCTACAGAATTCAAAGCCCGAAAAAAGTTTTCTATGTTTTTCTGAAAGACTTGAACAATCCAAGTCGGATGAGGAAGTATTTAGTTGCTCGTTAAAGTTTTCGTTGTACAGAAACGTCCACAATCATGCGGATTTTTTAAGAAGTAGCAGCATATCCCGCGCTTGTAAATAATAGGGCCTCTACTTCCCTTTCAATCCAAAGATATAAGTATGTTTCGTTTCGTATTCCGAAGCCCAAAAATCAATCAATAAAATTGTGTTTGAACTGAGAAGTAAGCGGTAACTTTGGTACTCATCTTGAGCCAGATGTTCTTGGTGTTTTTCTTATGTGTACTGATGACAAACCACTAAAACTCATTCGTTACTTTAACTTAGTTTTAAAATTCATATATAATCCATATTATAAATTTGTAAAAAAAATGTGTGTGTAAGGGGCTATCTCCGCAATGCGTGCACAAAATTGCATGCGGTTTTTTTTTAAATGATAGCCAGAGTATGTGGCATGGTTTTTATAAATTACTTAAATAGTTTCCATAAAAATAAGTCAAAAAACCTAAAATTTGGGCAAAAAATTTGTGTTTGAACGCAGAATTTATTTGATTCTGCGTCATTCTGTAAAACGGAACATTTTATGATAGATTTGGTTTTTTACCTTTTTGTGTGAAAAATTGTTTTATGAAAAAATTGCAATTTGTGTAAGTATATTTTTTGCTTTAGAAAACGTGCGCGTTTTAAATCAACCTAAATGGTTTTTAAAGTTAAATGTCGAGACGATCAAATTTGGGTCAAAAGTTGTTTCTTCGAATAGCCGTGAAAGTAGCCAAGACATTACACATCGCAATGCAAGATCAGATCAATAGAACAATGATGCAACAACAACTGCAAATGAACGTCGTGAAATACAAAATCTATAAGTTGTTGCGTTCTTGTACAATGTCACTGATTACGCTTCTCAGTCATATTATAATTGGTCCAATGAACGAACGTCGTCGCATTGTCAGACATTTAAATTTAAAAGTGAAGCAGATGGGATGTGCTGTGCGAGTGGTAAAGTGAACCTGCCTAAATTGGGGCAATTACTTAATGGATTGACACCTGAGTCTAATCATTTTATGAACAATATACCAAAGTATTAAATTCATTCATTTTGACTCAGCAAAAACAAAATTTTTCTTGAACCCCGGTTCGAACCTTTCGGCGACCTTTCAGCGACTTTCTGAACCCGAACGCAAAAAGTTTTACAGGTTTGAACCCTGAAGTAAACCCCTTCCGACATTTAAGAGGTTTGCAGCCATGGTTAGTAATTTATAAAAGCATGGAGATGCCTAATCCCTGATTTTGAATATGGATCGTGTGTTAAGTCTTCACTGGAATAATGTCATCCATATTTTGCCTTACGAGCTAGAATTACTTTTCCTCAAAAACTGTCATGCTTTTAATCCGCAAACTACTATTAGGTGACATTCATTTAAGTGGTCTGCTAAGCAAAATAAATCTTGGGATTCGTTAGTCAGTGTCTTAACTATTAAATGTATTACCTCCTTTTTTCTGCTCACATTGTGTTTCCCAAGGATGTATACTCTAAACTAGAAAAGTTTAGGTCCGCAAATTCGAACCCGACGTAGGGTCTAAGGTTTATTTGACGGATTTTATCTAGAAAGTAGAACCAATTAATTGTATAGTAAGGGAAAACTATTTTTTGGCGAGGAAATAGTGCCATACCTAGTCCAAAGGTAACATTTATCCATCTAATAATATATTCTTGGTCTCCCGTGCATCAGTTCTGCTCTGTTAGCTTATTGAACAGTTTAGTTTGCCTTGCCATCTCTCCATAACATTCAATGTCCTTGGTTATGCATCCCTTCTCACTTACCCATTCACGCCTGAATAGCCATAAAATTTGCCAATGTTTTATTAATATGCTACACATTAGTTGTCTCCAAAAAATGAAAACAAATTGAACCCATCTCAGTGTGAACAATACCATTACTCTTCCCTGCATTTTAGAGCTGACTTTTAAGTTTCGCTCTTTGAAAAGGGTTAGTTTGTTTCCCGCCTTGTCATGGCATTTATCATTTATTTTTTCCCCATCCTCTACTCACAAATTGTATGCTTAATTGAACTCTTGTCATGTGGCTATCTGCTAAGATGTTTACGATCTGGCATCGACGTGTCTGCGCTATGGAAACTTTTATGTACTTAACTTGCCATTTGTGTGTGTTTTTTTTCTCTCGTTGCCGCGGGGAGGGTGGAGGAAAATGTGTGAAAAAATGCGTTGAAAGAATTTTCTTTGTTTGTTGGTTTCCCCTTTGGTAAGCTCTTGAAATTTAATTAAATCAAAGCCAGACCAGTTTTTTGTATGGTTTAGCGTGCATCAGCAGGCCTCTAATTAGTTTGCAGCTCTAGGATGTGGCCAATTTCTGATTTAAAAATGGAAATCAGGTGGCGACTCTCTGACAACTCCCCGACTCTCTTTTTTTGCTGTCTGGCGGCTGCATCATGCTGCGCTTCGGACAGTTTTAATTAAATTTTTATGGCTTTGATTCACTGCCACTGTATGGGGCCTATAAAGTTCCAGTCAGAGTTGCTAATTAGTCAGTGTAAGCTTTTGGTAGCTTAAGCGGGCCACTGTTTGAAATGTGCAAAAATGTCAGCCAGTAAAAGCTAACGAGGCGTATGCGTAATGACAATACAACAAGGGAAGCTGTAGCTTTTCGAATGCAGGGTCAGTCCATTGAAAAACAGATTAATTGGATGTCAAACTGCAAACATTTTGCTAGAATTTCTGAATTAACTGCGAAGTAGCAAGCTTTTAAGCTCTTTACGATTTTCCAGTTGAATAATTTAATCTGATACAATTTTTTGCTCTGACTTTCCCACAGTTTGTTTTTATCCCATTGCAAATCTTCCAGAACATTTTGCAAAATAGAAACAAAATCTTACTTAATCACATTGACTACATTGAAAATTCATTTGAATGTTTTTTGTTGTCGTCCTTGTCGGATGCTGTGTGACAGTTACGTTTTGTTTTTATTCGCGCATTTTTCCCATCATTTTGCAAATGGAAGTGTCAGTCACTCACTGTTGAAATTGTCATGAGTATTTTGTTGGACAAGGACATGATGGATATTATGTTATAAATAACCCCAACCGACAACATCAAATGCAAAATTCATTGCAATCGAACAGTGGGAGTAATTACTCAATTAACAGGAATTCCAATTTCGTACAATTTTCAAGATAAACACAAACCGGTGGCTGCGTCATGTTGCTGCTGTTTTGGGCAGGAAAAGGCAGAACCATAAAAAGCGCAAAAGCCCCAAAGCCGTTGGCGGGATTTGTTTAAATAAATATACGTTTTTTGATTGCTTTTTAATATTTACTTATAAGTTGTTCCCCAAGTCATGTTTTTAATGAGCTAACGCGAAATTTCTTATTTTTATGATCTACAATTTTGTTTGCTGAACTGACCAAACTAATGGCCTGCCCCTCCATCACAACATAAAGATGAGACACGCGTAAATGTTGTAAATATTTACAGTACATTTGTTTTTTACGCATGCTTCCTTTGTATAAATAATAATCAACATTAACAACAACAGCAGCAAACAAAATAATAATAAATAATAGAACCGAGATAATTAAACAGCTGGAAGTCGGCCAGTTTAAGGGAGAGAGAACTTATGCTGGCTGCTCGGTAAATATTTGACTGGCAAAACACTTTTTGGAAAACCACCGTGGGCGCCTCTTTATAATTATCATAATTATTATTGTTAGGCGTGAAACTTTTTTAATGGCACTTTTAGGTTATTTTTGCTACGCCTTTTTGACAAGGCGTTAAGATAATTATGTGGGGAGGGAGGAAGGGGCTAAAATGCCTGCGGTTTTTGAGGGTTTGTAAAGTTGAAGTTGACTTTGAGCAAATATTTTAATCATTTTAGTTGACACAATTGATAAGAATTTCCTGTTCCCGATGTACAATGTACATACATAAGTTGGGCTCTGGATGTTGAATTTACATCACACCCTATTGGAATTTTGAATTAGACGGGATTTACACGATGAAGCAAACTTCATGAAGTTATCTTAGTAGGCGAGACATTCACATGTGTTTCCATACATTTTGATTAACAAATCTAGTAAAATCCCTTTTATTTTCAAGCCTACTAAGAAAACTTCATGAAGTTTGCTTCATCGTGTAAATCCCGACTTAGTTTTTCAATTTAGTTCTAAGGGCTGATCTTTAAGTTTGTACAACAAATATTTGTTTGCGGAGTCAATGAAGCATGTTAGTTTATTTTGGCTTGCTAACGTTCTATAATATTCTGCTCATCTGGCTGTTCATCTCACAGGCCCCTAGAATATTTTCAGGTACATGATTCCGGGAAACCAATACATTTAAAGGGGTTACCAAAGTTACAAAGAACAAAACGATTTAGCAATTGCTTTTCAGAATTTTAGTGCGGCAGAATAAACTACACTCAAACAAATTTTCTTCCTAGATTTTAGGCTCGGGTAAGGACCAATTTCCTAAAATTGTATCCTGCATACATGATAACCATATAATGTCAAATGTTGAATTTAACCTCCTTGGAACGATTTCACCATAACCTAAATAATACTAAAAAAAAGTTTATTTTTTCTCCCCTTTTTTTTACTAAAATTTTTTTTAATATAGATGTTCTAAGATTGAGGAAATAATTTTCCAAGTTTTAAAGTATGATATTTACTTGAATTATGAAGGTAACAAAGAGACCACAGACCCCCCCCCCAAAAGAAGGGGAACTCCAGTTTAAAACCAAAAACAAAACGGCTAGTTTTGTGTTTTTTTTTTTTATGAGGAAAACCAGTGTCCAAGTCTTAACATCGTATCTCTGACCATTTTGGATGCACTTGCATTGTCAGTGAAAAAGAAAGAAAGGGATAAAGAGTTTCCCATACATATTTAAGTTTAAAGCTTTAAATCAATTTTTATACCCGTTACTCGTAGAGTAAAAAGGGTATACTAAAGTCGTGCAAATGTATGTAACAGGCAGAAGGAATCATTTCCGACCATATAAAGTATATATATTCTTGATCAGCATCAACAGCCGAGTCGATATAGACATGTCCGTCTGTCCGTCTGTCCGTCCGTCCGTCCGTCCGTCTGTATGAACACCTAGATCTCAGAGATGGTAAGAGATAGAGGTTTGACATGTATGGGACAAATGCTTCTTTTATCTGCACGCAGATCAAGTTTATTTCAAATTTTGGCCACGCCCCCTCCCGCCCCCGCAATTTGGAAAAAACGTTATATTTCCTACAGTTTTGAAGATAGACGGTTCGTACCTTCTACAGATAGTTAGGAATTAGCAAAATAAAACAATTTGCCGAAGAAATGATAAAGATCGGATGAACGGTTCTCAAGTTATGAGCAAAAAAGGGAACCAAGCACCCTCCCCCCTCCTACCCTAAAAAAGGTTGCGTACTTTTTGGATGGTCACCCTAGGGAACGCAGGAACACTGTTAAGCATGTTTTCTCATGAGTAACGGGTATATCGAAGTCGGTTAGAGCCGACTTTAACTTACGCTCTCGTTTACTATAAATTGGCTGCACACCGCTAACTCCATACCTAAATACGACATCAGTTTCACGTCAAAATTGTTGGCAGTGAGTTCATTCGTAGTGACTTTCTGTATTTTTGCTAAATAAAAACGGAGACGTCTGGAAGAGTTCACTTAAATTAAAATAAATACATTTTTGAAAAAAAAGAGTAAGAAAGTTTATCAATCCCAAATGTGAACTTTGCTTTGTTTATAACTCAATTCATTTTACTCGATCTTTCCCATTCGTACGCAGATTTATAAATAATGCTGATTAAAAAATATTTCTTCAATGGACGATCAATCCGCAAAAGTATGGGGTATACTAAAGTCGTGCAAATGTATGTAAGAGGCAGAAGGAATCATTTCCGACCATATAAAGTATATATATTCTTGATCAGCATCAACACCCGAGTCGATATAGACATGTCCGTCTGTCCGTCCGTCCTTCCGTCCGTCCGTCCGTCTGTAGGAACACCTAGATCTCAAAGATGGTAAGAGATAAAGGTTTGACATGTATAGGACAAATGCTTCTTTTATCTGCACGCAGATCAAGTTTGTTTTAAATTTTGGCCACGCCCCCTCCCGCCCCCACAATTCGGAAAAAACTTTATATCTCCTACAGTTTTGAAGATAGACGATTCGCACCTTCTAAAAATAGTTAGTAATTAGCAAAATGAATCGATTCTCCGAAGAAATGATAAAGATCGGATGAGCGGTGCTCAAGTTATGAGCAAAAATGTGAAAAATGGCTGAGTTAAAAAAGTGTTGCATACTTTTCAGATGTTCACCCTTAGGAACGCAGGAACACTGTTAAACATTTTTTTCATGAGTAACGGGCATATCGAAGTCGGTTAGAGCCGACTTTAACTTGCGCTCTCGTTTCAAATTGCGAAGGCGGCAGGGATGGTAGACCTCTACCTCTTACCACCTCTGAGATCTGTTTGTTTTAATGGACATGGCTAAATGAAGTCTTTTGTTGATCCTGATCAAGAATATTTATACCTTATAGGGTCGGAGATGATTCTTCTGGCTGCGAACTTTTTTTAAAATTGAATGGGAATCAAATTTACCTTAATCATCAGTTTAAAATCCTTAATTGCCTAGAGATTTGGGTAATACCTTAGTTTTAGGACTCATAATACCTAACTTTTAGGATCTTCCTACCTTAATACAAGCTCATATCATGCCATAAACATAATTTACGCATAGTGTTTAGGTATACCCAAAAAAAATGTTTACGAATATCAATTTGAAACATGTGTCTTAAATTGAAACTGAAACTAGTATAATTTTTTTAAATCAATGTAAAACTTAAAAGTATTACATTGAAACAATGTAAAACTTAAAAGTATTACATTGAAACTTAGAATATTAATTTAATGCGCAGAAGTATTCATTTGAAACTAATCAATTTTTTTTAGTTCGAAAATTCGAAGAATGTTTGAGTTGTAGAACGAATCATGCCCAACATCGCAGCTGGCGATGCTTGACGCGTCACATTTTGTAATTTAATTTTTGTGCAAGCAATTTTGTTACTTGGCTATAAGTAAAGGGTATGGAGGACCCTCTCCATACGACGTGTTGACGATAAATAAATTGATTTCAAATGGAGCATATTTACAAGGTAAGTATAAGCAGCTAAGTATTATTGTTGTTGACGTCGTTCTATGCAAACATATGTAAATAACAAATGTAACTCTTTACACAGGAATAACAAGCCACAATGCTGCTGTGGCTGCTTCAGCGCTTTGCAAGAATACAGCTCTAAACCTAGAAAGGCGTTTTTCGCGTTTGTTACGCAAGGTCTCTGAAGACGTAAGCCGCCTAATGGCAGTGCTCTCTCTAACACACAGTGTTGCATAACTTGGGCAAGCATTCGGTGTGAATTGGGGAGTATGTTCAAGCCCCAGGGGCTATGATGTACGGGTTCCAGCAAGATTCACCCCAAATTAGTGACTTCTGATTAACTACAAGGCATGCAGTAAGAGACCGTATGGCGAGCGACGAATTCAATTTATAAGTGTAATTACATTACATTTTGCAGAAGTTTAAAATAAAAAAAAATTTTTCAAACTTTTTACTTTTAATGAACCGAATTTATTTTACAAACTTGATAAGAAATAATATTAAATTAATAAAAGCTAGTTTCTAATTGATACAAAAAGGTTTGATAGTTGAATTTTCGAATTATTAAGACCTAATGCCAAATTGAAACAAAAAAATTAATACAATAAACTGTCAACTTAATGCACACTAGTATCAATTTGAAATCCTCGAAATATCATGTTAATACTTTCGAAGATATCAATTTAATACTAGGAGTAAGAGAGAGAGAGAATTCGATACTCAATAGTTTCAAATTGATGTCTAAATTGTGTCACTTTGATGACAACTTTTTTTTTTGAGGTTAGATATGTAGGAACACCTTGGCTTTGGGGCCTTTTTAGGTAATTTGTCCTAAATTTTAAGGTAGTTTTTTTGGCTCTTTAGTTAATACTTTTTTTCGAGTGTAGAATAGACCTCCTGAGTATACAATTTTTGAGGTCATGGTCTCACCCATCCATCTGATGCTTCTTTGGAAAATAATAAGCGTAAGCAAAAGTAATTAAGTCGAGTCTTAACTAACCCGATAAGGCTCTTAAGTTTTTGTGAATAACTCATACGCAGTGTTGCCTTTAATGATGTTCCTTTGTTGAATTTATAAATAGTTGTCGTGAATTTTACTACTATATGTTATTTCCAGGGTTCGGAATTGCTCGCGAGCGAGCCTTGCGCTCGCCTTTTTTTCGGCTCTCGCTCGGAGCTGAGAGCTACTGATCGGGAGCCGGGAGCCCTAAGCAGCTCTCAGCTCGTGAGCTAGAGCTCTCGCATATAATATAATATTTTTTCTAGGAGCATTTGCTAAAAACCAACGAAGCGATAAAAAAGCTCGAGCCTTGTGCTGTTGATGTTCCGGTATCTACCCATGGATTGTGCAAAGAACCAGTCGAAAAATTACAAAAACGTGTTGATGCAATCGGCTCTGAACTGCAGACCAAGTCGGCCCATCAAAGGTCTCTTAAACAAAAACTTCTTGAACTGGCTGAAGTGCCACAACTTTCCCTAGCCAATAATGTGTTGGAATATTGGAAGACACAAATAAGTACTCAAGATGAAAGCCTTCTTAAACTTGTAGATGTTGCGCTGGCTGTTCCAGCTTCACAGGTTTCCGTAGAACGGGCATTTAGTGCGCTGTCAACAATAATTACAAGCCAAAGATGCAATTTGTCAAAAAATACTATTAATGATTTGTTAATTACCAAGCTTAATATGTCGCTGTTAAACAATCCAACTGTTAATATTGAATAAAAATAGTTCAACCAAATTAATTTTATTTGTTACAATTTTAGGCTCTTATGCATTGATCCTGGCATTTTTCACTTTATATTTCTGCAAAAGGTTCAAAACAAAATATGTAAAATAACAGTAACAGCGGGCATGAGAGGGTTAAGCATTGGTCTTCCATTGTCAAATTTATGGCAATGGTCATGTGTGTGGTCATTTGTGGACTTGAAAAGCAGTTTCTTAAGTTATTAGCGGATTTGTTACCATGGAGAACCCTTAGCTGCGAATGGCGCTTATGCTTTGATCCTGGCATTTTTCCCTTGATAGGAAGTACATTTTGTATGGAATTGTTAATATTTTTTGATCCTCTTTGGTATTTTTCCGCGATTTAACGATTTGTCATTAACAGACAGTGGTTTGAAACAGTTTTTAAGATCATAACTATGTTCTTTACCTTTGGTCATCCATGGTAAATTTCGCGGTTCGGTATTATCATTAACAGGGCAATGCAGTTATGTGTAATAGTTTGTGGTCTTGGAAAACAGTTTCTTAAGCATTTCGCGGTTTTATTACCATGGAGACCCCTTAGCTACATATTGGGCCTATGCTTTGATCCTGACATGATTTTTCACTATCTTGAAAGTAAAGTTTGTTTGGCATGATCACATTTTTTAATCCTCTTTGGTATTTTTCCGCGATTTAATGATTTGTCAGTAGGGGGAAGTGGTTTGAATCGATTTTTATGGTCTTGACTATATTCTTTAGCATTGGTCTTCCATGGTAATTATCGCGGTTCAGTATTGTCAAATTCATGGCAATGGTCTTATGTGTGGTCATTTGTGGACTTGAAAAGCAGTTTCTTAAGTAATTAGCGGTTTTATTACCATGGAGATCCGTTAGCTGCGAATGGTGGTCGTGCATTGTCCTGCCAGTATTTTTCACTTGATTGTTGTTAACGTTCTTCATTTTTTTTTACTATTTTTTATCCTCTTTGGTATAAATTCGCGATTAAAAAAGTCGACGGTCATGGTAAACAGGTTAGAAAAACTCGCGAACCACACAGTCTGTGGCTCCCAGCGTAGAACAGAGAGCTGGGGCTCACGAGCCGAGAGCGGCTCACGTGCTTTGGCTCACGGACCGAGAGCCGGTTGATAGCTCCCGGCTCTCGAGCTGTGGCTCACAGCTCAGAGCCGAATGTTGTGGCTCCCGAGCCAAGAGCCGGTTGATAGCTCCCGGCTCTCGAGCTGTGGCTCCCAGCTCAGAGCCGAGTGTTGTGGCTCCCGAGCCGAGAGCCGGTTGATAGCTCCCGGCTCCCGATCAGTAGCTCCCAGCTCAGAACAGAGTGTTGTGGCTCCCGAGCCGAGAGCCGAATGATAGCTCCCGGCTCTCGAGCTGTGGCTCCCAGCTCAGAGCCAGGAGCTGAGTGTAGTGAGCTGAGAGTGAGAGCCGGCTCCCGAGAGCCACGAGCAAAGAGCTATTCTGAAAGATGAAATCAATTAAAACGAATTAATAATTTCGTTTTAAAAATGTGCATTTGATGAACGTGACGAAAAAGTAGTTTTTTCAAAATAGTATGTCGGAACCGACCGGATCGGATGACTATATCTTAACTGGTCATAGGAACTATCGGTCGAAAAGTGAGTCTTTGTGAGAAAAACTTTTGTGCTATTTATGTTAACGTCCCCCACTTCAGCGATTATTCATTTTATACGCTTTTACACAGATTTAGAAGTTTTGGTCAAAGTCGGATGACCATAGCTTATAGCTGCGATAGAAACAATCGGTAGAAATGTGGGTTTTATTTAGAAAAATAGGGGCAAGCTAACTTCGGCTCGACCGAAGTTTATATACCCTTGCAGCATGATATATGCTGCCGGTTCGTTCAAAGTTTGGTAAAGATAGCTTTAAAACTGCGGGAGGAGATAGCATAGAAATAGACGGACATGGCTATATCAACTCAGCTCGTCATGCTGATCAAGAACATATGTACTTTATGTGGTCGGCGATGCTTCCTTCTGTGCGTTACAAACATCCGGACAATTTCAATATACCATCTCCAAGGGTATGAAAATTGTTTGTTTTAATGCTGGCGTACTTAAACTCTGAGGTATTTAAACATTTGCAAGGGTATAAAAACTTCGGCAAAGACAAAGTTAGCTTGGCCTTCTCGTTTAAATTACTTTAAAACATACGCCTCTTAGAGCGAATTTTTCCAACGACACTTTCTAAAAATTAAATCAAAATTTTGATTTTGAATTGTATTTGATTTTGGAGTAAAATATCCCTTTAAATAACTATTTTAATTTCTAATAATGAATGATCAATGTCAGAAAACTCCTCAGTCTCTTAGACAATTGAGATTCGATAAAATTTTTTGTTTGATTATTTGATAAGTCATTTTGTTTGAAATTTATTCATTTACTAAATTTCGCAAACGGAATAAAATTTGGCGAACCCGAAGGCTAGAAACAAAATACCAGCATAAAATGTCAGAGTGCTGTTTTTTCTTCGCTGGGTATTACAAATGTAAGGAAAGAGAAAAATTATTTTTTAATCGAATGATTTTCAAAATGGAATGATTGAAATAAATAAACTGAACCAACACTGTTTAAGGAGTTTGGTTCTGTAAAGGCAACAGCATTGGTAATAAATAATTGTCCAATTTCTTTTACAGCCTTAGAAATCTGTGAAATTCCTTTTGTATCTTCCACAATTAATTCTGTTATTGATGTAAAATAATTAATTTTTGGTATTGTTTGCTTATTAGCCATTGACTGTTTTATTTTTCAATTATTCTTCTAATTCCGCACTACCTTCCATTTGCCATTAAAAACAAAATCCCTCCTTTGCTGTCTCTTTTATGTGCCAAATGTCTTTCTCATTTATTTATTTGTATAATTTTTGTATTTTTTGTTGCTTTTCATGTATTTATTTATGTTGCCCAACTCAGAGCAGAGCAGCCACAGCGCGTGTGCACAATGAGCCGCTGCAGGCGTTCGTGTCCGCTTTGTAAAATTAAGAAAACAAGATATGAGAACAATGCGAATACGAAGAAAAGTGTTTTAATTATATCATTTGTGGCCGCAGCAGTGGGAAGGGGGGAATGAAAACAAAAGAACTGAATGAACGCAAAACCTTTTGGCTGCGTTGACTTTTGACTTGGCTGTAATTGGCTTGGGAAAGAAATCGTGCAATTTCACATTTTAATAACAATTTAAATAAGTGATAAAATTATTTAATTAAAATGAACACGTCCGTTGACAGATTTAATTGACCGAGTGACAAATGAAATGATTTAAGCATTGTTAAATTGTCGTGTGAATAAAATAAGAACATTTGCCAAGAAAACTTTTGTTTTATTTTGTTGCCTGCTTCCAGGCGCCAAGTGCAAATTTACTCCGCAACAATTTATGAATGAGCCATACATTACCATGACTGGGACTGTCATAAATGTGTACACCAGATCCTCCCCCAACTCACTAAGCAGCGCAGAGACTGACAACGACAGCCATTCATTCAGATAGAAATCCCTCTCGACCCCGCGTGTTCAATTTTGCGTGTGAGCAAACAAAGACAAGGCCAACGACGGCGAAGGCATTTCAGTGTCAACTTTTGCCTGGCTGCCATTTATAAAACAAAAAACCCCAGCAGCAACATATTATGAATATAAATTAAGGCAACGCTGACCCTTTTTAATTGAAATTCAAGCATTTTAATACGACGGCGCCAACGATCGTTGAGCGGAAAAAATTACGTATTTTTTGCCCCTGAAATTTGCATAAATGGGTTTCAATTCGTTCGAGGTTTACGTATTGAAGAACTTGTCAGCAACTGGGACAGCCAATGAAATGGCATAGTAACTTTTAATGCGCAGTTCAGTTTCACCAAATGTATTTCGAATGAGTTTTTAAAAATCTATTTGCGAAAAGTGCAGAATCAAATGCAACGAGTTGCAGTCGAACTGATTTAAAATTTAGTTCAAAGTTGTAGAAATGTTAGCTAAATATTGAATTTGAGTTTCAGTTGTATTTACTTATTTGAGCATTACAAATATAGTTGGAAATTTCAGTTCATGTTTTTAACTCTTCACTATGACCTAGTTCAGACCTAGTTAGACCTAGTTAGTTCATTTTAAGTTAAAAAAATTTACGGATAATAAAAACTTTCCCGATTATAAAAGAATAAAGCACACACATGTTTTACGTAAGTAAATTTTCTTTTTCAAATGTCAACAAATATTCTACAACCGTAATTTTTGGTGAAAACTACAGCAAGCTATTAAATATTAAGGTTCTCTTGGAGGAAGGACTACCAGAAAGGTTATCTAGCTAAAAGCGATATCTTTATGTATAAAAAACCTACGAATTTTTACACAGAAAAACTTTTTCAATAATTTTTCTAATTGTTTAACGTTTTCGGGAATGGCTAAGCTATTAGTCAGAAAAACTACGTCTTTGTATGTGTCCTCTCAGCCATTTAAAGCTTCATTCACCATTCAGCATCCTAAAAAGTAATCGCTTACATACTGCTAAATCTTCAAGTCTTAAATATAGAATCGTTGTTCTCACTAGTTTTCGATTAATCGAACTATTTTTATTTTTCTATAAAAAACATTCCATGCAGTTTTATTATTCACATCAAAACAAAAGTTCATCATAAATGTCATCTTTTATAACCCATGTACTACTCTGTCGGCCTTGGCTACTATTATAAGGGTAATGTGAATTGTCTGTTTATAGCAATTGGCTAAAGGACTCACCACTTGCAAATAAAAAAATCCTAAAGGGACCCTATAAGCCCAACGAAATCTTAATTTGGCCTTCCAGAATTTTCGATTGATAGCATTTCTAAAAAACGAAGCGTTAATTGGAAAATGATTTGCCGCGTAAAAAAATTAGTGTCAAATAAATTGGAAAATGGATTTTTAAGATAAATTATATTGGAAACTCCCATAAATTTAAATATGTAATTTCGTCTTTAAGAGGCTATAACTTTGCCAAATAAATTGATTTAATCGCCATAAAAATTACAAAATTAGATCATATGTTTGTCTATAGGCTCAGATGGCGAAAATATTAATTCAATAACTGCGCTAGCATTAACGGGCTATAAAAATGCTAAAAAATGCTATAAATCGAAAAATGTCTGTATTTAGAGGCCAATTTAGACAATTTCTGCAGTACTAATGTAGCGGCTATGATTTTTAAAATTTGCATTGATATGTACTTTATGGCAATTAGTTCATAAATTCAGATAATTATGCCTAGTGTGGACTCCATAAATTAAAAATATCTTGGAAACAAGAGCTGATAGAACAAAACCAATGATACAGTTTTGTTCAGTGAAGTCAATATTAACATAATCTGTTAAAAATAGACCTGCACCAAAATCACTGTTGGGCTGTGTAATAAAAGTTTTTTTGTTTCTTTAGAAAATAGCTTTTACACATACGGTCACCTTCATCAGCTATTGGCGCCAGCTGTGAAGTAATTAGCCATGAAAACGCAAGTTCTCAAACTTTGCCTTTCGGATCCGGCGTTAAACTGTAGGTCCCTTTCTCTTGTGCGAAAATTTAAGGCACACACGCCAGGAGATTGAGAGAAGCTTGGCTGGCCCCGCTTGATGAGCTGTATAGCCAACATTTACATTTACAATTAAATTGTGTAAAAACTGGATGATTCATAATCCACACTTTACACCCACTGAGATTGTCGAAGCAAATAAACGTATTTAAAATTACTTAGAGTTGCGCCAAATGTAATATTAACACATAAACGTAGCATTCTTTAAAAGAAGTTTATCATGGCACTTCATTTTGTTTAAAAATAGGTATATATGTACATTGGGGTGGACGCCGATAAAAAAGTTAACTGATACTGTCGTAAATGATTGCTTTAAAACATAATGTACAAAATAAATTAATAATACAAAACAATTTTAGTTCATGTTTTAACCGATCAGTCAACAGCGTTCTTAAGTTTAGAACCAGAACTCGCTCTTTTTTCAAAAAAAATTTTTTTTTTTCATTTTTGACTTGTGAATATTATACAAAATTTCTTTCGTAATGCCAAAAGTAATTAGGAAATATCTTTGCTCTTTGCTTTTTAATAAATTATGTTTTTTTTTAAATAATTTTTTTTTTTGTTATGTGACATCACAAAAAATATGTACATCACAAAAAGTGAGATATGGGGGTTGTGAGCCACTTTGGAAAAATGTTGGTTTTGACTTCCAAAGAGGATATTGCAATGATACGAATAAAACGAGGAAAACCTCAGTTAAAAACCCATTAAAAAAGGCAAACAAAAGAACAGCCACCAGCAAAAGTGCTCCTATAAAAGAAAACAAGCCTGACCGTCAATCAATTTTCACTCTTCATTGAATTTCTTAATTCAGAATATGAAAAAATTTTATTTTGTTCATTTAATAAAGAATATTTGCTTAAAAACACGATTTTGAACTTTTAGATGGTGCTCACAACCCCCACATTTTGAAATTTCAAAATCACTTTTTTCAATATCAAATAAAAACCCAAAATTTATTTTTTTAAACTAATGATAAAGTTTTGATCTTTTACCTAAAATACAAAATTTACAGAATGACAAGATATGCTTTTTGCGAAGTTTTGTCGAAAAACAAAAATGATCACAACCCCCATCATTTTACAAGTTGTCAAAATTGCTTCATAGACACCGTTTTGAGTCGATAAAAGAAAAAGAGCCCGAAACTAAGAAGGTATTGAAGACTATACGGTAAGAAAACTTTGCACTTTGCAGTCGAGGGAGACTACTTTCAGAGGAATGAAGTGAAGATTTATAAACGAATTCCCTCTGTTTTTTGCCCGAAAGAAAAGTAATCCGCAATATTTTTAAGTCCCAAAAGAATGGGAATTATCAAAAAGACTATTTGCAGGAACGGTTGCAACCGTGATGCGCAGCACTTCAGTTCAGTTCGTGTGGGACCTCACTTCAAAGATGTTCTTATAGCCTCTTAGCATACGGCTGAAACTTTCTTTCATCTAGAAGTGCATTGCGCAAAATAGTAGAAATTTTGCCAAAATATACGAATTTTGTAAAATATAGAAAATATACATAGAAAATATTATTTGCATATTTTGTTGGTAATATAAAAAACAATTTTTTAAATGGTCTTGGTATCTTTTTGTCAAATGTTCTGAAAACTACTTAAAAAATTTGACTTGTAGGCAAGGACAACCGTACGTGTAAGTAATAAGCTTTTAATCCAAGTCGCAAACTTAGTTTTAAGTTTTTAAACAAAATTTTTTTGTATGCCTTTTTTACACGAAAACGCATCGTTTAAGATCTACAAATGATGTCACGAAATTTTTTACCATGACCAGCACCAAACCCCTAAAACCGGAACGCTTCGGGTTTTTCTGGGAACATAGACCGAATGCTCTAAATCGATTACCCAGAACCTCATAAACAATGGATCGGTTTAGAAAAGCTTATTAAAGATTTTCTGTAAATTTGTAAATACTTGTATAGGTCTGTGAATTTACTTCTATATCATATAAAAACTCTGGATATTACGAATTGGAGAAGGAAGATAAAGCAAGAGTTAGTTCGTGAAATGCCAAATCAAAACAACTTCACATATTTAGGATGGACACTAAACTTTTGTAAGCAGCCGTATGATTGATACCATTAAAAAAGGTGGACCATATGTCTATGACCAGTAGCTATTTGATATATAAAGAAGAAGAACGAATTAAGATGCTAAGATCCCAGGCTTAGTCCACAACTATAAGTTCTGTAAGTCAAGGAACCGCTAAGCGAAACGAACCTCACACCTCTTTCTAAGGTTTGCAGACATGTGAAGCATATAAATAATTCTAAATGCTACTATAAGTTCTTTTGTTGTAATAATTCATTATTCCTAAATTTTTTAGTGCTTAAAAGCTAATATTTTTTTTTTTGATCGAAATCACAATGTTTATTGAAAATGTAAAAATGTGAACTGGGCTTTACAGGGGGCCAAGCCAAGTTTCTCTCAACAAATGTTACCTATTATCGAAACAAATATTGCTATAGTAATTTTATAAATATCCAGCATCCCCAGTGACACTCTTTGGTGTCCACCGACTTTATTTTTGATACCTCAGAAACCAAGCTGAGTTTGAATAAAATCTTCAGGTATGTACCTTTGGGCACGTAAATAATATAGGGAAAAAACTTCTAACAGAGAGTAGATGGATCTTGGAAATATTTGTTTCGTTATGAAAAATTTCTTATACACTTGAAAAGTGTATTATAATTTTGCCCAGAAGATTGCAACGCGTTTGTCCGTCTGTCTGTTTCTACTCGAACTAGTCCCTCAGTTTTGAAGCTAGCGAGCTAAAACTCTGCACGGGGTCTTCTTTTGTCTGCACGATGCTAATATGTCGGAACCGCCCGTATTGGATGACTACTTCTTGTAGCTGCCATACAAATGACCGGTCGGAAAATGGGTTTTAGTCAGAAAACCCGTTTTATTTCAGTATTACCGCTCTCAATCACGGTCATGGGTTTTATTAAATGTTTTTAAGCTGATCTGCAAAGTTTGGTCGAAGTTGCTAACCGTTGGGACAAGCGTTTTCAAGTGTATCAAAACTTCGGCACAGACGAAGTTAGCCTTGCCTTTCTCGTTTTAACCATTTTATTTTAAAACAAGAATATACTTATTTAATTCATAATATTAAAGAATTTGAAATATACAAAATCTTGATATAATAAATGTGGTTCAAAGTACTGATTGATCTGAATTTGAATCTGAAGACGGGGTTGTGTTAAGAATTGATGTAATTCTCGTGTGAACTAGAAAACTTTGGATTGGTCAATATATGGCGGAGTTATGGGGTTTCAAAGTCAAAATTTCGAAAATCGAATTTTTTTCCCACTGTATTGATCCTAGCTCCGTTTTTTTCCCTCCCTATCCTAGTTCAAAGCAGAGAAAAAAAAATTGCAAATCGGTCAAAGATACTCTTTAAATTTTTGCAACCATTTTGGAAAAAGTGGTTCCGAGATAATCGCATTTAAAGTTTCGACATCTGTTTTCGATGAAATAAAAATTATTTTAATATAATAAATTAATCGGGTAAAAATCGGTTAAGCAGTTCTCCAGAAACTTGGGTCAACTTTATTTTCAAAATTTGATTTTCCAAAATATTGAACATTTTACAAATATTTATAAAGTTTTTGACCAAAAAAATTAAATAACTTAGAATTTCTAAAAATACGAGGGTCGATGAAAACAAATTTCATATAAATGGGTCGGGAAAAGTAATGGTTTTTTGTTTATTTCTGTAGAACCGAGTTTCGGATAATAGAACGTTTAGGCAAATAAAAGAAAATGAAAAAAAAATGTTCAGAAGGTATACAGTACCCTTAAGACGACTTACGTTACACCCGAAGAAAGTAGCTGAGGAAGGCGAAGGCTGCTTAAAAGCCTTTTGTTAAAAAACCTCTACCACCATCCATAGCAGCCTTAGTTCAATCAGTTTAATATTACCATGCACAAAATCCTTACTCCTAACAGCATTTTACAGGGTTTTCAAAAATTTGTTTTCGGTAATTATAAAATATTTTTTTTGTTTTTTGACCAAATTATTTTAGGCGTGAAATTTAAAGCTTTCTTTTAAATTTTGACCAAAATATTAAAAGTACTTTCTTATATTTATAAATTATGTAGCAGTTTCTATCTTTGAAATACCTTTAGACTTAATTATTATTATTAATTATTAATATAATTTCAAATTTACATTTTACTCTTTTTGAGTAAATTAAAAACAAAAGCAAAAAGAACATGGACAACTTGCTTGCAAGTTTTTATTTTCAAAACCATTTATTTTAGCAGGTAAAAATTTGAGAATTTATATTTACTTCTTTAAGCTTTATGCCTGTTTAGCTTCCGATTTAATTTTTAAGCACTTTAACACTTCTTTTCTCGACGCACGCAACGAATTAGATTTCTTTTTTGGGTATTTTCCGTTCGTTAACGTCTAGAATCCTTGGCAGACTGTTTCAGACTGTTCAAAGCAAAGAAACTCAACACAAGGGAAAGCTACCGAGAGAAAGCTACCCGGGGCCAAGTTGCTGGCGCCTGGCCCAAGCTACATGTTGCTGGCAACAAACTGTTGCTGTCGGTTGTTTCGCACCGATTCCAGGCATTCCGCAAACAAAACAAACGTTTGTTTTCCTAGAATTTTTATGTTGGAGGGGGGTTTTTCGCACTTGCCCAGAAAGTGTTTCAAAATCTAAATGAACATTATGTGGAAAATGATTTCCGGCTGCTTTGAACATTTTTTTGTGCGTTTTGCCTTGTATGTCTTTCTCTCTTTCTATATGTGTGTGTGTGTGTGTGTGTATTTGGTTTAATTGTAATCCCCTGGAGGCCCTTGGGGGCTTTCAATGTTTTATCAGCATGCAATATTATAATTCGCCCGAAACGAAATATAGAGGGAATTTTCCTGCGGGTGTGTGAGTGCCTTGTCAGGCAATGTCAAGTGCCTTTCCTTTCGTGAGCCTCATACATTTTTCATTTTTTTTTTTGCCGTTTTTCCGCTCTACTATTATTATTATGTTCTTGCCAAGTTTTTGTCGGCCTTCCTGGGCTGCTTGGATTTATGTCTAAGCCTTTAAAGTTAATTGTTTTGAGTAGGCAAGAAAAATGGAAAGGTGTTCCCTAGTCATAGTGGTCAGTCTGAAAGGGAAAGGGAAGTAAATGGAAGTGTTTGTGTTTTGCACCTGCTTTGTGTGTGTCCGTCTAATCTTTTGGTTTACATCAAAACCAAGGATAAGAGTCCATTATGTAATTGCTATTCAGCAAGAGATTTTGGCCTTGAATAGTAGATGACGAACTGGAGTTGTGGGAATGAGCTGAAAATTTAATATTGGCTTAAAGAGGAAGTAGGCCAGCTGCTGCTCGTTGACTTCTGACTTTACCATACCATACTTGACTAACTCCAGCGGAAATTGCAGAATGGTGTAAAGTCGTCACAACAACAACATTAACACGAATCTGGCATCTGGGTGAAAATCCGCGCATTAGCAGCTCAAACTCAAATTCAACTCAACTCATCTATGAAAGCTGGCAATAAATTTCCGTTGCTAATGCTACCGCTTATCACTCAAGTGGGCGGCGCCCCTCCCTCTAAGCCAAGGAATGCGCAAATCTTGTAAGCGTAAACAAAGGAAATCGTTTTTTGTTTACACTAGATTTTCGCAATTAAAATAATTAAATACAAAATAAATGTGTTTGTGCTTGCAAAAAAAATGAAAGCATAACAAAAAACTTAACATGTGCTTTAGCTTTTTCAAATATGCTTGTTTACCTTAGTTAGTCGAGCGTATTTGTTTTCCATTTCTGTATTAAATGATTTGGCGATTAAACACACGCCTATATTTAGAAAGCAACAACAAGAAAAATCCCCAAATCAGATATTGAAAATGTGTAAAAATGTTAATGGTCTTTTGTGGGTTGCATGAATAAAACATAAACTAAATTAAATATAAGCGTATATAAAAAGTAAAATGTTGAATTTTTGGCAATGCAAATGAAGAGCAGACCCTGTCGGAAGGGGAAAGCCACAAAATAAATTGTGAAAATTTATTGCGTCTGGGCAAGCCATTCCAACACCAAAAAAACAACCAAATTTGCCTGCATATTTTGAGGAGCAAATATTTGAGAAGTACGCAAAAAAAATTTAATTTTATTGACGAAAGTGTGTTCTGGAAAGTGATTTCTCTACTAAAGTTTTGTATGTCACCTCAGCAAATGTTCTCTCAATCATAAATTCCAAATATGCCAATTGTTTCAAAGGGTCGACAAATCAAAAATAATGTGCGTGCTTCTGGTGTTATTTCATTGTTTTTTTGTTGGTCAAGAACAGACCACCTAAAGAGACAAAACGATCGAAAACAAATTATTCAAGATGAGTTCTTTCAGAAGATAGGACTGAGAACACTGAGAAAAAACTATAAATTATTTTTATCAACAATTACTTAATATTATTAAATAATTTAAAAATCTATAAAATTATAATTTGAGTAGATACAGTAAAATACTTTCCACCAATATCAACTTAAGACTTCGCCGACAAACCAAACCAGAGATATCACGTTTTTAAAAAACCCTTTTTCCATTTTTGAAATAGTTTATAAAGTTAACAAAAAATGTTTGTGCAAAACCGCAAATTACGTTTTGGTGGTCATGTCGAGAACTAATTTCGGATTTTTTTTTATTAAAATGAAAAATTTTTCAACTGTTCGGCTTATAAAAGAATGACCCCTATGCGACCTTATATGTAAAAATATTTTTACGACTTTAATATAATCAATAATAATAATAATTACCTATGAGAAATACTTGGAAATTAAGAATGAAACACTGAACCAAACTGATCCGCGGTTTGGTTTTGATACATAAGCCGTTTTTATACCCTTGGAGAGGGTATATTAAAATTGTCCCGGATGTTTGTAACGCATAGAAGGAAGCATCTCCGACCACATAAAGTATATATATTCTTGATCAGCATGCCGAGCTGAGTTGATATAGCCATGTCCGTCTGTCCGTCTGTCCGTCCGTCTGTTTCTATGCTATCTCCTCCGTCAGTTTTAAAGCTATCGTAACCAAACTTTGCATGAAGACTTTTGGTATAAATACGCTGCACATTTGTCGGAACCGGCCGGATCGGATGACTATAGCATATAGCTCCCATAGGAACGATCGGTTGAAAAACTAGTTTTAGTGAGAAAAACTTTTTTGTTTTCAATGTTATCGCTTCCAACTCTCGTATTTATAAGTTTTTAGTGATTTCACATAATTTCACCAAGCCATGTCGAAATCGGACAACTATATAGTATAGCTGCCATAGAAAAGTTAGTTCTGAAAAAAAGTCTTAGTGAGAAAAACTTTTTTGTTTTCAATGTTATCGCTCCCAACGCTCGTATTTATAAGTTTTCAATGATTTCACATAATTTCACTAAAGTTTTTCGAAATCGGACTACTTATAGTATAGCTGCCATACAAAAGTAAGGTCTGAAAAAAAGTCTTAGGTAGAAAAACTTTTTGTTTTCAATATTATAGCTCCCAACGCCCGTATTTATAAGTTTTTAATGATTTTACATCATTTCACCAAAATTTTTCGAAATCGGACCACTATATAGTATAGCTGCCATACAAACTGTCAGGCACATATCAAGCTCCAAGGGTATATAAACTTCGGTCGAGCCGAAGTTAGCTTGCCTCTATCTAAAAACACACGGAGTGTGGTGTCAAATTTTTTAAACCTGAATCACTAAACCGAACCATTCATAAGTCCCGAACGGTTTGCATCCCTGACAAAAAGAATTCCGAAAAGTTTTCTTATGAAATTTTACAGTTTTTCAGTTTTATAATTGTATTCTGTAATCCTTGGTAAGTGCTTTAAACAAATTCATTAATAGAGAATGTTTAACAAAGCAAAGAAGAATATCAATCATTTTAACGAAAAGCAAGTGAATGACTCTCGTAGCCCGACCCATTATTTCGCTCAAAAAGCAATTTAAAGCTAAAACCGTTTAACATCTTGGCAAATAATCAAATACAATATAAGACAAAAGGTCAAATAAAAAACAAAAACAAAACAAAATTGTGTCAAGTTGCACCGAATGAAAATACAGCGAGCAGTTGACTCAAAATGAATGAATGACCCAAAAAGTAAAAAAAAAATCAGTGTAAGAAGGGTGCTTTTCATTAGGATTGGCTTAAAAATGTTAAAGCTATAATCAAGTTTTATTTCTTTGTTTAGCAAATGTATTTTTACTAAATCTGAAAACAAAACATACTTGAGCGAAAACATAAAGCAAAACATCATTTATAAGCAGATATTTCATTAGGAGTTCATTGAGCATTTTGCATGCTAACCAAAGGCTGGATTGTTGCCATCATTTTAACTACTTTGTACTGGGGCTCCCTCAAACCCGAAACAAGTTCGGGATCGGGTCGGGACGGGATTGAAAATGTTTGGTCGGGATCGGAAAGACTGGATTAGTGCAAAATCCTAAAACTTTTCGGATCCCGATTTATTTTTATTGAAATTGCAATGAAAATCATTTATCGAACTAACTGTAACCGGTAACCGGTCACACTTACACTCGAAGGTAAAAATGGGCACACTTATAAAAACATGTGAAGATGGCGCTGCTTAAAAAACAGCAAATAAATGCCAAAAATTTAAATAAATATGGTTATATTAACTTAAAACCGTTATAATCCAAATTGGAAGAGCAGGGACGTGTTGAACGTGTTGCTTTTGCTTTCCAATTGTTGTAATTAATTTCTTTTGCCTTTGAGCTCCGCAAGGTGGTTGGACAATCTGGACAATCTTGAATGTGAATATGCAATACAAAAGTCCGCTGATGATAAGATGTGGTTATCTTTGAAACAGCGATCGTTGTACGGACATACCAATAGCTATTCCAAATTGTTGTAATTAATCTCTGTTGATTTGTGTTGATTACATTGAATTGTAACTTTCCACCGACCTCAAGCCAGCCAAATGCAAAAATTATTTCAAAATATTCAGAAGAATTCAGTTTCCAGAACACTCCTCTATCTGCTGGTCTCTTTAAAATTCCTCTCAATCTTTTTTTGGCCCTCAGTTTCCTTTATCAGTTGGACGAGCAGCTTATGGAGAACAACAACTGTAGTAGCAGCAGCCGCTTTGTGTGTGGCCTAAGCTTTATTTATTGTTGTTTACATTAGCAATTTAGCAACCAAATGCATCCAGCAATAGAATTTTCCTACACACAAAAATGACTTTGGTCTAGTCTAATTAATTAATAAGCAAACAAAAGGCCACTCATAGACAAAGGCAAAGGCAAACAAACACAAAAAGTCAGTGAGGGATAACTACAAGCATATCGACTATCGAGTGATTTACTCGAATTACCTCTTAGTTCGTGGTCCATTGTACATTGTTTGTCCTAGATTGGATTAGATTTCCCCCTCAAGAAGCAGACGGCCTGCGGAACGTGCCCGGACTTAAGATAATTGCTTTGCATTAATCAGTTGGCCATTGTAAGCGCTAAGCGTCAATTATAAATTAATGAGATTGACAGCCGCAGCGCACAAACAGTGATAACTCCACTCGATCGATGATGCCATGGCAAGTTTTTTGTTTACACCATCAAAATTTGGAAGTTTCCATTTAACGCTTTTACGATTTGTAAATCACGCAAAGAAAGAGGTCGACTTAGAGAAAGAGGAAGAAGGAGGGAGACAAATCAAACTGTGGAAAATGTTTTTCTATTGACACGCACAAATTGCCAATGACAGCTGTTTGGCGCACACCCATTCAGCCGGCGGACAGTGCGGGCACCAGAGTGGAATCAAGGGGGATGAAAGGCCTTCTCAATAAATAAGATGTTGAAGATATATGAAAAATTAATAGCCTGGAAAATTAGATGGCCATGGCGATTGTTCTTATAATTTTTTATGATTTAAAAGGCTCTGAAACGATTAGATATTCATCTAATTTTCCACTTATTCTCCACGTATTAAAAATCCGAATTAAAACCAAAAACGCAACACTGCGTATGAGTGATAAATAAAAAAATCTTTAAAACAAGGCGGCAAACAGGTCCAGAACGGTTTGGTTTGGGGTTTTATAGTCCTTCGAATTAGGTCATGAATTAAACCTTCTAAACCTAAGATCTACAGAAACCAAGCCGGATGTTTTGTACATACATTCCATTTAAATGTACATTCAGACACTTTTTTATGAGATCGATGTTGTGTTCAAATATGTGATTTTGTAAATATGTTTACTCATATTTTTAAAAAATTTCCTCTGTCTGTTGAACTTAAACAAAACATTTTTAACTAAACCTCTATCAAAAACTTAATCCCCCCACACTTGCAGAAAACTTTCAGTCTACGCTGCTGTTTTGCCTTTGGGCTGAATGTTGCATTTCCGATTTTTCAATTTGAATTTTGTGCATGTGCTTGTGTGTGTTCATGCATGCTGCCATTTTGTGTTGACAACTGCAACTGCGGGTTGCCATTTAACAGCGCACGCAATTCTACGCTCAATTCCCATTCGACTCCCCCCTTTGGAGGGCCATCAATTACAACCGCAACAATGAAACTTTAGTCTCTTTGTATTTGTTTAGTTTTCCGTGTTGATTAACTGCAGTGCACCGCACCATTTTGTAATTGTTTCAGAGAATTGCGAATTTATTTATTTGCATCTCCAGTTTGAGGGAGTCAATTTAGACAATTTAACAGTTTCATTTACACACTCCCAAGTTTATATCAATTTCAAAATCATTTGACACCTTTCAAAAGTTACACTCACTTGTCTTTCCTTACAGGACGATGCAGTTTTCCACCTGCTTGGGTGTGTGTGTGATAGAGTTGTGCCGATTTTGATGAACTAGTTCAATTGAACTAGTCTTTAAAATGAACTAATGAACTAGGTCTTGGTTTTGAACTATAGTTCATATTTTGAACTATGTATTTCTCAGTTTTTGAACTATAGTTCATATTTTGAACTATAGTTCATATTTTGAACTATAGTTCATATTTTGAACTATAGTTCATTTGAACTATAGTTCATATTTTGAACTATAGTTCATATGACTTAGTTCATATTTGAACTATAGTTCTTGAACTATAGTTCATTTTTTGAACTATAGTTCATTTTTTGAACTATAGTTCAATTGAACTATAGTTCATAATTTGAACTATAGTTCATAATTTGAACTATAGTTCTTTTTACCACTGAAGCAAATTTAGAGGCGTTTACTCATTGTCTGATACATGAGATAAGAAAATCTAGTGGGCCGCATTTATTGATTTTCTATAAATTTAACAAACTATTTACATTTAAAAAAATACATATAGCAGGACTTCAGACTATCATTTCTCAAAGCCAAATTAGATTTTCAGCCAACCCACCAGGTGCTAAGTGTTGCCTCCTCCTCGGCCAGATTCTTCCATATGTTGGCCGCTTTGCTTCATGTGTCCTTTACCCAAGAATCCTGCAAAGTTCTTACCCGGTGCTGCTCCAAAAATATACCCTGGGCTGGGCACCCCGACATACACATTACGGAGCCTCAGCTCGGTTTGGCGTCAGGGAACAAATTCAAACCGCATAACCAAACTCGGAGATGACAGGTCGAGTTATGGACTTGCCCAGCAAGCCAATCATCTGGCTCTTCCGTATATCCAGTGATCTATGGTGCCAATCGTGTAGTCCTCTCACTGCTGCCCATCATTAATGGTGAACGATTGAAGAACTTGCCTAAAGTGGTCCAACCAAATGGTAACACTCTCTTGTTTAGAGGTAGTCGTACGCGAGGAGAAAATTTCGGTAAAGCGTGCCAACGCTATTGGTATTAATGAGCCGGCATCCCAACTGGCTGACATGTTAACTTGAATTTACTAAGAGGCACGGGTTAAGGGTGACTCGCTGATTGTGTAAAGATTCCCGCGCGACTGTGTGATCCTGGCGCGACACTAGTAGCTTTTCATTTCCATAACAACATAAGAAATTGTGCTAACTTGTGTGTAAAACAGTTTAATCTCAACAAACTACCGAGAACTCGCACCACCGTACGCACCAAACCAACAAACCAAACAACGTGTGTATCTGTCAACTTAAAATTTCTCTGTTAAATAATGAACAATAGAAGAAAACGGCAATAGTTAAAAAGAACTATAGTTCAAGAACTATAGTTCAAAAAATGAACTATAGTTCAAAAATGAACTATAGTTCAAATGAACTATAGTTCAAAATGAACTATAGTTCAAAATGAACTATAGTTCAAAAATGAACTATAGTTCAAAAAGAACTAAGTTTAAAGACTATAGTTCAAAAGAACTATAGTTCAAAAAAGAACTATAGTTCAAATGAACTATAGTTCAAAAATGAACTATAGTTCAAAAATGAACTATAGTTCAAGAACTTAGTTCAAAGACTATAGTTCTGAAAAAATGAACTAATGAACTAGGTCTTAAAATGAACTAAAATTTCCAACTCTAGTGTGTGAATGTGGCTATTAGCATGTATTTGCCATTTACTTGCTTGCCACACGAAGATGGAGTCGCCCTTGTCATGACATCAGCATCAGCATCCCCCGTGTCTGTGTCTTTACGGTAAGCCAACATTTCTGGCACTTTTTCGAATTGGATTTGTTCTCTGCCTCTGACAATGGCACTTGAAATGCAACTAGTTGCCATGTCGATTAGATTTTGAACAAGCCAAGCAAATCTAATATGGAAAAAAATAATGTTGCGGTTGAGTGAAAACCGGAAATATTACCACTTTATCGTTTAGCCATTAGCCATTGTCATAAATGTAAAAAATAAGTACAAGCGACAAACATTTAATTTTACCTTAATGGCCAGGTCGTGCTCATGTTGCCCCAATAAAAAGCCAAATTGAATTCTTGGAAACATTTCTGATTTCCATTTCTAATTGCAGCTGCCTTAAAGAATTCTATTTACTCTTTATAAATAATTGAGTGAACATTGATTGGATTTCCAGGCATTCAATTGGCCTTAACTTCAGCTCAATCGCCATTCAGTCCAATGGCAATCTCAGAGAATTGTCAAGAGTCAAAAAGGGGTGACAAAAATTGCAAATTTTATTTAATAAAATCTTATTTGCCATCACTTTAAGCTTCAATGACATCATCATGTTTAAATTATATGGCTAATCAAACACTTACGACATCCCTTTTTCCTTGTTACATAGGAATTTTGAAAGACAAGAAAATTAATTCGACACGCAATCATAAAGTTTTCTCATCAGCCTTCAATTTTAATTTTAGGGCGCCACTAAATTATAAGACAAGCACTGACTTCAGGGAGGGAGTGAAAATATCAACCTTTAACCAAGTGGGCGCCTATTGATTTTAATTTGTAAACTGAAGAAAGTATCAAAATGTTTGACTATGGCATTGCCCTTTTGATTAGGGTCAGACATACACAAGTTATGCAGTCTATGGCGTTAAGTAATGAATAAATACCTTGACTTGTGATATTTTGTCGTTTGGAGATTTTAATGCTTGTAAAATATTTTATGCAAGCCTTCGTTTTTAATGAAAGAGAATCAATGAAATATTTAAAATTGAAACTTTCAGTACAAGCAAGAAAATATTAACATCACAACCTGAGGACTTTCGTTCTTGGGTAATACGACTTTACAAATTTATGGAAGAAACAGGAAACTTCACCAATGATTTTAGAATATATGATAAGCAGGAATTTTCGTACCCGTTACTCGTAGAGTAAAATTTTAATCAAGATAGGATAATAAATAGCCGAGCTAAAAAATGCAGTATACCTGTCGGCTGTCCCTCCTCAGAAACACAGGATCTATTAAACGTTTCTCCCATGAGTAAAATTATTTAATTAATTTACGTTCTCCTTTTTAGGATCCTTAATTTTTTACCCGTTCTCGTGGTAAGATATCTAGTCCTTTCAGAATCTTTCCGACCATATATTTTCTTGATCAGCTCAACACCTGTCTTCCGTCTTCTCTCTTAACACCTTCCACTATAGTTTCTTTGGGACTTCTTTTCTGCTTTTTTCATTTTCACCCCCCTCCCCTTTCTTAGCCAATCAAATTGAATCTAATTCAACTTCTGCTTTTACAATTTGTCGCTTCACATGCTCTTTTTTGCTTTTTTATCTTTCTTAATCCTCTTACTTTCTTCTTTCTTACTCTTTTTTTTTTTTTTATTTTTCTTTTTGTTTTTTCTCTTACATTTTTTTTTATCGTTTTTTTTTTTTTTTTTTTTTTGTTCGGTTCTTTTATTATTTTTTCGCCTCGCTCTCCATCTACTTTTTTCTTAATACTTTTTTTTTTTTCTTTATTTTTCTTTTTAATTGTTTTTCTCTTTTTTGACTAGTTTCTGTGTCCCCTTCTTAGGCCAACTCCGGGTTAACCTTACATAACCAGCTTTTGTTTTCTGTTTTTGTTTTTGTGTTTCTTTTTGGTTTTAGTTTTTTATTTTTCTTCTGGCCACTTCAATGCGTTATCTCGTTTGTTTTGTTTGTTACGTTTCGTCCCCCAAAGTGCAAATCTCGTCCTTACCTTCTGGTTTAAATACTTATTTTGTAATTACTGTTTTGAACTCAGCGCTCAGACTTTTATATTCATTGTTTTTTATACCGTTTCACACCCCCAACTCTATATTTTTTGTACTCTTTAACACTTCTTTGAAAACAAAGTTTTTCTATCAAACTATTCAACGTTTTCTTGCCTTTGTTTGTGTCTGTGTTTTTACTTTTTTTGGTAAATATAAAATTTGCCAAGTTTTCAGTCCCTACCTCAACTAATTTTGGCGCTCTCCCCAAAGCGGACCTGTGCCCCCCGATTTGAAAACGTTTATCTCCTCAGTTTTGGATGACGGTTCGTACCTTCTTGTTATATTAGCTAATCAATTTGCCAGAATGACAATCGATGAACGGTTCTCAAGTTATCTGCAAAAAGTGAACCAAGCACCCAACCCCTCCCCCGACGGAACACTGTTAATGTTTTTTTCTGAGTAACGTATATCGAAGTCGGTTAGAGCCGACTTTAACTTACGCTCTCGTTTTTAATAATTTTTAGCCAAATTAATGCGTACATGGTCGCCAACAAACTTTTTAGTAAAAAACCATCTGGCTTCGGAGATATTAGAAATAAAATTGATAACGATCATGTGATGTTTCTGACCTTGTCAGAGACATTTGGTTGGGTCATTTACCTTTTTTTGTATGGCAGCTTAACTTTAGGCTTTGTTGGGAGCGTTAGCATTAAATGGAGGAGATTGCGTAGCAACATACGGACAGACGGACATCTCCAAGATACATTTTCTTTATTGATACTTGGATGACTTTACCTATACTGAGTGGCATCTTGCAAGAGGTTCTGCTTACCCTCCTTATTGATTCTTGGAATGAATAATGATGGCTTGGAAGCATAGTTATAGTGAGCAACCAACTAGGTAGGAAGGTAGGTATTTCCGGCTGGCCCCATGTAGGGGGGCTTTTTTTTCATTTCCATTTCCATCAGAAATCCTGTAGGATCCTTGACGTTTTGGCAAATGCCAATAGTTGTTTGGGGGAGCTCTTGGCTGCCTCTTCCAGAGTGGTGAAGTTTTGGTAGATGTTTTGGTCTTGTCGTGTAGCTGCAGATGAGGTGTTCTAGAGTTTCTGCCACTCCAGGTTCCTTGCATTTCCTGCAGGTGTCTGCTGTCGTGATGCCTAGCTTTACCGCGTGAGGCAGTGACCAGATATGCCTGTAAGCAGTCTGCAGTCTCTTCTTTGAGCCCTTTAGATTCTTTAGCCGGTCGTGTTCTACCACTTTTCCTCTGCTTCTTTCTCCGCTATCTCTTCCATCTTGCTGTATAGTGTCTGTAGGGAGATAGGTAAGTTTAGTGTTAAGTGTTGCTTCACGGCTTAGTGCGACCCCGGCTTTTGCAAGAGTGTCCGCCATTTCGTTTCCATCAATGCCCTGGTGGCTGGGAATCCAGTAGATTTGCACCTTGCTGGAGGTGCTGAGGGAATCTAATGCTTCTCTGCTTGCCAGAACATTTTTGGAGTTGATGGCGTGGCTCTGCAATGCTTTGATTGCCGCTTGGCTGTCTACGTATATGTTGATTTGATCGTTTGGTGCGTGTAATTCTGCCAATTCGGCTGCTTTCCTTATAGTGAAGACTTCCGCCTGGAATATAGTGCAGTGGATTGGCAGTTTGTAGGAGAGTTTGAATTCCGGTTCCTTGCAGTACACCGCGGCTCCGACTCCTGAGGCCATCTTTGAGCCGTCCGTGAAAAGGTGCATTGCTTCCTGAGCCAGCCCTGTACGCCAGTCTTCTGGTCCCAGTAATGCTGATGCGCCTGTAAAGTTGGTTTTTGGGATCATCTAGTCCGTGTTACTGTTGATCTCTCTGCCCACTGTGCTGTGTCCATAGCTTTGTAGAGCCATGGTGCGTGCCGCGCAAAGACGTTGGGCAGTCCTGTGTGCAGTGAGGCGTGCTTGGATGTTCAGAGGGTTGACACCTAGAATGTGTTTCAGTGCTTTTGGAGACCAGTGCCTGCCGCTGGGCCTTTTCCATCAGCTCTAGATATGTGGACTTCTCTGTGGCTTGACACCATACCAATATACCGTGTAGTAGTATCGGTCGTATAACTGATATGAAGAGCCAGTGCGTTAGTCTTGGTGATAGGCCCCAAGTGCTGCTTAGCTTCTTCTGGGATGCATATAGCGCATTGGTTGCCTTTTTCACCCTTTCCTCCACATTGAGCCTCCAGGATAGTTTACTATCGATTACTACTCCAAGGTATTTTACGTTGTTTTTTTGCGTTAGCGGTGTTCCATTTATTGTGGGTGGAGTCCATTGCGGTACCTTGTATCTCTTTGTGAAGAGATGAAGTCCGTCTTCTCCGCATTGATACTAAGTCCGGCTTCTGTGTCCCACTTTAGTATCTCTCTGAGAGTAGAGTCCATGATTGAGCTGACAGTCGATGGACATTTCCCCATGATAATTTTGCTTATGTCGTCGGCAAATGCGGTTATCTTGGGAGCTTTCCTGCGAAATTTTTGAAGTAGTTCGTTGACCACAAGTTTCCATAGAAGAGGTGACAGGACTCCGCCCTGGGGCGTTTCGCCATGTGCCTCTCTTGTCATGGTAGTGGTACCCCACTCGGCTTGTACTCTTCTGCAGCTCAGCAGGTTATATATCCAGGATTCCAATGCCGTGTGTATTGCTAGGGCTCTTAGGCTTCGCATTATTGCTTCTGTAGTGACGTTGTTAAATGCACCCGAAATGTCAAGGAATGCTCCCAGGGCAAATTCCTGATGGTACAGTGCCATCTCGATAGTGGCTACTAGGGAGTGCAGCGCTGTTTCCACCGATTTCCCTTTCGTGTAGGCGTGCTAGTTCCCCTCCAAGGTCAGGTTCATGCCTTCTCTTATATGAAGGTCCAGTAGCTTTTCCATGATGTGAGGCTAATGGGCCTGTAGTCTTTTGGTTGCACGTAACTGCATTTCCCTGCTTTGGGCAGGAATACAACGCGTGCTGTCCTCCAGGCCACTGGTACATAGCTCCACCTCAAGCATGCTATAAAAATGGATTGTAGCCATGGGATGATTGGGCATTTGATCGTTTTTAGCATGGCTGGGAATATTCCATCTAGCCGTGGGGACTTATAACTCGCGAACGAGTCGATCGCCTATCGGATCTTTTCTGGAGTAATGATATTGTCTGGGATGTTGACTTGTTGCGTGTGTAGGTCTTGAGGCGTATCTGTCTCAGTGACTGGAGTGCAGCCACCTAATCAAATAAACAAAATTATCATAAAACGCGAAATGCATTTTTAAGTTATCTAAACTCTTTTCGTCTTAAGCAATCTTTATTGTGTTGCATGTTTACCACCCCCGCCTGTCTGTCGAGTAGTCTACCCTTACTTCGAAATTTGCTAGAGTTTTGTGGCGGTTATGACCGACTGCATTTTGGGGGTAAGCTTCCTCAAATGGCCACCTCTACCAGTTGCCAGTTGCCACTTCAGCTGTCAGTCTGTTTCCCCTTCTGTTGCCTGGTTTCATTTCCTGCTGCCATGGTGCAACTTTTCCACGAGCTGTGTCTATTTCCTTTACTTCCCAGTGGGTTTTGGTGTGGTTTTGTTTACCGTTTTAGTTGGCAAGACGTTGATAGAAATTCACTTTTGCTTATCTGTTCCTTGAGAATTATTTTAGAAAACTTTCTTTAAGCTGCATTTCCGCAGAAGGAAAATTTCACAGATATTCACGTGTGAATGGCAGCCATTGAACTGTGAGGTTGGAGATATTTTCAAAATCAGCACAAGGTTTTGATTTTAGTTGTGGCCTTCGCGGCGTATACTTAATGTCGTTTGATCATTTACTCGTACTTGGTGTCAGGCATTACGAATTCATGAGGGCACTTCTCTATGAGACCTTTTTGGTGGTTGTGCATTAAATATGCAAAAATGTTACCCAAAAGCTGTTTGAAGTGCCGCACCATTAAAATAATTATTAATGATAAAACGCCATCATTTATTTAAATTATTTCCAGCTTAATGCCGCATTACACTTACAGAAATTCAAATTGAATTCATTTTGTCCTTTGAGAAATATGAGACAGACCGCTCATGTGGCGCACTCAATTCCGGCCGGAAGCAGACTTTTTCGGCGTCTTCAGGCGTAACTGAAAGTCGTCTAGAGAGAAAAAACCTTTAATTACCCCTCCACATGCCTCTTGGTTTCGTTTGGTTATTTAAATGCGCAAATGTTTGCTCAGCCACAAAATAGACCTTTCTGCCGAGACAACATCAAAATGCCATGGCCCAGATGTCACATTGTTCGACACTCAAATACTGATCCGCCACATTTAACAAGGCTTTTAATGTCCTTCACATCAGCTTAGCGGTGGCTTAGCGATGGCAGCCCAAGTTATCCACTATATAAATTAACAATACTATCCGACTGAGTCCACTAGAAGCCACTCATGCGGCTGGCTGTTGGCATGAAAGGATTAATTCTTTGACTTTTATGTTGTTATTGAGTTGGAGTGCGTGTGTGTGGGATTACGGATAAAATATATGGCTATAATAAGTTGCATAGAGATAGTTGAGAGCCAACTTTCAGCGAGTCATAAAGTGTTTTATTGCCACAAAACTCTGCCACAAAGCACAAACTGACCACGCCCCTTCTTCTCGGTCGGAAAATCCAAACTGCAGCTCATTAGCGCTTCAAGTGACGCCTGACAAATTTCCGCTCATAACCCAGTTGACGCCCTCTCAGATTTTTCGGCTTGCCATGTGGCATGCAACATTTGGCAAATTGCTAAACATTAAATTTGACATGAGAAAATAAATGAAAGCAGCTGAGCAGCAACAGCTGAAACGAGACAGCTTAGCAGCTAAAGCCATAAACTTGAAGTTAAGTCTGTATTAGACCAAGAAGAAAATTTTAAAAATGGTTCATCATGCCAGAAAATGGGTCGCATTTAAAATATTAGGTATTTGCGCTTGGGTCCTATAAGCTATTGGGATATTTGTCTGGCAAATGGAAAATTCCAAAATACTTTTTTTTTATATATTTCTAATATATTTTTTATTTTGAATCAGTTTGAATTTTATTTTTTGCTGTTTTCCAAATCGAAGGTTCAGACGAGAATTGTACCGATACTAAACAAGAATTATTTTTCCTTTTTGCTTTCCTGAAGTCTTCGGCGAACTTATTTTTTTCCATTTTTTTCTTTCGCAGGCCAGCACTTTTCAGCCGACGTCATACATCAATCTTCCAAAGAAAAAACCGATTTGAAAAATATCTTTTGTTTTCTTCCTGTTCTATTCATATAAATCAGTATGCATTAACAATAATATTTTAATCGGTATATTTTAATCATTATTACAATTGTGTCTTAATGCCTTTTCTTCAGGTTCCAGTGCTACCAATTTCTCTTTTCAGATACTTTTCTTTAAAATTAACTTGTTCAGGTCGATTATAATAATAATAATTTAATTTCCTGGAACCGGTTAGGTTCGGGACTTTTGCGTACCACGAACCAGACCATGAACCGAACCTTTTAAATTTATAGCACGCAGAAACAGAGAGCAAACGGGAATCCATGCCATTGGAAAAAGGTTCGGTTAAAGAAATAATTTAAGACATTTCTTAAATAAGTTTCTTAATATTTTGGACAGAAAATAATTTTTTATTACTTATTGTTAATTAGTCACTTTAAATTCGTTTTTAAGCTCATATCTTTTGTTGACGAGATTAAGATCAAAAATAAATCAAATTTTAATGACACAACTTAAAATGTTGGTAAATGGCCTACCTTCAAATTTTTGAAAGAGGTTGTTAAGAAGGATACAAACTATGAGTGAATACTCACCAGAAATATAAGGATAATGATTTAGTTCTTGTATGATCCGTAAACCTAGGTTTGACGCGCTTAGGTACCTATCCGCAAACTGCTGCTTGGATTTTATAATGGATTGGAATCTCCTCAAATTTTTAGAGAATAGAATATTTGAGAATATGCTTAACCTATTTCGACCTATTTGGGAATATGTCATATGCTTTTTCATATTTAGAGAGTAAATATGTGCCCAAGTAGGCATCTGCATATCTGCATATGCCTTTTATTCAGGGTTCTAAAAGAAACTTACTGAAGCAGCAAATACCGTAAAGAGGCAAATACTAAAAGAAAGTTCATAATTTCTTGTGTTCACCATGCCAGCGGGCCAAATCCGTTTTCCGTTAGGGCACTATGTCTAAAATAAGTTTAGGTTAGGACCTTGAGTAGGTATGTTACAAGGCAAGATAGACTTTACAGAATGGAAAAGGACGGAGGAAAAAGCAGAGTCTTATTTCAAACCATCTTATTGTGATTTGCGAATCATTAAATTACAATCAATAAGGATTAATGGCGGTATTGCACCCAATTTAAATGACAATTAAGATGAAAATCATTTCTGATCTATTGCATTTGCGTGCTTTTTAGCTAAGAGTCCTCCATGGTTAACTCAATATTTACTTAAGAAACTAAGTTTTAATATCATAAATAACTGCATAGCTATAATTGTGATCAAACCGAACAGCGATAAAATACAATAGACCACAGCATACGAAATGTTTTGTATAATTTTACTATGACGGAGATACAACTAATTTGCGAATTTGCTAAAAAATACCAAAACGGAACCAAATTAGTCAAAATGCAATGATATCACCAGGTACACTTTTTCTCGTTCAACTAAGAACAGAAGCCAGGCAGATGTAATGCAAAATATAAATTTTATAACAATTTTATGATAAGGCTCACGTCCCTGACTCAAACTTTTCGCTCATGCGTCAACTGAACACACTCACAAAACTGAGTTTTGCGGTCTGTACGTCATACCGTACGAGAAAACGAAATTAAAGTAAGATGCAAACTACAGGTATTTACCGTAATTTCTGATTAGTACGCTACGAACCATCTACAGTGCTTGGTACATGGTACCTTTTTTATCGTTTTAATCATAAATACGGAACTTGGAGTGGTATATGAGTAGAGCATATTTTCACCTATTTTGACCTATTTTGACCTATTTAAGCATATGCTTTTTATCGAGAAACGAGAGCGTAAGTTAAAGTCGGCTCTCACCGACTTCGATATACCCGTTCCTCATAAAAAAACATGTTTAACAGTGTTCCTGCGTTCCTTAGGGTGACCATCCGAAAGGTATGCTACATTTTTTGATGGTGGGAGGTGGGTAGCGGGGGGACTTGGTTCACTTTTTTGCTCATAACTTGAGAACCGTTCATCCGATCTTTATCATTTCTTTGGCAAATCAATTCATTTTGTTAATTACTAACTACTTCGTCGTCAATCCAAAACTTAGGATATATAAAGTTTTTCCAAATTGCGGGGCAGGGGCGTGGCCAAAATTTGAAACAAATCTGATCTGCGTGCAGATAAAATAAGCATTTGTCCCAAACATGTCAAACCTCTATCTCTTACCATCTCTGAGATATAGGTGTTCATACACACGGAAGAACACGGCGGACACGGCACGGACATTCTATTTACTCGGTTTGATCTGATCAAAATATATAACCTATGGTCGGAAATGATTTCTTCTGCTTGTTTTTGCACGACTTTAGTATAACCTTTTTACTCTACGAGTTACGGATATAAAAATTACAAATATTTTTATTAGTCCAATGCCAAAATTTCGAATTGACCAACAACCAAAAAAAAAAATCCCTAAATCCAACCTTATTTGTAATGCTGCCACTAAGAGCAAGAAATTTTATACTAATATTGGCTTAGGAATTCCAGCAAGCTACCAAAATTTTGTTTCGATGGATGCCCTGGATGCTAAAAATCCATTAGATATGCGCGATTGTCAAGGGGCCCATGGAAGAGTATAATACTAGAATGTTGTGAGTGAACCACTGAACCGAAACCGTAGTAAAGTTTGCTCAAGAAACCATGTAATAAGCCGTAACAGTGGTTCTTGATCCACAGAACTAAAGCAGTCCTAATTCTCAATCGTTTTCCATCTTAGCATTATATTGTAATAGAAGGCACCCTCCATACATTGGTACGCCCCATTAGAATTTTAAACCCAAAACGAAGAAGTAAAGGTTACTTGACAATGGCTATTTATCAAATCTTTATCTAGCAGAATTCGCGATTTTTTGACCTTTCCGATCCTCACCATCTGTCTATTACAAATTACAAAATTTTGCAAATTTTGTTGTATCAACTCATAGTCGAAATTTTGCCAAGTTCTAATATTTTTAATCCGATTGAAAAAGACACCTCATATTTACCCGTCTCCAATTGCCAACCATCAAATCTTCGCTATTATCTAAACTCATTATAAAATTTTGCAAATTCTTGTTGCGCTTGATCTACACTTCATACTTAAACGTCTATTTACCCATATTCATGACAATCTTTCTTTTTTGTTTCCCTTTCCTTTCTCCTTTCTTCAATAATACTGAGACTGAAATCGATTTTTGAAAAATTCCTAAAAATCCTTAAGAAAATTTGGTTTTGTCATCAATTTATTCTTGATTGGCATTATTACGTGCAAAAAAAGTGAAGAAAGAAAAATCAAACTCTCACACGTATTTATCCAGCAACTCTTAACTCAACTCAATGTGCTGACAACCTGGCGTATTCGTAATATCAGCATAAATTTTAATGTAAGTGCCCCTCTTCCATCCGCATCCTCTTCCCAGCCACTTAAAGCTCACGTACTACTCCGACAGGATGCATTAAAACCGATTCCCACACACAGCTCAGCAGAGGAAGCCGCAGAATGTTCGCTTAGCAAATAATGCTCTGCCCCAGCTCCTTCAACATTTACTCGCAGTGAGAAACTTTTCAATGTTTAAGCAGCATCTTGAGTTCCTCTTCTTGCATAATTATTGAAATTTTTTATTCAAAAACTTTTATAATTTACAAGCAGGCAATCGATTGAGAACTTGACTGTGGCGATGGCAACTTAACAAAGTTGCCAAACTTTGCATAGGCGCTGAGACAATCGAAAAGTTGCTGGTTCAAAACGACATTTTTTTATCTGAAGAGCCTGACTGCATAATGAAGGCTTTAAGCATAAATTTTGTATAAAAAATTGAGTGTAAAAAATGCAACATGAAGTGTGTTTATGCTCAACATGGCGTATGATTAATGCGATGATGAAGTGAACTTGCCCCCAAACCTCCCTGTTGAGTGCGTCCAAGTGTCGCCAGCGTCATGGCGTGTAGAGGACAGCATGGCGTCAGGGAAAACCAATGATGGCACTAAGTACACTAAAAAATATTCAAGATATGATTAAAAAATTTAATAATCAGTATATCGAAAATAATGCATGAAACTTATCTGATAGAATTTAAATTTCTTAGAGATTAAAAAATATTTCTAATTTTTTAAAGCTACAGTTTTTTCTCTCCGTGTGTAACTAAATAAGTTCTCATTTCTAGTATTGGTTTATACTGCTGTTTCATGCTGGGAGGCGTGATTGTTGACTTAGAAAATTGCAGCTGCTGTTAAGTGTTGAGTTTAGTTTTCAAAATGCGCTTTCATGATTGTCCCCCACACATTTTCCAATCGATAAGTTAACTCCCCTGTGGCTGCACCTGCACCTGCACCTGTTCACATACCTGTCTGTTGTGGCTCAGTTCAACCGAAGGGTGGCGGTCCTTTCTTATTAAGCCTTACCTCATTTAAAGCGATTGGTAGCGATTTGCTGGCTAATTGTTTGGACTTTTTTGTTCGCCACTTCTTCTGCAGCACTCAAAACTAATTACTGCATCAAATTGCTTATCCTTAGATTATGTGTCATATAACAACACAGTTTATTGCCCGGCCGCACCCCTGAGTTATAATATTTTGATATGTTGACAAAAAGCAAGCAAATTGTTTTGGGGTGTTTCGGTGAAATTTTTATGTATGAAGTCATTGACCATTTTGAGGCCCACACGGCGTATGAGTAATGGAAAGCCAAATAGCATAGGCGAGGCGCATAAACATAAAACTGATGGATTTTCCTTGCTCGATATTGATATAAATAAATGTTGAAGCAAGGAGGCCAAATACCAAACATATTGATATTCGGTAAAGTTATCTAAATAGAGATAGGAAGGAAATTTGTATATAAAGGGAATTTACATTAAATAACACAAGTTTACAAAAAAAAGCCCATTTTTTGCAACAGAGAACTTTGCAACCGTCCCTTATGTATTTTTGGCTGCTGATCTCAGATAAATTGTCCGTTTTCTCCCAGCACGTCAGGTTTATGAGATATTTGCATACACGTGTGTTTAGAGAGGTATCCTTACATTTGTTGGTCGTGTGGCCACATTAAGTGCCCTACTCGAACCAACTTTGTTTTAATGTAAGCTGCATTGAATGACGTTACAGAAAAACCAAACACGAATTTTTACCAATTTTTGGATTTGAACATTAAAAATGTGGTTATTTTTTGAAAAAATCGATTTTTTTGCAAGTTTTAGAAATTCTGTAAATTTTTCCGCTAATATTAAAAGTCTTAGAAAAAAATAGTTGGTAGTCCTTTGTTTCTTCTTATTTCAATTATTTTCAGTTTTTCGATTTCATTGCGATTTTAAAAGTTCAAATACATAATGAACGGTTGCAAAGTTCTCTGTTTCAAAAGTTGGCCTTTTTTTGTAAACTTGTGTAATCATCAAATAAGTATTCTAGCTATGTTCTTGGGGGGGTACAGTTTATACGCACCGTTTTCATGACGCTCGGCAAATCAATGCTACAACTAATGGACATATCTGAATTTATTTAATTAGCCCATTTAAATTGAGACTAAAAGGTTATTTAATTTTTTTTAAGAATTGATGAATAATTTCTTTTATATATTGTAAGGTTTTTTAACGCACCTGTTTAGAAGATGAGATCATTGAAGAAGAAATTCTACCAAATTTTTAATAACATCTTTTAAAATTCGATTCCATTCCGCTTTTACATGATCCAAAAGGTTTCCCATGTTTGTAAGGCTAAGATGATTGTCCAAAAATTTTCAATCGGATTGAAGTTGGGATTTTGTGCTGGCCACTCCATCAATTGAACATTTTGTTTCTAAGTCCATTCCATTACAACTTTCGCTGTGTGTCAATCAATTTCTTTTTCGGTATAAGCACATTTCTCCATAAAATTGGGAAGATGGGCTTGCAGAATATAAAGATAGTTCTCCCTTTGCATGACACTATCTACTAAATGCGTTTCTGCCGCCATGCTTAATAATTTGGCTTACAGACGTTCCCTGGGTGTACAACAGTAGTATTGGTTTCCACTTAACTGAAAACAGTTCAAATCAGATAACACGTTTCCAATCATTGAAAATGGGTTAAAGGGGATCATGAAGTTGTGCAAATGTATGTAACAGGAAGAAGGAAGCATTTCCGATCCTATAAAGAATAGATATTCTTGATCAGCATCAACAGCCGAGTCGATTTAGCCATGTCCGTCTGTCCGTCCGTCTGGTCGTCTATCGATCTCAGAGATTATAAGAGATAGATGAAAATTTTTGCATGTACATAGGTGTATACCGTACGATCAAGTTTTAAAGTTACAACATCGCTTACTATATATTATCTTAGGCCCTAAATGTATCCATTCTGAAACGCACAATGGCATCTGGGCACCGAAGTTATTCACAAAACAAATTGTGTCGCTCATCTCTGAATGAGATCGCACGGCGTTTCAGTATACACCTTATATGGGTGCCTGGACATCGGAACATAGAAAGAAATGAGTCTGCGGACAAACTGGCCAGAATAGGTACCACCATTGAGCTCCCTTCACGGAAGAGCATGATAGGGATGCCTATGGCGACATATAGCGAGGCTTACGTGGCCAACATTCGACCCAAAAACGTACTAACACACTTTTACGTCACAGAGGGGACCACATATCGTTTCTGTTGGGGACTCTCACGGGTCACTGTCTTATTGGCAGACACGCAACACGTCACTTACCATGACTTCTGCAGAAGTTGCGGACACGAAGAAGAGGAGGATGGTACAACACCTCGTGTTGAACGACATAAGTAGAATTAGACTCAGGACACTTGGTCAACCTCTGCTACTCAACCTCTCGGAGACATCCGGGCTAGAGATCCCAGCTCTAATCAAATTTATTCTGCCCACACAATGGTTCAGTAACGAGGACCCCCTTCAGTATTAACGAGAAAGGCAAGGCTAACTTCGTCCGTGCCGAAGTTTTTATACACTTGAAATTGAAAACTTCGCAGATCAGCTTAAAAACATTTAATATTACCCATGACCTTGATTGAGAGCGGTAATATTCGATTGAAAAAAACCAGTTTTTCTCAATAAAACCCATTTTTTCGACCGATCATTTGTATGGCAGCTACAAGAAGTAGTCATCCGATCCGGTCGGTTCCGACATATTAGCAGCGTGCAGACAAAGGAAGACTCTGTGCAAAATTTCAGCTCGCTAGCTTTAAAACTGAGGGACTAGTTCGCGTAGAAACAGACAGACGGACAGACGGAAGGACGGACAGACGGACAGACGGACGGACAAAGCTTCTGTTAGCTCGTCACGCTGATCAAGAATATATATACTTTATGTGGTCGGAGATGATTCCTTCTATGCGTTGCAAACTTCTGGGCAAAATTATAATACACTTTTCAAGTGTATAAAAAGGGTTAAGCCTAGTACGGAGGGCAATTGATTTTTATGACTGCCTCATACTCCTGCACCAGACAACCAGGATGGAATCTTGCGCCACGCTTGCGCAACTTGTCTTGTTGCCCCAATGGATGAATTGAGCCATCTTGCGTTGCAGCGATATGTGAACCTGAGTGGGGTCCTTCTTGCCCTGAATGATGTTCCAAATGGAAATGAAACAATTACGATTGGACTTATCCCGTCCCGTGCAGACCATTAAATTGAACCCCTCCCCTTATACTTCTTTCCTTCCCTTCCTCCTCCCTTTCCACACCCCTTCCCCTTTCCACTACCCTTCCCCCTCGCCATTGGGAATTCCTAAACGACTTGATAGCTAAAATCGTCCCCAGTCATCATAAGCAGATTGAGATTATTATAAGTAGATTGAGTAGTTTTTCATAAGTAATTTTTCGCAACCATTTTTTTCGAAATGAAGAAGAAAGAGTAAGCGTTCCCGTAAATGCCATTTTATTGGCTTAAAGTTGACACTTGCCATGACTATAAAAAAGTAAATGTTTTTATCGAAATTTATATATTTTTTTATCGAAAACCATGAACTCTCTACATGATGTAATTAAATACCACACTAGTAACCGCAATTGACATAGCCATTATTAAATGTCCATCACACACGGTCATGTAAACATTTTACCAGTACAATGTAACCAAATGTAAACCACGTCAACACAACAACAACCACAATAATAAACTAAACGCTGTCAAAGCTCTCCACACAAACATATGTTTATGTATCTGTATCTAAAAGTGTCAACTTAGTATAACCATAAATTTTATATGAGTCTTTTTATTTTTGAACAACATTTTAGTTACACCAAAAAACCAACACAATATTATTTCGTTTACATTTACTCAAGCACACTTTTGCCGCCCGCCAACTTTTGATTAGAAAATATGCCATTTGAGTTTGTGAACAATCTAATTAAAAAATACTTCAAGAGCTCTCAGAAGATTCAATTAAAAATTGTTAGCTAAATATAGAAAAGCTGGCTGGCAAATCCCAAGGCAGGAGCAACAAATCTGCGTTTTGCACACACAATTTATAAACAGTGAAAACTAAAGGCAGCAAAAATGCCATAATCCGGCAGAACAGCAGCAGTGGCCTGCCAGTCTGTGCATATTTTATGAATCATTCATTGTTATTTCGCCAGTGAGAAGGAAGGGACAGGCAAAGAGAAGCTTTAAGCTCTTAATTGGCTATTGAAAGTGGGCGAAAAATAAAAGAAGAAAGCATGCAGCAAGTTGGTGGGTCGAATGGAACTTTATGAATGAATTTTCCGGGTAAAGAGCATCATAAAATACCAAATGAGCTATTCCACCTACATTTGATTTGAGGCAGCAAACAGACTGCGCAGTTGATTGAATTATTTCACCTTTTTAAATTAAGCGCGTAATTTATTTAATTTATGGAAAACAAACACATAACTTTCAGTAGGCAGAAGGGGGGAATTATTTATGTGATTTTTGCATTTAAATAAGAAAACAAAATATGGACAAAACAAATTCATTGCAACATTCATAAAGCCAAAAGTAGAAAGTTGTCAAAAAAATGTATTGTTTTGAAATTCATTTATTTATAGGTTTGAGTTAAATAAACACACACACTGGCAGGCTGTATAAGCTTTTATGACAGTCATCAAAGAGATTTTATCAGATAATGTGCCATGTATATGTTGGTTTATCTCATCTTCTCTTCAAGTAAGTTCAAATTATTATTCGACCGTGAAAGGCCTCTAATTAAAAAAGAAAAACCACACTGATGTGCCTTCCTATATCAGCAGAAAAAGTTTCTCAAAAGTTGCGGTTAAACTAACGGAATAAGTACGAGAATTAAAAACAACGATTGCGAACAGAATTCGCAATTAAGGAGCTGGAGACTTATCGCACTTCCAGCATGCTGGCGGCATTATCATCATCCCTGGAGTCTATTTCCCAAAAGATTGTTGCACCCCAGCTAAGCCCCAGGATTGGAAAATGAAGTTGATAATGATGGTACGATTTTTTTTGTGATATGAAATCTATAAAAATATTAATTTGAACTGTTAATATATAATAAGCACAAATCAATCGGTCAAGGTCTGTTTGTCATCGCCAGTAATGCACTAATGCACTAGCGTGAGACTCTTGAAGTCTGATTCCACAGAAGTCACCCGCAATGATGAGGAAGCTGTCTTTTGCATAAGATCGCAGAGCCATCAAAAGATTACTGTCTCACAAAAATCCATTAATCTTCTTCACAATCCAAATCATAATAAATGGAATTCCATTCCATTATTTATTCGTTGCTGGATATCGTCTGCATTCTGCTGGACTTTCTGTTCCAGATCGCCTCCTGTCCCACCGCCTGCCTCTTTCAATTCCATTTCGTGGATGTAACAAATTACCGCACTCCAGGAAATGCGATGGATTGGATATGGAAGCAAGATAATAGCGCTACCACAGGATAAGACAGGAAAGAAAACACCCCCCTGGGAGATCTACTACAGCGGTCATGCTACCAAGCACGAGTTTGAGTGCGGCTTTGCAGTGCAAAATATTTCAATATTAGTCTTATCTGTGCTCACGTGCCAACAGAAGACAAGAAAGACCCGATAAAAGACGAATTCTATGAGCGCCTGGAACAACTACACTAAAAAAAAAATATTTTCTACAGTATGGAAATTAGCCATAAAATAATTTTTTTTCTTAATTGTAGAAAAATTTCTTGTTTATAGACATTTTTTTCTTAAATTAAGAAAGCATAACCCTTAGATAAGATTTTCTAGAAAATAGTTTCTTAAATTTAGAAACTAATTTTATTTTTCTTAAATTTAGGGTAATTTTTCTAGATATTTTCCTAAAATCTTTCTTAAATTTATGGCAGATTTGCCCTTGAATTAAGAAAAGAAATGCATAGCAAAATAGAGCGACTGCCATTAAAGTAAGTAAAACGCCCTTATTTTGAGAAAATCAAGTTTCTTAAATTTAGAAAAATTTGTTCAGAAACTCACCCTAAAATTTAGAAAGATTAATCTAGAAATTCGCCCTAAAATTTAAAAAATGTAAAAAAGAAAGCCGTGAGAACGCCACACGCGTGCTCCCAGCTGTGTACATTATTAACTATGGTAAATACGCTACGTTTTACTTATGGCAAATAGTCGAGTGGGCTAAGGCGTCGTCCGAGTGTTCAGTATTTGAGAGAGGTCCCGTGTTCAAGTCCCAGTAAAGTAAGTAAAAAAAAATTGTTAATGCGCTTATTTCTAAATTAATTATATATCTATCTCTATAGGTTAGGAAAAAGTAGTTTGGTGTGAGGAGGTGGTGCTGGCGGTGGGGGGGAGGAGGATGGGACAAACCCTAAAAACCAAACGGTTGGGGCGGGGTGGATCCAAAAACACAACCACACACGGGTTAGTCCGTGGTTGGTTCTACCCAACCTCCTCCTAAAATTTATTTTTAAGTGCTTACTGTCAACTGCTTCCTCCTTATGCCAGCGCTGCCATAACCGCTTGGGAATTTTAAATCGATCTAACACCAAAAATTGTTTAATTGTTTTTTAGAAAAATTGCCCTGAAATCTAGAAAAGCATTTTCTTAAAAATAAGGTGAATCGCCTTTGACCCCTTTTTTAGGGCGAATTTCTAAATTTTAGGGCGATTTGGCCTGTTTTTTTTTGTTTTGGGTGGTTGGGGGGTTGAGGGCAAAAAGAGGGGGGGTTTTTTTTTTTAAAAAAAAAAAAGGGTTTGTTTTTTTTGTTTTTTTTTAAATTTATAAAAAAAAACTTTGAGTGTAGAGACATCCATAAGGCGACCTGAAAGTCCCCTGATCAACGAACTCGAAACCAGATTGATCACGTTGTGATCGACGGTAGGCATTCATCAAGTGTACTAGATGTGCGCGCGATTCGAGGAGCCAATATTGACTCGGATCATTGCCTTGTCGCAGCCAAGGTACGCACACGGCTCAGTGTGGCACATGCCTCACGCTCTGGCACGCTCGAAAGCGAAACGTCCAGGAGCTGCAATCACAATGGACCTCCGAAGCCTACACAGCTAAACTCGCCCAACTGCTTAAGGAATCCCCCCCATTCCCTTCCGATATAGGCGAACAATGGAATCGTACATCACACTCCATGAGAGCGGCTGCCGAAGAGGTACTCGAGTACTCCGAGTCCCCTCAAAGGCGGTCTTGGTACGATGAGGAGTGCCTACGCGCTACTGCAGAGAAAAACGAGGTCTACAAGACATTTTTGCAGACGAAAGCGGATGCTGATAAAATTGTTTACCAGAAGAAAAGGAAAGAGGAGAAGCGCCTATTTAGAAGAAAAAAGAATGAGCAGGAAAGGCGCCTGCGCGAGGAAGTCGAGATGTTATTTGGCATGAGTGAGACTCGAACATTTTACCAAAAGTTTAAGCAATTAACAGAAGGTTTCAAGCCCAGATTCGCACAATGCAAAGACGAACAGGGTAATCTGGTCACAGATCCGCAAGTGGCGCTTAACAAATGGAAAAGTTACTTCTCCAACCTACTGGGAGGCAATGACGAACATGATGCCGCCTTTAGAGAAGTAACGATGCCACCAATCGACAACATAGAGATAGACCCGCCGACCCAACAGGAAGTCTGTTTAGCCATACGAAGGCTAAAGAACAACAAGTCGCCAGACGCGGATGAGCTGCCCGCTAAATTGTTCAAGGCTGGAGGCGAAGAATTGGTAAGGTGCATGCACCAACTTCTGTGCCGTATATGGGTTGACGAAAGCATGCCCGACGATTGGAATCTAAGTGTTCTCTGTCCAATCTTTAAAAAAGGAGACCCTGCAGCAGAGCTGTAATGTATTCATTACTTCCCGTATTTAATTACTTTTCATTACTATAAACACAATTTTTTAGGTAATGCAAAAACAATTAATGATTACGATTTTTTTTATAATCGTAATTGTAAGGTGGAATTATGATTATTCAGTGATTATTCCAAAATTTAATTACTTTTACAATTACTTGGATAATTGTTACGGTAAAGGGTGAATATTCCAAAATTTAATTACTTTTACAATTACTTGGATAATTGTAACGGTAAAGGGTGATTATTGAGTAATTGTGCTTGAAATGTTGAATTATTTTGTATTTGTAATCAAGTTTGGAAAGCACCAAATTTAATGGTTTGATCAAGGTAACAAAACCAAAACAAATAATAGCAATCATTTAATTTAATTATGGTCCTTCCTTATTTTTTTAAGCGAGCAATAAGTTTTTAAAACAAAGAAGTGGACAAACTTTTTCTTCTAGTTTGATATCGCTTATACAAATCAGTTTTTTATTTTTAATCATTGTAGTAGTAGTCTAATGTTACTTCAAATATAAAAGGAGCACAGATTAAACAGTCAACAGGGAAATTAAAAATTAAATAAAATTATAAAAATAAAACTAAAATGGACATTGATTTTGATTCGGATGATTCGGTCCAAGACCCGGACTACGTTCAACAACCAAGCTGCTCGAAAAGGACTAAGCCGAATGCAGAAAAGGCAAATAACATAGCAAAAATTCCAAAAATATTTAATTTTTTCAACATTATTAATAACGTAAGTTAACTCTAAAGTAATTTAATATGTTAAATATAATTTTTCTAAATGGATATAGGATCAGAGCTCTAAAAAGCTTGGATCAATAAGCGCGACTTGCAACTCCTGTGGATCAATTATTAAAGGTTTTCTTACCATAACGTCTAATTTTATCAAGCATTTGCGCATCAAGCACCCTGATATCTACGTTGAGTTCATTAATGCTTCACAAACCTCGAATGTAGAAGAACCAAATGACACATTTAATTACAGAGTTATGTGCTATATTATTCAATCTGCAGTACCTATTTGCACTGTTGAAAAAACGTACTTTAAAAATATGTTTAAAGAAACTAATCTGCGTGTTATGAGTCGGCCAAAACTCGTAAAAATGCTGGACGAGCGATATACTAATAACTGTGAACTAATTAAAAACACATTAGCCAATATCAAATATGTGTGCACGACTGCGGACATTTGGTCTGATAAACACCGCAGCTTTTTTGGCTACACGTGTCACTGGATAAATAAAAAAATATCAAAGAAAGTCGGCTGCACTTTCTTGTAAAAGGTTTTCAGGAAATCATACCTATGACCGCGTTGTGCAAATGATCTGCAAAATAAACAATGAATTTAACTTGAATCCTATAAAGATTATTGCCACTATAACAGATAATGGCTCGAATTTTGTCAAAGCATTCAAGGAATTTGGGATAGATAACCTGAACAAAGATGATGAAACAAATGATCAAAGCGATGACGATTCCGATCGAGTTCCTGAGCCCGTGGAACTACAGTGTAACGCTTTACCAAAACACCTAAGATGTGCAAGTCATACCCTTAACTTGGTAGCTTCCGCTGATTTCATTAAAATCCTTGGTAAAGATAAGCTATTAATGAAAAAGCATTTACTGGTCAGTATATATATTAAACTACTTTACTCTATATATATTCGCAATATATTATTTCGTATTTTCTAGATTTTTAGTAAATGTAGTGCATTGTGGCGTAAGTGCAACTGGCCTAAGTCATCTGAGATCATAAATCAAGTATTAGGAGCAGCTTTAATAAACCCTGTTGTCACAAGATGGAATTCAACATATGATTCAGTCTGTCGTATTTTATTACATAAAACAAATCTGGCAGAGCTATGTGACAAATTGGGCATGCATAATACAAAATTTTCCCACCGAGATATTCAATATTTGGAAGAATACCGATCTTTAATGACACCAATAGCAACAACGTTAGACTTTCTTCAGAAAGAGAACAATTTATATTTTGGATGTCTTATTCCAGCATTAACTACCCTGGCAGTTAAGTTGAAGAGAATCTCTGATTCTTCTGATGTCTTAAGCTTAAGGAGTGTTGCGGTTGCGATTCTGGAAAAAGTGATGGAGCGCTTTTCCATTTTTTTCCAACTTTCGACAGAAGCAAACTGCGCTATAATTGCATCTGTTTTATTACCAAGCGTAAAAATGCAATGGTTTAATTGTCTCATAAAAATTGCTTTGCATGGTCGGCAATATGATGAAATTCTGGAAATTGTTGTAGCAGAAGCTGTGAAATATGTCTGTACATATAAAAATACAATGGACACAAGTAAGGATATAGTCCCCAAGCATGAATTCTATGATTTCGACGAAACCGGTAGGGAAACAAAAATCTTTTTGCAATTCAATGACTTCTTATTTCTTTGTTTTATTTTAAAACCGATGGCTTGGCCAAATCAGAAATCAAAAAAGTCAGATACTTCTATAAACATAATTTATATTTTTAATTAATATTGTTTTAGATGGAGCCCAACCAACAGATAATAGTGTTGACGCTTCGCTGTGTGTAATAAAACACGATATTAAAGAACAGTTGGGAAGATATTTGCTTGATCCGTCTACAAATTTCGAGATGCTTGAAAAATATTCAATGCTTAAAGAGATAGCGATCAGGTATAACACGCCACTAACGTCGTCAGCCCCTGTTGAAAGAATGTTTTCATTTGCCAATATAATTAACGACTCAAGACGCCATGCCCTTTCCGATTTTTCTTTTGAAAAACTAGTGGTGATGAAGGCCAACATGAACTTCATGGATGATATAATATAAGATTGTTATTTTTTCAAACAAAAAATATGTAATATAAATAATGAATGTTATAATTGGGCTTAAGTAATTTCATTTGGAACCTAAAAATTCATAAATAATTTGACTTTTCAAGCACAATTACTCAATAATCACCCTTTACCGTTACAATTATCCAAGTAATTGTAAAAGTAATTAAATTTTGGAATAATCACTGAATATTCGTAATTCCACCTTACAATTACGATTATAAAAAAATGGTAATCAGGAATTGTTTTCAGTTATGTGAAAAATGGTAATGGTAATGGTAATGGTAATTCAAGTTTACAGCTCTGCCCTGCAGTATATGATATACTCATCCGATCCGCCTGATGTTAACATTTTTGAAAAGCTTGATAAATATAAAGCACACGTGCCAAGTTGTAATCAAAAAGCTTTGAAGCTGACTGCATGGCGAAGCTTTTTTCAAGGGCATCTTTTAATTTGTTTATAACTTCAAAAGTTCATAACTTTTAAACTATAAAAGTCTCCATCTTTTTGAAAACACCAAAATTTAAGATATGTTTAGAACATTTGATTGTATATTCTCAGAAGCTATAACATGGTGGTTAACACTGAGAAAAAATTGTATGTAATTTTTAGCAACATTTAGTTAATATTATTAAATAATTAAAAAATCTATAAAATTATAATTTGAGTAGATACAGTAAAAATCTTTCCATCGATATCAACTTGAGACCTATCCGATAAACAAATCCGTTTTTAAAAAACCCTTTTTTTCCATTTTTTCGTTTTTGACGATTTTTGAAATTGTTTATAAAATTAACAAAAAATTTTTGTGCAAACCCGCAAATTACGTTTTGGTGGGCATGTCGATCTAATTTCGGATTTTTTTTTATTGAAATGAAAAATAAAAAATTTTTTAGCTGTTCGGTTTATAAAAGAATGACCCATATGGGCTAATCCGAAAATTTTTAAACCAAGGGTTGAAATTTAAAGTTGCCCAAAATCCAAATGCTTGTTAATGAATAATAGGGTACATATTCAAGCTTCAAAATATGTAAGCAATATTGTTCTACGGTGGTTTGTCTGCTCTTGGCAGAGGCATACCTACACCTTCCTCTTGCTTCTATTAATTCTTGAAAAAAAAGGGTTTTTTTATTGGTCACAAAAATGGTAAAAACAGTCGTTATAGTATTTTCCGCTTGGCAAAACTTAAAGTTTGTTTCATTTCCTTTAATTTAAGGTACTTATTATATTTGTAGGATATCTAATATATATTAAAAATTTAAACTAAAAATCGGTTTGCTGTGTGTAACGTCCGCAACGGAAAATTGGGTTTTTTTTTTCATTTAGCAGAATGAATTTTAATAATTCGGTTTTCCAAACTTGCTTTATAAACATAGTTTTTTATGCCCTTTAAACTGATGAAAAAAAAATATACCTTTATTACACATATTTTTGAAAAAAAATAATGCCAAAATGTGTAACGTCCGCAACGGCAAGAAAATACTGAAAATTTTTTTTTAATATGAGGTTGGGAATAGGTGTTTATAATGGTTTATTGCCTGCTGAGTCTGAATCTGGGCTCTATATTGCTCTAGGTTTGTTTAAATAATATTAATATTAATAATTAATAAATATCGATAAAAATCGGAATTTCCAACATCGGAAAATGAAAACCCAAATGAAATCGAGTTTAATCATTACTAACTGAATTTCAAGCCGATCGGATGAAAAATAATTTTTTTGCAAGCAGAATTTGACGGAAATTTTCCTCGTGGGCGGATTTTTCAAAATCGGAAAAGCACGTGTCGAACTATTTCGCGTACTAAGCTTTTACGCCCCGGGCGGCAAATTTTTAGGGGCGGCAATTTTTGAGGGCTGTGAGTTTTAGGGGCGGGAAGTTTTTGGGGCGGCAAAGTTTAGGGGCAGCAAATTTAAGGGGCGGTAAATAATTACAAAATTTATATTGATTATTCTCTTAAATTAAGAAATAGTGGTATTTCTGAAAGTGATTTAGACTTTGCTGTCATTTCAATATGGAGAACGTTGCAAGATTCTGCACTTCAAGATCTAGTAATATAAGAAATATTCATTGAATGCATTTTTGAAAGCTTACGAAGCAGTATAAAGGGATTAAAGAGCAGAGGTCTACCATAGACAGAGTCAAACATGCTGCTATATTGATTATGTTCTCAAGGGACTATGCTGGAGGGTGCAGATTTGTAGTATGCCTTGAAAAGTTCTTATGAAACAAAGGTTGTGTCAACTGAACAATAATTAAAAAAAAATTGTTTTTATCAAAAAAAATAACCACAATTTCCATACTGAAGTCCAAAAATTTCATTCCAATGAGCAAAATGAGTTCTTTAACAGTTTGTTACATGGACTAAAAAAAAACAATGTATAGTGTTAATTATAAAAGACTAATTACACTATGCAACAATTTTTTGAACCCGGCTTCTAAATAGTTGATCCTTATGTAAAATTTCACGCTGAATTCAAATCTGCTCTCAGATATGTCAAAAGTAGAACGGTTTTTGAGATATCGCGAAATTTTCAATTTTAGTGTTTTGAAAAGAGGTAGGTCTACTGAAATGCCATTTTCTCTGATTTTAGTCCACCGATATGTATAAACTGTAACAAAAAATAAAAGATAATAAAATTATTTCTTAAAAAAACGACAGTTGTTGTAAATCCAACCAAAAATGACGAAGTTATAGCACTTCAAAGTTGGATTTTTGAAAATTTTTTGATAATTTTTAATTTTTTGCTGACTTTTATTGAGTTTTTTTCAATCTTACCATTAAAATTGCTCAGGTCTCAGATATTGACAGGATTGGGTAATCTTTAACGAGCATTTTTTGCCCTTGGTCATCAAAATCGGATGAAAAATAAACGCTATATTCACAATTAAGTAAACATACCTCTGTTTGAGAGTATTTTTTTGCTAGTTTTTTCAGTATAAAAATCACATCTTAGCAAGCCAAATAAGAATAAACGTTGATCATTAGGAGTTTGTATTGCAGTTCAAGGTTGGATAAAAGTACTCAAATGATGTAGACCGCTTTTGTTTTTTGTGCAGACTGTGTGTTTCTCGCAACAAGAACCAGCAATAGTCTCCCATCATTGCCGGATCCCACTTGCCTTGGTAGCGAAACTCCATCTGCTGCATTTGCTGATGGAAGCGTTCGCCATGCTCGTCGCTTTCGTCGCCTAGGTTGTCCGGGAAAAAATCCAAATGGGAGTGCAAAAAGTGAATTTTTAATTACATATTTACACCTTTAAAAATAAAAAAATTGGTAAATATAAAACTCGATGAAAAACAGACTGAGATTATACCAATTTTTTAGTAGTTTTCCAATAAATCATCAACCATTTCTTTATAGTCCTCACTTCTTTTGCTTCCCAGAAAACTAGACACTACTGCGCAAAATGATTCCCATGCTTTTGCCTCGTCTGCTGATAGTGCCGAGTAAAATTCTCTGTCGCTCATTAGCTTTTTGATTTGCGGATCCACAAATACGCCTTCTTTAATTTTGACGCCAGAAAGTTGTAAGAATCGTCGTTTTAAAAATTCAAATGCCGCAAAATTTTCATTTTTATGGAGAGCTTTAACGAAGTTTTTGAAGAGACCAAGCTTAATATGCAACGGAGGGAGAATAATTTTGTCCTTTTGAACTAGGGGCGGAAATTTTAAGTTATCTTCTCCGACTACAAAATTGGCCCTTCCATCCCAGTCTTTACGCAAGTAATGTTCACTGCGATCTCGGCTGTCCCATCTGCACAAAAACAGCAATGCTTTGTCCATCCTTGTTGCAAGCCTGTTACCATTGCTCAACTTTCAGATCGGCACAGTTTTTCCACCGGTGAACTGCAATACAAACTCCTAATGATCAACGTTTATTCTTATTTGGCTTGCTAAGATGTGATTTTTATACTGAAAAAAACTAGCAAAAAAATACTCTCAAACAGAGGTATGTTTACTTAATTGTGAATATAGCGTTTATTTTTCATCCGATTTTGATGACCAAGGGCAAAAAATGCTCGTTAAAGATTACCCAATCCGTCAATATCTGAGACCTGAGCAATTTTAATGGTAAGATTGAAAAAAACTCAATAAAAGTCAGCAAAAAATTAAAAATTATCAAAAAATTTTTCAAAAATTCAACTTTGAAGTGCCATAACTTCGTCATTTATGGTTGGATTTACAACAACTGTCGTTTTTTTAAGAAATAATTTTATTATCTTTTATTTTTGTTACAGTTTTTACATATCGGTGGACTAAAATCAGAGAAAATGGCATTTTAGTAGACCTACTTTTTTTCAAAACACTAAAATTGAAATTTTCGCGATATCTCAAAAACCGTTCTACTTTTGACATATCTGAGAGCAGATTTGAATTCAGCGTGAAATTTTACATTAGAATCAATTGCTAAAAGTGCGGGATACAAAAACTTTTCAAATTTTGTGACATAGTGTTATCAAACAAGAATAAATATTTTCACATTAATTCATCATAGTTCGCGTCCATCTATTTCGCGATATTTTCCGAATTTTTGGAGCTTACAATTCTATACTGCCATTAAGTTATGTTTCCAAAAGACGTAGTCCAACTCGTCCAATTATATCAGCCTCCAGTAAAAACCTCTGCAGGCACCCTACAAGGAACGTTTTTTTGGAGTAAAAAACTAATTTCGAAACGCATTTGCCATCAAACTAGAAAACCATGTTCGACCTCAAAACAATTTTTTTTCGGCCCATCGAAGTCAATTTGTATTTAAATTTTGGTTAAGAAGATATGTAAAATACGTTTTCACAATTAAGGCCTTCGTCATTCCTAATCAAAATCCAGCGTACGTCCCTTTATGTTACAGAGAAGTTTTTGATGGAAAGAATTAGAAAAACTTAATTGTAATTATAAAAAAAAGGTTAAAATTTAGGACTATTCAAGGGGGAAGGGGGGCGGCAAAGGCGACTTCCGCCCCGGGCGGCATAACTACACGGTACGCCACTGCTCAAAGTCGACTTCCATTTTTTGTAACGTCCGCAACGGAACTTTAAACAAGCATAACTTTTTTTCAAAAACAGATAAACTATTATCTTAAATTAGGTTTGAAAGTACTCCCAAAGAACTGCATTTTGCACCAAAAGTATTTCAAATATACCAAAGTGGACGCCAGCTGTGTCAATTTTAAGAAGCAAATTTGCGTACAAATGTAACGTCCGCAACGCAGGATTAGCCCATATACATTTTGTTTTGGCAATTAAAAAAGTATACCATACATGTGTTGCACACAGCTGTTTGTCTATCGAATAGTAATATCGCAGGTTAACATTTGACCCCATCATGAGGCACTCCAATTCGGCCAACTTACCGGTAAGTTTGACCATCCGAATATTTAGAAAATGGACCTCAAACCCACCTTCCTGCATTTTTGTATTCTTATAACGCAGAACAGTTCACGCTTCTTCACTTATTGTATTGGGATTTTGGCTATTACTGGACTCAACTGCTCCATCATTTTTTCTTCTACTCTTTTGGGGAACTTAATATAGTACCGCGTCTGTAACGTATTTTTATCCAGCTTTGAACTTTAACCAAAAAAGGTGCTAATTTTTCTAACCATGGTAAGTAAAAGGTATCTGAAATTTCCAGTACCTAAGTAAAGAGAAAGGTACCAAAAATGGTACAAAAAGGTACTTTTTAATAAGCCTTCTAAATCACCGCTGAAAGTACAGTCGGTGTTATCATTTTTGTCAGTTATCGATAGAAGTTAAAAGTAAAAAGTAAACTTAGTATTTAATCAAAAGCGTAGGTACAACACGACTTAGTACAGGGTATTTTGCAGTCGGGCATTCAATTGCAGCACTCTTACTTGATTATATCGTTATAGTTATTGTAAACAACCCATTTTTCATAGCTCGTTTCTGCAACGTTTATGCTCAATTTAAAAATCAGTATATTTGTGCCTAAAATTATACGAACAGTGTGAATGTGGACATACATAGGCGCAGCCCCAACTGGCAATCAATTATCTCTGTCAAACAGGCAATTTCACTGTGCAACACTATTGGAGGATGCAGCTACCGTCCTCTTCTGCTGCGACCGGTTCACAACTGGACGAGCGGAATTGGTGGCAATGATCTGAAGAAGCGTGGTTTACTGCCCACACTATGGGCGAGCTTTGCAGACTTGATAGGCAACAAGGGAATGCGGTATAAGGAACTCCATAACCCCTGCAAAGCATTGCTTTGCGGCCGTTCCGCAGGGGTGAAGTTCTGTTCTCTGTATCGCCTAGTAGTAATATAAATCCTTTTGCTATAATGAAAATAAAAAAACCTTGTACAACACTTTAAAGTTGCAGTCAACCAACAACTGTCTTTCCATGCCAGCGCTGTTAAAATCGTTTGGGAATTTTAATGCTACTTAACAGCAAAAACAGACACTGCGAGACAGCGATAAGCTCTCAGCAGCCTTCGTATGTGCGTGTGCTTCCACATCAGAGGCGGCCAAATGGAGAGGACAAGTAAGTGGGCTTGTGTTGGTAAGCAAGAGAGCTCTCTCAAGACAACACGCGTTTTACTTGCTATCCAGTGCTCACCGATTCACACAACCATAACTTCGGCTCGCGTTTGCTTAAAAACACGACTGACTTCGGCTCATATGAGCTGAAGGTGGCCGGGTCTGCTCCACATGGCCTTACAATGTTACTGAGTGAGATTTCCTCTCCACTGCCAACACAGTAACAAATAAGTTTAAGTGCAGAATTGCATTACTATAAATGAAACTATTTTTGTTTTATATTATCTCGAGATTCATTTCATTGTAACTCAATAAGAAAATACTTAATTTCCAATTAAATTTTCATTTCATTTCAATATAGTTTTATTTTATTTTAACTTCATTGAAATTTCACTTCAGAAGTTCAATCCAATCTGTGTTCCCCTCATGTAGGCAGTCTTCACTGTAAATCATTTCACACACATTCCCCATAATACCACGAAATGAGAATTGCATTAGAAATTCATGACTCCGCCTCGCCATCAGCTGTCAGCTTGAACAATATGCGTTCAATTAAGTTGTCAAATTTGGTTTAATGAGAGTGCATTAATTAGGAATTAAGCCGGAAAATAGTTTAATACTAACCCGTCCCAAAAACCACTTCAATAAGGACATTTGTTGTGTTCTTATTGTGGTTTCTGTTTACATTTGCATGACATACTCGTAAACAAGGGAGACCCTGAGACTGAGCTCTGCTGAAGGGCCGAGGACAATTGTTATTATCTGCGTATTTACAGTTAATTTGCTTATGTGTGGGTGTGTGTGTCTTTGTTTGCTTCTCTTTCCTACAGTTATTTAAATAATTTTATTGTTGTTGTTGTTGCTGTTGTTGTGCTCGCAGCATATTTACATCTGTGTTTATTTATAGCTCACCAAGAACAGCACAAAGACAAGGACACCAGCAAAGTCAAGAGTTGAAAGCATTTTGTCCCCTACCCATTTAAAAACTATCTCAATTTGCTGGTGTGTTTGTTATGCTTATCTGCACCAGAACCCAGGGACAGGTTGCCAGCTACTGCACGCGAAGGTCAGCCACATAAACAACCAAAACCCAAAAAGACAGATCAGAAAATTACTTTTCGAGGCAAATTCTGTTTCCCATTAGCTAGCCTATTATTGTAAAACAAGTTCATAACTCTTTAGGACTAACTTGTTGTTTGCCTCACAACTTTGGCCAAAAGAGAAACTGCGGTTGATGTCTACATTTTGCAGTTATTTATCACCTCTTACACTTGGGTCACGCAAGGCTAAGAGCTCCCTCTTCCACTTGACTTCGCTTTGCATGCACAATGTTTGCTTGAAAGGTGAAGGGGGGCGGCGAGGGTCTTGCAAAAGTCAACGACAAAGTGCCATGTGAACGTGCTTATAAACAATTATTTATGTAGAAAGGCAAATGGAAAGAACATTTTGGCCCAAAACACTGACTATGATAAAAGCCCAACAGAAAGTGCAAAATGTCATGAAATAAATTGTTGCCATATTTTCATTTTATTTTTTTGGACTAAAAGAAGATAAAAACTATTTGAGAAATTTGTAAATGTGCCCAACAAAAATTGAATAAAAATTGATTGTGCCGTGAAAAGTATTGGAGAATACTTGAAACGGCTTTAACAACAAGTAAGTAAGAAATTTTCACCTAACATGATACTTAACTCAATAATTTAATTCTGCAAATCCTCTTAAAATTTTCCCATCTGTCTTTGATTCATCTTCTGGACTATCATTTTTTATAAAACTTTTCCCGATTGCAATTTAACACACAATACAACAGAAATTACTTTCAGGGTGTCTGCGGCCTGGCACCTTCTACACATCCTGTTGGTCCTGTCTCTGACACAAAAAAAAAAATTAACATACAACTTGACGTTTGAAACATGCTGTGCTCGGTGCCTCATCACCATAAAAATATAAAACTTTTTGACAAAAGTTGGCTGTATTCTGTCGTTTTTTTTTTTTTTTTTGGTTCGTTGTGCTTTCTTATAATATTTAAATAATAAATGAGTTTTTGGCTGTCGGCTGCAAAAGGGGGGGCGGGCGAGGTAGAAAGGTCAGCCATTTGACAAGTAGCTGACAAGTGTAGGAATCATTGGGCCTGGAGCTGGATAAGAGAATAAATCAGTTTAATGTCTCAGCTGCAGCTCATTATAGTTGTTGTGCTGCGTCTGCTACTTCCCCGGTTAGTTCCTGATTTTTTATTGCTCTTGTTGTTGTTATTTTCTCGGGGTTCTCGCTGGTTGCTCTGGCGGTGGCGTGCAAATGTAATTGGTTTAGCTAGCAGTTTAACTTTTGCTGAACTTGAATGTTATGAAATTTCATGGCTTTCGACTCTTCGCTCCTATAACATTACGTATACGTGTTTGTCCTTGACGTATACGTAATGGGTTTTATTTATGAGGCAAACAAGCTGATGCTGCTCCGGCGGCTGCCTCATCAATCCGTATACCGTATGTTGTATATCAATTTAATTGCAGACGGAGACTTAATTAATTGTTATTCCATTGAATTTCAATTTAAGGCCATTTTTCATTTGGTCACTTCGTAAATTAGCCAAAGCCACAAAATGGCACAAGTGCTGAAGAGCTGAATTAATTCAATTTAAGAAGAGAAATGAACCACACATATGCTTGTCACTTTACATGTAAATTGGCTTTTCATTGTTGTGTGAAAACTTGAAGCATTTGTATGATTTATATCTTTAACTAAGAAATTTTTAAAGAAACCAAAAATATTAAAACGAACAACAAGTACCAAATTAAATAAAACGAGAGCGCAAGTTAAAGTCGGCTCTAACCGACTTCGGTATACCCGTTACTCATGAAAAAACATGTTTAACAGTGTTCCTGCGTTCCCTAGGGTGGCCATCCGAAATGTATGCAACATTTTTTTTTGAGGGGGACGCGGCTAGTTTTGCACATTTTTGCTCATAACTTGAGAACCGCTCATCCGATCCTTGTCACTTTTTCGGCAAATCGATTCGTTTTGCTAATTACTAACTATCTCTAGAAAGTACGAACCGTCTATCTTCAAAACTGTAGGAGATATAACGTTTTTTCCGAAAGTGCGGGGCGGGAGGGGGCGTGGACAAAATTTGAAACAAACTTGATCTGCCTGCAGGTAAAAGAAGCATTTGTCTCATACATGTCAAACCTCCATCTATTACCATCTCTGAGATCTAGGTGTTCATACAGACGCACGGACAGACGGACATGTCTATATCGACTCGGCTGTTGATGCTGATCAAGAATATATATACTTTATATGGTCGAAAATGATTCCTTCTGCCTGTTACATACATTTGCACAACTTCATGATCCCCTTTTACCCATTTTCAATGGGTACAGGGTATAAAAAAAAAACCCCAAAATACATTCCGTTCTGCAACGCTGTATGCAAATTACAACCAACCTTGGTCTACCAAACAAACCCATACCAGCCACTAAGAACTCAAACCCACTTTGGCTCGATTTCTCCTCCGCTATAAATACAACACTCCACCTTATACCAAAATCGTTTACTCCACCTTCAGTCTGTCAACAATAATTTGTCAAACTCAAAAATTCCCTTCCTTCGCACATACTCATATACACTGACGGATCGCAATCCCATTAAGCAACTTCCTCTCGCGTAGTTGATAATGATAACTTCCTTAAACACCTCTTACCTCTACACAGCTCAATATTCTCACTGACAATGATCGCTATCTACAAAGCAACTTTATTAGCTCAACACTCACAACCAAATGGCATTTGTACAGATTCATCATTCTTTTAAACCAATCGCTCACGACCCCAACGTGCAGCTTCTGCAACAACTCACAATCAACACTCCAACACATACTTGTGGACTGTCCCCACCTACAGTCTTAAAAGCAATTTTTGATCCTAACAGCCACAACATAGATGCAATAATTCAATTTCTCCAAAATACAATCTTAATAAACCTACTATAAATTCTCAGCTTTATCTCACATATTCTCTTTCCCTACTTACTCACTTTATAATTATAAGTACTAGAAATCAATTTGTAAATAATAATTCACCTTCAGATAAACCCTCATGTATGGATGTACCATCCAAATAATGTAAATATTAAGCTTAAGGCCTTGTAGCTAAAGCTTAAAGTCTGGTTTGTTCACAATTGAACCCTCGAACATATTAGAAATTAATAAATATAATTTAGTTTTATAGTAAAACCAGCTGTCCCATAGCTCGTTAATACGCCCTCTTTAGTATTTTAAAAACAAAGCGAAGAAGCTTTCAGTATAATTCACATCTATAAAATCTTAAGAATGATTTAAATTCAATTAAATATTTAGCAAAGTTTAATTTTAGTTTTTAGTCTTCTATTCGATTCAGAAACAAATCCTTATTGCGAGCACATTAAAAAAACGAAAACTGCCCAGTTGCTGCTCGGCCGCACTTTTGCCAGGAAAGGATGAAAAATAATTGCACGCACAAACTTTGCGCCCAAAGAAGGAAACAAAATCACTAAGACTTCGGGCAAGAACTTACTTTAAAGTTGCATAATTACATTAATGAAAGCCTAAACTCGCTCTTGCCGATTCAAAAATCAAACCTATCCTGGAAACATTTAACCTCTTTAAACTTACAGCATTAATGTATTTAACATTTATCAATATAAACCAATCCAATTGTGGATGATAATATAAAGTAAAACAGAAGATTTTTAAACAAAAGAAGTATAAGCAAGTCCATATTATTTTTTAATATCTTCCTTCTATCTTTTTTAAATAAAACATAGAGTTATGCTGGAATTTATCAAAAAATTAAGTGCGTTGCGCTTATTTTGGCTTTCAAAAATTCTAGTAGGTTCGAATATAAGAAAAATGGATTTGGAAATTACTTTGACCTGTCATGGGCATGACATTAAAATTATTTTAAAAAGCTTGTGATACTTCCGCTGTAAGCCCGTTATTTTTAAGGAAATAGAAGCTTTAAAGAAATAAAAACCAAAGTAAAATGCCAGTAGTTAAACTGGTAATTTTCAAATACTTTTATAACTATTTTAGACATGTCAGTTGACCCTTTTCAGCAATTCCAACTTTTTAATTGGCTAGCCTTGCAAAATCTTTGGCAACATCCTAGCAATTTGTGTGTTGACAACATAAGCTGCAACAGTCAAAAGTTCCAAAGCAAAACCAACACAGACATTTCCGCCAAAAAATGGAAATTGAATTTGATTCAAGGCAAAAGGAAGCCTCTTTGGAAACTTTCTTTTTGTCAAAATTTGGTCGTTGGCATTGATTTGTTTGGCAAAGATTTGTGTCACGTTTTTGTCTGCGTTTTATGGCCCTGCGAAAAGTAAATGCAAATTTGTAAATTGGCAAATTTGCAGAGAAATTTACATCTGCAGCGGGCTCGCCTGCACATTTCTCTTCCATGGCTGCCAAAGGACAAGACTGTGATGTCCTTTTAAGCGCACTTGAGCGCACAATTAGCTGTCAGTTTTGTACTGCCTTTGTTCGAAAATTGTGCGGCGCGCTCTTGTGTTTGACAATTCAATTTGTAGTATTTTTCCATTTCTGGCAAGCTAAAAATGCAGCCATGTTCCTGCTCGACTGTTGTCTATGAATAAGCAGGCGGTGCCTGCAGTTGCTACAAACACCACGCCATTCCTTACCAGCTTATGGACAATTTATCAGCTCAATGCGATTATGGCCCCGGCTTTCGCATCGTCGTCGTCGTATTTATTGGCTCTACTTTGACAGCTGCTGAAATTATGGATATGTTTTGTCCTCTGCCAAAGCTTGCCAAAAACAATTTGCGCTTCTGCACAATTTTCTTCTTTCTCTTTCCTTTATTGTCATTTGCTTTAATGTTATTGGGGCTTTAAGTGTTACTATTTCTATGCTGATGTGTATTTACTTATATATATTTGCTGATTTGACCACAGACCAACAACAAGTTGCCCATTAATATGGGTTAAAGAGGCCCAGGAGGGACATTAAATATGAACATAATTTATGTTTTTAGACGGGTTCGAAAAATGTTTATATATATCAAGAATTCACTTAAAGTAGAATGTAAGTCGATGTAAATGTGAATGCTTATCGCAGGAAAATTTAACAAGCAATGTGAGTTATTCACTGAATTTTTGAGTGAAGTTCCTCTTGTAAGTATGCTATAGATTTTTTGAGCATGTTACCATGAAATACAAAAATTATCTCAATCCAATTTTAATCTAGATAGCTGCAAATCTCTGAAATACTGGAGAAGGTTCGATCCGACACGAAACGATTTCTTTATGAAGAACTTTAAGTAGAGACCGAATGGTACTTCTTTAACATAGTTATTTTTTGCGTACCTCTACCAGAGCTTAATAAAATGCCTGGATTTTAAATTGGAAAGGTAGCCTTACCTTTTTTATAGATAAGTAAACTGGATTGTTTTGCCAAGTACTGTACAGTACTGTTTCAAGGGCCTCCCGATCCTCTTACACTGCTCGACAAAATGAGAGTCGATTTTCCCCCATTGGACCAAACCAAGTTTTTCTAAAGTAAATTAGCCCGCTGATCACGAAAATCGCCATAAAAACAAAATCTATCGACACGTTATCGAGATATAATCGATAAACCGTTTTTTCGATTTTTCAAAAAGTTACCCCCACTTAAACTCTCATAACTTTTTTGTTTTTTTTAACGATATTAATGATCTAAACAAATTTAAAAAGACAAAACTTGACCCAACAGTTTGTTTTCGGACAAAAAAGAGCTGGGTCGTGTGCTTGATATTAAAACGCTTGTAGTTTTATAATTATATAAAATTGTTATGTTTTTTTAATTGGACAGTAAAAACTATTCAATTTACTTTAAAACAAGCCCTCAAATGCAGAAATCGGAAATAAAGTGGAGTTTTCAAAAATTTTTTTGTGAAAATAGGCAAAGTAACTGCGAAATAAATGGAAAAAAAACAGGTCTCAGCATTCCGAAAGCTAATATTTGGATTATAACACTAGTTTACAGCCAAAAAGACCCATTTGTACTGCAAATTTTTTTTAGTGTAGTTTGGAATGGTGATCTCAAAAATCAATTTCAAAAAAATTTTCATGGCTCCGTTTTTGAAATATAATTTTTTTTTATTTTTTGGTAGGGGCACTTACATCTTAAGCCATATCTCACTTTATAATTGTCAGATAGAGTCAAGCAAGATAAGAATCGAAAGGTTATTTCGCTGCCGGTAATCGAGTAAAACATTGTTTTTAAATCGGTTCATTAGTTTGACTACAATATCCAAAAATATTTCGAAAAAATCGATTTTTTTCTCGAAAATTCATTTTTGGTCGCCTGGAAAAAATATAAAAAAATTCAAAAAAATGATTTTTATTTTTTCTACATAAGAACCGCACTTCTACGAAGAAAAACAGATATCGATGATCAAAATCTGTGAACAAACACAGGAGCTGTAAGCAATTTAGTGCAAAAAAATGTGATATTTTCCTTAATATTTTAAAATAAATTTTCCTTTGCTTCGACTTTTGTTCCGTTTTTAATTTTTATTTTTGTTCTGGCTTTTCGTTCACTTCATAATTTGACCAAAAAACGAAAAAAAGTACAATGTTAATTTTTGAAACCACACAATATACTCAAATTTGACTGTTAGTTCCTCTACTCAATTTGATCCATCTATGGTACGTGTTACACGATTTTCCTCACCAATACCTTGTTTGCTTCGTAAAAGTGAGATTCTTAAGTAGAAAAAATAAAAATAGTTTTTTTGTATTTTTTTATATTTTTTCTAGTCGTTTAAAAATGAAATTTCTTGGATTTTCGAGCAAAAAATCGATTTTTTTGAAATATTCTTGGTTGTTGAATTCAAACTACTGAACCGATTTAAAAACAATGCTCCACGCAATTATTGGCAGCTCCATTACCTTTCGATTTATTTCTTACTTGACTCTATCTGACAATTATGAACTGAGATATGGCTTAAAATGTAAGAGTACCTACCAAAAAAATTTAAAAAATTAATATTTCAAAAACGGAGCCATGAAAAAATTTTTGAAATCGATTTTTTAAATCACCATTCCAAACTATACTAAGAAAAGTTTTCAGCTGAAATGGGTCCTTTTTTTTTTTATTTTTGTAAACTAGTGTAATTAAAAATTGTGAAAATCAAAAAATTCTATGCTAAGTTTAAATAGGCGCGACAGAACTGAAATTCTTTGATCTGAATTGTTTGTTAATTTCAATTGCTGTCATCTTTTGAAATAACAAATAGTAGTAGTCTTTTATTATTTTTCGCTTATTAAACATCAAAAAGTATCAGATAGATGGGTGAGAGCATAACCTTAAAAATTTCATACTCATGGGATCCAACCTCATGGCCTCATGCAGTAAGTAAAGCAATAAAAAGGTCAAATATCTTAAAGTCGGTTTCATTGCTTTGATACTCATTAAAAAAGTTATTGAATGGTCAATATTTATTTTAATGTATCGCTTAAAAATATCTATGATTCATATCATGTGGAAATATCACATATTATGAAACCAAAATATCAATACAATACTGAGAACCTACCCTGATCTAGCCGGGTGTGGCCCAGCGGTTAGAATGCTGGCCTGCTGTGCGAGAGGTGACTCTTTAACTCCGCCTCGGACTATCAAATAATAAAGCTTTTTTCTTTCTATAAGCTATTGGCTGTGAAGTAACTAGCCATGAAAAAGCTTCTCAAAACTTTGAAGTTCGGATTCGGCGTTAAACTGAAGGAAAATAAAAATTTATGTTAAAGCGGAGCATAAAAAAGACACGTGTGCAAAGTTTCAACTTTTTACCGTTTAAGCCGTGGCCACCAAAATTAAGTCAAATTTTCGAACTTCCGAGGCCTCTTGCCATGGGTTTATCTACAACTAAAATTCCGAAAAAAAATATGGAAATTATTTTTTTGTGTCAAACTTTCAGAATCCGTCGGGACATTTTTGAATTTCCAGAATTTTTTAAATTTGGACCAGTCTACTGAAGGTCCTTTTCTCTTGTGTGAAACGTTATTAGCTCACACGACAGGTGATTGATAGAAGCTTGGATTGGCCCTTTGGGGCTTTATAGGCAATTTTACATTTACCCTGAAATGGAAAATCTTCATGATATAAGATTTAAAGCTCTTAGGATAATAGTCAATCAGCTTCAATTCAAAAGTTTAGTTTCAGGAAACATTACCGCAACCATATATATAGGGCTTTCGCTATACTCTAAGCCATAAACAATCCGAAGAACGCAGATGCTCTGAAGAGCAGCGATGAGGTAAGTATTCAAAAAATTTTAAATGCCTTACTTCATCACTATCAGTATATTTCCGCCTGACGCCTGAGTTGAAAGTTTTGTCAAAGGATAGTTTTGACACGGTCTTCTGGGGAGAAAACTCTTAATGACAGTAAACAGAGTAGGTTACTCCAAAACGTAATATACCCAGATCCTATTAAATAGTTTGCTTAAAAATGCTGGAATAAAAATAGTAGAGCTGTTGCACTGAGCTTTAATTTGCTAATAATGTTTCTTTCGATTTTTTAGTCCATACCGGTGAATTGATTGATTACAATATTTAAAAAAAGTCTTAACCATCTGCTTACGCTATGAGATTGGCCCTAGTTGTTTGTAAAAGCACCGGCATGGCTATGCTGACTCCGGTGAAGATGCTGATCACATATGGACTAAACCGAAAATTTTTAATCCAAGGGCTGAAATTTAAAGTTGTCCAAAATTTCAATGGAATTTACAATAGGTTACATATTCAAGCTTCAAAATATTAAAGCAATTAAAGCAACTGTTTTACGGTGGTTTGTTTGTTCTTGGCAAAGGCATACCTGAACCTACCTCTTGCTTGTATTATTTCTTAAAAAAAAGGGTTTATTCATTGGTAAAAAAAATTGGTAAAAACAGGCGTTTCAGTAATTTGCGCTTAGCAAAACTTCAAATTTGTTTCAATTTCTTTAATTTAAGGTACCCATTATATTCGTAAGATATCTAATATATATTAAAAATTTTAACTAAAAATCGGTTTACTGTGTGTAACGTGAATTTTAATCATTTTTTTTTCAAAACCGACTAATTAATTTTTTTAAAAAAAATTTATGCCAAAATGTGTAACGTCCGCAACGGCATGAAAATACTCAAAAAAATTTTTTTACATTATGAAGTTGCCTTGCAAATCTGAATCTAGACTCAGTGCTGGGAATGCTGATTAGTTTTTTTAATCAGTCATCGCGTAAATAAAAAAAATTGTTTTTTTAACTAATGGAGATTTTCAAGCCAAAAACAATTAAGTGATTTAAAGAGTTGAACTTTTCAACTACCATTAAATCCTGTTGAAATATGCTTACATTTTAGCTTAACTGTTTTTTCGATTTAATTGAACTTTAATTGAATATGATTACTAAAATTTAGAATTAGTTGAAAGTTCAAGCCTTAAGTCAACTATTAATGGCACTTGAACCCAGTCAAGTGCCAGCTGAAATTTATTTATTTATTTCCCTTCCATTAAAATTTTGCTTGGGATATTTCCCTTGCATTAAATTTTCAATTGGGATTTTTTACTCCAGCCAATTTTTAATTCAGAAATTTTCCTTCCATTAAAATTTTAATTGGGACTTTTCACAACCGTCCAAAATTTAGTTGGGGATTTTTATTTCAATTAAATTTTCAATTGGGACTTTTCACAACCAATCGAAATTAAATTGAGAAATTTGTGTAAAAACAAAAGCAACTGTGTTCAAAATATTATTAGAACTCTGAAGTTTTGTATTTTTTCCTAGTTTCAATGGCGAATAGCTAACTTTGTAACAGAATATCGATAAGCGATACCAGCGTAATTTGACTTATAGTTTGTATTAAATAACTTAAAATGCATTTTTATTGAATGAAAAATAAAAATGGTTTCGATATTGACGACAGCGTCACCAAGATAACCAAGATTTTGTTCCTTATGAAAATCTTGGGCATACGAGTATTTATTTCTTCAGCTGTAGTGGCGCTTGGTTCTAGACTAGACTTTAAATTGCTTTAGGTTGACGAGAATCTGAAAAACATAACCTTAAAGTAACAAAAAGTGGGTTTAAATAATATTAATAATAATAATTGATAAATATCGATATTTCGAACATCGGAAAATGAAACGTAAATGAACTCGAGTCCAAAATCGGGAAAACACGTATCGAATTATTTCGCGTTCTTTGCTTACAAACCAAGTTTCAAGTCAATCGGAGAAAAATAAAATTTTTTTACACAGTTTGACTTAATGGAAAAAAAGTAACGTCCGCCACGTTACTTTCGCAACAGAACAAAAATTAATATAATTTAATAACGGGACGACTTGACATTCTTTTGTAAGCTGAGTTAAATTGGTCATTTATTATACCCGTTATATGGCTTCCTCACTGAAGCACATTTTCAAAAAAGTTATCGCCATCACTGAAAATGCAATTTCCTGTCCTCATTGTGTTGCTTCTGCATTTGCATTTTAACAATTTACAAAATGGCTGCCAACAAAGATAGCAAATGAAACAAAGATATTCAATTTTAATTTATTTCGCTGCTAGAAACATAAACCCTAATGTTGGTAAGGGTATAAAGCTCTTCTATGTCAAATTCTTTTATGTAAATGTTAGAATTATTACGGTGGCCAAGCGAACCATTGTTTTGGTCAGACAAGAAGTCTTGTGGTCTCTTGAGTCCAATTGAAACTACATTGGAAGTTTCTAATATCTCCGATTCATTGTGTTATCATTGATATAATTGGTAAACATTGAAAAGTATAAATTAATTTCAATTTAATTCAATTTAGGCAAATTTCAAATATTTGCCATTTGGCGCATATTGCCGAACTGCATTCTTCAGAACAATGAGTGAGTTTGTGCTAACAAATGACAAACGTTGTAATGCCAGAAATAGACACGCAACCCTCGTAGTTTTAGTTTGAAAATGTTTACCACTTCATCATGGCCTACACTCCTACACTTCCTACACTTGGCTCCAATTAGGTTAGAGATTAATATTTATAATATACACGCGAGGGCGATGATGACCACTTAGTCGACTAGCCGAAAAATGGCCGACTATCGAATAGAAACTATCGAAGAATCGAATAGCAAACGAGTAATGCGATTACATTTTCTCAAAATGCACTTTAACCTACCTTAACTGATTGCACGATTAAAGTAAATTTTAATACCCGTTACTCGTAGAGTAAACAGGGTATACTAAAGTCGTGCAAATGTATGTAACAGGCAGAAGGAATCACTTCCGACCATATAAAGTATATATATTCTTGATCAGCATCAACAGCCGAGTCGATATAGACTTGTCCGTCTGTCCGTCCGTCCAAACACCTAGATCTCAGAGATGGTAAGAGATAGAGGTTTGACATGTATGGGACAAATGCTTCTTTTATCTGCACGCATATCAAGTTTGTTTCAAATTTTGGCCACGTCCACTCCCGCCCCCGCAATGTGGAAAAAACGTTATATCTCCTACAGTTTTCAAGATATCACCTTCTAGAGATAGTTAGTAATTAGCAAAATGAATCGATTTGCCGAAGAAATGATAAAGATCGGATGAACGGTTCTCAAGTTATGAGCAAAAAAGTCTACCAAGCCCCCCCCCGCTAACCACCCTAAAAAAATCGGGGACGGGCAAAATTTGTTTCGTTAAGATTTAAGGCCAAAGATAATATATATTAAGCGACGAGGTTGTAACTTTAAAATTGTGGCTCTGACAGTTTTTAGCGGTTAAAGGGGGGAGGGGGGGAAATTTTCCAAATCTGAAACAAACTTGATCTGCGTACGGTATACACCTATGTGCATGCAACGATTTGTGTCTCTATCTCTCATAGTCTCTGAGATCGACGCGTTCATACAGACAGACGAACAGACGGACGGACGGACAGACGGACATGATTTGAAAAAGAATGACCCATATTAGGCCAAACATATTATACCCTTTTGTGTCTTTAAAGCAGGGTACAAAAATGGACCTTCAACTTCACCACAATGAAAAGAATAGTTTAGAGTCGTTGAAAATCTCAGCTTTATTTGAAAAACTTTATGCGCAAAAAAATTAAATTATAACGGAAACGTTTGAGACAAGAGCAAATTTTGCGGTTCGTCGTAGTCAAGAAACTGCACCAGCTCAAGCTGTTCTTTGAAATGCTTACACTTTTGCACAAGTGTTGTGAATTTTCCGCAACTGTTTTTCCCATTTGTCAAATTATTCTGCACAAATTTATCACATTTAAGCATAATTTTACTTTTCAGTTTGTTTCTACAGTGGACATCTTTTTAATTAAACTTTATTTTTGAAATATTCGTATCTGTTGAAATTTGTTGTTCAGCACCTCATAAACTAAAACTGCTCTAAGCAGTCTTCTGTTTACAACTTTCTGCCATGCATAAAGCCATCCGAACAAAGTATGTTTGCAACCTTGGTCCATACGCTGCCACTTTAAATGTTACTTTTAATGCAAAAGTTTATGCATTCTGCTGCTGTTGCTGCTCCCATTTTAAAGTTTTACGCATAAATATGAAACAACTAATGGCTGAAGTACTAACTGCAACCGAAATGGAAACAAAAACGTACAACGAAAATTTAGTTCCAAGGAATATCCGCTTCCGCTTGTCGAACAAGAATTAAGGGAGTCGATTTTTGCATTGAAATTTTAGATCATTTGAAAATAATCCAATTGTGTGTTTGTTTGTATGTGCAAGTCCAACTTAGAGCCAAAAGACTGCATTATGCTAGAACTTGTTACCATTTCGTAATCAGAGACGGCCCCAATTTTTGCCTTGCAGTCCGAACTCAACACAGGACAATTCACCTCTTCAGGCCAGGAGAGAGCTTGCTCTCTCTCTCTGTCTGCGTAGGCGTTCAAATGTGGCTGGCAACATGTTGCTAGACGCAATGCTCAACATAAGTTAAGTTGTCACTGCTAAATGGTAGGAAGGCAAAACTTCAATTCAAATGATTTTCAGCCAAGTCATACAGAGTATATATTTTCCCCTAGGAATTGAAATTTCTATCTACTTTGCCTTGTCATTTGATATGCAGAAGGGGGCAAGGGCACAAAAGGTGAGTAATGGCCCACACACAGAAGCACAGCTTACATTTTGGGAAAGGCAATGGTTTCGCTATTTGAATTTTATACGGACCTTGGCAGGTGGCCACATTCGATTGATTTATACAACGCACCTGTGAGTGGGTGTTCAAAAGTCCCATACAACCGAAAACAAACAACGCCCCTACACTGGGAATAGCTTCGATTTGGTTTGGTTTGCCCATCAGGTGGCTTTCCCCTGTCTCTTCAGTGACCTGCATAAATTGATGTGCACAATACTGCAAACTTCAACAGATAATTTAGCTGGCATCTGGAAAAATGTAATTGAATTCAAAATATCGTCGAGTTAAGAATACCCTAAAAAAAACATTCTTCGCTAGCGTTTCTTCTTGTTCAATCTGTACAAAAATGTTTGATTTGATAAGCCCATTGTCAATGTTGTAGAATAGCCAAATGTCAATGGATGGACGTCGGAAATGTTGCTTGTATACGTCACACTCCACCCAAACTCTGTCCTTGGTCGACATTTATTTAAGGACATGCCGGCTAATTGGTCTGCTCTATGTACTCAATTGTATGTTAATCGACCGTTGCGTAGAATCGATGATTGTGTTGGTAAGTACAACAACACACTAATTACTAAATACACATAAGCTACTGGGCTAGTTTTCGGACTTTACCCATCAAAACATAAATGTTTTATTGCATATAGAAAACTTTTACACACAAAACAATTAGGTTTACTTACGAGAAATTAACCTTTTATTATAATTGGGTTATATATCTAACTGCTCCCACAAAGCGGCTATCTTTCTCATAAACTAACAAATAACAGAGTAAAATGTAGGTTATCTAGAAGTTGTAAAATCGGACCTTATATTTCTAAAAAAAATATCAAAACGATACCAATAAAAAAACCGACTATAACATATTCAGTAGCAGTTCCAAGGTTATCCAAGAAAACACGCAGGCGTGCAATACTTTTGTTGTTGTTTTATACTAATAATTTATAGAAAGAAAAATGTTTGTTCGTCGGAGCTGACATTAGATCGCAATTTTTGCTTCAAGCTTAATTTATATTGTATTTTAGCTACGCTTTCAACGCTTCTGCCCCTGCCAACAAATTTTAAATCGAAAAATAAAAAGTTTGTATGAGGTACAGTATCTATTATATTTAGATTCTTTGGTTATGCACTCATTTCTAAGATAGTCTATGTTGAATAAAGTTCGGAGTAGGTGAGAGTGGTGTGGATGGGGGGCCGATAAATAATATTGATTACTAAATATGATATGAGTTTTTTTTCGAATTGAGGGGTCGTAGCAAAAATGTTAAATTAACTTGATATGCCTTCAAGTATAAGAAGTTTATGTCCCATACATGTCAAACCTCTATCTCTTACCATCTCTGAAATCTCATACAGACCTAAGCTTATAATATATTACTAGATAAGCTTAAAACTAAAAGAACTATAAATCCATAGATAACTTTAAACATAGACTGCAAATCGGTCCCGAGCCAAGCCCCTTAGAACCGGTTCGGTTTCCGTTTTTTTGGAGCTTACCACTAATATTTTTGACTCCTCGAACCTGAACCCGAGCCGAACCACTTTTTCGAAAAATTATGTTCGATTCGCAAAATTAAGTAGTTTTTCCAACACAAGGAATAAATAGAACTCTGACTGCTATAATTCAAGAAATTCTTCAATCCTACGGAAATTCTTTAGGTCAGATTTATACAATTAGAACTTTTAAATGACAACTGCAGAGCAGAAAAGGAATGCAACTGTTAAGAATGTAATGTTGATGAAGGTTGCTTATGCGAATCGAACGCATTTCTTGATTTGGATGATGACCAAGTTACCTCAATAGATTGTAAGGTTGAATTTAGTAGTTGGAGTTCTTCTAAAGAGCTCCACCTGAAAACTTCTGAATGGAAAGTAATCAAAAGTATTTGTAATTTGCATCTTTACAGCTGCACGATTTTCAATTATTACCAAGTGATTTTTATTACGCTGGCCTTTCATGTCAAGCAATTGTTGTAAGATCTTGAGAAAAGCGTTGTTTATTTCTATCTACGTGCCTCGATAAACGTTCTTCTATTACGAGCTCAGTAGGGGAAAACGGGGTATTGAGATCATAGTTTTGTTTATCGAACATAACTTCGCCAAAAACCATTATTATTTTATTCTGTAAACTTTATACTTTAGTTAAAAGATGCATTAAACTTTGCTCATCATTAGTTTTAAAAAAAACTTTTGGGTTTGTTTTATTTCATATTGGAATAAAGTGATTGATTGGGTGTGAGGCACCCAGTTAAAACCCAGTGGCTCTTCGTTTAGTATTTCACTGCCTCTTGGGCCGCGAAAAGTTACAAAAAGAGGTAACCTCATCGTCTGCTGCAGTACACAGCTTGTTTTGACCACTTCGTTCAGCTATCAAAAAATCTTTCTCAATAAAATCATTTGGAATAAAGGCGTAGCCAAATCAATGCATTATTCTGCAATCCCAAAAAGTGCTGTATTTCTAAAAATAATTAATAAGTGGCTTAGAGCAAAGACATTAGAATATGAAAATGAGTAACGACATACGATTTTTTTGCACACAATTTTTTGGGGCTGGCTTTTCAAATGGCTTTTCGCTCTCTTATATTTTGTCCAGCCATAGAGAGAGAGAGAGAGAGAGCGCTCTAGAGCCAGCCGCCTATTTGTACGCATTCAGCGGCAGCCGACGACTCACAGTGGTCCCAAATCCCAAAAAGACGGCCAAAAGTCGAAAAACGTATTTGATTTGGCTGAAAATCTGTACTCGGTGGTTTTCGGGGTCGCTGATCACGAATCCGACGTCAAAAATTAGAAAAACAAAATGGCGGATCCAATATGGCGGACAATTTCTTCAAAAACGCATTTGATTTGGCTGAAAGTATGTGCTCGGGGGTTTTCGGGGTTGCAGATCACGAATCCGAAGTCACAATTTAGAAAAACAACATGACGGATCCTATATGGCGGACAATTTCTTCGGATTTGGCTAAAACATCGAAAAACCCTTTTATCGATAATATCTCGATAACTGTTCGGCAGATTTTTTTTCATGCCTATTTTCGTGCTCAGCGGGCCAAAATACTTTAGAAAAGTTGGTTTGGTGAATAGGGGGAGAGTGTTGTCGAGCAGTGCATATTTGTAATATCGCGACAATTGTCGCACAAAAATAATCACCGAGACTAAACCAGCAGCTATGGGCAGCTAATATTTGACTATGGTTTGAAGAATTGTCTAAATAACAATTTCTTATTCGTTTGAGAGTGGGATCTGCTGGGAGTTTTGACTTATTGCTTTTTTAACACGATTTTTCAGAATGTGACCGAAAAAAACAACCTCTACTTTTATTAATGATTTACTATTTCATGCATTGTTAATAATAATTTTGAGCAATACGTTTAAATTGTACTGACTTTCTAGAGTAGAATCCATTTTTCAGAATCCAAATCGGTTAATTTTTCGCGAATCTATACGCTTCTGAACGTTGTGTTATTTTCGACGCATGACGAATAAACGATGAGGCACGCTTGACGCTCACGAACGGAGTTCAAACCTGAGCCAGGTGGATACACTTTCTCCACTACAACTATTCCAAACATTGAAAGTCTATAAAAAATTTTTTTTTTTTACTTTTGGCCAGCTTTTTGGGATTTGGGACCACTGTGCGACTGTAAGTGTGCACACGTATTCCCAAGCATTACTCACACAAGCAAACGAATTCTATTTTTAGATTTTTACGCTCTTAACTTTGTGTGAGCGGAGAGAGCGCGATTTTCGGCGCCACCAAAAAATATAGCTGCATATTGCAAAACCATTGTAGGGGCATTCGGCATCTTAGAGATTTTGTTGGTCTTTCCTTAGAGCACCCCATCTTCCACTGCCTATATTGGCTGCAGTGTTCACACTTTGTTAACTTCACATTAGACGTCTATACATGTCTGTATATTTTGATGCACCAAAATTTGAATTTCCATTAAAGGACGCTTGGGGTTCATCATGTGGTTCCTGTGAATGATTTCTTAATTAAAGTTAAGACGTCATCAAGAAGTGTAATTTCAAAAATAGTTAGAGTCAAGTTAATTTTGTAAAGTGTCTATTATTATTATATTATTAATATTATTACTATATTATATTATTGGTATTATATAACAATAAGTATAACTCTAAATGCAAATTGATTTAGTTTTTCTTTTCAACTTACATTTATTTCAAAAATACAATAGTTGAAAGTTCAAAGGTCAATAAAAAGAAAACGGGAGCTAATCAGACCAAGCCCAGTCAGTTTTTACACTACCATCACACACTTTCAGAATTTTATGGTCTCGACCATATCACCTTTTTTGTATTCAAAAATGTGTCACAGTGCTATTGGCAACTTAATTACCTTTCCAATTATATCTTGTTTGACTCTATCTGGCAATTATAAAATAAGATATTGCTTAAAATGTAAATGCTTCTTCCAAAAAATTGAAAAAAAAATGAATTTTTCAAAAACGGAGCCATGAAAAAATTTTTGAAATCGATTTTTGAGAACACCATTCCAAACTGTATTAAAAAAATATATCAGTTGAAATCAGAGATTAAAAACATAACCGGAAAAAATTTTTTTATTATAACCGTAACCGTACAACCTTTATTTACATAACCGGTTATCAGTTTCAGTGTTACCAAAACAATTATATGTGTTAATTTCGGATTTTCGGACTGGAGGCGAAAATGATTGTAAAATAAAATGTTTTTGTGTACTGGTAGCGTATTGCTGATTATACCCGTTACTCGTAGAGTAAAAAGGGTATACTAAAGTCGTGCAAATGTATGTAACAAGCAGAAGGAATCATATCCGACCATATAAAGTATATATATTCTTGATCAGCATCAACAGCCGAGTCGATATAGACATGTCCGTCTGTCCGTCTGTCTGTATGAACACCTAGATCTCAGAGATGGTAAGAGATAGAGGTTTGACATGTATGGGACAAATGCTTCTTATACTTGCAGGCAGATCAAGTATATTCCAAATTTTGGCCACGCCCCCTCCCGCCCCCGCAATTCGGAAAAAACGTTATATCTCCCACAGTTTTAAAGATAGACGATTTGTACCTTCTAGAGATAGTTAGTAACTAGCAAAACGAATAAATTTGCCCATTAAATGATAAAGATCGGATGAGCGGTTCTCAAGTTATGAGCAACAATGTGAAAAATAGCCGAGTTCTAAAAGTGTTGCATACTTTTCAGATGTTCACCCTAAGGAACGCTGGAACACTGTTAAACATGTTTTTTCATGAGTAACGTTACAAAGTCGGTTAGAGCCGACTTTAACTTGCGCTCTCGTTTTTTTTAGCAAAGAAACATAACCTTTGTGTTTAATTTCGACACGGACGTTTTCGAATTCTCTATCACAAGTGTGGGGCCATTGCCAGTTGTGGCTTTTGCGTAGCACTTTGTCTAACTCTGTCTCACTTTGACGTATGCGTGCTCATGGTGGAATAAATAAGGTGAAGCTAGGCATAAGCTAGGCATAGGCATATATGCTATGATTAATTGAATTTTGTTGTGAATTAGGCAGGCCAGAGCTTGCAAAGTTATTTATAACATTACTAAATTCAGCATTTGTATTACAGCTATATGATATACTCATCCGATCCGCCTGATGTTAACAATTTTGAAAAGCTTGATAAATATAAAACACACGTGCCAAGTTTCAATCGAAAAGCTTTGAAACTGACTGCATGGCGAAGCTTTTTTCAAGGGCATCTTTTAATTTGTTTATAACTTCAAAAATTCAAACCTTTTAAACTATAAAAGTCTCCATCTTTTTGAAAACACCAAAATTTAAGTTATGTTTAGAACATTTGATTGCATATCCTCAGAAGCTATAACATGGTGGTTAACACTGAGAAAAAATTATATATAATTTTTAGCAACATTTACTTAATATTATTAAATAATTTAAAAATCTATAAAATTATAATTTGAGTAGATATAGTAAAATTGTTTCCATCGATATCAACTTGAGACCTATCCGATAAACCAATCCTGAAATATCAAGTTTTTAAAAAATCCTTTTTTCCGTTTTTTCGTTTTTGACGATTTTTGAAATTGTTTATAAAATAAACAAAAAATTTTTGTGGAAAACCGCAAATTACGTTTTGGTGGGCATGTCGAGATCTAATTTCGGATTTTTTTTATTAAAGTGAAAAATAAAAAATTTTTTAGCTGTTCGGTTTATAAAAGAATGACCCATATTGGCCCTCAGCAATATATGTATGGCTAGCAAATTTGAGCTTAGCCCATTTATTGAAAAAATGACATTCCAAATGGGGCAGGAGTTGTCAAAGTAATATTTTATACCAATAACCGTAACCGTAACCAAAACCCGAAACAGATTAAGGCTAAGGCTAAGGCCGTATCCCTAACCGTAAACCACAACCGTAATATAACCGTATCCGGAAAAAAGCGATCGGCCAAAGCAGTAACCGTAACCCAAACCGTTACTCGTTGTATTGACTGCCCCTCTTAAATTTCTTAAAGTTTTCTAAATCTATATTTTTATACCCTTGGAGAGGGTATATTGAAATTGTCCGGATGTTTGTAACGCAGGGAAGGAAGCATTTCCGACCACATAAAGTATATATATTCTTGATCAGCATGACGAGCTGAGTTGATATAGTCATGTCCGTCTGTCCGTCCGTCTGTCCGTCCGTCTGTCCGTTTGCCTGTCCGTCCGTCTGTTTTATCGAGCTCGCAATAACTTGACCGACTTCCCGCGGTTCGCGCACAACATAACCAAAAAAACACTACACCTCTCTCGGAACACCTCGTCCGTTTGTTTTGGTTTCGTTCCGCCTTACTCTTAATGATTAGGGCCCGAGCCTCCACAAAACAGCGATGAGCTAAAAATGAAGCCGCCACGTCTTTTTTTGGTTTGGCTCCTAGCTCAAGCCGAACGACGCCCACCAGCACACACGCACAAAATGCAAATGACTTTTATTCTTCGCTCGCGTTCAAACGGTCTTTTATTGACAGAGCAAAGGAAAATTCTTTTGTTTTTTTTTGAGCGATTTATCAAGGAGAACGGTTCATCTCTGACTCTTTGCTCAAAGGGTCTGTATATAACAGTTATTTTTGGACAACAAAAAACGGTCAACAGTTATTTGCGAGCTCTGGTTTCTATGCTATCCTCCGTCAGTTTTAAAGCTATCGTAACCAAACTTTGCACGAAGTCTTTTGGTACAAATACGCTGCACATTTGTCGGAACCGGCCGGATTGGATGACTATAGCATATAGCTGCCATAGGAACGATCGGTTGAAAAACTAGTTTTAGTGAGAAAAACTTTTTTGTTTTTAATGCTATCGCTCCCAACGCTCGTATTTAAAAGTTTTTAATGATTTCACATAATTTCACCAAGCCTTGTCAAGATCGGACAACTATATAGTATAGCTGCCATAAAAAAGTTAGGTCTGAAAAAAAGTCTTAGTAAGAAAAACTTTTTTGTTTTCAATGTTATCGCTCCAACGTTTGTATTTATAAGTTTTTAATGGTTTTGCATAATTTCTACAAGATTTGTCGAAATCGGACCACTATAAAGTATAGCTCTCATACAAACTGTCAGGCATATATCAAGCTCCAAGGGTATATAAACTTCGGTCGAGCCGAAGTTAGCTTGCCTCTATTTTTTTAAATAATCTAAACCCCTTTCAACAAATTCGCCGGGGCTATGATAACCAAATTTGCTAAAAATCGCCTTTGATGATCAATAAGGGTTCGACTATTGGTTGCTGCTGGATCAATAACTTTAGTAACAACGAATCAATTCGAATTTAAAAAAACAATATTCTAACAATATAACTAAAAATATAAAAAATATTCTAAATGTGGGACAAGACCTTTACACATTTATTTTTCTCTTCGTAGATGTATTCAGACAATGCGTAAATAGAAACCTAGTCTGACGTGCAAACCATTCCAATTCATTCGAGCTTCGTCCGCTTAAATTGATCCATTAACACGTTTGCCATCGGAACAAGAAACTAAACTAGAATAAATGAATATTGATTCGAAATGCACACCGACTGAAGCTTAATCTTAGCCATCTAGTTAGAGACTCGAGGCAAATGCGATAAATAAACAGTTTAGCGAAATTTAGCTTAATCATCTCACCCCAAAGCTAATATACCCGTTATGAAACAATTTTTGTCCAAATTGTAATCCAATTACCCAGACAACGGCTGTCTGCTATGGCTTTAAGTTTGTTCTCCTTCTGGTTTCTTTCTTTCTCAAACATTTTCTGGCATTCAACCAGCCCTTCAGAATTTTCCACCCCACCCAACAAAAAAAGAAGAAAAACGAAAAGAAATGTTCTCACATAGTCGGCAGTTTTCGGGGTTTTTAAGAAAATTTTTGCTTCAGCTTTTTCTAGTTTTTTGGTTTGTTTATTGCCGGGCCAGTTAATTATGCGGAGGCTGGGAGTGGCAAAATTTACGGCATACTTTCAGGGGGCTGGTTGGCAAGTTTTATGGTCTAGGGCGAGGCCAAAAAGTGAGAGTTTATTGGTGTGCGAAAATAAAGCGCCGTGAATTTGCGACTGAAGGGCTTAGTGCTCTCTTCTCCTCTGCTTCGGCATGCGTTCGGCTCGTATATGTGTAAATTGCGAAATGTCTTCGCTACTGAGGGGATGCCGTTTATCCGTTATTCCATCTAGTACAAGGTGAATTTACTATAAGGTGACGTAATCCGCTGTGGGGAGGGGTCTTAATTTTTTTCAACTCGTTCTCTTGACTCTCTGAGACAGATGACCGCTGCTCTGAGAGACATAAACTAGAAAGAGATAGAAATTTATAAGGCCCTCCCGAAACACCGCAGCCCTGCTGAGTACGTCACCTTATTAGTAAATTCACCTTGATCTAGTACTCATACCTGAATAAATCACTTCACACTTCAGAGTCCGTTTCTATAAACTGGCTCAGTTTTGCTTTGTACTTTGTAACGATCAAATGAACCTGGACAGAAAATTGCTTTTTTTTAATATTTGTTTTTAGTAAACTCTTTTTCGGTAAATAAGTCCAAATTCTTCATTAAAAAAAAACTATGTCTGGCATCGGTATAAACGGTTTCGGTCGCATCGGACGTGTTTTTCTGCGTCATGCTTTGCTGCGCAAGGAAGCCCAGGTGGTGGCCATCAACGATCCAGCCATGGATCCCAAATATTTGGCCTACTTGCTACGTCATGACTCCACCCATGGCATGTACAATCAGAAAATTGCTCTGGAGGGCTCCACTTTAGTGGTAAATGGCAAGAAAATCAAGTTATTGAAGGAGCAGGATCCGAAGAAACTGAAATGGGGCGATCTGGGCGTTACCCATGTGGTGGAGTGTACCGGACGATTTACCACACTGAAGGACTGTCAGGTTCATCTGGACGGTGGAGCCGAAAAGGTCATCATATCGGCTCCCTCGGCTGATGCTCCCATGTTTGTGTGTGGCGTAAATATGGATCAATATAATTCCGAAATGAAGATCATCTCGAATGCCTCGTGCACCACCAATTGTTTGGCCCCACTAGCCAAAGTGGTGCATGACAAATTCCAAATTGTGGAGGGTTTGATGACCACCGTGCACTCGGTCACCGCCACACAGAAGATTATCGATGGGCCGAGTAACAAAGCCTGGCGGGATGGACGCAGTGGCATGTCGAATATAATTCCCGCATCCACCGGCGCTGCCAAGGCCGTGGGTAAAGTCATTCCGGATCTGAATGGCAAGCTGACGGGAATGGCATTCCGTGTACCTGTGTGCAATGTTTCGGTGGTGGATCTGACCTGTCGACTGGGTAAAAAAGCCAAAATGGATGACATCAAGAAAGCCATAAAAGAGGCCGCCGCCGGTGAAATGAAGGGCATACTCGACTATACGGAGGAGGAGGTCGTCTCCACTGATTTTAATGGCTCAAAGTTCGCCTCCATATTTGATGCCAAGGCCTGCATCGCTTTGAATGATAACTTCGTCAAGCTTATCAGTTGGTATGACAATGAGACGGGATATTCGTGCCGCCTCTTTGATCTCATACTGTTCAGCCAAGTGGCGGACAAGTGTGCCGAGGATGCGCTAAGGAAGAAATGTGAGGAAGAAGCCTTGAAAAAGAAGTGTGAAGAGGAAGAAGCCCTGAGAAAGAAGTGTGAAGAGGAAGAAGCCTTGAGAAAGAAGTGTGAAGAGGAAGAAGCCTTGAAAAAGAAGTGTGAAGAAGAGGCTTTGAAAGAAGTGTGAAGAAGAGGCTTTGAAGAAGAAATGCGCAGAGGATGCCTTGAGAAAGAAATGCGCAGAGGCGGCCTTAAAGAAGAAATGCGCAGAGGAGGCTCAAAAGAAGAAATGCGCAGAGGAGGCCTTGAAAAAGAAATGCGCAGAGGAAGCTCAAAAGAAGAAATGCGCAGAGGAGGCCTTAAAAAGAAATGTGCAGAGGAGGCACAAAAGAAGAAATGCAAGGAAGCAGCACAGAAAAAGAAATGCGAGGAGGCGGCCCTAAAGAAAAAATGCAACGAGGCTGCCGAAAAGAAAAACAGCAAGGGGGCAGCTCAAAAGAAGAAATGCCCAAAAGCGGCACCAAAGAAGAAAGGTGCGGCAACTGACAAAAACAAGAAATGTGACGGCAAAGGAAACAAAAACAAAAAGAAATAAAAATTTTGGGTAAAACTTAAATAATTTGGAAATAATTTGATATAATTAATAAAAAATTTTATTAATCCTAAGAGAACAATGTATCGCATATCGCATTGTTTGATTCTTTATCATAAATTTTAACCAATGAATATTTTAAGAAACGGAGCTAAGCTGTTGAAGGGACTAAACGGGTTTGTTAGACTAAGTCGGGATTTTCACCATCAAGCAAACTTTAGTTTTTGCAAAAATATTTGTCCCGTCTGAAACTTGAAAAGGTCTATACCGATAAGTTAAGGGGTGCGGCCTAAAGTTTGGGATTTTGAAATTGACAATTATTTTTATGCCATGCAGTATCTCGGGAACCACAGTAGAGAGACATGAAATAAAATGCTAGCGATAGAGAATAGATCAAGTTTTCGAAAATACTAAGTTTGTGGCATACACTGATATTTTTTTTTGGAGGCTGCTTTATTAAGAAAAGTTTTAGGGTGGCGGTCCAACGCATTAATACCAAAACCATCAAATTATATTTTTCTTTTATCAAACCATCAATATTTTGGTATTAATGCGTTGGACTGCCACCTTAGAACTTTTCTTGGAATTTCCCTCAAACTCATATGTACACTAGATTGGACCACCTGAGTATAAAATTTTTAAATATATGGTTTGTGTAAAAAAGTCTAGTTTTAACGGGCGCGTATGGGCTCTAAACTTTGGTGAATAGTGTTGCCTATTATCATATATTTGTAGCATATATAAATAGTCGACGATGATTTAAATTTAAAATTAAATCGAATTTCAGTACAAAAAATAGAGGCAAGCTAACTTCGGCTCGACCGAAGTTTATATACCCTTGGAGCTTGATATGTGCCTGACAGTTTGTATGGCAGCTATACTATATAGTGGTCCGATTTCGAAAAATTTTGGTGAAATGATGTAAAATCATTGAAAACTTATAAATACGGGAGTTGGGAGCTATAACATTGAAAACAAAAAAGTTTTTCTCACTAAGACTTTTTTTCAGACCTAACTTTTGTATGGCAGCTATACTATATAGTAGTCCGATTTCGAAAAATTTTGGTGAAATTATGTGAAATCATTGAATACTTATAAATACGAGCGTTGGGAGCGATAACATTGAAAACAAAAAGTTTTTCTCACTAAAACTAGTTTTTCACCCGATCGTTCCTATGGCAGCTATATGCTATAGTCATCCGATCCGGTCGGTTCCGACAAATGTGCAGCGTATTTATACCAAAAGACTTCGTGCAAAGTTTGGTTACGATAGCTTTAAAACTGACGGAGGAGATAGCATAGAAACAGACGGACGGACAGACGGACGGACAGACGGACAGACGGCCATGGCTATATCAACTCAGATCGTCATGCTGATCAAGAATATATATACTTTATGTGGTCGGAGATGCTTCCTTCTATGCGTTACAAACATCCGGACAATTTTAATATACCCTCTCCAAGGGTATAAAAAGAAAGCACTACTGCCCATCAATCAACTTAGCCAATCCTTAATTTATCCCTTATTCTTTATTATCCGAGACGTAGGAAACGCGTGTTATCCAAAATTCGGTTCAATAAGCCGAACAAAATAACAGCTGCCTCTTCCGCCATATTTTCACTAATGTAGTTGCCGATATGGATTTCCAAAACGAGACAGCAATTGAAATGAACTAATAGTTATAAAAATTTGTATTTGATTTTTTTTTTAAATTTAAGGATCTGGTATTCACACCATATTCGTATGGCGTTACTCATCTTCCTATTCTAATGTCTTTGATTTAACGGAGTAAATGCATTAGCACAACAGCTCCTCTAGAGTCTACAAAAATCTCTACCATAGCATTGGAAGAAGTTATTTTGATGAAAATTATAAAAGTACCAAGATAGCGTAGATTTTCAAGTCTAGATGCAGTCTAGTATACCTGAATGGACTCTACAAACGAATATGTAACAGGACATGTAATCCGCCATAGATGTTTCAGAAAACAAACAAATCATTGAAGTGTTGAATGGAGTTGATTATGGAAATTGGAAAATTTAAACTCTGTTCGTTACTTACTTAACTTAAACTTAATTATCTTCCCATGGATTTGATTGATAATTTATATGCAATCTCTACAGAATCCAGTTAACTGCTTCTTAACCAATGGGCATATTCAGCAGATAATTCCGATTTACGATTTTTGATTTATAATTGCCAATTTTACCTGCTGAATACAGTGATTGCCGATTGGGATTGCAAAATTGGACAATCCTGTTTTCTGAATATAAATCGTACAAAATGTATGATTGCTTAACGATTGCTGGGTCAGTCTCCCTTTGTTCAGACATTCATAAGAAATTTTTATACCCTTGGAGAGGGTATATAAAAATTGTCCGGATGTTTGTAACGCATAGAAAGAAGCATCTCCGACCACATAAAGTATATATATTCTTCATCAGCATGACGAGCTGAGTTGATATAGCCATGTCCGTCCGTTCGTCTGTTTCTATGCTATCTCCTCCGTCAGTTTAAAAGCTATCTTAACTAAACTTTGCACGAAGTCTTTTGGTACAAATGCGCAGTACATTTGTCGAAATCGGCCTGATCGGATGACTATATCGTATAGCTGTCATAGAAACGATCGGTCGGAAAAGTAGTTCTAGTGAGAAAAACTTTTTTGTTTTCAAAATTTTGTCAAAATTGTGGTGCCATATAACAAACTGGCAGGCAGATATCATGCTCCAAGGGTACATAAACTTCGGTCGAGCCGAAGTTAGCTTGCCTCTATTTTTGACGCTGTCAGAGATTTGGAGCACGAATATCTTTATATTGCATCTTCTCATCGCCCACTAGATTATAGTTTTTCCACATTCGGCCAGTTCTTCCAAGCTTATTTGGCCATCTGATGTTTCAGAAGAAATTCAAATACAGCCCTTACTTAACGAGATTAAAGATCTTTTCACGCTCCTTTTCTTTTAAATCGCGATGCAGTTTAAATTCTGGCCATAAAAAAGTGGTCTTTGGTATGGAGTACAAAAATGGTCAACACATTTAAAAAGTATACTAAATTTTTGGAATCGTGTTCAGATACCCTCGAATAACTTCGCCATCAGGTAACCAAATTCATCGAGTGAGCAATTGTTCAACGGAGAATTAAATGGGCTTTTCTAATCAGCTTTAAGGAAAAATCGCAAAGAATAAAATAGTTAAACCAGTGGAGGTCAAAATATTAATTTCTCAGCCATCGCGGTAAATCACTACAACCCATGAAAGTTATATAAAATCAGATGTTCGATTCGCGAGTTATTTATTGAGCAAAATGATCAATAAGGTTTTTGTGCCCTAAATTCAGATTTTGGGGGGTTCCCGAGGAAAAGCAAGTATGAGGAAGTGCTATACGCGACCAATACTTAGGTTATCACAATTTTTTGAAATTTGTAGCACTTTGTAATTTATTGAATGAACAATGTGAAGCAGTTGTTAAATGTTGCAATTTATTTATATTTTGCTTATACTTTAAATAATTCTTATCTCGATTATGATGAAAAAAGGTTGGGTACATATTTATGTATAATTTACTTATTTGTAACTCCACATCTTTTTTTTTTTTTAATAACTTTTGATTGAAAAAAAAATTGTATTTTCATTTTAAAGTTAAATGTATTATGTTAAATCCTACCACTATGTTTATTATTAAATCAAATTAGAAATAGCTCCTCAAAAAAGACCTTATCTTAACTTTCTAAATGACACTTGTTCAAGGACCCCTTCATCTTTGGCTTAGACATTGCTAGTGTTTCGCTGAAATTGCACCGAGGAGATGCTCATGATTTCATGATCTGCGCCACCGTCTCCTGCCATACCTTCGCCAACGACACTCGCATGGTGATCTGCCTCTACCACAATATCATCCAGAGTAGGTGTCTTGATTCGATTCCTTATGATAAGATCCCTTTCTGATGCTGGTTGCAAATGCAAAGGATTAGTGGCTAGCTCATCATCCACACCACCAACACCAGACCCTACTCCTATACCCACTCCGGCACCTCCTTGCAGTCCCAGAGTCATATTGACCTTGGCATGCTGACCAGCTGTCAGTTCACTGCTAGGCGGTACACTCTCTATGGTTGTGGGCGGTGGACGAAGACGGGCTGGATCCAGCAGGGAGTGCATTTTTGTCTGCTTGCGTGGTGTGCGCGCCGGTGAAGCCTTCCGTGAATTGTAGTTTTTCAATTGTTTGGCTCTAAAGAAAATATTCATTGAGAAATGAGCAAACACACATTTCGATAATCCACACTTACGCCTCTAGCAATTTTAATAACAAATGATGGTAGGCTTCATATTCATCCTGGCCAAACTCATTGGGATCGTGACGAGCATGCTCATACATATCACAATATTGATGAATTAAGCGCTGGCCAGCCCCATTGAGAGGCACCGATAAAGTGGTCAGCAGAAAAGCCCTTAAGCTCTCGTGGGCATGCCGACAATTGCCATCCGCTCGAGCAATTTCCGCCTCCAACAATTTGACATCATCCACAGCCTTCATGCGGTGATAGTAGGGAGGTGGCGGGGTCTCCTGCTGCTGCTGCTCGGACGTCGGCTGGACAATATATTTGTCACTATCCTGCCACAGTAGCTTCGGTTCCTGGGCAATCTTTTGGATGCAGTCCAATCTACGTTCGATCTCGCGACGCAATGCCTTCTTGGCGTCAATGCCAATTTGTACGTGCGGACCACGTCTACCACGCAACTGGAAACGCATAATCTGGCGCTTGGCAAAGATGAAGAGCATGGAACAGGTAAGAACTCCGCCAGAGATAATGATGATTATCATCACACCCGAAAGCTGCTCCATGTTGCTCTATTTACACTCCTATATTTTTGCGTTTTCCTGCTGCTCCTGCTGGGTGTTGGTCACAACAATAGCAAAATTTTTGTTTTTTTTTGTTTGTAGTCAAACAGCTGATGGCAAGAAGCAGTAACAAGGTGACGCAACGAAGTAGTGACCTGTAGCAATTGTTACGAAAAGTATTTTCAGCTCGCATGGTGTAACAATAAGGCGAGCAGCGCTCTCTTTCTTGGCCTCACTTTTACTCATCAACAGCATGATACAATTATACAAGGTAGTCCATTCGGCAAAATCATAGTCCCCTGATATAAGTTGAATAGTTAGTGTGAGTGATACGGCGACATAGTGCATCGATTAACCCGGTGCATGGGGCTAAAAGTTTCCTTAGTTATGACAAGAGTTGTAGTGTTTATAATTTTATTTTTATTAGTTTTGAATTAGACATAATTCTTTGTTTTTGTTGTTTGACAGCCATTGACAGCTCTTTTCGCAATACATTTTGGAACATGGACAAACTTTACGCCTAGCACGTGCTTGCGACAACAACTGCAAAAAGACATTTTTTTTGCCGTTTTTTTGAACTGACCAAAACCGAACTTCTTGAACTACTACCGTATAATTGTAATGATCAACAGTTTTCAGTTTCATCAGCCAGATCCAATGAACAAGGTAGGCGGTGCTCTCAGTGCTCTGTCTATTCTTTCCTCACCTTGTTATTCCAGCACTTCTCATCGATAAGCATGACAATGTTATCAATTTAGAGATGTGCAAATAGTGTGATCGTTATTTGGGCTAACAACAAATTTGAAAAATATTTGTTGAAAATTTAGCTAAAAAAGTGTAATGATTGAAATGTTGGCATGACTTGCAACACAAACTATGGTTCCATTCACTAATAATTTAATGAATCATTGCCGAGAAGTTCACCAATTTTGCAGACTTTGCCAATTTTTCATAAAAATTTGTCAAATTATTTGCCTGAGTAATCTTAGGGCTAGTGAATTATATATATATGGGTGATTCCATGAAAAATCGCCCACTGGGATTTTTTTTGGATCGAAATAATTTTTTTCGTATTCCTTGTGGTAAAATAGTATATACGTACTTTCAGCATTTTGGCGAAATACACTTAATTCGCGGACAAAGTCGATTTGAAAATTAACATATTTAAAAAATTTAATTATTTTCAATTGCTTGCTATCCAAAGCCATTGGTAATAAAAATATTTAAAAAATCTGAAAATTTACATCTGAATCCAAACTTTCAAATAACGCACACTTAAAAATTTTTAAATTTTTCTTTGGTCTTCAAATCGCGAAAATAAGTAAACAAAAATTAATTGCCGCTAAAGGGATTTTTTTTTGTCTTCATTTTTTTCTCAAAATTTGGTCTTGTATCCAGTAATTTATTGTATTAAGCTGTAAATGGGAAATCAAATAGTTCCAGAGTTATGGCCATTTTTCATTATTTAAATTAATTTTCTGTAACAATATCAGATTTTCCTATCGACTAGTCACGGTCACAGAGATAAAAATATGGCTCATCTCTAGTACCGATAGTTTGGGCTTGGGTCTTTGCCGGTTTGTTTTAGCCAACACGAATGAAAATTTGTTCACTTGCCACATTTGTTTAAATGTCAAGCAGTAGATCATTCACCAGGTTTATTACTTGCCGGACATTTGCCTGTGCATTCCGAATTTCCAAACATAAAAACAGAGCCTAATTTAGGCAATCTTGGTAATTCACCCATAAAGGTAAGCGCAAAAAGGTGAATCACATGCCTAATAATGATGACTCCACCTTAACACTTTCGCCCACAGAGAATGACACTGAAGGTTACCAAACTAGCTTTGGCCAGTCGTCTTATCGTGCTGGTGGTACAATTGCTGGCCAACTTGCTGTTGCCAGATCATCGGCCGGATGTGTTTCGCATGCCTCGAGAGGAAGCGGCAGCTGGAGCCTTTCCCTGGCTGGACCGGCTGGTTCTGCGCTGTCTGGGCGGTTTGAGGCACTGGGATGGGGAATATTTCCTGCACATAGCCAATCATTTGTATTCCTATGAGAACACTTTGGCCTTTTATCCACTTTATCCGGTAATGGTTCGTCACGTGGCACAGGCCTGCCTTCATTTGGGCGTACCGCTAAATCAGGAGAGTCTAACCCTGCTGGTGGCAGTGGTTCTGAATCTATGGCTCTTCTGCGAGTCGGCCAATCTGTTGTACCAGCTGACCCAAAAGGTTTTCAATGACTTCAACAAAAGCTGGAATGCCGCTCTAATTTATTGCTTCAATCCGGCCTCGATATTCTTCAGTGCCGCCTATTCGGAGGCTTTGTTTACCTATGTCAGTTTGCGTCTGACGTTGGAGTGTGTCAAGTCGGGACAGGATTTCCGTTTTCTCAGATTGGCTTTGGCATTGACCGGATGTCTGGTGAGTCGTTCCAATGGCTTACTCGCTCTGGGGTTTCCTGTGTATTTCTATGCCCGGCATTTGCTTCTATCCGCCAACCCGAAATGTTGGTGGCAAATCATCCAAATGGCCTTCAGCCTGCTGCTACCTTTGGGACTGCTCCACACGTATTATTTCTACATCTACCGCCTGTATTGCCTGCCGTCGGTGCAGATTGAACATCCTCAGCATGTGCTGGACTATGCTCGGGAGAGGGATTATTTGATTTCGGGTCAAGGATCTGGCGAAGGATCTCCGTGGTGTCAGTATACGCTGCCCATTCCCTACACTTATGTGCAATCTCATTACTGGAAAGTGGGATTCCTACGCTACTACGAATGGAAACAGTTGCCCAATTTCATGTTGGCCCTGCCCATGCTGCTCTTTATGCACTGGCATTGCTTGGATTACCTAAGGCAGCTGGTGTTCACCCGGATGCCACAGTTCAACTATAAGGAAATTATCAAAACCCATCCCATCTTGCCATTTGTACTCCATGCTGGCTTCTTGACAATCGTCTGCACATTTTATGTGCACATTCAAGTATCCACACGGCTACTGGCCTCGGCCACGCCCATTTTCTATTGGTTTGCTGCCGATCATATGCCCAAGACGTTGGCCCAGCTCACCATGCGCTCCAAGGCAGGAGCATTGTTTATTTGGTGCTGTAGCTACGGATTGGTGGGCACTGTTCTCTTCAGCAACAATTATCCCTGGACATAGAACGACTCAAAGTAGGAGGAAAAAGAGGAGGAGGAGGAAGGAGTAGAAGGCTGCCAAAGAGACTGTACATTCGGAAGGAATGCTTTAGTTTTTATTAGTATGTACATATTTTTTATAACATGTTGACGCCACCACCACCAAAAAAAACGAGAAGGCAAATTTAATTTGTATTAGTCGCAATTTGAATAAACCAAACAAATAATTTCGATATTTAAAATATCGCGCGCGAGTAATTTATCGATAACGGTGTAAGTGCCTTTCCTGCACTGTGGAATATGAGGAATGGTTTTAAGATAAATACGGACTAGAGATATGTACAGCAAAATTATACAAATGGAATTAAAACGGTTGATGTAAATTCCGTCCAATTAAAAATTTAAGTCAAAATGCAAAGTGGGCAAAATGTCGTTTTTATAAAAAACAAAAAAACATAAGAATATTTTAAAATCCTTTTCTTGCTTTTGACTTAGACCTTTTGTTGACAATCATATTCGGGTGTGTCACAGAAATCTCTAGAGGTTATCGTATAAACGTCAGCATTTTATATCAAAGCTATTTGAATTTATATGTTATGGGGCTAAAATATGCCCGGCTACTAGATTAGATGTCAAAGGTTAAGAGATTTGAAACCGCCTGCTCAAAGTCAAGTAGATTTGAAGCGTACGGTTTTCCATCCACGTAATCTAGTAGGCGGTCTGATTCTTGCCACTTCGCAAATAAAGTAGTCCCTGATTTGTTCGAAGTGCAACCGTTTACACGAAAATCTCTAGAGATTTCTGTGACACCCCTGATTAAGGCTTAAATGAGCCGTCGTTTAATACATTTGATCCACTTGCAAAAATTCAACAACATTTTAGAATTGTGAATGTTTTACTGTCCCACTAAAGAATACTGTTTACGCTTACACTAACGTTACCCCAAAGAACAACTGATTGGAATGCGTTTCTCAAACACACTTTTAATTATTTTAAATAAAGATGCATTCAACATTAAATGAAACAAAAAAAAAAGAACCTTGATATAATGTCGAGCATATTAATGAAAACGCGAAGTTGCGATAATAAACTTGGAATTAGTACTATACAATTGCAATTGTACTTGAGTTCTTAATAACAAAAAAAGAGTGTGTGTCATGAGACGCACGGTACGAGCGAAGCTCTTTACGATGAATCCGATTTAAGTAATGGCAAAAGACACATTTAGAAACTGTATAAATAAATGTTAAATTATCAAAAATTAGGTAACTGTCAAGTCACTGTTAAGTCTTTGTAGTCTCTAGTCACTGTTAAGTCTTTGTAATGTCTCTCTCAAGTCACTGTCAAGCCACTGTTGTCACTGTTAAGTCACTGTTCAGTCACTGTTAAGTCACTGTTAAGTCACTGTTAAGTCACTGTTAAGTCACTGTTAAGTTACTGTTAAGTCACTGTTAAGTCACTGTTAAGTCACTGTTAAGTTACTGTTAAGTCACTGTTAAGTCACTGTTAAGTCACTGTTAAGTCACAGTTAAGTCACTGTTAAGACACTGTTAAGTCACTTTTAAGTCACTGTTAAGTCTCTGTTAAGTCACTGCTCAGAAAATGTTAAGTCATTGTTAAGTCACTGTTAAGTCACTGTCAAGCCACTGTTAAGGCACTGTCAAACAAAGATCATTATAGTTTTCAGCACATTATAGTTTCCAAACCTGAGCTCACAAGGTCCCTACCAGATAACTACCACATCACCACCAGAACCAAACGAGACCATCACCAAATCCCAGCCAGATCCTCACCAAATCTTCACCTGATCCCCACCAGGTCCCTGCCAAATACCCATCACCTCCCCTCACTTGCACCTCCCACTATCCAACTCCACACACAACCCACCTGCTCCTACGCGGTAATGGTAAAAGCAGCTAATTTTGCAAATACAAAATACAAAACACAAAATCAAAGACATACCCCAAAAGAATCTGTCGCAAAGACAAAATTTTTCAAGATTTACCCCCCAGTCTGACGTCCGTAAAAGAGCTTCGCTCTAAAAAAAATTCCATACTCTACTAAGACTTGTTGACCTAGGTTTTGTTGTCTTTCAAGTTTCACTGACACTTATGAATATATAAAGGGCGTCCCTTTCTTCTTTGCAAACAATTCTGCTCTGCGGCAGCGAAGTCGGCACACCGACAGTATACTAGCTTATCCCTTTTCCAACAAAAAAGAAGCGCTAAGAGAGTGTGGCTAATCACGTAACGCAAAAATGAGCATGTGTGTTTGGCCGGCCCCTAATGTATGTATATTAGGGTGTCCCAAAAAATCAAAGTCGTTTTTTTTTACGCATACCCTCTAAATGTTTTACTTTAAAGCCCTGTACGGAGTACGACGAAAAATTCGTTTCGATACAGTATTTCATATAATTAGAAACACCTTGGCTTTGCTTTTATGTTCATGTGCTGTTAGAAAGTGTTTCTATTTATGTGAAATACTGTATCGATCTACTGTGCGCTTTTAAAAATATTCAAGAATTAAGGTTTACCTTCTTCTGGATGTACCTTAACCGATTGCACGATTGAAGTGAATTTTCTATATTGCGTTCCCCATGACCCTGTCCACATTTGATGAATTTTTGAGAATTTTATTTTAAACCATTAAAAACTATTTTAAAATGGTTGTCGTTGTGTGTTGCAAGTACAAAAGTACCCATAAAACGTGAACCGAAGCTTCATTTGAAAAATTGGGCATGAGGTGATTCTTACAGCGGAACCTTTTATCAAACTTTAAGTGTCTTATGCCGGGGGTTTTTATAGTGTTGTACTGTGTAGTAAGTCAGTACAAATTTTCATGTAAGAAGTTTGGCATCAATTCGGCACTGGTTATTGTTGTCCAATCTCAATAATATTTAATTTGTGAGTTAATCATGTCAAATGGAATAAAAATAGAGGGTATGCTTACTTGATTTCACGAAAAAAAAATTTTCCTTATGTTTTGGGACACTCTAATGTATATGTACATTGTACAAAGACATTGTCCATGTTCAAAATTGGTGTCTTCACAGGAAATGTTCAGTCTAAGCCAGCGATATTCTCTGGTTCCTCTTAGGAGGCGAAAACATTTCGCTATTTACACGTACACGACCCGAACGCTTGCGAAGTTGAGACTAAAAGAGCAGAAAACCTTCATTCGCTTGACAGAGCTCCAAGCGATTAGGTCGAAGCAAATTCTCAGCGCTTTATGTTCGCGCTCCAATACTCTCTCACTTTTTGGGCTAAACCAAAATGATGAAATAAAAATAAGAGTATTAACCTCTTCTACATTGGTAGCAAGATAAAAAAAAGATATATTTTAATGAAGTTCGTATACAGTTGCGAAAAAATTAATAGCACCACTACAACACATTGTGTTCTTGATAAACAGGGGGGGGGTCCCTCCCCTTCTCCCCCCCCCCCCCCCCCCCCCCCCCCCCCCCCCCCGGTTTTTTGGGGTATTTTTTTTTTTTTTTTTACTTTTTTTTTTTTTTTTTTTTTTAAAAATGCGATTATTTCGATTTGCTTAGTATTTCCTATAAAAAAAAATAGGGTTTTCCAAAAACAAAAAAGGGTCACTGTTCTTCAAATTTTTTTTTAAAAAACTTTCATTGTTTCTATCATAAAAGATATTAATAATGATTTCAATTGGACGTGGAAAGCACTGCACTGCGAAAAAGCGCGGTCTTATCAAACAATTTATATTTGACGGAAAAACTTACGGAGAAGTTAGGTAGGATACTCCAATAAAATGATTAAAAACGCCTTCAACGATGAAGAAAAGATTGAAACAAGCGGACGAAACCGATCTGTGACCCCTCTTAATGTCGAAAGACTGATTTGTCAGAGCAAGGGATCCTCCCTTCAAGCATGCTACCCAGCTTGAAAAAGAGCTTAAAATAAATGCAACGGACCAAACAGTTCACACATATCTTAGGCAACATAACGTAAAAGCGTGCAGCCCAAAAAAGGTACCACTTTTAAACGCGACACACATTACTAAACGCATGAGTTTACCAAGGGTCATGCAAATTGGACATCCCAACAAAATGGAGGAATATTCTATGTTATATTTATATGGAAAGGGACCTCGATCATCCCCAGTAACCCAGTACACCACAAATCCATTAAGCATGGAGGGTGTAGTGTAATGTTATGGGCCTGCTTCTCATACTATGGAGAAGGTTCATTACAGTAATGCTATATCATAGAGACAGTAATGCTGCCGCTCGTATGGGTCTTTCAAAAGGACAATGACCCTAAACACACCAGTAAGAAAGCAATGGAATGGTTCAGGGCAAACTCTGTGAGCGTTTAGGAGTGGCCTGGTCAGTCGCCTGACTTAAATCCCATCGAAAATCTGTAGTCCAAGGCAGTTGATGCTTCCAAGCTAACCACTATCGGATCGCTTTGGGAAGAAATTACAGGGTCCTGGTCCAAAATTCCCCTAAAACAACGCCAGAACTGATTCCATGACAAGACTCTGCGCAGATGTTATTGTCAATAAAGTAAACTATTTATAGATATTACATGTTAAATAATGAATTCGTTACTTATTGGTAATTTTTTAAAATTTTAAACCTAGTTTTGAAAAGTAGTGCTATTATTTGTTTCGCCTAATTTTGATCAATTCCAATAGATCTTTATAACCATCTATCCGAATATTATAACAATATAGAATTGATACTGAGAAAGCCATAGGTATTAAAATCTCAATTTTGGCATAACTCGAGTTGTGCTGTTTTTTCTAATTGCCACAGATATAATGATCCTTTTAGAGGTTGGTACTATCGCATGAGGATTATTAGATATCAGGATTGTGCCAAGAGCGCAAATAGCTTCTTAATCGCTAGCCAGCGGTCTATGAAACAGGTCGGAGATGGCTCGGCAAAGAGACTAAAACTAGTAAAAATGCAAGCAACCAGAAAACAAAATAAATGCCTTTTAAGTATATTAAGTTTTTTTAAAAGCGGTGTTTAATTATATTTAATTTCACCTTTTTCGTTCTGTCTGTATGTTTGCTTTTTTGACGGTTTCGTTATGCTGCCCTTCGCATCTATATTTATTAGCTTAGCCAAGTCCCAGTTGCATTACTGGCAGGTAACTTTATTTTATTCGTCCTTTTGCCAGAACAGCTCCTTGATTTCACATTTTTTTCGGTCGTTCCACTTTGCTCACAAATTCATATAATAGCTGATTTAAGTATCAATACGAGTTTAATCACAAGCACAAAAGCAAATTTTGAAAACCATACACCGAAATATAACACTAGGACACAAGGTCCAGTATATTGAAGGGGTGGTAGTCATTCCAGATGATTCGTGTGCTGAACACGACTGTATTTTCAGAAATGGTCCCTCACGTCGAGTTAAAGTTTCAAAAAATGCCTTTTTTGAAACTTTTTTAGACGAGTTTTGTGGGTTATTTACACTTCTGTTTTGACTCTCTAGCTGAAGTATTGTTAAGAGCTCAATTTTTATCTCATCTGGAAACCCGCTTTAAGTTGCCTCTTTAAATAAATTCTATACCAAGTTGTGTGGTTGTCGAATAACAAATTAGCCGAAAAAGAGAATGTCGTACTCCACTGTGCACCATTCTCAAGCTGTTATCGATAACTTTTTAAAAGTCCACAACAAAGAAACAAGGCGCCAGTTTCAAGTCTTTTTTAAATGTACATATATTTTAATATGGTTGTCATTAAAAACCATTTAATCGAATTGGCCTTAGAACATTTTATCCTCGAATGTTAACAGTCTTAATTATATTTAGGGGAGCGGGCGGGTGGAAGTGGATTCTTATTAAACCTCATCATTTGCCCTGCAACTTGGAAAGGAAATCCATCAGAAACTGATGACGTGCCCGCAGCTCGGTCTCTTGGCGATGCTGGAGCTTCGAGCCCATGCGCTTGATGAGCTGATCACGATCTCGGGCACCCATTTTCATTTCAATAAGTATGACTTTATCCTCGTCCCGGGTCCAGGCGGCGGAAGCGTTGGCTGCCAAGGCAGCTGCCGCTTTGGAAGTGGAGGGCGTTTCATCGTCCTGGGAATAGCTGGCCAGAGTGGCCACCACATCCAGTTTGCAGTCCTCATCGCTATCGAACTGAGTGGTGATGACATGTTGCGGGGTATTCTCCGTACTGCTTAACTCATCCACTTTGATGAGGGGAAATGAGGGCTGGGACTGCGAAATGGTATTATTGGGTGACTCGGGCAAAAACTCCTGATCTTCCTCGATTTTGGGCGTGGGAGTGTGGGTAGACTCCTTGGCCTGGGCTATGATACTTATACCCGACTTGGTATCTCCATCCTCCTGATCAATCATGCAGCGCAATCGCTTGGCACACTCAATGGCGGGCGACTGCTGGGCCTCATGTATGACCACCATGGGTGGCAGATTAAAGCGGGGACGTGTCAAAGGGGATTTCACCTTCTTGTGTGGCGACTTACGTTTATCTGCCGCCTGCGGCGAGTGGTTGGGCAAAGGGCTGAGGCCCGAACCCGTGGTCTGACGCCTTGGTGAGGTTTCACCAAAATTAATGGCCGTCTTCTTGGCATGCGGATGATGATGGGAATGATGGCCCACATGTGGGGTACTGGTGGCTGCATTACCAAAATGTTGACTTCCATAGAGATTCGGATTCAAGCGCAAGGCATGAGCACGCAAGCCCAACTCATCGCACATTTCAATGGACGAACTGCTGTTCTCCTCATCGGCGGTGGTGTCTATAATCAGGGCACGACTGGCCTCATCCTCATTGTCATCGCTATCCGCGGACAAAGCCATATTAAGCAGTTTCTCTCCCTGCGTGCGAATGCCATGACTGCAGTTGGAGGCTGCCGGATCCGCAGGATTCGTCTCGTGTTGCTGTTCATTGTAAATACTGGCGGCCATAAACGACAGCTTGGCAGGTAGCAAAATTTTGGAACCGTAGAATATTTTGCCATTGATATAGCGCAGCTGACACGCCTTCTCCTTGGTGGGTGGGCCATCTTCTATGACATCCTGCACCGTTTCGATGAACTCCCCGGTGGTGTTATTGAGAGCCTCCTGCATATTCACCGTCTCCACGGTGGGCAGCATACTTTTGGGTGGTTTGGCCTGAGGGAATTGCAGGGCAAACCAATCGCTGAGGATTTGATTACCCTTGAGCAATGGTTTGATGGTCTTCTCCACCTTTTTCATGCTCACACTGGGCAGCTCGGCCAGTTCGTTCAGGCAGGCGTAGATCTTGCGTATCTGAGCGGGTTGCTTACAGAAGTAGATGTTCAATTTGTTGATGAAATTCTGGGCATTTGTGATCATAAAGTGCTCAAAGAATTTGCCCAATTCAGCCGCCTCGGTGGGTAGGAGAAAGTTGAGAAAGACTTCAGCCAGGTCGGGATGTTCGGGCAGTAAAAGTTGCTCCACTTTCTGTGAGGCAAAAAGGTATTTAATGCAGTCTGGGAGTTGGGCTTTGCCTACTTACCTTATACAGATCCGTCACTTTGTCCTGCTTGGGATCAAAGTTTTGCAGCAACTTGTTAAACTTTTGACAGTCCTCCAGGCGGCCCACTTTCACCAGGGCCTCCTCCACTCGGTCGTAAAAGTTGTAGGCAAAGGCTGAAATTATTTGGAAAATTAATTTGCATTCCATTTCATTCAATTATCCACTCACTGGCATCTTTACGATTGGCCTCCTCGCTGCTATCCGGCTTCAGCATATGCCTAAGCATCTCCTCCTGCCGACAGGCTTTACGTATCCGGGCCGTTTCTTCATCCACCCGCGGACGTTTCTGTTGTGTGGCAGCCACTTTGGTGCTGCAAAACATTTTCAGTTCCCCGAGCAAGGCTGTGTAGAGTTCAAGAGCCAGCAGATGTCTGTACACTCGCTGCACCGGCTTGCATTGAGCATATAAACCCAATCTCTGTTTCAGGTAGACGTTGTAGGAGGTAATCAAGGTCTGGCAGCGTTTCTGCAGTTTATGACGTAGCCGTTGATGCAAAATGTGATAGCGAGAGCGTTGACGATTTGATCCTCTTCGCGGTTTAGGGCGGTTTTTCAGTTTTGGCTTAAAGATTTGATAGCCAGGCCGTGATGATCTGCTCTCATTCGAGCTGAATGAGTTAGGTAAAACGGTCTCCTCTTCCACTTCTGTTATCCGTAGACTTTCTGTTTCTAGATCGTATCTCAAATTGAGGGCAGGTGCTGCATCTTCGCCCAGCGGAGGCGGCGGTGGTGGCAAAGCCAATAAACTGCACTCGTTGCTTGTATTGAGACTTCTGTTTATGTTGACCACATTGTCGGCCAAACCGCCACTTGGCTGAAAGGGCACAGACACACCAGCTCCGAGTCCACTTAGATTTGTGGCCACCGTTCCACCACCAAAAACATAATTCACATTGATGGTCAGCGAGGCACCGGATAACCTATTTGTCTGGGCTCTGCTGCGTTTGGACTTGGCTTTTATTGGTTTACTGATGGGCAGCGTCTCCTGGGCACTGCCGTCTGCAGGCGCTGGTGTAGCCGCCTCACCCAAGCTCTCGGGCAATTGCAAATCCTCACCCACAGCTTCGCGCACGAATTCCAAATATGATGTACTTGCTCCTGCTGAGACCACTGGCGGTTTTGTTGTCCGCTTGGCACGTCGGGTGGCCCAAGTTTTCTGCAAGAAATTTTCCGCAATTAAACAGTTAGTGATGGCAAAGGCATTGAAGTAAATATCGATAGCTTATTGAAGTTGTAAAAAAAGGCTAAGGGAATTTGGAAAACTGGTGGAAAATAGCCAAAACAATTAAAGGAAGAAGGGAGAAAAATGGATACCAGGTCACAGTTAAACTAAAATGTTCAGACTTCAAAAATTCACAAATTTAAAATTGATATTTAACTTAAAGTCTTTCGTATTTTAGCTTGTATCTTTCAAAAAGGTTTTCTATATACGTATCTGTATATATCTAATCTAGTAATGTAGGGTGATGATCAATTTGTGCATTTCTACACATTATTATGTCTATTGGGCCCCAATTATCAATGGCGATTAAGCAACAGGTTCTTAAGCTAAGCTCTACCTTGAATGACACCGTAGTTTTAATATAAAATCCTGTAAAATCTTCAATCATGGTTATTATCCTTGCAGGCAATTTTAAAAGTCTCCGAACCTCGTATTTATAAGTTTTCTTTGCTTTCACATATTGCCACCCAGATTTCTGAAAATCGGACAACTATATGGTATAGCTGCCATACAAATAATAGGTCTGAAAAAAAGTTTCAGTAAGAAAAACTTTTTTCATGCTTAACTTTATTGAGGAGAGGTTTTTTAGTTTTTAAATATCTCTGGTGTAGCCTTATCCGCCTTATATTTCTTTATCACTAAATTGGTACTTTTAGATGGTATCAGGGCCACTTGCGCCTACTTAAGAAAGATTTTTTCAGTGTTAAGCTGAGCAGTCAGACAAACTACATCGTCCGCCAGCGGAGAGAAAACTAGCTAATTCCGATCGGGGCTTTGTTTGTGAAGTGACAAGAATAAAACCGGCTACTAGATCATATGCAAGGAAATCCGTAAGCATTAAATCTACTTGACTTTGAGCAGGAGGTTACAAATCGGTTAATTTTCGTCACCTAATCAAGTAGCTGGACATATTTGTGTCATTTCACATATAAATTCAAACAGTTTTGATATAAGATGCTAACGTATATACGAGAACCTCTAAAGATCTGTGGGACACACCCTTATAAATATACGAAAACTTTGCCTACTTTGGAAAACTTCACCATCTGCTTGATTTGATTTGGCGTGGCAAAAATTAAAAATATACTTGATATGCGTGCAGCTATAAGAAGCATTTGTCCCATACATGTCAAACCTCTATCTCTTACCATCTCTAAGATCTGTTTGTTCAAACGGACGGACAGACAGACGGACATGGCTATATCGACTCGGCTGTTGATGCTGATCAAGAATATATATACTTTGATAGGGTCGAAAATGATATCTTCTCCATTTTACATACTTTTGCACAAACTTAATATACTCTATGTACCTTTGGTGCAGAGTATATAAAATACTTTATAGCCCTCAACATTATAAAAAATATGTTTACCCCTATTAAAAGGCTTTGCGGAATAAATTCCAAGTTATAAGTAAGCGTTTAGTTTGATATTTTAAAATAATAATAACGGTAACACTATTTATTTTCATTCAATTTAAAAAGGCTAAATTTTCTGAGCATCACTGACTGTCAAGCCGATAGGTCGATTCGATAGTTTTGCACATTTCGACGAGCACTAAAGCAAAGGTAAATGGCACATTTCGCTCTTATTATTATTATTTTTTGAATAAACAGAAGCGCATAATAAACAAATAAACATTCCTAGCTGGAGCTTGACTAGAAGCTTCCCTCAATTGCAAGGAGTTCTTCATAGCTTGGACGCACGCACAACGACAGCTGTTGGCAGCTCGAAGGCAGCGAAAATTGCCAACGTCACAGAGAGAAATCTGGATTAACATTCATTCCGCCACAAACAACATGAGCAAAGTTACCTTCAAGATTACCCTGACTTCGGACCCAAAGCTGCCGTTCAAAGTGTTGAGCGTGCCAGAGGGAACACCATTTACGGCGGTGCTGAAATTTGCCTCTGAGGAATTCAAGGTGCCAGCTGAGACGAGCGCCATCATCACAGACGATGGCATAGGCATAAGTCCACAACAGACGGCGGGCAATGTGTTTCTCAAGCATGGCTCTGAGTTGCGTCTGATACCCAGAGATCGAGTGGGTCATTAAATAAAATTCCCTTTCCACAAATAAATGTCACTCACCTCTAGATAATATTTCCAGGCGCTGGGCAACTCGTTGAAACGTTCTCTGGGAGTCTTGACTTGACCCTGGGGGAATCCTAGCAAAATTTGGCTTATAGGAGGAGCCCGTTCATGATCGAAGTAGTATTTGACTGGGTTATATTGCTCCATTTGACGCAGTTCCTTGACTTTGAAGAACAAACGCCTAGCCAGCTTGCCATGGACCAGATCCTTGGTCATGCGTCTGCAGGCTGAGCGTAAGGGATCAGCATGTTTGCGCAAAGGTTTCTTGGCTTGGCGAATGGCCAAAAGATGCTTCTCCAGGCCCATGGCAATCAATTGATATTCGGAGGGGGCATAAGCTTTAATGGCCACAGTTCGGGGTTGGAAGGCCATGCGTGGCATATACTGGGGATACATGAAGACGCGACTGTCCAGCATGAGATCCATGATGCGAGGGGCCAAACGCGGAACCTGGCGGGTGTTACGATCGCTGAAAGAAGAGGATTGAAGTCTTCTTAGGAAGGGGAAAAACACAAAACTTACGTCAATTCTGTTTCCTTGTTGATAAAGTCCATCATAAGCTTATTCTCCTCCTGGTAGTCATTGCTACACAAATCCGCTTCCCACTTGTGTATTAAGTCAATGGCTAACTGAAGATTCCAGCATTTAAATGAGGCATCTTGGGCAGATTTCTGATGCAAATGTTCCAACATTTCTTTAAGTTTGGGGGCCAAGGGATAAAGAGTGGGATGGGAATAGGTTTGGAGAAAGCTTTGGGTTAGAAATTGAGTGTGTAGGCGCAGCTGCTGTTGGAGCATATCATGCTGAGCTGGGGTGAAACCCTTTAGGTTATTGGCCAGAGCAGGAGGAGGAGGAGGAAGATTTCTTAGACTCTCAAAATATGCTTCATACTCGGAATAGATGTGTTTCCTGATGGAAATATACTCGTAGGTAAAGTTGATATCATAGGGTAAATCACTGCGCGACTTGGTGGAAGCTGGAGTGGAGGTCACCTGCTCGGGTGTGGGTCCATTAGTGGGCAATTGAAAGCCATTGGGCAAGGGATTATAGGTAGAAGTTTGTCCAACCAACTGAGTGGAGGATGGTTGAGGAACCAATAGACTGGATGGCTCTAGCTGACTAGTGGAGGGCGTGGACATCACATCAGGTTGAAATGAGTTCATCAATGCGCTGGAACTCGTCGGTGTGGCCATTATCCCTTGGTCAAAATCTATTTGACGTGTCACCTGGTCAATGGGTTGAGTGTGATGAGCTGCCTCGAGAAATTTCTGCGGCGTTTCCAGTTCCACTGAGTCCAAGGATACCCCCTCCTGGAGCAAGCCAGCAAACAGTTCGGACACCAAATCTGTCAGCTCTTTTTTGGATATATTCACATTTCTCAATTCCTCAGCATCCACATACTCCGAATCCACATGATCAGCAGCCACATATTCGGGATCATTGATGGGATCATCATCGTCACCCAAGAAACTGTTATCTGCAAGGGATTGTCATCGTTTAGAGAGGACTCGGAGGTTTCCCCCTTCCCCCAACTCACTCAGCGGTTTGGTAAAGTCATTCAGAAACTGCATCCATTCCGCATCATTGGCTGTCATATCATACTCCATTACATCGCTTTGTTCCACATCTGGAGGCACAAATTCCGACTGCAAGTCCTCTATGGTTGTCTGCTGCAGGCACAATTTCGAACGCGTGCGAGCGGCTATACGCATCTCCTCTTTGCCCGGGGTCAAAGGAAACGGCAGCTTAAAGCAGCCATCTGGGGTAAACTTTACGGGCGAGTCATCTGCTGCCCCGGGTGGCGACTGTGGCGTGCAAGGATTGGAATCGAAATCCGAGGCCGTGGTATTGGTGTCCTCATCTGACTACAATTAGAGGTTTAGCTTCTTCCATTCCATTTCACTGTCTACCCACCTGAAAATCATCTTCCTTAAACGTATACTCCTCGTCCTCTTCATCAGAGTGCAAATCCTCACGTATTAAAACCTCCAAGCCATCTGTCGGTGTCTCATTTAGTGGTGGCAACGATATACCCGGTGTACAGTTCAACTCTCTGGCCTTGGCCCTTGTCAACTTGGCCACCGAAGGCGTATCTGTAATAATAATGGCCCCCCTTTGTTCCTCCTGCTCCAGTTTCTCCTTGGCCAGTTCATCCTCGGCCTTGAGTGTGACTAGGGCCAGAACATGCTCATTGCGCACCACACTACGCACCACCTTGTGCATATCCTCCGAACTAATGGAATTCTCGCGCGCCACCTTACGCAGCCGGCGATCAATTTCCTTGGCATCTTCATTGCAACCTTCCAGCGCCGAGTCCGGACTCTGGCGCGGTCGCTTGCGGGCTCGCCGCGGTGTGGTATTGGCACTGCCTGAGCCCTCAGATTTCTTGCTACTATTCGGCATGGCCGGTTGTTTGTTTTACGCTTTTCCTACATTTACACAAAAAAAGTCGCTTGTTGAAAAGTACAAATGAGCTAGTTCGTGAAATGAACTGCAGGAACAGCTGTTCTTGTTGGCGCCAGTACGCCTAGTGTGACCAAGTTGGATTAGAAATTAGAATTATTAGCCGTTAAAAGAGAAATAGTGTGACCAGCTTCTAATTTCCAAGAAGTGCACAGTGGTCTCGCCATAATTAGGTAAGCGCTTTAGAATACTTTAAAGGGGACAGAATTTGCGATTTATTTTAATTCTAAAATAACTGCGCGTGTTTAAATTTTTTGAAGTGAACGGTTTTTAACTCTTTAAAAATTAGTAATAGGTCTTTTACACTGAGCACATCCAACATCCTGAGTCATAGATATTTACCATGGCAGAGTTTGCAATCTTTGAAGCATTTACCTATTAGACATCGACCCACTTAACATTTTTACAAAACAAAAGCTTATTAATGTTGGCATAGCAAATGGTTATTAAGCATTTAATCTCAGGATGTTGGATGTTAGATGAGCTCAGTGTAAAAAGCCTATAGAGGTTTAAAAGAAATTGTTTTTTTTTTGTATTACGTGGCGAAGAAAACCTTCGAAACTGGGTCCAATTAGTCAGCAGCGAATGCGGGTGCATTGCCACTGCTTCCGGTGGTCACCACGAGGAGGTGTGAGTCGACTTGAGACGTAGTAAGCCAGGATCACTCTGGGTTCGCCAAGTTGAACCGATCAGAAGCTTTCCCTGACCACATACGCCCCCATTAGGTCCAGAAGATCTATGACTAGAAGTTCTGAACCACCACCAAAACATACACTCAGAGAAAAAAACAAAAACTTTGTACTTGAATCAAGTAAGAACGGTGTCAATAGTACGGTAAGTACGAAAATACTTGGTTCAAGTACAAAATCCTTATTTCAAGTACGATTATTTCAATCCCAAAATACTTGTTTGAAGACTGTTTCGGGATATTTTAAGTACATTTCGAGCTATTATAAAATCTCTTCGGTCATAATATTAATTTGTTATGGTCTCAAGTACAGCCCGATTTACTCTCAAAATAAGAGCAAAAAGGTTTTTCATTGAAGTTTAATAATTCAAAAGTCAACCCCAAACCATTTTTGAAGCAAAATAATACTTCAAAAAATAAGTACAAAATGTTCTTGGTCTAAGCCTATAAAGGTCTCTATATAATATCAAAATCCAAAGGAAATGAAATAACCAAAGATTAAGATGTTTATACTGTAGGTCGGAAATCTACCCTCACCAGTGTTGCCAACTTTCGCCGAGAAAAAATCAGTTTTCAGCGGGTCGAAGAGGAAAAAAAAGCTGTATTTTTCGACAAAACGCTTAAAAAGTGCGCATGGTTTTCTTGTCTTTAATGTAATTATATACACAAAAGCTCTTCGTCCTCATCCTTGTCGAAGGCCTCAGTTGTGCCTGTTAGCTTAAGGTAACTAGGACGGACCTTATAATCTACGTAGCATTTTGCAAATCGACGCAACACATATCTGTAGACACGATCAACCTAAGCCTTGGACCATTGCAAGCACAACATCTAATTCGCAAAAGAGGCTAACTCAAAAAATCTTTGTTTCCCTTTAGAGTCAATGAAAGCGCTAATTTCACTCCAAAACTTTATAGTTTCTTCGTTATTCTCCCATTTCCCTAAATATAAATAGTATTTTTCACCCAATATCTTCTACAGAAAATTCTTCCAAAAATGGGAAAAAAACTTGTTTAATATATAGTGGATAGGGTATAGGGTGTGATTTTCAGGCAACCTGATCAGATCAGAGGAAGACAACTTAAATAAATTAAAAAACTAAACTTCAGATTCTGTTGTTTTATAAGATCAACCAAGAAACTTATGCAGTACATGGTCAACTAGATTTCTCCAATACGCTATCTATCTGAAGCATTTAAATCTGCTTCACAAACTCATATCTTTAATATAAATCTTTGACAGCAAATTTCCCCTTGGTATCTGTTGGAATAATTTGTTGATAGCAAACAGAAGATCTTTCAGATCTTCAAAAATCCAATTATAACAATATATGTATATATTAGTGGTATTCCTGAAAGTGATTTGCTTTTGATTTGCTTTCGATTTGATTTCGCGGAACAGCTGATCACAGCTGCTCCATACAAAATGAGCAGTGTGCCCAGAAAATGTTAGGAAATTAAGGTCGTACTAATTGATTTCGCGAAATCAGCCTCGAAGTTGATTTCGATTTGCTTTCGTTTTAGTGTGACCGTTCTCGTAGAAAAAATGGCTCCGCGCGCATGGTGTTTGTTTAAATTTTGTTGTGATTTAAATATAAAGAATGTTGTAAGTTAGTTTGCTTTCCATATCTTAGCAATTAAATGATAACTATTTATTGCATCTAAGACTGCATACGAGACTACTGAAAACAAGGCCCGCGGCCTTAAGTGGACAGAGTCATAAGTGCTCGAGTTCCTGGAGCTTGTGCTTGACGTGGTCAGAGATTTTCAGGCTTACATATTTGCACAGCTCTCCTAGAAGGTTCGAGGTTACAAATTCTTCCACTTTTTTATCCTGCCTCTTCCTCTTTGGATCCGTCAAATTGCATGTCACTTTCTGTGGCCATAAACAAATAAGTAATTAATTGAATTCACCTTAATAAAGATACAAACTTCTTAGAACTACAGATTCTGCCCACATACTATTGTTAAAGAAGATTGGAAAATTCAATTTTACAATTTCATTTGTCATTTTTTGCTTACCCGCCAATGTTTAAATTTGGCGCCAATTGAAAGCAAATCAAAATGAAATCAGGGTCGTTCCACCAACTGCTTTGCTTTTGCTTTCACGAAAGCAAATCAAAAGCAAATCAACTTTCAGGAATACCACTATTATGTCATATTGTTCCTTTTCAATAACTGCAGTAATCTCGAGGGGTATCAGATTCATACTTCCTAAGCCAGGCCTTAAACTTAGGGTGCTGCAGCCTGACGTCACCACATTCTTGTATATGGCAAGTGGTAATTATTGTCGATAAATGACTGAAAAGGGTGAGTTTCTATTAAGTTGCTCCAAAACGAAAATTAAGCCGAAAAGAAGCCGAAATCACTTTTAAAAAAGCCAGAATTCCCGCTTCCAATTTGGTTTTAAAAAAAGCCAGAAATTACGGGAAAAAAGCTGATTTGCCCACACTGACCCACACTCCATAACCAAAGTGTAAAGCTAAGTTCACACAGGCAAATAATTTGACAAATTTTTAGGAAATTTTGATAAATATTTGGCTAAATAGCCATGATTGCTGATTTTGCAGGACTTAAATCATTAACTATGGTTCTATTTACTAATAATTTGATCAAATATGGCCGAAAAGTTCGCCAATTTGGATAATTTAACCAAATTTTCATAAAAATTTGTCAAATTATTTGCCTGTGTGAACTTAGCTTTAGAAACAGGAGGGAGTTTCAAGAACAGATTCAACGTAAAATAATTCACGTTTTTCGTAGCACACTTTTTGGAGCTTGCATAGTAATCCAAGAAATGTTGTACTTGAACTTGAAGATCTTGATGAAGAACTTGAAGTGATTGCTTCCGACGAAGAATATTTTAAAATAGAAAAAAATGAAGTTTTCATATGAACGTATCTTAACTAAGCTGATTAAACATAACTTAATTTAAATAATTCAATAATTGTTGTTTATTTTGAGAACACAACAGCAACATAAACAAGTGAGAAAGTCGGCCAAGCCCAACTATAACATACTCTGTACCTGAAGTAGGAGCTGAATGCAGTGCTGCTGCTGTGTCTCTCTCTCTATCTCTCTCTCACTCTCTAAGAGTGTGGTGTTGGTTATGAAAGGGTGGGAGGGGGAGTGGCGGGGGGTGCTTGGTTCACTTTTTTGCTTATAACTTGAGAACCGCTCATCCGATCTTTATCATTTCTTCGGCAAATCGATACATTTCGACAATTTCTAACTATTTCTAGAAAAGTACAAACCATCTATCTGCAAAACTTTGGAAGATATGACGTTTTTTCGATATTGCGGGGGCGGGAGGGGGCGTGGCAAAAATAGAAAATCAAGTAAGTTTTTACTTCGCATTATAGCAGAAACCACATAAGTATAATGATGGAAAAAACTGTCCCGTGCGACATGTCCCGTGCGAAAATGCTTAAGATTACATTTTGATAAAACTGTAAATTATTTTTGGGTGAAATAAAAACCATTTTAAAGAGACATCAATGCACTACATTCTAATATTTATCGCATTAATATAAAATATTGCCTCAGGATTCGCTAAAATCGGCGTTTGAATGGTTTCCCGCGAAAACTACTTCTATTTTTGTTCCGTGCGAATGTCATGTTTTTTTGCGATTATCTTAATACCAAAAAATTTTTCAAAATCGACCTTTGCATCAATTGTAGGGCTGCTGAAGAGCTATAAGTTAAGCCTATTGTGAAAATAAAAATCCGTTTTATTCTGACTTTTTTGAATGTTTAAATGCGTACGATTGTCCAGTTCGACGTCATGGAAATGCCCATATACTTTATATGGTCGGAAATTATTCCTTCTGCCTGTTACATACATTTGCACGACTTTAGTATACCCTTTTTATACCCTTGCAAAGGGTATTATAATTTTGCCCAGAAGTTTGCAACGCATAGAAATATTCATTTCCGACCCTATAAACTATATATATTCTTGATCAGAGCGACGAGCTAAGTTGATTGAGCTTTGTCCGTCCGTCTGTCTGTCTGTTATTAGGGTAGAGAGTTCGAGTTCGTTCATAAACTAATTGTGGAGTGTGCGTTGAAAAAATAGAGTTTTCATAAATGATTTACTTATATTAGAACAATTTTATTTGTTTTTCCATTTTTTATACTTGTATTAAAGGATTTTCTCTGTTAGACATGTCTGCAAATTTGTAAGTATAAATGCATCACCTAATCGTTTCACCACTTACCTCTCCATCTCGCACACAGCTTCTCATTGCTCTCGAACCGCGTCGAATTGACAAAATCTAGCCATTCCATAGTAAAGTTTTTGGTAAGACCCATTAGTCAGGAACTACAAACATCCGCCTCAATGATCATCAATATTCGACGTAAGCACATGCGACAACTACTGCAACAAGAGAATGAACTGGAGGCTAAGGAAATGTTGCTTCTGAGCAAGAGTTGTCTGCGCCATGAAAATTGTTATTATCGTTGCACAACATTTGGAGTACAATCGGTCAGACTCAGACGTTGACTAAATTTGTCACAAATTAAAAGCAGACAAGATTTTTTGCGAACCAACCCAAACTCAAGCTGGAACACTAAAAATCTTGCCTTATTTTATGATAATTTTCTCAAGGTTGCCTTTGTTGTTGTTTCATTTTGAAGTTTTTCTGCGGTCAACTTGTGGGCCAGGATAATAAATTGATTTCGTCGCTTCTTTGTTTTAAGGTCCATTAATCCATTTTGTGCCTAGAGGCTGTCCAGCCACGCCTCTTTTAGTATTTGTTGTTTATTGTTTATGTTTAATGAATGGAAGTAACAATTCTCAGTGGGAGAGGGGTAAATCTGCAGGTCAGTGGCGCATCTCTGTAAGGGATTTTTGAAACAAAAATTAAGATGGGAAGCAAGCAAACTGAAGCCTAATTTCTGAATCGGAGTGATAAGGATTATCAAAAAAAATTTACAAATGAAATGTAAAAAATCCACCACCAGCTATTGGAAGCAGGGATCGTAACGATTATAATTTTTTAAATAAAAATCATTTTAAGAATTATTTTTATTATAAAAATTGAAAATAAGACTTATTTTTAAAAATTGAAAATAAGACTTATTTTTAATTTTTATTTATAATATAAAATTGAAAATAAAAATTGATTTTGAATATCTTGTAAACTAAAAGTCGCATTACAAAAGTGGACATATATCTATGATCTATGATTCAATGCCATTCCAATGATACATCACATGTCCTTAAAGGATCAAGGATAAGGATTAAGGATACCAATTTTTTTTATTGATTCAATGCCGCTGCTTATACATTTCGCACACTTACTTCAAGTCTGTCATAACTCAAAAATGACTAATTTTGACTTAATGATGCAGAAATATTTGCTGTGTTGTGTACTGATTTGTGTAAAATTTTCAAATTGATATTTATATGTTATACTGTCCTTGTGAGATGAGAATATGTCTTGGCCCCGCAGGAGGCGCTGTATAGCCAATTTTACATTTTACTGTACGAAATCACAAGTACGGTAAATAATTTGTAACGCACCGACCCAAAAAAGCAAGTACCGAACTTTTTTGTGTTCAGCACTCGTGCGTACTTAACAATTTTAGTTAAGTACAAAATGGTTTTTAGTTGAGTACCAGAGAACTGCAATGCGTAGTCATTAATGCGTACTACGTGCGTACTACGTATTTTTTTAAGTACGCATATGTACGCATACGCATTAGAAATAGTAGGCTACGCATACGCACACTACGCATTTCAAAAAAACTGAGTATGCGTACTACGTATACGCAAAAGTTGAAATACGTATACGTACGCTGAAGCATTTTAAAAAGTACGCATTATATACGTACTTTAACTGAGCAGTAGGCATTTTCATTTTGCTTCATTTATGCTTCATTTGTGCTTCATTTATGCGTACTTTGTAATTTCTATGGAAAATCTAAGTGTCTTCGTTACATTTGGTTTATTTTTACTTAGCGGAATACTTAGTTAGCTAGTTTATCATGTTTTGAGTTAATTTTAGCCAGAACTAATCCTCGGTCTTTCCGTGAACAGTAATCTCGTTAAAATTTTATTATCATAGCTATTAATCTTCTTCTAAATATAAAATAAAGTCGCGCGTTTAAAGTTTAAATATTCTAAAAAAATTAGTAGTTGGCAATTGTCGAATGGCAAATCGGTCTAAAAAACCGCGAAATTTGCAAACATTTTATAAGTTTAGATTTTTATGAATAATAAATAATTAGCAACTGTCGACGGGTAAATATGGGTTGTAGGCCACCCAATTTATTTAATTAACGAGTAAATAGACTAGTAAGGAGGTGAAGATCAAGTGGTCCAAGATCGCCAAATTTGCAAACATTTATTATGACATTAGATTTTTATAACGAATACGGGCGAATAGATGGTGAATATGGTGAACCACTCGAACCATGGATGACCGTTATCCACAATTTTGTCAAGTAAATTTGTATAAAATCCTACCAGATGTATGGCATAAGCGTTATTCAAAAATAGTTCCAATTGTAATGAGTGTTTATTTATTCAATGGTTATGTTTGTTTGGCATTATTACATTTTTTTAATCCTCTTTGGTATTTTTCCGCGATTTAACGATTTGTCAGTATTAGACAGTGGTTTGAAAAAGTTTTTAAGATCTTGGCTCTATTCTCTACCCTCGGTCATCCGTGGTATTTATCGCGGTTCAGTATTGTCATAGATAGGGCAATGTAGTTATGTGTGATCATTTGTGGCTTTGAAAAGCAGTTTCTTAAGCATTGCGCGGTTTTGTTACCATGGAGACCTCTTAGCTGCATATTGGGCCTATGCATTGATCCTGACATGATTTTTCACTTTCTCCAAAGTAAAGTTTGTTTGGCATTATTAGATTTTTTGATCCTCCTTGGTATTTTTCCGCGCTATAATGATTTGGCAGTAACAGACAGTGGTTTGAAACAGTTTTTAAGATCTTGGCTATGTTCTTTACCTTTGGTCATCCTTGGTATGTATTAATCGCGGTTTGGTATTGTTATAGACAGGGCAATGCAGTTATGTGTGATAGTTTGTGTTCCATAAAATCAATTTCTTAAGCATTTCGCGGTTTTATTACCATTGATATCCCTTAATGGCGCCTAATTATGAATTGATCCTGACATAATTTTTTACTTGGTTGGCAATTACGTTTTGCATAATTACTATTTTTATCCTCATGGGTTTTTTTTTGGCGATTTAATAAGTCTTCAGTCACTGTAAAGGGTTTAATTATCTCACCAATCACAAAGTCTGTTACTAAATTCGTTTTACACTCCGTGTACTCTACTACCAAACAATAGTACGATACTTTGTACGGTACTTTGAGAATCCTGAAAAAAGTGCGTATACGCATTTGTTTTGCGTATACGCACAGATTTTAAGCGTAGTGTGCGTATGGCTCAAATTTAAATAAGTAGTCTACGTACTTTTGACGTATACGTAAACGTAGTACAAATAAGCATACGCATTATGAAGTATACGTATACGTATTTTTAAAAAAATGCGTATTGAAGTACGCATACGTTTTTTGACATGATACGCATTGAAGCATTGAAGCACTTGAAGCAATACGTATGCGTATACGTTTTTGATACGTTTTGCAGTTCTCTGTTGAGTACACGGAGTGTAAAACGAATTTAGTTACAGACTTTGTGATAGGTGAGGTATTTAAACCATTTACACTCACTGAAGACTTATTAAATCGCGAAAAAAACCAAGGAGGATAAAAATATTAATTATGAAAAACGTAATTGTCAACCAATGGTAACAAAACCGCGAAATGATTAAGAAATTGGTTTTCAAAGACAAAAATGATCACTCATAACTGCCTTGCCCTGTCTATGACAATACCAACCCGCGATTAATACCACGGGTGACCAAAGGTAAAGAACATAGTCAAGATTTTAAAAATTGTTTCATTATCGCGGAAAAATACCAAAGAGGATCGAAAAATGTAATAATGCCAAACAAACTTTACTTTCAAGATAGCGAAAAATCATGTCAGGATCAATGCGTAAGGCGCAATTCGCAGGTAAGGGATCTCAATGGTAACAAAACCGCGAAATGCTTAAGAACTTGATTTTCAAAGCCACAAACTATCACACATAACTACACTGCCCTGTCTATGACAATACTGAACCACGAACCATGGATGACCATTATCCACCATTTTCGCTTGTAAATTTGTATATAAGCCTGCCAATAACCAATAAATTCGCGAAAAAAAAACCAAGGAGGATAAAAATAACTGAAGACTTATTAAATCGCGAAAAAAACCAAAGAGGATAAAAATAGTAATTATGAAAAACGTAATTGTCAACCCAGTGGAAAATCATGTCAGCATCAATGCATAGGCGCAATTCGCAGGTAAGGGATCTCAATGGTAACAAAACCGCGAAATGCTTAAGAAACTGTTTTTCAAGACCACAAACTATCACACATGACTTCATTGCCCTGTTTATGATAATAGCGAACCGCGATTAATACCACGGATGACCAAAGGTAAAGAACATTGTCAAGATCATAAGGAAAATAACTAAACTGCCATGGTTTTGACAATACTGAACCCCGAACCATGGATGACCAACAATTAAGAACATAGATAGAGCATAAAAAACGTATCAGTTTCACAAATTTTGCTGGTAAATAAGAAGAGAGTCCGGCATTAATATTATTGAAAGGACTGTTTTTATAGAATTTAAGTTTAAAAGCCGAACCTTCTTAAAAATTTCAGAGTTTTTCAGCCTTGGTTAAGAGTCATTTCTTAGAAATGACTTAAGCTTTGAACTGAAAACTTGATGTGTATGAAGCAAGCCGAACCAGCCGGCTAAACCAGTTCAAAAGTGAAACGTGTTGATCATAGCTCGTCACTGGATCATCTAAAAAAAAAAGCAAATCGATATGCGGTTTAAAAGGTGATATGATTTCCGAGTTAAGGACGAAGAGATATTTCTATACCCTTGGAGAGGGTATATTAAAATTGTCAGGATGTTTGTAACGCACAGGAGGAAGCATGACGAGCTGAGTTGATATAGCCATGTCCGTCTGTCCGACTGTTTCTATGCTATCTCCTCCGTCAGTTTTAAAACTATCTCAACCAAACTTTGCACGAAGTCAATTGGTACAAATACGCTGTACATTGACTATGACTATAGCATATAGCTGCCATAGGAACAAAAAGTAGTTCTAGTGGTTACATAAACTGGGACTAAAACACTGATCTACTATTTCACTTTGCAGGGCTTGACCGACTTTCTAACGTGATTGAGTTATGGCAGACTTGAAAAAAGTGAGCGAAATGTATAAACAGTGGCATTGAATCAATAAAAAAAATTGGTATCCTTAATCCTTATCCTTGATCCTTCAAGGACATGTGATGTATCATTGGAAAGGTATTGAATCATAGATCATAGATATATGTCCACTTTTGTAATGCGCCTTTTAGTTTAAAAGATATTCAAAATCAATTTTTATTTTCAATTTTTATTATAATAAGTCTTATTTTCAATTTTTATAATAAAAATAAGAGTTATTTTTCGATTTTTATTTAAAAATTGAAAATAAAAGTTTATCCTGATTTTGGATTGCTCACTCAAAATTCGTATATGGGGTGTCTCTAAAGTAGGTTTGTCGAAAATATATCAAAATATCAATATATCGATAATATTTTTTAAAACTGATATATTTATATCGTGATTTTTTTTTTGACAAAATGTCGAATATCGATTTTTTTTTGGGATATTTTGTGATATTTGTGCGTTGGTTACTCTTTGATCTGGGTAGCGAGCGCAAGCGCATTTAAGAGACAGAAAATGGATTTAAATTTGATAAAAGCAAATTAGAGCGACATAAAAAAAGGCACAGCCAAGTGTAATTTGTGCGAAAAAGTATTTAAAGCAAGCGTTTGCACGACCAAATGTCCCGTGTGTTGACTTTATGCAAGCCCAAGAGTCGGAAAATAGCGGGCTGAAGTTATACTTTAGGTTGCCACAAACATCATGGGAAAGTTATCACTTAATATTCTGGAATTCGCATAAGGCGGCCATGACGGGACTATCCAGACTAACCGTAAGGTATCTTATTACCCCAGTGCCTTCGGAGCGACTTGCTTCTGCTATAAATGCGCCATAGATATTCAATATTATCCAAAATGGATTTTTAAAAATGCGAAATACCTTAGATAATAGTGGTATTCCTGAAAGTTGATTTGCTTTTGATTTGCTTTCGTGAAAGCAAAAGCAAAGCAGTTGGTGGAACGATCCTGATTTCATTTTTGATTTGCTTTCAATTGGCGCCAAATTTAAACATTCGCGGGTAAGCAAAAATGACAAATGAAATTGTAAAATTGAATTTTCTAATCTTCTTTAACAATAGTATGTGATCAGAATCTGTAGTTCTAAGAAGTTTGTAACTTAACTAAGGTGAATTCAATTAATTATGTATTTGTTTATGACCACAGAAAGTGACTGCCATTTGACAGATCCAAAGAGGAAGAGGCAGGATAAAATAGTGGAAGAATTTGTAACCTCGAACCTTCTAGGAGAGCTGTGCAAATATGTAAGCCTGAACACCTTTGACCATGTCAAGCACAAGCTCCAAGAACTCGGGCACTTATGACTCTGTCCACTTAAGGCCGCGGGCCTTGTTTTCAGTAGTCTCGAATGCAGTCTTAGATGCAATAAATAGTTATCATTTAATTGCTAAAATATGGAAAGCAAAATAACTTACATTTTTTATATTTAAATCACAACAAAATTTAAACAAACACCATGCGCGCGGAGCCATTTTTTCTACGAGAACGGTCTCACTAAAACGAAATCAAATCGAAATCAACTTCGAGGCTGATTTCGCGAAAGCAATTAGTATGACCTTAATTTCCTTACATTTTCTGGGCACACTGCTCATTTTGTATGGAGCAGCTGTGATCAGCTGTTTCGCGAAATCAAATCGAAAGCAAATCAAAAGCAAATCACTTTCAGGAATACCACTAATATAACTTTTTTTTTGTCGACCAATGACTTCGGCAAAACAAGCAATTTTCAAATTACTTTAAACTCATTTATCTCGAAACCAAGTTTTTCGGACTGGTGCCCACATTTATAGCCATTGGGCTTTATGGACGCAGAATTAACGTGGCTATCGTCCCTACCTCAATCTTTCAGAAAAAAAGTTTGTAAAACAACATGGGAAAAATCGATTTTCCGATTTTAAAAGGTCGCACTTCTTTTAAATTCAATTTTAATTTCACAATTCTGCTACGGACGATAATGGCTTCATACTAACAAACTTCCCATCTTCCGTTTTGCTTTCTGATAATTGTAAATCCCGGAAACGTGGGTACCATCGACACATCTCTTTTTAGAATAGCCTACTTTGGATCCCGAGAACTGTTTGAACAGCCCTCGCATTCACAAATTTTTAATTTTGTGTTTTTTATAATGAATTGTACAATCAAATACAAAAAACAGAATTACAAAATCTCTTCCCGATTTAATATATTTAATATAATATATTTAATATCATTTGATATTTTTTCAAAACAGAGAATATCATCGATACGATATTTTAAAAATATTCGGCAACCCTACTCCAAAAGGGTCTAGGACACTTATTTGGCTTTGATTTTTTAAAGTTCATAACTCTTATTTGCGATCCCTGATTGGAAGTAACTAGCCAAAAAAAGCTTCTTACTTTGCCGATCGGAATAATTAGGTAAATTAAATCATTTCTTAAGTCTAAACATTCAATACATATCGGAGTTTCAAAATAATTAACATGTTCAAATATGTAGCTAAAAATACTTAATTTGTACAGTTACTTTAGTTTCAAGTGTTTGTGCTTATATCTGTCTGTGATTTATGATATAACAATCCCAACTTTTTTACATACAATATTATTTGTTCTTTTTGACATACTGACATTAAGTTTCCGTAAGTATAAACTGTTATATGTAAAAGGACTAGACTTCTTACGTCCATACACGACTGCAGGGGTAAATTACATATATTTTTAGAGAAACATAGGATATTCTGTCAGTTAGTTTTCGATTGTAAATATTATCAAATGCTACCTGATGTTTTCTTTGACTTTATAAAACACAAATCTTTAAAACTTCACCTCGACAAAAAGAGACAGAAGTACTCGAAGTCTTGACTATCAGCATCCGAATTATAATTTGCAAAAAGTTCATCATCAGATACTGGGTTCTGAGTATTGTTGTCAGCTCTAACATTTTGACCTGCATCGGTTTAGTCCAGGGGCCGGTAGAACACGCCTGCTTATTTTGGCGTTCCGTGTGTGTGTTAAGCTTGTAGCCGCAGAGCGGTGTTGAATACACAGTATATGGCCCACTTCTTTCAGCCCAATTACTTATTTCATCTAATTCACTATTGCTCACTTCGACACATTCATCAATCTTACACAAGGGTCTACTCCAGTGATGCCCAAACACACATTATCAAGATTTGAGATTGTGTGTGTAGCAGAGCAACAATAAGTAAAAGTCGTTATGTCAACCCTCTAGTACAATACCATGTATGGAGCGACATAAGGCACGCTCTTCCTTCAACCCAGGAGAGATGCTTTTCTCTTGACGGCAATGTATAATATAAATATTTCACATTACGTACTCTTCATCATAAATTTTAATAATCAGTGCGCATTGCAATGGATTCCACTTGCATGTTGTGAAATATATTGTTGATAGGGTGTTTGAGGATTGAAATACCTTTGTTTCAAATCCTTTCCTATTCTTTGCACACGCTCTCTCACGGAAGAAAATTAGAGCGTTCGCCTCTCTCTCTTTCTCTCTCTAACAATTTTGACAGGCGTCACGACTCATCACCGTACAAAGAGCAACGCTGGGTTGACGTATATAGACTGACTGACCCCAGCCGTACTAGAGGGAGAGCACACGTATTCTCTCTCTCTATGCGTGTGTCGGCTGCGACGCTGACAGAATTATGACTTCGTATCACACGGGATAGGAAAAATGAAATGTGTGCACCACTGGTCTACTCACATATAACTAAACATTGTCCGCATACATATGGACATTACATGTCAATGACATTTATTGAAAACAGGAGAGGTCCAAGAACCGATCCCTGTGGAACACCACGATTTATAGCCCAGAATGATGAGGATTTATTATGTGTGACTACCGATTGTCGTCAGTTTTTTTATGGATTTTGAAAATTTCTTATTTAATATTATCGATTTCATTAATTGCAAAAATATCGATAGCTCTATGATGAGCAATGTGAGTTGCGTTAGTGATGGACGCCGTGGTTAGCGATGGGAGTGAAAGAAAAAAATGTTCAGTGATGTTGTTAGGATTGATTTTGGATAGAAGCAAATCTGATTATAATGTCATAAGATATGTTGCTGATATTATTATCTGATTAATATTAAGCATAATTTCTTTTCTGGACCATTTTGAGAATATTAAAATTTAACTTTAATTCAAGATCAAAAGTTTCCATCCTTAAAATCCCTTTATTCTGTGGCTCTGTTTGGGTTTGTCCATTGTCTAGCTGAGGCCGCAAATTTGTTTGGCTTGAGACAAAAGGACAACAACGCAACTGATTATCATGAGCAAAAGCTCCACTTGTAGTATTAATTGAAAGCCTCAAAAGGGGGAGAGTCCTTTTTTTTCTTGTGAATTTTACGGCTCTATCATCATTTGTCATTGTCAGCTAACGGAGTGTGATTTCCCTTCCAAATAGTAGATAAGGCTTCGAAAATGGGCCTCCTCTCACTTGCCTGATTTTCCTTCAATGCACTCAGTTGCACTTCCCTATTTCACTTCTTTTTTTTTTGTGTGCAGTCAGCGATGCGCTAATCAAATTATAAATTGTTCCACATTGGAAAGTCATTCAGTGCAGAGTTCCTCCAGACATTGTCATCATCAGCAGCACTGAATTTTGATTTGGTCAAAAGAAGAGGACTAAAAAAAGGAGAGGTTCATGAAATGGATGCAACTGGGTAGCGGGTCCATTTTGGTGAGCGGGGATAGCTCAGGTGTTGGACTGGAACTTGGAAGGACATGGGGGCCATTAAATAAAGGATGTGCTCTTTAATTAACAATTTGCATTTGGTGCTCCTGTTGGTGGCCTGCTTTTGTTGCGCTTAATTGCTGTTTACATTGGGCCAACTGATATTTTAGGTTAACTTGTAATAATAAAAAAAGAAATGGGCACGGAGAGGTAATTGAATGAAAATGGTTATAAATTGAAACAGTTTGTTCTTTGCCTATATTTAGGCTTAAGCGAGGATAATAAGCAAATATTTTTAATTTGCTTTATCAGATGAGATGTTTCTTTTACTGCTGCGCCATCTAATTTCCTTGATTAGGCCCTCTCCAATTTGCCTCCTTTCCTTTTCCTAATGAATCAAAATCTTATCCCATGTCATGTCATGTTTTTGTGGTACTTTTGGTAATTCATTTCTTAAAAAGTAAAATCCATTAACACAAATCTTTTTGCTGACTATCTTCTCCCTCATTTTGCCACTTTTTTTCTTCCTTTTTGCTGTTGCCATTCATATAGCTTGTGTTCCTTCGTTCCAGGGAAAAACTGCAATCACCTTTGTGATTGTGTGCTTCGCTTTTCAGCTTTATCGCAATGCCATTCAACAATTTTCGCTTTGTGCACTAAAAGTATTAAATTTCTTCAAATATTCTCTGGCTATAATCCCAAGCACTTCCGTTTGCATTCAGGCTTTGCCTTTCAGTCGAGTTTGAGGGGGATTCCCCCGAAGTATATTGCATTTGTGTTGGTCAGCTCTCGAGCCCAACAACTAAATGCTTTTTGCAGTCATTTCTCGTCATTATTGTGGCAAGCGTTTAACTGGAAATGCCTTTTGTGTTCACACTATTCTGGCTGCAGCACAGGGAAGAATCTCCTGTCCCTGCCCAACCACAATTTCCATAGTTTTGCTGCATTTCCGTTAATGCCGCAAAAGCATTTTAAGCAATTTAAAAATGTGCTTATCGGACAAGTTAAAGCATTAAAATAAGTCGAATTTGTACATAAACGATTTACAAGTGAAATGTACTAAAAAGTTTAAAAAAAAGTAGACAAAAAGGACAAAATATTAAAAAAAAATGCATAATATTTTACACAAAACAACAAATATACTTGACCTACAATAATCATGCTAGCAAAGGGTAGTCTGACCTATTAAAAAAATGGATTAATCTACATAACGTTTAGCTGAAAGCAAAATCGGGTGTGTATTTTGTTGTCATTTAAGTTCACTCCGTATTTTGATCAGGGCTGCAAGCCGGTTTGAACCCGGAATTCCTACTATTTTTTAGCTATGAACCGAACCTTAATCCAAACCAAAGTTCAGAAATGAGGCTCCATCATCGCACACTGGGCTGGGCCAGCGGGCCGAAATTTTGGACAAAAGTCTAAGTTTTTTGTTTAGGAAACTGGATTAAACGACTATCGAAAATTATTTTAAATACATATCCCTATTTTGTGGCAAAATTTGAAACCTTTTTACAAATGGCTGCCGTTTAATGTTGAGTTTTCTTAAAATTGCTACAAAAAATAATAGTCAAAATTAGAAATTTCCGCAATTTTATTTCTAATTTTCGATTTCGGATTAGATTGCCATAAAAAGTATAAATAATTTTCCATTTGTAAGAGTTTACATATGAATTGGACAAAATCTACAATTTTGTTGTTTTTTTTTTAGATTTGGTAACTTTGCTTTAAGAGTGCCCAAAAGTACCTCTTCTAATTTTCTTGCAATATTGGTTTGCGGTTTTGCATTGAATTTTCATAAAATCGCTTTTAAAATTATATTCCCATTTGAAATCGAGCATGTTCTTTAAACAGTCAGCCGAAAGTGTTGTTTTTTTCTCAACTTCGGAATAAGGTAAACTTTTTTCATTCGAATCCAATTCGAATGTATAAAAATGTGTAGCATACCCTTCAACCTGTTCGGATGCAAAATAAAATATTTCCTATGCAAACTTTCGACTTTTCTAGGAGGAATTTTCTAAAACCCGTCTTAGTACGCACTTTAATTTCTAACAGAAACTCCTGTCCAAACTATAGCCATCTATCTCTTAAGCTCCATTTACACGACCGTCTCCTTCCCCTTCGTCTGACGAAAACTCATCTGATCAACTCAGTTTTGCTTTTACACATGCCTGAGAAGCTCAGATAAGCCGGTTGCAGAACCATTGGTTCATCGGAATCATCTGGTTCATATGAACATTGTGACGTTGCTTTGTTTACATAGAAGAAGAAGACAAGAAGAATAAAAGTCGAAATGACGATCTGCCTTCTGATGCTTATTAAGTTGCAATTTATTTTTTGGATTTAAATAAGAATTCACTTGACATACAAGAAACTTGACCGATAGCTAAAATTCGATAAGAAATGTATATCGATTGTCAGAAAATGGCAACGCCAGCACACTGCAGTTAGGCAACACTGTAAATCGATTAATGCCACTCAGATCAGAACCGGTTCTATTTCGTCTGATCGCTCATCTGAGTAGCTTCATGTCTTTTTACACGGTCAGACAGCAAATCAGACGAAAACTCAGATAAGTCATCAGGTCGTGTAAATAGAGCAAATAAAGACAACAAGAACAAACTGTCTGAGAATCAAGCGTTATATGTGTGAGAGGAAAACTAACAGTAAAATGCCAGCTTCATACATTTTTGCTACGATGTTCCGCACGAAGTACATATATCTTAAGGGGGTATTCTCCATGTCGAGGCTGTTTTCTGGACCTTTTTTAAAAAAAATCTTATTTCAAAACGCAAAGAGTTTTTCCAATTTTGTTTTTTCATTATGTTACAAACAGATTAAAGTAAACAAACAAATTTTAACGGCTTCGATGCGAGGGCTGTTCCAAAAGTTCTCGGCCGTCAAAGTGTGCGTCCAAAAAAAAGTTAACGTACTGGCGGCCATGATTCCATGTCTCCAGGATGTCTGAAATGAAAAGTAAAACAACGGGGTTATAAACAGAATAGATGTAATTCTAGTCTGAACCTTGGAAAATTTTTTGCCTTTTTTGTAGTTTAGTGTAAAAAAAATTATAAAATTTTTTTAAAATTATGATTGAGGTTCAGACCAAAATGGTGACAATTCAGCGTCGATTTCAGTTTTAATCATCAAAATCGGTTCAGTATAACTAAAGTAATCATGGCCGCCAGTTCGAAAAACGTGGTTTCGAGATAAAAGCGTTTAAAGTTTGAAGTAACTTTTCTGGGCAACAAAATAAAAAATAACAAAAATGCAGTTCCAATATTTCATCAAGCCCACTTAAGCCCATTGGTCTAATTAATCACTTTGCACCGTACAAGCATGATTCCGACATTACAAACAAGACCCTTAAAGAGCGGTAGCATTGTATTTGGGGTTAATAATAGTTATATATTTATTTGGCAGCCTTTAGTTTATTTTTTTATAGAGTTTTGTTACTCGTTTATTAGTTTTACAGTATCCGTTCTAAACGAAGCTTAACTAAAGGCCCTGTTAATTGGTTTAAACATTTATTTCATTGTTAAGTGTTGAGAGAAGCCTGTTTTGTCCTCTTGGGGCAAATTTTACATTACATTCATTTGGTTTTACATACATATATAAAAAATATTATTTTGCTTCTTGCATTAATGTGGCTGCAGAAAATTCGTGGACATATCATACGTAATCACTTTGGGTGCAAAGAAACCACCAAAACCCTCACGTCCCTTATGATAGAGACCCAGGCCGGCTAGAGGTATTACTGGTTGTGGTACAACCTCTTGAATATCAATAAAAGGCACAGTACTCTGGCCAGCATCGTTGTCCGCGCTGGAGCTAACAAAGTCCATAAATTGATTATTTGTCGAAAGAGGCAAGGACTTTAACTGCGTTTGGATAGGCACGTGCGGGTTCTTTAGAATTAGCTTTTGACGTGGATTCGCACCAAACACATCGGTATTATCATTGCTCAGCCAAAAGCTATGGGTTTGTGGATCCAACAGAAGACCTGAGGTGAAATTAAATTCACTTAAGCGCACCTCCAGATTCAGATGTTTGCCTAGCACACGAAAACGAACACCGGTGACCAAGTGGTTACTGCTATTCGAAGTGATTTCGTCTAGATCCAAAGTGCGACTATCAAAGGAGAGAGTATGATAGTCAAAGCCATTGCGTGCATCTACATCGTTTAGGTCAATCTCCTCCAGGGGCAACCACTCCAGCGTAGAGTGGTTAATGGCAGCGCGTGGGAGTAGTTGACCCTGCTGCAGTTGCAAATGGAAGACACGCTGATGCTTGACGAAGCGCACACCTGTGGCTACTTTGTTGAGCTTGAAATCGGTAACAGTGTCCCGTAGGCTGAAATAACGATCCGATAGAGGTCCCTGCTCATCGCACAGGCAGAAGCAATAGGAGCAGCGCCAGAAGAGGTAATACCACCAGGATTCCAATTTATCCCTATTCCTCGGACAAGTTCCCCCTCCCAGCATTGTGCCATCTTCCAATTCAATAAACTCATAACGTCTGGTGGTGTTCGCTTCAGAGGGACAAAGCGACATTTCCGAATCCGTGTATTGGCAGTTATAGAGTTTTCCATTGCATTTGGCTTGCTTGCCACAATATTCCACCTCGGGTTGATAGCAACCTTCTGCACGTGTATTATGATGGTCATCACAGGTGCCCCAACAATGTTGATTCGCATTCAAATTGATCTCGTTCTCCAAGTAGCCCTGCAGCAGACGTGTCACCTCATCGTAGTTTACACCTAAAGCATATTTATCTTTCTTTCCATCTGGATCACAGCGCCAGAAGACTCTATCGCTCCTTTGCATGACCTTTTTGAGTACCAGTTTTGAGGTGTCCAAACGTCTTTGATGGTTCTGTCTCATTAGGCTGATCTCCTGACTGAAATTGCCCCGACCAAATGACCTTAAGATCATCCAAGAAAACTCCATCATGCTGTAGGCTTTGAGCTCGGTCATAGCAGCCTTGGAAAAAACCTCATGGGCAAATTGCTGGGGCGATTGGCGAGCCACACACATTTGATCGGGCGCCGATGCATAACTCTGCGTTAGCTGGTTTAACAGGGAATTCTCCGCATTGCTAGTTTCATTCATCAAATCCTCCTCCTCGCCAAATAAACCCGCATGCAAAAGATCCAACAGCGAGGACAGCGAATTCGAGCCCGGATCCACATTCCATTCGGCGAACTTCTGCATTGTGATCGGCTCCAAGGTATCCTTATGCTTCTCATAGTCCCCTAGTTGAGCATAGCGCATGATAATCATTTTCGTCAAATCTTTAACCGTATTCATCTTATGCAGGATCAGAGACTGCGCATGAAATTCCTCGGATAACGTCTCTATGGTCAGTGTGGTGAGTAGGGATTGCATTTGCTCTGATTGACGAATGCGTTGATTGACCGCTTCAATGCTTTGCATGATCTTATGCTGTTTATCCTCCAGAAAGGGCAATTCAATTTCCTTACCACGGGGAAAGGGCTCAACCAAATTCCATGTCTTCAGTATGGTTTTGGTGATTTCTTTGATCAGGTGTAAGACATCCACTGCCTCTCCGATAACATTTTGGGAGGTGGGTCTCGCTATGTAAAATAGTAAAATCAAAAGAAATCCAAATCTCATGGTGCGGGCCCTGAAAGTGAAATGGCGTTCTCAGTACAAATGTATGTATGTATGAATGTGTGTGTGCTTATGCACGTTTGCACATTTTCTGCTTACGTACTCAAATTTCCAGCCTCTGCACTTTGGTTTATTTATATTTGGAAATAAAAACAATTCAAGCAAGTTCGCCTAATGATTCCACTTGCCTAGATTCCTCCGATCAGTTCAATCGTTCGCTCGCAACTGAAGCCGCCTAATTTTGTTCCTTATGTATGCCTGTTTAGTTCTTCAGCTAGAGACGCGCGCGTGAGCGAATTTCGCACGCACGCTTCCCCGAGGCACGATTATCATTTTTTGAACGTTTCGCGATACGCACGATTTAAGGATGATAAATTAAATAAAAAAGGATAAAGCTTAGTATACACTTCCACCAAAGACTCGCCAAAACAAAAATACCAAAAGTGACAATTCTTTTGTTTTGGGACAATGTGACCAGATATTAAGATGTATGGTCACTTTGCCAAGACCGTAGCTTTTGGTTTAATTTTAAACTATAAGTTTTACAATCAATAAATACAAGTTATTAACATGCGTTCTTCATGGCCAAACCCTGGCTACTGGGCCTGATGAGCAGATATGACACTTTTGCAATGATTAAATTCATAATTATAACCCAGTTTAAGTATGATTGAAGTCTCATGGTGTTTTGTACCTTACTTTGAATATTGCGCTCAACCATTGATGGGAAAATTATCCGAATTTCACCCGATTACGCATATTTGTGTATCGGCAATGTCCGATACCTCTTGAAATAATTAAAATTAATTATTCAGGGAGCTATCGATAAAAATACAAAAACTACGGATCTAGTATTTTATCGGTATTTAATCGAGGCCTTTTTGTTTTGAGTGTGGACTGTCACCAAAGAGACTGCCAAAGGATTTTGGCACAAAAATTTTTGTGAGTTTTTTTTATATGGAGTTTTTTGTTTTGGCTAGTCTTTGGTGGAAGTGTATACTAAGCTTAAAAAAGGAAATAAAATAAATAGAAAAATTTCGATAATTTGGCCAAATTATTTGTCTGTGTGAACATAGCTTCAGCCTATGAATATTATCGCCTAGTAGAATTGTTCTCCTTTATTTGTTCAATCCGTTTGAAGCAGAAAAAACAGGCTCCCTTTTTTAAATATTATATATGAATATGTTCAGTTCCAAAAACACTTTTTATCAACTTTCGTTTTGTAGGATGAGACTGGGACTGCAGTTATAAGAATTAAGCCCTTAACTATCGATTTTAATTAAACTGTTGATCCTTATATCACCACAAATTACTTTTAAGTTAAAAAAAATCGAAAAAGAAAAATGTTTTATTATTTTAAGCTTAGTATACACTTCCACCAAAGACTCGTTAAAACAAAAATACCAATAGTGACAATTCTTTTGTTTTGGGACAATGTGACCAGATATTAAAATGTATGCATGTAAAATGGTCACTTTGCCAAGACCTTAGCTTTTGGTTTAATTTTAAACTATAAGTTTTACAATCAATAAATACAAGTTATTAACATGCGTTCTTCATGGCCAAACCCTGGCTACTGGGCCTGATGAGCAGATATGACACTTTTGCAATGATTAAATTCATAATTATAACCCAGTTTAATTATGATTGAAGTCTCACGGTGTTTTGTACCTTACTTTGAATATTGCGCTCAATCATTGAATTGGGGAAAATTATCAAAATTTCACCCGATTACGCATATTTGTGTATCGGCAATGTCCGATACCTCTTGAAATAATTAGAAATTAATTATTCAGGGAGCTATCGACAAAAATACAAAAACTGCGGATCTAGTATTTTATCGGTATTTAATCGAGGCCTTTTTGTTTTGAGTGTGGACTGCCACCAAAAGAGACTGCCAAAGGATTTTTGGCACAAAAAATTTTTGTGAGTTTTTTTTTATATGGAGTTTTTTGTTTTGGCGAGTCTTTGGTGGAAGTGTATACTAAGCCTTAGTTGTAAAACCAAGTCAACGTAGTGCAACGAAATCGTTTCTTGCCGATTCTTAACTCATTTGAAGTAAATTTTTGGTTGAGGCAAAGACCAATATAATCTCTAAGATGCCGAACGCCCATACAATGGTTTGGCAATATGCAGCTATTTTTTTTGTTGGCGGCGAAAATCGCGCTCTCCTCGCTCACACAAAATTGAGAGCGTAATACATAATCTAAAAATAGAATACTCTTGCCTGTGTGAGTAATGCTTGAGAATCTAGTTGGACTTGGATGCATGACAGAAGTCCATATTTCATGCCAACTTCTCACGTCAGAAGGCATGCCAAAACCTAAAGGTTCTGTTTCGTTTGTCTTAAGAAACGCCGAGAAACTCAGGGGTGTTTGTTGTAACCGTTAACCGTTTGGGTGACGTCACGCGGCAGCCTTCGGGTTCCGCGTTTCTCCTTACGAACTCAGTACTTCAGATGCACTGCCTTTATATATCGTAGGGAGAAAGACCTGAGCCGTGAGCTTACGAACCCCTGATATTGCAGGCATTTGGTATAAAATGTCACCCCATAATTAACTTTACATTTGAGTTTATTTGCAAATAAAGGGCTATTATCTTTTTGGCAACACTGCTTTAAACAACTCACGCACATTTCGTGTTTTGTTTCACTGTCAAACATCTTCAGTTTGGTCTATAATTTAACCATGAATTGTTTTACAAACGAACAACGCTTGCAAATTATTGAATTTTATTATCAAAATGCGTGCTCTGTTAAGAAAGTTCATCGCGCGCTTCTTCCATTCGCAGCCGTTCGCAGCAATTGGGCCTCTGTTACTCAACAATGTGGAAAATTTTGCGGAAGGATTTAGGTGTGAAGCCTTTCAAAATACAGCTGGTTCAAGAATTGAAGCCGAACGACCTACCGCAACGTAGAATTTTTGGTGAATAGCTTCTTGGAAAGTTGTCCGAAGATCCACTTTTTTACCGAAAAATTGTGTTCAGGGACGAAGCTCATTTTTGGCTCAATGGGTACGTAAATAAGCAGAATTGTAGATATTGGAGTGAATTTTAGCCAGAAGCATTGCAAGAGCTTTCAATGTAAATGTAAATGTAAATGTTGGCTATACAGCTCCTAAAACGGGGGCAAGCCAAGCTTCTCACGATCTCTTGGCGTGTGTGCTTTAAATTTTTCGCACAAGAGAAATGGGACCTACAGTTTAACGCCGGATCCGAACGGCAAAGTTTGAGAATTTGCTTTTTCATGGCTAGTTACTTCACAGCTGGCGCCAATAGCTGGTGAAGGTAACCGTATGTGTAAAAGCTATTTTCTAAAGAAAGAAAAAAACTTTTATTATTAGATGTTCCGAGGCGGGATCGAACCCACGACCTCCCGCCCAGCAGTCCAGCACACTAACCACTGGGCCACATACGGCCACATACGGCCACAAGAGCTTTCAATGCATCCAGAAAAAGTCACAGTTCGGTGCGGATTATGGGCTGGTGGCATCATTGGACCGTACTTCTTCAAAGATGATGCGTATCGTAACGTTACTGTGAATGGTGAGCGCTACCATGAGATGGAATCCAACTTTTTTTTGCCCAAAATGCAAGAGCCTGACTTGCATGACATGTGGTTTCAACAAGACGGTGCCACATGCCACACAGCACGCGCAATAATGGACTTATTGAGAGGCGAGTTCGGTAACATTTTATTTCACGTTAGGGACCGGTCAATTGGCCGCCTAGATCGTGCGATTGAATGCCTTTAGACTATTTTTTGTGGGGCTATGTTAAAACTGATGTCTATACAGACAAGCCCGCTTCAATTGACGCATTGGAAGACAATATTGAAGCATTTATTCGTGAGATACCGGCCGAAATGTGGGAAAGAGTATGCCAAAATTGGACTAAGTGGATGGACCATTTGAGGCGCACTCACGGTGAAAATTTGCATGAAATAATCTTCAAACATTAAATTATATGGACTGTACTATCGATTCAAATAAAAATTTCATGCATTTTTCTGAATTTGATGTGTTTTTTTTAAAAACTTTCCTATAGCTCCTAAAAAATCACACTTTACATACTTGGACTATGACTTTGACCAATTTCTCCGTCTACTTACATTACAAAAATATTAGTAACTGATTGAATAATCCATTTTTTTTTAGCGAATTGATAAAAACCAGAAGGTCTTTCAGCAGGCCGTAAGTGTCATTAATTTGAAAAAACTTCTTAGTCTGTGACATAGATTTCAAAATACCAAATATAATAATATTTTATATCATATTTTGCATATACTTCCGAAGCCAGACATTACAATAGTTTTGTATGAAAATTTTCGGTATTTTCCCCATATGGAAAGCTCTTTTATATGACACTTAGAGGTGTTAATTATTGTCGATATTTTCCCCATATGGAAAGCTCTTTTATATGACACTTAGAGGTGTTAATTATTGTCGATAAATGACCGTCAGGGGTGAAAAACTATCCAATTGATCCAAAACAAAAATAAAGCCGAAATCAATTTTAAAAGCCAGAATTCTCCCTGTTTGCAAACTTTAACCGCAATACAGTTTAAAAAAAAATAGAAATGACGGGAAAAAGCTGATTTGGCACCACCGCTAAGTACTATTATTTATTGTTTTTTAGAAACAGAATATCAACGAATTTGCAGGAAAAACACGTGTTAGCACATGGTTGAGAGCCAACTTATTCATTTCTTTACCTTGCTTGAAGTGCACTATTTGTCCCTTTCCTTTTAGCACTTTCCACTTCTAAGAGTCTTGAAAATTAAAAATATCCCATTATTGTTTTCTAATATCATTTGACAATTTGATATTATTTACGGTTTACATGAAACGCTATAGCTTAGAAATGATATGCATGATATACAGCCTTGCCTGCTTTTTTGTTTTCCCAAAAAGTTTTGCCTCAGAAAAGTATTTTTTTTTTTCAAAAATATCGTTTCCTTCCTTTTTTTTTTGGTTTATAAATGAAGTGGTACTCGCAGCTAAAAAAAACGTTGATAATAACATTTTTCATTGGTAAATTCAACAATTTCCGTCTTTGATTTTCGCCCAAAAGTTTTTCCGTTTAATAACAGAACGTCTGCACTTTAAGAATTTGTGTTTTTTTTATTTATTTAAAAGAGTTGACAAATTTAGCATAACACAGTACAACACTAAAAAAAAGCCCGGCATAAGACCAATAAATTATGATAAAAGGCACCTTTGTAAGCATCACCTCATACCCAGTTTTTCAAATCCACCCTCGGTTCGCGTTTAATGGGTACTTTTGTACTTGCAACACACAACTACAACAATTTTAACTAAGTTTTTACTGGCTTAAGATAAAATTCTCCAAAATTCAGCATATGTGGACAGGGTCATTGGGAACGACATATAAAAATTCACTTAATTCGCGCAAACGGTTAAGGTACCTCCAGAAGGAGTTAAACGTTCATTCTTCAATATCTTTAAAAGCGCACGGTAGATTTTTCTTAAAATCGTTGTGTATGATGGTATAATGGGCTATTGCATTTCCCTAAGAGATGGTACTCGACAGCCAAAAAACCGCGATCAAGGTGGGATCGAAAATTTAGTTCGGCTCAGTAGATAACAAGAGTCAATATGACCGTTTATTAGTTTATGAAGGAGAATAAATCCGTGACAGATTCTACGATCTTGCAAGGACGGTATCCACCCCTGAACTATTCGCTGCTTTAAAAATTTTCCAAATAATTTTTGGGGCTTCCCCGTGCTAGAATTTTGGACTGCTTTAAGCAACGTTCCCACTACTCAAATAAAAAGTTTATTCGCTGCACTCGAAGTTAATTGAAATTCAGGCCCGACTGGTACATGAATGTAAGTAAATATATGCTATATGTTTATGTGGTTTTTCATTGTGCTATCCATCAGCGTTAACAGCACACTGTGAGTGCAGTTCGTGGTAGAGCTGGCCATAAAATTTAATTTACAATCAGACAAGTTGGGCAATGGAGCCATTGCCGTAGCCCATTGGCCGGTCTGTTGCTGGCCCAAAGTGTTTGCGAAACATTTAATTCCATTTTCGATTACAGTGGAAATGCACGCACCCCAACTGAAGGCAGCATGTGTGCCGCCCCCTTCCAGCCCCGACCCTGCCACAAAAATGCCCTGTCGTAGAAATTTGTAATTTTGAATTGTGGGTAAAACTACCTGCCAGACTTGGTCCTTTTCCTACTCCCTCTCAACCCTTAGTCAAGTGTCATTTGTACACAATGTCCGAGGCTTCATTCGAGCTGGATTTGTTTGTGGAATCAGGGCAATTGAAGTGTTTTAAAGTGCATCATGGCAGCAGGCCACATAAATAAATGTTTGCACATTTACTTTGGACTCTCCGGCTGGTGCCTGGTCCCCGCTCGTCGGCTGTGGGTGTACATTTCCTTTTCCTGTTCCCAGCACGTTCATAACTCAACTCAGGCGTTGGAGATGTTTTGCTCCTGGACGCTTTATTTACTTGTAATTCGAAGCTGACTGTGCCGCCTGGTAGCGCAATCTTCAATAGAAATACTCCTGCAGTTGCCTTCGATCCCCCGGGGAAACATTGCCATAACTTTGTATATTGTAATGGCAATGCAATTGCAATTGGCTAAATTTGGTCGTACGATGGGCTCTTTCACATAGAATATATGTCACTTGGATGAGTCGTCCACACATATTTGAGTGGCTGAAGAAATTCGACAACTGCATCCGGAGACGGCAACTGGCCCCTGATTAAGGTTAGGCAAAGCCAAAGCCAATTCGGCAGAGACGCACGTTCCCAGAACGAACATTAGCAGCTGCAGTGGATGTGGAAGTCGACTGAGGTAAATGATGTGCAGATTATGGTGGTTAGAGATGCGGGAAAAACGTTGGAGTTTTAGGTTCTACTTTATTAAACTGCAATTCTTTGATACGTGGGACAGCCTACACTGAGAAGAAAACTATAGTTTTTGATCATCCTCAGGATATTTTCGGTATCCATTAGAACTGGATAGTTAACTATCCTCTCTTGGGATCCATTGGATATTTTCGAACTCGATTTTTTTTCGCTTAAAAAGGATATATCAGAAATAAAATGTTTCATTGATCTTTATTCTTTATTCAAAGGAGCTGAAAAATGTGAAAAGGATATTTAAAAAAATGAATCTTAATGTGGATATTTCGAATATCCATTCTACAGGGAACCGAGTGCAGCACGTGTAACCTAAATGAAAGGGAAGACACTTTCCATTTTATCGCAGTATGCTCGGTGCTCAAAGAAATCAGGGAAGCACACTGGAGAACCCAATTAATAGGCTGGATGGGTATCAATTCAATATAATAAAAGGTCGTCGTAAATTCCTGATTAGTCTGTAGTAGAGACTTTCTACGCTAGGTTAGTTCTTAGACAAACTAAATTTTCTTCTCAGACCAATGTAGCCGCTAGCTTGGCCGGCAGAATCAATTGTTTGAATTTGGGTATGAGCAGAAACAATTGTTGTTGAAAATATTCCGACGCCTAACCATCATATATGGGTCACAAATACATCGGGCACTCGACTGCAGCACTCTTACTTGTCTTGTATGGAGTTGACATTCGTCGAATTTGATTTGGTTTGTCTGAATACTAGGCTTATATAATGAAATGCACTGTTCCACTCCATATTCCATCTAACTTTTGTGATTTTTTATATCACTCCACTGTCCTCTTCTCAGTTCACATATCACGCACATATCTCCGCCATATGGCTCATCTCTTGCTGCAATCGAAACTAGCTTCCCTGCATATCCCTTGACTCATTCTGGGACTGATGTTCGACGCATTTGTCGTTGACAATGGCTCCAAAGTCGTCGCTCGCTCGCTCTCTTTTCGGCCAGTTAGCAAAATGTCACGTAGCAAATGCGACAGCGTGGTCAACATAATGAATGGTTACTAGCCGCCCGCTGGCCTCCCTGCTCCGCACCCTCAGCACTGAAGCAGGTGCATGTCGGGTATCCGACTCTAACACATTCACTTTGGGAGTTCATGTCGGCTGCTGGTGCCCATTGATTGCTTTGGCGGTGGAGATTGCAATAACCTTTCTTCATGTCAGGCCAAAAAGCGGGGAGGCGACCCCGAAAAATGTGTCGATGCACGTGACATTTTCGGATGCAATTTGCAATTTGATTTTGTTTCTCCAGCGTCTACAAAAGTTCGCCTTCGCCCAGTCCACTGCATAAGTTCAGGGATCAAATTGATTCTATCGAGGGTAGCAGGTGTGAACCACTCACCCCCACACCCGCACACCCCTTCCCCCTCAGGCAGTGTGTTGGCGGCGCCTTTACATTGTTACACTTGACCAATTCAGATTGCAATTACACACCTGAGTGTTTCTCCTTTCGCACATGACTTTCTGTTTGAAGGCAAGGGGCGAAATTGCCGAACAACGATTTGTGTTGGCTTTTCGTTGTTTCCTTTTGCTGCGTTCCTTTTGTGGGGATTACGAGTACTTGGCCAGTGAATGAAGTCGTTTAGCTTTTGCAAAAGAAAGCAAGAGACTATTAGTTAGGAATGTTGCAAGTAGTTGCAGGAGAAGCTTCAAGCATTAATTAATATGGCAACGAGTTTTTGCACTTAAGTCTTCTCCGGAGCGCAGACAATAACTGATGTTGACGGATATGACGGGGGTCCGCATTGCCCAGCACCTTAATTGACCCTTCCAATGAGAGCAAAATGCTGTCAAGTGCCAATTCACATTTCCTTAGTTCCTTCCTTTAAAGTCTAGACCCTCACTCAGGCGCAAACTTTTGTGTGAGACACCAAGGGTTATTGATTGGGTGGCAATAAAAGGAACACTGTATGATGGGCAAGCCTTGACACAGGACACACTGAATCAGCAAGAATCCTTTACTGGTTTTTGTGTTGGAACTGGATTAGCCGGGTAGAAGACTTAATCTAATCTCATACTATGAGCATTATTGCAGCAATAATATTGCTTAAATGTGATCGTGTTTGTGCCTGTTTCAGAAAAGTGATTACATGGTGGTGTCAATGCTAATGCCGTTATTATCTTAGGGACAATTTGTTTGTATCGACTGATAACCACACAGCTGCCCGTTGAATATCACAAACAAACGCGTTTCCCCGATTTCGTATAATCCCCACACTAGGTCGTTAAATAAGGGTTCAAGCGGATTTGTAGTGAAATTTTAATTTACATTTGCCATGAACTTAAGCATCCGATCACCTTAAATGGTTGCCCGAACTGAGTCTGCGAACAAACTGGCCAGGCTGCACACGAATGCGGACTCCCTTCGCCTTGCTGTGGAAAAACCTTTACTTAGTCATCCGAGCTATAGAGTTCAGCTGTACCTAAGTTTTATTACACTTATTACAAAGCCCGAGTTAATCTTTCGTGGAATTTATTCACTCCGAAGACGACATTACCACAAATAATACTTTATAACAGAGATAGGCGAGTTGCGACTTTTCAACACACACGCTGCCTCGTGTGCATTGGGGCTCTGCCGCGGCCGACTGCACAAAATCACACGTACGCTATAAGCATTGACAGCTACTTATATTTGCTTGTGCTTGTATGCGTGTAAAAAATGTGACGATATGGGTGCATGCCCATCTCTGCTTTATAATGTAGCTCTTAGAAAGCACTATAATTAGTGCTAAAGATACAGCAAGAGTAATTAAGTTTCCAAAATAATGACAAAATTGGATGCGATTCGAACGTGACATAAAAACAAAAGTGGTTTTCGCGAGCTATGGCTGCTGCTAAAGACAAAGTCTAGCGAAACTAAAACAATAACTAAGCCCGAATATTTTAAAATCTTATAAATAGCTTATTGAAATGTATTTTATTTGTCTTAAAAATCTTGCGTACTTATTTTTAATTAATTTATCTCAGGACATTTTTTCTCCAGTATGAATCGCTCGGGTCCTTAGAACTCTGTTTAAATATTTCTTTCACAATGTTCAAAAAATATTGGATTTTGGTTTTCCACAATTAATCTGGTTCAAACTGGTTTGAAGCCGTTCTTCAAACAGAAAAATATATAACCCAATGTTTCCCAATATTTTCTAAACTACAAGCCGTTTTTCAAGTTCATAGCTTACATAACTTCTGAGATTAGGCTGTAAGTCACTTTTAAGCCGGTTGAATTGGGGTTTGCACCGGGAAAACAAGAATTCCCCTATTTCCAACATAAAACCCTTATTCAAAGTTCAAAGCCTAAATTATTTTTAAGATATGAATTTAAACTTCCTTTGAACCGGATTAAGGAGCTTACGAATCGGTACGCAGAATTGGGACATAATCCAAAACTCTTTCCTGAAGGACTTCAACATACTGTAAGAATCTTATAAAGATTGGCTCAGCGCTTTAGACGCCCATAAGAAACATTGATAAATAAGAACTATTTTTAGTCACAAAATTTTAAACATGCAATGTCGAACGTGAAGGCTGAACGGCTTTAAAACCCTAACAAATTTTTTATTCCGATTGTGTGTGTTTTTTTTTTAAATTTCTTTCTTTAAACTCTGTGCTACATTTTTGGCGCACTTACTTCTTTGATTTGCGACACAGATATTTTTAAATGGCGAACGTGACATTGAAGGGCGGGCAAAAGCAAGCTGAAAATGTACTATTAATTGAGATTGCATTGTATTGTATCGTTTTCTGATTAAAATATTAACATTTTTTGGTCGTTCAAAAGAGATACCAGCAACTTATACATAGTGTTTAGTGAGATTGAAGAGTACTTTCGAATGGCATAAAACATAATTTAATATTGGGTATTTGTTGCTAAAAATATCTATAACGAATAGTTGTTGAATAGATTTTTTGTGTGTATTTTTGTTAGTTTCGGCCTCAAAAGGGAAGGTTTGTGAAGGCTTCTAGTATTTTGGTTTTGGTGTACTGTTTCTGGAAGTTGTCCATATTTCATTCGAAGTACCGTTCGGGTTTCTTTGTGAGACTAACGTGCCCAAGACAACTCATGTCCAATCTTAGGATCTTTTTTTATAATTTATATAAAAATTGCACAAAGCTGCCACATTATCGGGGTAAAAACGATATGGCAGTACAGATTTTTCCGGTCGCAGATGTGTATGCTTGCGATCGTCGCTTTCTTCCTATCCCGCCCTTATCGAGAACCACCTCCCTGTAGGAGGCCCTCCACCACCTAAATATAACTATGGATAATATTTGGCGACCAAAGCGAGAACAACATGTTCTTAAAGCGAGCACATAATGCAGGGTTACCCAAGCAGAGAGCGCTGAAACGTGACTGTATCTCTCTAATTATGACTTCGGCAAACATTCAGCAAGTAAGTTCGTGCCTCCGGCGCTATCGCAGGGGAACTCTGACATAGTATTTATTAGACAAGCCCAAATTGTTCATGTGTGAGAACAAAATGTTCATAGCATAATGTATAATATCGAAAAAGCGCGCTTAGAAGTCTATCGTCAACAAAAGTTTATGATTTCGTTAAAATTCGAGTAAATATTTTTCTCTGTGTACGCAACTACTTATAATAAGGACTTAAAATAAAGTTAACACATGCACACTCCAGGAGTTGGGGGAGGAAAACATGGATGGATTTCGGGTAATTATTTCTAGTTTCTTTGTAACTTCTCTGCGATTTCAAGGATTTTAGGAGTTTAAGAACAGGTTAGAAAAACTTTATGATAACCGGCTATCGACCTTACGAAATAGCAAGATTTGGTGAGGAAAATAGCTATATTGGCAATACTGCTAAAGAGCCGTTTACTCTCTTGGCCTCAGCTTCGACATGCGTTCGGCTCGTGTATGTGTAGTGAAATATCTTCTGCCTTCGGGGGCAACCGGTGGTCATCGTTGACTTAAACAAAAACTCTAGCAGACCACAGCAGCTCCACCTAAGTATACAATCGTATTATGAAAGACCCGTCTTGTTTGCAGCAAAGCGACGACGTCTTGACAGTACCGATAAGTAGGTCGAAACAGAAGAAACAAAATTGGGAGTGAAGGAGAACATAGCAGAAGATGTTACAAATGTCCAAATGCGTCAAAGACGTTGTGGTTTACTTTGCAGAAAATCAAAGTAAATGCGAGAGGAATTTTTAAGATGCTTCAAAATGAAATCGATAAGCAAACATACTCTCGCTGGTTTGTCAAGAGAGAGGTCAAAATGTGAGTGTATTGGTGTGCGAAAATAATACGACGCAAACTAGCACTGACTTTCTTCATCGACCGCTGGCCAGCGAACAGAAAAGCTGTTGAACAAGTCAGGGTATGGGTTCGGCCCGAAGTGCAGTACTTCTGATGGTTTCCCAAGTGTTAAACCGCTATTCCCTTCACAGAATCGCATATCAAGCCAAGTACAAGTGACAGTACCGTTTTCAGATCTAACCCATTTAAGACACTTTAATTCACGTCAATAAAAAAAACTTCCCTTTGGTTGGTAAACAAATGTACTTCATTAACTTACCGAGCTAATAATGTGTGTTTCCACCTAACCGAATCATTTGTCAAAAGAGAATAATCCTTTTCCCCTCACAATTCCCGCTAACTGCCGCCTGCATACGAAATAAACTATTCTCACACTTTGGGCACAAAATCGCGCCATGTCGCTTTCGAGAGGCGTATAAAAAATGGAGGACTTAATTAAAAAGCAAAAATGTGCTGCGATTTTCCGCTTTTTTAACGCCAACTGCAACAACTTTGTTGCTACCCAAAACCTTGTTGACATTCCCAGGGCCAGCGCAGCACACCGAAAAATACAAACAAAATTAAACTATACACAAAAAAAGTGCTCTACTTAGTGGCTGCTGTTGGCTCCTTGGTAGAAGCCGGCTCATGTGTCTTCTTATTTCATTTTTGTACAAATTAGGGTTTCTTTTATCTTGTAGCTAATTTAAGTAAAGACTACAATTGGGAGGAAAAACGAAACCAACTCTGAAGTGCTCATTAAAATTGAAATGCGACAAATGTGAGAGTGGAAAATAGGCAGAGATAAGGAAAAGTGTTATGGTTAGGTACCAACGGATTAAATATTTTATAGCTAAAATACAAAAACTCGACACTGTATATATATATATGCGCTCGCCAGCTCTTGGCACACTCAGTCGATTACAGTCTCAAGTGAAGAACAGACGTGCTTCTCCAATAAATCCCAATTTGAATGCGTGCCTTGACCCGAAACGTAAGTGACTGAGTGTGATTGTGTGTGTCAGCCTAAACTGGTTTCAAGAACTCAACCACGCGATACTGCAACGTTACGGGACTGTAGTTGACCAACTTGAAACAATGAACCTTATAGGCATCGACCAGCCAGTTCTCGCTCTCTGCGTTCCCCAACTCTCGCCGGAATTTTAAAATAATCTCTGCCATTACAATACGTCGATGGGTGGGTTCTATACGGTCGGTCACTTTGGATTCTTCCAACACTTTCTGTATCAATTTCAACATCTTATCTTGCTCCGCCTTGGTGGCAAAGTCTTCTATATTCCTGAGACCCACTATGGCCACGTCCACAAATACAAAGCATTTGCCATCGATAATCTGCTTCTCTACGTGAATGGGCATGGCTCGACGCAGATGTTGGGCCTGAAAGCGTATCAGATCTATATAGCAGCTCTTACTCTGGGCCACACTATAAATGGCCAGCGATCCTTGCTCGGTGCAGAACCTGCGTATACGGGTCCAATCGGCTAGTCGCACTGCCTCGCTCATCATGGCGGCGGCTTGAAGCGTGCCCTCAAAAAACTCACTTTCATCAAACTCCGAGCCCATTAGGCGGCGTAATTTCCAAAGATCGTAGCGTGTACGCAAACCGCAAAATAATTTGATAAGAGTCCTCTTCAGTTGAGGACGTCGATGGCAGTGATAGCTCAGGTCACGACATGCTGGAGCTGCTGCTACTGATAGTAAGGACTTGAGGTTAGAGCTTTTAGCTAAACAAAGAAATTTGGACGGACTTGTACTGCAGCCCAGGTACCGCAGAGATTTTAAAAACATTTTCCAAAATGAAAAGAAAAGCGTTAAGGGAAAAAAAAGTAAAATGCTGTCAATATTAGAAGATAACTGAGCTTCAATTGGGTGGCTACTGAGAGAGAAATGCTGAAAGTACTTAGGAGGAACAGGATGCTTTGACTTTTGCAGGACTAGCTCTTCTAACAAAAGCTGTTTGAATCTTTATTTAAAGTTGGGTCGCTTTTTAACCATTTTTTGATACAATGTATTACAAAATCTTACCTTGACTGGGTCAATTATCTTTGAACAGCAGGACCGACCAGTCCATAGTTACCAGTAGCCGAAGTCACTCGTATTTATCTCTCAGACGAGAACCGATAATTGTGTGAATCGGTAAGCACTGAGTACATAGTCTGTAGTCTCTCTTATATTGGCCGGCCCTGAAATAACCCAGTGATGGGGCGTTCTTGTGATCAGGGCCAGCGGTTTTAGGGAATTAAAAAAAATAGCCAAAAATGGTGCCCACATTTTTTTCCCCAGAAAAAAGTTATTTTTGGGTTTATTATGTCTTTAAAGCAGTGGTGCCCACACTTCATTTTCCCTATCCCGTGTGATAGGAAGTCATAATTCTGCCAGCGTCGCAGCCGACACACGCATAGAGAGAGAATACGTGTGCTTTATAAATAGCACGCACACACGTATGTGTGTTTGTTTGATGCCTATTTTTGACATAACAACGTTTCCCACCCGACCAAAAGTTCGCCCGCGAATTCGCGCGCGAACCTCAAAGCGAATAAAAAACGAACAAAACCTTCGTTTACGAATTCGCCAAACGTTCGTTTATGATACTTGTGTCGCTCAGTTTGTGGCAGGCGAACATTCGTACGCGAACATTCGTATGCGAATTCGCGAGCGAATGTCAACGCGAAAGTTTTACGAGTTTCATTTTCACTCGTTCCAAAAATTTTTTACATTAAAACACAAATAAATTTTTTTTTTATTATTTATTAATATTCATTTTAATTATTCTAATTCAATAAACTAAAAAATAAATTGCCGACAACAACGTCGCCACAATTATCAGCGTCATCCTCCATTACACAGCGAAATTTTTTTTTTAAGTAAACATGCTTTGCTTCACACAAATAATGCCGGTGCTTCCTCTTGTGTGGTATGATTTTAACACTAAAACAATTAACACATAGACAATAACACTTTAGACAAAACAATCATAAAACATCAAACCACAAAAACACAATAATGCTTTACCGAATTATTGATTGACGCACTGCAGTTTTAATGACGCCGTCTTTATTTTAAAGGCTTCAAATGCACACTAAAAGTGCAAAGTCAAAGCCAGCAGGCGACGGCGACGCGGCGTCATTTTCGGTCGTTTTCTACCTGCTGCAGAGAGAAGCAAGATAAAAGGGAACACACAAAGAGTTTCGCTTAAACTAAACAAAATACGAATAATGTTCTTCGCGAAACTTTCGCTCGAAGCGAACCTTCGCTTGTGTGCCGGGTGGGTTACTTCGTGTTGCTCTGCTACACACACAATCTCAATGCTTGATAGTGTGTGTTTGGGCACCACTGCTTTAAAGTAAAGCAGTGTCCGGCACCGTTCAGTATTCTGTGTATACAAGTAGCGACGTCCATCCTCTGCAGCAGCGGCGTCGATACACAGACACTATACGAGCGTACACTGCTCTCATTTGCAAAAACAAACATGTGCTAACTGAGAGCGCTCTCCCGTGTCTGAACGCACACATTCAAAGGGAAAATAAGCATGTGTGTTTTGCCGAACACTGAAGTAAAGGTTTGTTCTGGAAAAATTTGTACTTTTGCATGGATCGAGAATTATATGACTTAAACCTTGGACCGCCAGAGGTGTCTTTGGGAAAGTGGGTCCAAAAATGTTGTTGTTTACACGTTTTATTATAAACGAAATAAAGAAAGGTTCAAAAAAAGAAAAAAAAAAAACAAATATAACAATTAAAACTAAATAACTTAAAACAAAAACTTAAAAATATTTGCGATGAATATCGAAGAAACAGTCTTTTTGCTGGGAAAGGCACAGGATTATATTACATTTACAGCATACATTTTAAGTTTCGGAAGTGCCACCAGGAAGCTTATTGGTTTTTTTTGCCAGCGCGTGATAAAAACATCGGAAAATGATCGATGTCATTAGGAAAGTTTTCTTCCCTGTGTATTTCTTTTCCTTTTCAGGGCGGTCCCTTTGGCAGAGAATGAGTTTTGTTGCATGCACGTCTGATGGGAAGTTTGGTAGTTGGTATCTTGCATTTTTAGGGTCGGGCTGGTTTACTCTGATTTTTGGACATTGTTTTCTGAAATGTTCCAAACGCGTACTCACTTCAATATGAACGAACGAAACTGACATAAAAAATAAAATGACAATAAATTGTCGATTTTCAAAATTGGTTGTTGAAAACGAAGGTTTTTGGCAGCATACCTTTTTTGCTGGGTAATATGCTCTATGATTGTATCATTTAAAAAGCATTCAAAACGTTTGAATGGCGTATCAAGCTTTTTTAGAAGTCCAAGTCGGGCTCAGTAAAGGAAATCGAAGAATTATCCACGACTAAGTTCTATTGGCGCCACAACATCGGTTTGAAAAGCGGGGGTTTTGGATCTATAGCCCAAACAGATTCTACAAATTCGGCTATTGTGCTTTCTTCTGCATGAGCAATATCATGCTCAGCAGGCGCTTTGCGTTTGCGTTTTTGTGAATTCGGTGCAATCGAAGTAGATGGTGACAACAATTTCGCCAAGGGAGTAGATCTTTCGCAACATAGAATCCGACATATTTTCTGCTCTTGCAATCGCGCAAATGCTGTATCGCAAACATCATCAGTATAATCGTCCTACAATTTTTCTTCTCAGCCCGTATTTATGTCAAAATCAATCAAATCCAAAAATTTCTCAATCTCCACAGCGGAAAGAGCAGATAGCTTATGCGTTTGTCGCCGTTCCATGTCTACTGAAGCAATTATTTGGACTTAAATATGTCTTAAGTTTTTCCACTTTCAAACTTGCCTTATAATTACACCCAAGCAATATCAGTAACTTAGAACCCACAAAAATCCTGGCTTTTGTACAGGAATTAGGGCTGCAAGGGGAGTTGTAAATTCAGTAGGGGGGCACAATAGACCAAAATTGGTCGCGGTGCACCACTCCCCAACAACAAATACCTTATAATTTTTTATCTCGAATTCTCCCAAGACCGCCTCTAGACGGGATACCTTATTAAAGCAATAAAAATCTAACGAAAACTTTTTTCTAGTGTGGGTTTTGTGTTAAGCGTCCTTGAGACTATCAGCAACACGGCATTGATTTTGTTTTAAGCGGCGAACCGCAGCAGCTGACGAAAGCTCTGGCAAGAATTGCAAACAAAACGAACTTAATTGTTGGACTTCCCCGAATTAGAAAAACGCAAAACGAAGACAAAAAGGAATGAGGTAAGCGAATAACGGTGTTTTGAACTTTGCCCGTCTAGAGAAGGTCTTGGGCACTAGAGGGTTAAGTTAGTACTTGATTCCCTATCAGATTCCACTAGGTTATATCAAATCAATCAACTCATTCGGGAGTTATTTTAAGTTAGTGAGAGAAAAGTGCACTATATAGCCCTGAGAAACATGAGGATTGAAAAAGAGCAATAGCATCCTATTCTGCAGCGTTCTACAGCGTAGGTTATGTCGTTTCCAGGTTCTTCCACTTTTGCCAAATTTGAAGCAGTTTATAATTTTATATGTACCCTTTATCTTCTCCACACAGAATGGCTGTACCTTTCGCTGCCCAACTAACATTCCTGCTCCTGCTCCTGCCCTTTGCTCAATCGCATTATCGTCTACCCGTAGCTCTTGAGCCACAACACTATGACTTGCACATTTTAACACATTTGAATGAAACCGATTTACGTTTTGAAGGCCTGGTTAATATAAATTTGCTTGTCCTTCATCCGAGCAAAAATATAACTTTACATGCCAAAAATTTGACCATTGACGAGTCGAGAATAGAGGTGAACTCTTCGAATGAAAGTATCTCCATAAAAAGCATAGAGCTAGATGACAAATACGAATTCTACATTATCCATTTGAGTAAGAAGCTAAAAGTGGGTAAGCACTATGAGCTGAAAATGCTATTTGAGGGTCAGTTGAATACGAGTAATACGGGCTACTACAAGAGCTCCTACAATGACACGCAGACCAATCAAACGCAGTAAGTATAATTATGCTTAGCTAACTAAGTCATTACTTTACTGATTTTACATATATTTTTGCTTCAGTTATATGGCAGTGACACAATTCTCGCCTACTTTTGCACGTCTGGCGTTTCCCTGTTTTGATGAGCCAAACTGGAAGGCCACTTTTAATGTAACCTTGGGCTATCATAGGAATTACACGGGCTTGAGTAATACGCCAATAATGAAATGTGAAGCACAGTAAGTATATTTTTGCTTTGATTTCTTTTTTCTTTTTCTAAATTGTGGAGGCAGGAGGTGGAGTGGCAATATGATTTATTGGTTTCCCTACCAGTTCTGGCATTTACAGCATGATAAGGCAACAGCTGAGTTGCAGGCGATAGCATCAGTGTTGTATATGAGGACCAAAACTTGCTAAATTGGCATAAAATAATTGCTAGTAATACCTAAAAATTGAAGAAGAGTGGCTGAAAAAAAATTGTAAATAGTCAAAACTTATTGATTTTAATACTAAAACCTAGTAAATCGTCAATAGGATCTAAAAAAAGATATTATAATATCACCAATTAAAAGGATATGATAATATCCATTTCAAATATATCTTAGGGGATCTGAATTTTTTCTGTTTGCTTAAAATTTTTAATTAACACCGTCAAGTTCAAGTTTTTGAATAGACCACAGTAGCGACAGACCCCGTTAGGTGGGCTCAGCACATCAATTAGCCGACTTGAAAGAGAAGGTACTAAATTCATGACTCTCCTTAAAGGATTTTTCGTTATGAAATCAACGCTCAGGAACTGAAGCAACTTCTAATAAATTTGCCCTAATTCATTAATGCTTAATTTACTTATTAAGTGTAGTTAGAAAGAATGATTAGTCATCATTTTGAACTACGACTCAAAAGTAATTAAATTGCCAAAAACAGCTAAACAGAACTTAAAAATTGCCAGATTTGTAGCTAATAGCAATAAAAAAATTCAATAGAATTTCCACTTTAGAAATTGCTGGATCTAGCAACTAAATAGCTTATATGGCAACACTGGATGGCATGGAGCAATAAGTATTAGAGAGAAAATTTGCGCTGCCTCTCAAATTTCCTGGGTCTAAACGATAGTGCCAGTAGGAAATTACTGTGCAGAGAGCGTAAGTGAGAGCGAACGGTTCGTCCAAATGTATTTAGAAAAGCGTCGGTCCAATGGAGAGGACAGAAAAGTGTGCTTATGTTGGTGAACAACGGAGCTCTCTCTAGACTACATCTGTTTTACTTGCTATTCAGTGTTCACCGATTCACATAACCATAACTTCGGCTCGCTTTTGCATAAAATCACGACTAACTTCGGCCCGTTTAGAAAACGAGTAGCCGTCAACTCATATTGAAACGAAATATTCTCAAATATTATGAGAGAAAATGTTCGTATTGTTCTTGAAATTATGAAAGTTTATCATGATTGTTGAAAATTTGTTCTTCAAGTGAGAACAGTGTACAACAAATGATAAAACCCGGTCATGCATTGTTTTTGGTAACGTTTGTGCTCATTTTGAGTTAAATGTTCTTGAAATTTTCTCTCTGTGTAATTATGGCATTCAAATATTTGTTTAAGTTTTTGATTTTGAGAATTTTTTCTCTGAGTAAAAAGATTACAACAAACTTTTGCAGACCTATGCACATATACTTATTTATCTCGCTTACCTAGCTCTTATACCGGGATTACGTGGATTTGCAAAATCGAAATATCAATTAATTATTTTGCATACAGTCCTTTTAATTCAAAAGGATAAAAGCCATTACTCGCATACAAAACTTTTCGGCAATCTTTCAAATTCTATACCTATTGCAGAAAAGTATAAGTATATCAAGTGTTAGATCAAAGTCTGCAAAGTCATTAGTAAAAGTCTTATTACTAATCCTCGTTTATTTTCTGGTTTATTTACTTACAGTGAAAGCCTGGACAACTATGTTTGGTGTAAACACGAACCACTCTTAAGGACCTCCACCTACCTGGTGGCCTATGCAGTTCATAACCTTACCCAAATGACCCCCCTAACAAGTAATACCCAGAACAACGTGATCTTTCAGAGTTGGATTCAACCCAAGTTAATTAATCAAAGTCAATTTTCCCACGAAATGGCACCCAAAATGTTAGCTCATCTAGAGCAACTATTTCAGTTTAGTTTTCCCTTAAGCAAAATAGATCAGTTGGCCTCACCCACGCACAAATTCTCTGCCATGGAGAACTGGGGCCTGGTCACCTTCCAGGAGCATCGTTTCGCACACGATGATGTGAATGATCTGCTGGAGCAGAAACAAAAAAAAGCCAATACCATGGCCCATGAGTATACACATCAGTGGTTTGGTAATCTGGTTACAATGAAATGGTGGCAAGATCTTTGGTTGAAAGAAGGACCCTCCACATATTTTGCTTACTCAACTCTGGATGCTTTACTCCCTGAATGGGGGTGGGGAGAACAAAAAGTAGCTAAGGACTTGGCCTTGTTCTTCCTTCAGGATTCGAGTAGCTCAACAAGAGCCATTTCACGTGAAGTAAAGGAACCCCATGAAATATTGGGACAATTTTCGGAATATGTCTACGAAAAGGGAGCCTTGACCATGCGCATGCTTAACAAGATATTAGGCGATGAGAGTTTCTACAAAGGGGTGAGGCAATATTTGAAGACACATGCGTATGGAAATGTGGAACAAAATGATCTTTGGGAGTCCATGAATTTTAACTCTAACTTCAGTCTAAGTACAGCCATGAATTCCTGGACACTGCAAGAGGGTTATCCTTTAATTGAAGTGAGGCGCGACTATATAAATGGAAATGCTACCTTAATTCAGAACAGGTTTTATTTAGGAAATGTTAGTGAAGTAGATACCAAGGAATGCTGGTGGGTACCTTTGAGTTGGGTAAGACAAAATCAGCCTGACTTTAACCAAACCCAACCTGAAGCCTGGCTCGAATGTCCTTTAAAGGAGAAAACCCTCAGTGTTAATGCTAAAACTCACGAGTGGTTGATACTTAATCCACAGATCTATGCAATATATCGAGTTAATTATGATTTACAAAATTGGCAAATGATAATCAAAGCACTTCAAACTGAACCCAACTATGGGGGCATACATCCTTTAAATCGCGCACAACTGTTAGATGATCTAATTTCTTTAGCTGCGTTGGGTAAACAGAGTTATGACCTGGTCTTTGACTTGGCGGAGTACCTAAAACAGGAACAAGAGTTTGTGCCTATTGAGAGGGGCCTAAGTGTGCTTCAACTTTACGGAGGACTACTGAAAGGTACTGAAGCGGCGGAGTTCAAGGTGGGTAATTTATTTAAATGAGAGCAAACAAAAACTTACCCTTTTCCTTTTCTTAAGGTTTACATGGCCAAACTACTAACTACATTCTACGCTCGCTTGCCCAAACTGGAGTTTATAAAGAATACCAGTACAACCCTTAATCAAAGACCCTTTCAGATTTTAATTTACACTCACGCCTGCTTATACTCTGTGGCCAACTGTGTTCCCCAGGCTTTGAAGCTAAGTAAGGCTTCCTACACCTCGGTTCCTTCTGACTTTCGTGCTTTGGTCTTTTGTACTGCCATCAGAGAGGGCGCTGAAAAGGAATTCGAAGAAATGCTGCAATTCTTTAAAAACTCAACCATATTGCCCTTGCAACGTTCCTGGGCCTCGGGTTTGGGTTGTACGCGTAATTTCACAAGACTCAAACAGTTTTTGGATTATACTCTAAAATCGGAAAAGAAGACCATAAACGATTGTTATATTCAGGCTGTAAAGTCAGCCTTGTTCAGTGATGAAGTCGGCCAGGAAACGGGAAATCATATACTCGACCATGCACAAGAACTCAAGTAAGTAGGCAAAATAGTTTTAGAGCAGAATATTTCAATTTGACAATGAACTTTTTTTCAGCGACAAATTCAAGGAAAGAGATTTAAACGACATCCTATTGAGAATGGTGAAAAATCTGAATACCCAGCAAGATCAGGATCAACTTAAAGAGCGCTTGAAGGATTTAAAAAATTTTAAAACTCCTCTCAAGAAAACCCTGGAAATGGCTCAAAATAATCAGCATTGGTTAAAGCAACATTCAAAAGACTTTAGTCGAGCATTACGAAAGTATATATAAAAGTAATTCTTACTAATAGCACAAACTAAGCGATGCAACAGGAACGTCAGAAAAGTTTTCCCAGTGTTGATGTCAACCTTGGTGGCGTAGAGCGCTGAATGTCCAACACTTAAACTAGTGATCGCACGTTTGACCCCTGGGGCTGACATATTATTATTCTAAGTCCAAATGTGATTGTTTTAGTGACCTTTGTCCAAGTAAATGTAAATTTAAGTCACCAGAAATTTTATTCAGACAAGAGAAAGAAACCATAAAGAAGTCATTAAAAACTATAAATAAATATGTAAACAGGTATTTTTGGTTTTTCATTTCTACATCCTTTAAGATTATTAAAACTTTGTTCAGATTCTTATGAAGTCGTCTTATGAAGTCGTCGTCTGTATAACTTCCAAGATAAACAGAAATACGATTAAAGAAAATGATGATGAGGGGGAGGGCACAAAAGCGAACAAAAGATACATCGGCTCGTGTGTGGCACGATTTGTTTTTTCTGTTTGTTTTCAATTACTATCTCTCTAACGAACATCAGTCACATGTCCGCAAAGTGAGTCAAAAAGCCTAGAAAAAATTTGTATAGAGCACATAACATGATAAGCTGTTTTAATAAGAGCGCAAGAGAGAGTGAACGACTTTCTGAGCGACAGTGTGTGCTGTGTGCGTTGCGAAAATTCTCTTACAATTAAATTTAATCTTATGGCAAATAGGTTGGAATTTCACAAAGCTAGCAGCCAAAAAATGTACATACATATGTAGCCAAAGAAAAGTAACAGAATTGTGGCGCTCAGATAATATTTTTAACTAAACTGTTTTTCTAAGAGCGCGAAAGAGAGTGAGCATGAGAGGGATCACACTCACACAAATAAGGTCTCAGAGAGCCATTCATCTCTTGGCTCTCTGAGACAAATGACATCTGCTACATGTGTTAGAATGAGGGGGAGAGGGAAAAGAGTGAAGAGCTGTAGAAGATGGAAAGGAGGGTGGGGAAAGAGTGGAGAGGAGGTAGGGAAAAAACGGGAAAGCCAATTTGAATTGAATTTTAATTTAGGAGTACTGAAATTCTCTATTTTTTCTCTGAGTGTATGCGATAGTCATCCGATCCGGCCGGATACGAAAAATGTGCAGCGTATTTGTACCAACAGACTTCGTGCAAAGTTACGATTGCTTTAAAACTGACGGAGGAGATAGCATAGAAACAGACGGAAGGACACACATTACGGACATCTCAGCTCGTCATGCTGATCAAGAATATATATACTTTATGTGGTCGGAGATGCTTCCTTCTCCGCGTTACAGATATATATACAAATGGTGGAGTTAAAATCGATGGTCGATGTATATTCTTTAAAAGCCAACGCGCAACGTAGGTATTAAAGAATTAGACACCATAGTTAGTTTATGTATCGACTAGATACGATTGATAATGTCTCCACTTCAAGCAATATACAAGATTCTTGTATATTAAATTTAATAAATTAATTTGGCTCATCCACTTAAGAGATTGCCAGGCAAATGCCAATGATATCTTATCGATTCTAAGTAGGTAAGCATTTTTTCTTTAACTATTACCAAAGCATTTGCAGAACAATTTCTGATATCGTTATCGCCTCCCTCGAATAACAATGTATGGGATCGTAAAAAGATTTATAAAATAGAAATATGGTTGTAAAACCGATTTTAAATCTGCGTACAATTGGTAGCACGAGTCAGATTAACGTTGATTTGTCGTTGGACTTTCCCAAACAGCAAATCATTTAAAATTATGATTAAGATAATCAGAGCAAAGAGTTATTTATGAGTATCAGGTGAGTTTGAGGTTTAAATAAGTGGAAGCTCAAGGCAAAATTGTACTCTTTGTTTTATTCTTTCTAACTCGGCGAACAAAATAGACTTCGGCTCGTGTGTGGCACGATTCGTTTTTTCTGTTTGTTTTCGATTTCTATCTCTCTAACGAAAAGTATCGGTTTTTCGTCAGGCGTAATGCATACTTTACACTAAATACATTTAGCTCTGCGCCGCTGGGGTTAGGTAAAAAAAATCCTCTACGGAGTAAGCCTTGAATTTGGTCATTCTGTACAAGAAAATAGTCCGAAAACATACAACATTCGAGTGGACACGAGGCATGCAGTGAGATACCAATGTTTCCCCTTAGTAAGGTGTCCACGATTTTAACATCTTAAAGCCCCGTACGGACATAGTAGCGAGAAGTTTCTACATTGAGGAAGAAGAAAGTTACACTCGCCACTTCTGCAGTACCGTTGAGTTACACTTACAGACATGTGACTTAAGACTTTGTGGAACATTAAGATGGCGTGGGCCTTATTATGCTTTGACCAGTGAGAGCAGAGAACACTGTTGCCACTCGTTCACCGCACGTCAGTGGACCGTTTTAGTAAAGTGACTAAAAGAATAAAATAAGAACATGGGAAAAAAGCGAAGAATCGTCTGAAAGTGTTTTTGCATGACAAAAATGTTTTTAATTTTGGCGGTTAAGAGCGAGTTGTCATTTCTCCCCCCTAATTTTGGAAGGCTTGGGAAGAAGTGCCGGTTATAAAATGTGCGAATCAAAACAAAATACATTATGATCGAGCAGTCGAACCCACCGCGAATTAAACTAGAAATATAAGTTAAGCTCATCTCTAGCTTGCTTTGTTTTCAAATTTAATTTTGGCGGGACAATTTAAAAATAATTAACAGCGAATGTTTATGGTGGCCTTTAATGATGCAATAGTTGTGCAGCAATAGCTTTATGTGATTTGTAAGAAGCTTTAGTGAAGGCACCTAGGGTTCGGCAGTGTTTGTTTAATCCTTACTTCCTGTGAAGATCCATGTGGAGGCAGTTGTATAACTTAAATAAATCGCGAAAAAAAATCGTTTGTAGGTTCATCGTTACCTTTATGTGTAACTTTTCAATCATTTGCTCCAATTAGCAATTGGTGCTCTTTGGACACGACTAGGGAAATGGCAGAATCGACTGTTGTGGCCATTTCATCTCGACGTTATGTACTTATAATGCAATATCATGGATTAGAAGATGTTGTCCACGACTTGCGGCGACAAAGAAATCCCAAGTCTGATCATTGAAAAGTTCTGCGGCTCATCCGGCTCAAAACGACACAAGTGGAGCTAACCGCCACTTCACATCGTTGTGACGGATACACCACCACCGCTTTCACTCTTGGCGTGCTAAGGACGCCGCCAGCGAACGGTGGCGCTGTCCTTTAACGAAGCCCAAGCCGCGTTGCAATGATCTCCTAGCAAAAACAATCAATTGTGAATAGCATAATTAAACTCAATAAATATCTATACATTTATAGATCTTTTTTTGTCAAGCCGCCATCACCTTTTCCTCCAATGAAAAGATGTTCAGCCTTTTAATGTTTTTGTATAGTTTTCCTACTCATTTAAAAACACCGCGCCACAACTTTTGTATGTATATGAGTGTCTACCGCCATGTAGAGTACGAAAAATCTGTTTTACATATATTTCACACCTTCGAAATCAACTCTCATCACTTGCCTATCGGGTGACTATCGCGTGACACGTTGACGTCGGGTGGCAACGCTGTAATATCGATATGCCAATTTCGCGCGTGAACTCCATACCAACTCACGAAACAGCAACTTGCGAAATCCGTGCGAAATCATTTTTTTTATATGGACTTTTTCGTTTCGCGGGTATTTCGCGGGTATCTCCATACCAAGCTTTAGTGTAAATACATTACATTTTGAAGGTGTTTGAAATAATAGAAAATGTTTATAACATGTTATGTTTGAATTTTAATGGCAGTTTATAATGAACTAAATTTATACTACAAACTTGATAAGAAATAATATTAAATTAATAAAAGCTAGTATCAAAATGATACAAAAAGTTTGACAGTTGAATTATCCAATTAATAAGACCTAGTGTCAAATTGAAACAAAAAATTATCACAATAAATTGTCAATCTGATACACATCAGTTTTAATTTGAAGTGCTCAAAATATCATGTTAATTCTTTTAAGGATATCAATTTGATACTTGGAGTATTAAGAGAATTTGATACTCAATAGTTTAAAATTGATGTATAATTGTGTCACTTTGATGACAATTTTTTTTTTGGGTGTAGGGTCGGAAATAATTCTTCTCCCTATTACATACTTTTGAACAAACTTGATCTGGATCGTTATGCAGGCTTATCAATATTATTTGTTTTATAAAAATGTATAAACTTATGAGAACTGTAGGTATAGCCTACAGACCTTCTTTTCTCTGGTAAATTAATTGAATGAATGAAATTGCTGGCAGCGACATATGAAATTCTTCTTAAATTTGTACGATATGTCATGATTTACAATGGTTGGTATTAATTAAGCCAATGTTGATGAAATCTTGGAATTTGTATCCAGCTGCTGTTGCTGTTGCTGCTGTCAGAAACTTGTCCTGTCAAAGTCATGACTTGTAAATTGCTTGACATGGGACACACAGTGGGAGGTTGGTTAGCTGTGTTCACACCAAATTCCTGCTTTCTGTTCCGGCTTTGTTTCTGCATCTTCTTTATCTGTTGTGGCATTTGACGTTTACACGGGCAGATCCAAATATTTTGTCGTTGCGATGTGAGGGATTTGGGGGTGGTGGTGTTATGTGGGCGCTTGGTTGCCCTCTTTGTTTGTATCCCAGCCCTTCAAATCATCTTTTCTGCCAATTAGTCAAATTAATCGACTGGAATTGAAATGTTTAGAATGGATGATGGATGGATGTTGAGCTAAAAAGGCTTAAAACATCAATCAAGTCAAAGTATGTAAGTGCGGCAATTGGAAGAAATCTTGATATGAAGTGAATGCGAGTTCTAAGACCCACTTGAATATGCTACACAAATAACTTAATGGAAAAATCTGAGTAGAAGTTAATAAAATTAAACAGTTTTCATCATTTTGAATCTGCAGCAAATCTTAAACTAAATTCTTTATTTGACATGTCCTGACTGACCGATTTTAAATATATCGACAACGCACAGCCTGAACGGTAAAAGCTAGACATCTAAGGGTTGGTCCGTAGTTTTAGTTAAGAGAGTAAGCACTTAAAAAATTCCTTCGTCTTGTTAGCTCTAGGTTAAAACAAAATTTTAAAGCTAATTTAAAAACATATTTTCCACAAAATCCTGACAGAACAGCTACCAGTAAGTCAGCTACAATTGTATTATATATTTTAATTAGAACCAAAAAAATCCCTCCTAAAAGCTTACCTTGCCTGAAAGCCTCTACCTGTGCACACAGGTTTATTCTCTTTTTGTCTTACCAAACTTTTGTTGTAAGTCAGTGCTGCTTGGTTTTACTTTTCCAACACATTTCCCAGTCAGAGTCAATTGGCATTTCTTTGCTTTTTATTATGCTCTTACAACATTTCTGTTTTGTTTACGTCGTAAATTACTAGACACGGCAAAAGGCTTTCTGTTGCCTAGGAAAAGAGAAAAATAAATTCATTAAAAACTTTGGCCGGCAAATGTGCAAATATTTTTCTATAAATTTAAATCGATTCATATTTTGCTGACCCAAGCGAGAGAGAAAACTTTATTTTACATTTATTGCTTCCTTTCAACGTTCTTTGTTTGAATTTGTTCAGAAGGCATAAAGGACAAGGGGTCGGGGGACTGGATGTGGAAACTATTTCTTAGTTTCTGCTGCAGGCAGAGGAGGGACATTTCAAGAAAGTTCCCCCGACAACTTGCCGTGGACAAAGCGCAACGGGGTGTGGGGAGGGGGGACTGCCGAGATGGCAACTTGCAAATTTAGATTACAATTTGCACACATGTTTGCCCAAATGCTGGCAAGATTGCGTTTAATTTCATTTAATTAAATTGAAAATATTTTACCGTTTTCTGTGCGAATTGCACAATCTTTCGGCTGGCTAATTTGACATGTAAATATTGTTCAAAAAAAATTGTCACATTCACGTGTTGCCATTCAATTAATTTATGATGAATAAATAAATAAACGGGAAATGCGCTATAAATATATTAAACATATATATTTGAAAACATTAACTCCCACTGTGCGAGTGTGTGTTTGTGCAGTGACATCAAAATTTGACAGTATTCATTTAATTAATTAAATAAGCGTTTCCTTTTTCATTTAACAAACATTATTAACAATAATTGGCTGTGACTGGGATCCACTTTTCGCTTACATATGCTTTGCGGTTGTTTTAAATGATCTTTATTAAATCAAACGCTTTGAAAATATTGCGAAAAGTTCTGTTTGTGGGTTTAGGCCCGTTGCAAAATATAGTATAAAAAGCTACCGAAATTAAATATTAATAATCTAGTTTCCAAATTCTTGAAAGATGGGAAATAAAGAAACAAATTTCCAATTATCAACAATGTTCAACAAGTATCAAAGCAAATAACAGAGTGGTATATCTGAAAGTGTTCATTGTTTGTTAGTTCACTTAAATCAGCAATCTTCCGTACCGGACGGGGCAAGCACACTAAGAGGGACATTTGATGTATGGAAAAATCTAAGCCCATACTGATGCGTATAAATAGGCATAACAAAAAATATTTAAATGGGGTTTAGTGTCAGCGAATTGTATTCAAAATTTATCACTCATACATACTGTTGCCTTTGCCTAGATTTGTAATTATTTGGCGTACAATTGGTTTGAAGTCATAAATTTAACCAAGACAATATATATATAATATTAGGGTGCATGTAATAACGCTCTTAACAGTGGCATAACGCCTGCGGGCTTTATGTCACTTTTGAAAGTGTCATAACGCCCGCATTCGGTGTGTCATAACATCCGAATTTTCAAAAATATACCTTTTGCATTAAACACGAGGAACTATAGCAATTCAAATACCGTTCATTTTGTTATCTCTTGAATGAAAGTACCGTTCATTATTTTTTCTCTTTACTGCATCTAACTCATGATTATATTTTTATTAGGGTATCTTTGACATTGAGCAGCGTGGACGCGAAATTGATCAAGTATACGGGAGTAGAATTGTTTGTGCTTTCATCACAACAATAATTTTTCCAAATTAAGCATTCGACCCAAAAAAATTCGCGGTTTGTTGGCTTTATTAAAAATATATATGTAAAGAAGTGAGAATGCGCCGCAGGCCAAAAATTTTTAAAAAGAAGCACAGACAATAATTAAAAATAAAAAAATCGCGGGGCATTCTTACTTTTTCACGAACATATGTATGTGTACTATATATTTTTTAGGAATTTTTTAGTAGGGGTAACTCTACTCTTCTACTTTTTCAATTGTCTTATAAACGGACAAAATGATTTGATCCAGTGGAAAAAGACATTTGAAGAATTGGATTGCAATTCAGACAGTGAAGATTGCAGATCTGGATAACGAGTTTATTTTTACTCAAATGATGTCTGTGGTACAATGAATAATTTGTATGGAAAATGCGCGGGATGTGCTACAAAATTTGTTCTGAATATAAAAATAATTTGGTAGAAAAGGCCAAAAAGAACAATTCGCTGTTGCAGACAAATTGTTGAAAGTAACCTTAAAATATTTTAATGAATAAAATATACAGAGCTCAGAATTTTTTTTTCTTTTCGGGAGTGCTATAAAGCCCGAAAAAAATGACAATTTCAAAAGTGAGCGACATACGCCCGCGGGCGTTATGTCAGCGGGCGTTATTACATGCACCCATAATATTAACGTATGGGCAATTCCGCGGGTCGCGAACGTACGTTCGTACTTTTGACGTACAAAAAAAGGCAGAAAACTAAAATTATGCCCACCCTTTTTGTGTGGTTCGCGTGCCATCTAATATTTATACCCTTGCAAAGGGTATTATAATTTTGCCCAGAAGTTTGCAACGCATAGAAATATTCATTTCCGACCCTATAAACTATATATATTCTTGATCAGGGCGACGAGCTGAGTCGATTGAGCTTTGTCCGTCCGTCTGTCTGTCCGTCTGTCCGTCCGTCCGTCTGTCCGTCTGTCTGTTTCTACGCAAACTCGTCTCTCAGTTTTAAAGCTATCGAGCTGAAACTTTGCACAGAGTCTTCTTTTTACTGCACACTGATAATATGTCGGAACCGACCGGTTCGGATGACTATATCTTATAGCTGCCATAGGAACTATCGGTCGAAAAGTGGGTCTTTGTGAGAAAAACTTTTCATTTTTAATGTAAACGCCTCCCGCTTCAGAAATTATTAGTTTTACACGCTTTTACACAGATTTGGAAGTTTTGGTCAAAATCGGATGACTATATCGTATAGCTGCCATAGGAATTATCAGTCGAAAAGTGGGTCTTTGTGAGAAAAACTTTTTATTTTTAATGTAAACGCTTCCCGCTTCAGCAATTATTAGTTTTATACGCTTTTACACAGATTCGGAAGATTTGGTCAATATCGGATGACTATATCTTATAGCTGCCATAGGAACTATCGGTCAAAAAGTGGGTCTTTGTGAGAAAAACTTTTTATTTTTAATGTAAACGCCTCCCGCTTCAGCAATTATTAGTTTTACACGCTTTTACACAGATTTGGAAGTTTTGGTCAAAATCGGATGACTATATCTTTTAACTGCCATAGGAACTATCGGTCGAAAAGTGGGTCTTTGTGAGAAAAACTTTTTGTTTTTAATGTAAACGCCTCCCGCTTCAGCAATTATTAGTTTTATACGCTTTTACACAGATTCGGAAGATTTGGTCAAAATCGGATGACTATATCTTATAGCTGCCATAGGAACTATCGGTCGAAAAGTGGGTCTTTGTGAGAAAAACTTTTTGTTTTTAATGTAAACGCCTCCCGCTTCAGCAATTATTAGTTTTACACGCTTTTACACAGATTTGGAAGTTTTGGTCAAAATCGGATGACTATATCTTTTAACTGCCATAGGAACTATCGGTCGAAAAGTGGGTCTTTGTGAGAAAAACTTTTTGTTTTTAATGTAAACGCCTCCCGCTTCAGCAATTATTAGTTTTATACGCTTTTACACAGATTCGGAAGATTTGGTCAAAATCGGATGACTATATCTTATAGCTGCCATAGGAACTATCGGTCGAAAGGTGCATTTTATTTAGAAAAATTGTTTGTTTTAATGATAACGTTCGTAAACTATGATGTAGTAAAAACATTTGCAAGGGTATAAAAACTTCGGCAAAGACGAAGTTAGCTTGGCCTTCTCGTTTATATTTGATTTTAATATTCATTTCGAACAAAAACTAGTCGAGGATCTTTACGTTGGGTATTAAGTGGGGGGTTCTTTTTTAGTTTTAATCTTCTTAGATGTTCAGCTTTACGTACAACTCTCCATACCGTATCGACACTTTCATTTAATAGTAGTTTTAAATCAATTTTCAAAGCTGAACAGTGTGAATTTAAAGTTTTTTGAACAACTCGCTGCTCTGAAGTACGTTAAAATATTTTTTTAATGCGGCCTTTCATGTTATTCTCATAGTTTGATGGGTTTTTAAGAAAATTGCATACAACACTTCAGCTTATCTCAATTTTGTTAAGCAATTTGCCAGTAAGTAAGGATTCACTCCTTAAAAGCCATTATTAAGCCTTTTTCTTTATCAGTTAGTGCATTACCGCCCACCAAAACTTGTTTTTTAAATGTTAACAAAATATAAACTTCATTGCGCGGAGTTTTACTTAGAATGATAAAATCAGCTTTGTCCCTATTCAAGTGCATGATAAAAATATGCCATTTTTTAAGAGCTTGTTGGAAAAAAATTTTTAAACAAAAGACTACGTTTATTTGAAAAAGTTTTGATCTTAATTCAAGAAAAAATTAAGTACTGAATGCTAAAAAGTATTTGTGAATTGATTTCATTTGATTGTTTTAGTCAAATAGTTGTATATGCGCTTTAAACTGCTTGTCCCTATTCAAGAGCATGGCAGTGTATATATTTTGGTAAAATCGTAAATTACTGCAAAATTTCTTTTCTTTCTGCGCAGTTCTCTTCCAGATGAAAGCAAGTTTTAACCGCACACTAAAAGGCTATCAGGATATTTTTGAAAAGTGGTGCCACACGATATGAACCGAAATGCTGCGCATCACAGTTGCAGCCGTTCCTGCGTATAGTCCACCTAATAAAAAATAATTCGAATTACTGTTCTACTGTGGGCAAAAAATAGCGGGTTTTTGTTTATAAATCAAAAAACCTTTATTTATTTTTGTAAATTCATTTTATTCCCCTGTAAGTAGACTTTCCAAATGTATTGTCTTGTGCCACATCTTTTCTAATTTTAAAAACATGCTGCAAATTCCTTTTCCAGCGTAGTTTAGCGAATTGCCCATGGTAACCCAAATGGTCTTTAGTATCTGTCTAGAAGGTCCGTGCGTTCATGCGGACATGGCTCTTGTTGGAACACCGCTTATAGACTATGCTGACTCCAACCTGCGAGCCACACTAGTTGCACTTTTGAAATGGACAGGCTTACAAATTGAATCCCATATAAGAGGGTGGATAAATTAGGTCTTAGTTTACAGAGCAAGAATACAATCGATTCCTGTTCCATATTTGACTGTTGCTCCATTAAATCTAATTTTGTCCAATTTTAAAATGATGTGGAAAATTCATTGACGAAATTTCGATTATGTAAGCGTGTTTTATACGTAATATTTGTGGAAACTTTGCAGGCTTTTCGTAAAGTTAAGATAGATAATTATCCAATCCAAATGGATACCGGAAATATCCTAAGGGTCATAAAAACTATACTTTTTTTCTCAGTGTATATTTTATAGGCTTAGACCAAGAACATTTTGAACATGTACATTTTGTAGTGAAAATTTCGACTGGATTCGAATCTGAACCGGCCTTGTCTTATATTCTCTTCAGAGGTATGTGTAACGTGACCAATTTCGAGTTTATTCCCATTCTCCTTGTTATGCTTTTTGTTATTTACCCACCTATTTAGGTCTGTAAATAAACCATGAGACAACTTTTGGCTTCATCTTTCGGACTTCAGTTGTCTCTCTAAGTGAAAAATCTTTTGGAGTGCTTTGGGCGGGACGCGTTAGCTTACGCCAGGTGCCGAGGTGTGGGTAGTCGCCATTTGCTCTATTGGTTTTCCCCTTCGATGCGTGCTAAAAGTGTTTTTCCTTCGTTTTCGTTTTCCTTTGCTTTTTGCACCAACAAAAGCTGCAGAAAGCTGAGTAAACAGCCACCAAGAGGGGCACTTGATGGGATGTTGTTGTTCTTGTTCTTTTTCCTACCTACTCGAAAAGAGTGTTTTTGTTTCCAGATGGAAGGGGAAATGATTCGTTTTGGATTCAAGGTTAGACTTTCTAGTGGTCAACCCCGTGCGACCAGGGGAAAATTGCATTTGCATTTGTTAGCAAGTCAAGAGGTCCACCATAGCTTTTGGAAGAACTTAGAGGTTGATTAGTTGATTAGTTCCCTGACAATCCACACCCAAATAACATATCGTTTGCTTGAGTTGATAATCTCAAACCGAAACCAATTGAATTATAATTGAAACTATGGCTAAGCATGTCATATTCAATTAGAGCTAATTAGACCATTTTCTAATGGACAGCAAATGGCGGCGCCTGCATTTATGCCACGTGCACAGAAATCCAAACTCAGACAAGTGTGTGGGTGTGTGGCATGGCAAACTGAAGTCCAATGCGGCACGCATCGAGAAATTCAATTTTAATGCGGCTGTTACATAATTTGATCCTTGTCCTGGTAGACACTGAATGCATATTAATTAACGTTCCAAAATTTTGATTGTGTTGCAAACTATCGAAGGTGGACGAGGAAGAGATGCGGGAGAAGTGCAGTTTGCAAGGAGGAATATATTTTCCCTGCCCGAAGCAATAGACAATGAAAATGAACTAGCGAAGCAGAAACCTTGTGGTTTAACCAATGAACCAGAGAGCAGAAGACGAGAGGAAACACTATTGATTTATTCACAAATATTCAGACATTTGCATTTGTGTATTCCCTGGAAAAAGAAGCCAAACATCATATCAATGGAAGATACTATTTAATATCTTTCGGTTCTTATATACATCAGAAGGACTTTAAGAAGTTGCTTAACTCTCTGTTCTATAGAAAATAAAAGGGTCAAAGGGCCGATTTCTCTTTTTACACACAGCTGCTATTAGTCAGATAAATTTACAATTAAGGGCCGCTTTTTCTTCTTAAGATTTTTTTTAAATATGGTCCAAAAAACAGCCTTAAAATGAGGAATACCCCCAAAATCCTCAAAAAATATTACAGATAGAAATTATGCTGTAGAAACTAAATTGTGCAAGCTTACTTAGAGAAAGACTTTAAAGCATTGAACGATTCATTCACCTTTTGGTGCCACATCGTTTTTGTTTGAAACTTTGAGAGTTAATAGACAATGCTTTTGCTTTTCCTTAGTTAATTAAAAATTTTAATTGAAATTTCCGCTATTTGTAAGAAGTTGCTAAAAAAATTACTGCCACTCCAGAGTGCAAATTACTTGTGAATGCAGTTGTCAAGTGCTGAACTCAAAGCAGAGAAGGGGAAACTCCCAATCCCGGAACCGAACGTGCCTTTTACACAACTTCGCAGAGACGCTGACAATGGTAGTACTCTTCACACACCCACACCCTCGTGACAGACCTTTCAAATTTCATGGTCCCAAAAATTTGCAGCGTGTTTGTTTGGCTTTTCACACCCGCCTCCAAAAAGGGGTCGCAAAACAAAAGCCAGTTCAAGGTCCGGAGACAAGAAATGAGTCATTAGGCAATAAACAAAGCACTTGGAAGCTCAACAAGGAAACAGAAGAAAAAAGTGGAAGAAAAGGAAGAAATTTGCACACGCGCTATCAATTTGAGGCTCAACAATGGGACACTTTTTTTGTTTTTTTGGAAGCGTGCCGGCAATCAAAAATAATAAACACCCCTAATTTCAAAGGACTCAATGGGGACCCGTCTGCTGCTGCTGCTGCTGCCTCTCATTAAAATCAACACCACGATGATGATATTCCAGACGCAACGCCGCATCGTCATTAATATTTGGCGCTTAGGCAAATGCAGCCCACACGATTCCGGCGGCCCACCCGTGGCTGCTGCGTATACAATGACAGGATGACGCGTTGTTTTCTGTGTCCTCCATGTGGTGCAGGAGTGGATAGGGTAGGCATCGCTACAGAGATTTGGATCTTTGCTCTATTGTTTGGCAGCAGCATCGAATAATGCCGTTTCATGCATATGCATTCACCCACCACAGCGCAGACCTCACAGCAAGCAGACAATCAAATTTCATATCAGAAATGTGTCGGCGAATAAAAGCGCTCTGCTTAATATGCATGGATATGCAACACAGACACACACGGGGTACAGTTTCGCCGTATCCATTTGCCAAGGCGCATCAAATTAATGAGCAACCGCCCGTAAATATGCTTTAAAATGCGATTTGTGCCTCGTCAGGCTGGGCTTAATGACAGACAGCCGAAAAGTAAGCCTGACAAACTGAAACAGATGATTCCCAGTATAAATAAATATGTAACGGGAAAATAGTTCGCTGAATCCCAAATTCACACAAGGTCAGATTGTGAAAATGAACTTAACAGCCAAACTCTACATTTGTTTTTGTATTTCGAATTTTTCGAATTACAAACCGAGGTCGCAAAAATCTATCAACACTTTGTTATTGTCTGATAAAAATCAGTTTAATTACTGACGTACGATTTCCGATTATTTGAAGAGTCTCTTTCAAACGGTCAAACTGCTTTGGCAGCAGTGTTCAGTTAACATCTCAATTTTAAACGTATTTCGGAAAAACTTAGGAACATTTTGATGATACGCGTTGAGAAAAATCCTTTCGCTGGTTCCAAATATCGCATAATTTTTCAGTGAATATTGTTCTTCCATGGACATTAGTGGCTGCCAAATACGGTAAATATTGAAATAGTGTCTTGAAATAAGTCTTGAAATAGCAACACAAATCCCTAAAGTTAGACTTTTTTGGTCTTTTGTATCTTTCGAATCTTTTATTTCAGAAATGGTTCATCAAGTCTAGATTTTTTGTGATTTGAGCTTTAAGTTACTTAAAATACCTATTTTAACCCTTTTCTATTCGCTTTTTGTGGGGAATAAATTCTTTTCTCTGAAACTATCCCTAACAATTCTACGAATTTTCAGCGAATTCATATATCCTTTAATTACATGTGTTAATATATTACAAAATTATATTCTGACCAAATTGCTAGTTTTTTGTATCTTGAATTCTAATGAAAGTTTTTAACAACAACCATTACATACAAATAATGGTTCTAGCAGATATATTAAAAATGGTATATCTTCGCTTAAGAAAGTCGTAGAATTGTTTGTGTATTTATTTTAAAGCTATAAAATAATATAACTATACAGATATTGGCTCGAAAGAGAATCACCTGAGCTTGAAAAATAGAGTGCCAGCTAACTAATAGTTGTCCGATTTCGAAAAATCTTGTTGATATTACGTAAAATCATTAAAAACTTATTAATACGAGCGTTAGAACGTAAATCAAAATAAGTTTTTCTCACTAAGACTTTTTTTCAGACCTAATTTTTGTATGGCAGCTATACTATATAGTTGTCCGATTTCGACAAATCTTGTTGATATTACGTAAAATCATTAAAAACTTCTAAATACGAGCGTTGCGAGCGACAACATTGAAAACAAAAAAGTTTTTCTCACCAAGACTTTTTTTTAGACCTAACTTTTGTATGGCAGCTATACTATATAGTTGTCCGATTTCGACAAGCCTTAGTAAAATTATGTGAAATCATTAAAAACTTATAAATACGAGCGTTGGGAGCGATAGCACTGAAAACAAAAAAAGTTTTTCTCACCAAAACTAGTTTTTCGACCGATCGTTCCTATGGCAGCTATATGCTATAGTCATCCGATCCGGTCGGTTCCGACAAATGTGCAGCGTATTTGTACTAAAAGACTTCGTGCAAAGTTTGGTTAAGATAGCTTTAAAACTGACGGAGGAGATAGCATAGAAACAGACGGACGGACAGACGGACGGACATGGCTATATCAACTCAGCTTGTCATGCTGATCAAGAATATATATACTTTATGTGGTCGGAGATGCTTCCTTCTCTGCGTTACAAACATCCGGACAATTTAAATATACCCTCTCCAAGGGTATAAAAATAGGTAATTTAAAAGCCCCTATAATGTTCAAAATAGGCATTCTAAGCAACTATCAAATTATTAACAAATCTACACGAGATGGATCATTTTCGACAACAGATTCGAAATCATGTAGAGTACCTCCTAACCCTTTACTGTACTAGACCCAGTTGCCTGGTATAATCCTTACCAAAAATTAAAAAATAGTAAGATGCTTCCGATTAAGGTGAAAAGACATTCAGGGGTGTTCTAGAAATCTCTAGAACTAAACTAGGACTAGTTTACTTGCGAAGTGTCAAAAATCAGACTGACTACTAGATTATGTGGAAGGAAAACCGTACGCTTCAAATCTACTTGGGTTTGAGCAGGCGGTTTCAAATCGCTCAACTTTTGTCATCTAATCTAGTAGCCGGGCATATTTGAGCCCTAAACATATAAATTTAAACAGCTTTTATATTAAATGCTAACGTTTATACGAAAACCTCTAGAGCTTTCTGGGACACACCCGATTATTTGGTGGTCGGACGTGTTTCTGTTTTAATCACGGCTGGTAGTTTTTTTTAATGTCCGAACCAAAGCCTAACTGGAGCAACAAAAATATTGTTTTTCGGATTCTTTGCGATAAAAATATTTAGAAAAATTGATCTAAGGGAAAAGAACCACCGAAACTTAAAAAAATAAATTGAATCGCGATTTGTTGATACACGGCTATTGTAAGATTTATAAATTAAATTAGGAGAAATCGTCGTGATATTCTTAATGCTCTGAAAAAGGTTTTATGATGATACGGCCATAGCTTTCCAAGAAACTAAAAAAAGCGCTAAATGATGTACCATTTTTTTGTTTCAACCACGACCAACTTAATTTATATTTATTCATAAAAATCTAATGCTACTTGCATTTGCCGATGATATTGACATTATCGGCAAAACCAAACGGGCAGTAAGCAAGGCGTTTTCAGAGATTGAGAAGGAGTCTAGATTAATGGGTTTAGCGGTAAATGAGGACAAGACGAAGTACCTAGTATCCGGGGACAGAAAGTCATTGCGACTTGAACAATCTGTTACAATGGAGGAGTACAACTTTAATTTTGTGGAGGATTTCGTCTACCTCGGAACGATGATAACTAGCAAGAACAACATCAGTCTGGAAATCCGACGAAAAATCACTCTTGCGAACCGATGCTACTTGGGCTAAGTAGGGAGTTCAAGAGCAAAGACCTCAAGCGAAGAACAAAAGTAGCCCTATACAAGTCGTTTATCATCCCAGTCCTGCAATATGGCGCAGAAGTATGGACAATGACAGCAGCGGATGAAGCGGCGATTACGCCAATCAAAAACACGCCGTTTGAACGAAAAATTCTTCGGAGGATTTATGGACCTTTAAAAGTCGGCGATGATTTCCGCATTCGAAGAAACGACGGACTGTATGAGCTCTATGGGGACACCAGCCTGGTCAAGCGCATAAAGCAGCAGCGGCTACGCTGGCTAGGTCATGTCGCCAGGATGAAGAAAGAAGCTCCAGCAAAAAAGGCGTATAAATCGAAGGCGGCTGACTATGGAGGCGGAAAGCCGGGAAGACCACCACTAAGATGGGAAGACCAGGTGCGGGAAGACATTGCCGAGCTTGGTATGACCAACTGGTGGCAGCTCGCACAGAACAGAAGCGAATGGAGAGCGTTAATCGCAGAGGCCCAGACCGTCGAACGGTTGTAATGGCTATTAAAGAAGAAGAAGACGACCAACTTAATAAAGGCTATAAACTGGTCCAAAAAATAGACCGAACTGCGTTTTCAGATTCAACAATGAAGCCTTGGTTCATGGACTATTTTCATTTTTTTTTCAACCAATTGTCTTTGAAAAACATTGACCAAGTGACCATCAGCCAAAATTATGCAATTAATTTAAGAGAAATCTCAAAGAACATGTGAGATGGCTTTTAGGGGGCCTATCTGTTGGGCCATCGGACGGTTGCGGATAGCGAGGCCCGGGTAACAAATAGACCAGTCTCGAACGGTGGGCTCAAGCAAGTGGCGACCGCCTTTTCTTAGTAGCCTTGCGAGTGGTGGGCCTCGGCCGGTGTTCGACTGTATGGAAGCCCAAGAAAAGGACCTTCAAGCATGAAGAAAATTAACACAATAAAGTTTCAGCAGGAAATCCCTGCAGTCGCTGTCGCAAGGCAGTTTGAAGAGAGGCAGATGGACCGGGAGCGTCAAAGTCTCGTGAGAGAGGGCCCACAACGGGCTTATTACCGAGCTCCTGCGGTAAGGAAAAATGTAGGAACAAAGAGGGACCATCCCCTCCCCCCAACGGGAACATCGGGAAGGCGACCTCCCAACTTTTCAGAATGTGAAAAACCTCTACTTTTATTACCGATTCACTATTTCATGCATTGCACACTGGGCCAGCAGCCTAAAATTTTGGCCAAAAGTCCTAATTTTTTGCTTGGGAAACTGAATAAAACGAAGGTCGGCAATAAAAATAGTTTTTGAATGACAGCCAAACAAAGTTGATTTTTCTTAAAATTGACGGAAAGAATAAAAAAATTATAGTCACAGTTAGAAAAGCCACAGCTGCCGCAATTTTATTTCTAATTTTCGACTTCGCTCTAGATTGCTATAAAAAATTATACAGAAGTTTCTATTCAAAAGCAATTTTATATAAAATGGAAAAAATCTCAAATTTTCAGGGTTTTTTTTTACAATTTGCAACTTTGAGTTAAGAGTACCCAAAAGCTTCTCTCTTAACTTGCCTGCAATATTGCTTATTATTATCTTTTAATAATGTACTATTGCTGTAGGTATGCGCTTTTTGGTTTTTCTTTGAATTTTAATAAAATCGCATTTAAATCAAGAATGTTCTCGTAAACAATCAGCCTAGAAGTATGCTTTTTTTCTCAACTTCGAAATATAGAAAAATCACTCTGAGGTAACAAACTTTTAATCGATGCCAATTTGAATGTGTCAAAATGTGTAGCATACTCTTGGAAGAACTGAAGGTAAATTGTAATATATAAAAAAAATTAGATTTTTAATTAATTAAATTTTTAGTTGTTTTAAGTATTGAATCTAAAGAGGAGGTAAATTAAATGAAAAAATAGAGGCAAGCCAACTTCGGCTCGACCGAAGTTTATATACCCTTGGAGCTTGATATATGCCTGACAGTTTGTATGGCAGCTATACTATATAGTGGTCCGATTTCGACAAATTTTGTTGAAATTACGTAAAATCATTGAAAACTTATAAATACGAGCGCTGGGAGCGATAACATTGAAAACAAAAAAGGTTTTCTCACTAAGACTTTTTTTCAGACCTAACTTTTGTATGGCAGCTATACTATATAGTTGTCCGATTTCGACAAGCCTTACACTAACAACAAAAAAATTTTTTCACTAAAACTAGTTTTTCAACCGATTGTTCCTATGGCAGCTATATGCTAAAGTCATCCGATCCGGCCGGTTCCGACAAATGTGCAGCGTATTTGTACCAAAAGACTTCGTGCAAAGTTTGGTTAAGATAGCTTTAAAACTGACGGAGGAGATAGCATAGAAACAGACGGACGGACAGACGGTCGGACGGACAGACGGACATGGGTATATCAACTCAGCTCGTCATGCTGATCAAGAATATATATACTTTATGTGGTCGGAGATGCTTCCTTCTCTGCGTTACAAACATCCGGACAATTTTAATATACCCTCTCCAAGGGTATAAAAATCGGTGTGAGTAGTCAGATTGACTGAAAATCCTCGACAGGGTGGTCACTCAAGTTCAAAACCTGCTTGGGCCAATATCTCATAAACCATTAGATATATCAAGACATTTTTTTTTTTAGATATCTGGTACTTATATATACTTCTATGCAAGAATTGTTCGTCCGTCTGTCTGTATAAACGCGTCGATATCAGAGACTGTAAATGACTGGCCAACTTTTTGGGATTTGGGACCACAGTGCGCTGCCTTCTGAAATCGAACACTTGCTCCTGCTTTGTCTTAGGCCACTGAACAAAAGCTGAATCAAAAGAAAAATAAAGAATGATAATCAATTTTAAGCAATACATTTATTAATATTATTTCCTTTTACAAAAAAAGTATACATGTATGGAAACTGCAAGGTTATAAGGACTTTGTTTTGTACTGGGTATAGAGCAGACGGGCTTGTTGGACTAATTACTTTTCGTTGAAAGTGTAAATCTAGTAACAATGTGCATACAAACAAACAACCAAACACAAAAACACAGTGCAAAAGTTTTTTACCTTGAACCCAAACCCTGTGTTCCTCCCATATCGCTCCCTTTTTGTTGCATAATTTTTCTCCTATTTTCTGGGCATCAGATTTATTAAGCTTAAATTAACAATAATAAAAATTGCCATAATGTAATTTAAACACGACTTGGCCTCCACCCTCTCACGCTGCCCACATAACTCGTCAAAAATTCTTAATGCCTTTTTCCACTTTTGAAGTATTGCTCTTTCTTTCATTGTTTGTGTTTCTTTTTTCTTACTTATGTTTCAGCTTTTGGTCTCATCTCTCGCTGTTGTTAAGCATTCTTATCGCTGTTCGTAGCAATTCCGTTTATTCTTATTCGTGCATTTTTCATTTCCGCTTCAGCGTCGCGGCATTTCCTTTCATTTTTCACACGCTCCCTTCCCGGCTGGTATGTACGAGTGTGTTCGTATACATTTCCCCATTTATATTATTTTGCAATGTTTATTTCTGTTTTGAAAACCCTTTTCTCTCCTGTTGACACTCTTCGGAAGGCCTTTAAGAAATCGATTTTATGCGTGCTTTAAGTTAGCCAGCCACGTTTATTAAGTATGTATGTTTCTGTCTGGTCGACAATTTTTGGGCGCCCATTTCAACCGCAGACTCTGCCATTGTCATTAGTCCCCCGGCCTTCTCGTCCAGAAAATCTCTGGTACTGGCAGCGCACAAAAAGAGAGACGCTGGCAATTCCAGGCAATTACTATTTGCATTATTTTCATGACAATGCGGCCAATTCATGGCAAATAGAACGGAATGTGCGGAATTGCGGAACGGACCCATCTAAGGGTAGTCAGCCAAGTAAGCAGCTGGCTACAATTGACAGAGTCTGGGGAGAGATGAAAATTGATTTTAATGCCAAAAATTATGTTATTTGTGCATGAGAATATAGGGATAGCAAAAAAATATTATACTGTCTGCCCACCCACTCAGAGGGTGAGTACTTTACCATAGGCTGTCCCCTTCCAAGCACACACATTCCAACATAATTATTGTTATTATTATGAACTTGACTAAATTACAAACGACTTACGTGTGAATGTGTACGGAGCAATCATCATGTTAAGTGAGCACCCTCAGTGGAGTCTTTTCGTTGATGCGGTGTTAAGTTAGGGGTAGGGAGAAATATGCAAAATGTGGAAGCAGTAATTTTTTAGAAACTCTGTGAATTAATCGAAGTATGAAAATTTATTTTTCAGGGTAATCGATGGAAGAATTGGCAAGAATTAATAAAAATGCTCTTATTTACCTCAAACGCGTTGTGACGTTTGGCAAAAAATTATATCTCCTTCCGCCATTTTTCCTGACACATACATACATATGTGTCATTAACGGCGACATTGCTTAGCATACTTTTAGGCATGCAGTTTAAATTGACCTCACTTTTGTATAAAAGCCGGGTATCCAGCACCGCGGAAACTAAAAATTCCTGTCAAACTTCATATAAAAAAAACTGTGGCAGGAATTTTTAGTTTGCGTTTTCCTTGCTTGTGTATCCAGCAACATGAACGTAATCCACATTTTCTTATCGATAGTTGGCCTATCGATAGCGTTTGTGGATGGCGAGAACAGCTGACACACAGCGCAGGAATATATTGTCAACAATTATTTTGGATGTCACGAGCGAAAATTTTGGGGAAATGCTTTTATATTTGTTTGTTATGAGCTGTCATCTGGCTGGGGAACCATCAGCGTGCAAGGATTGGTAGGGGATGGTGCCAAGGGCACACTTATGCCAAATTGATGAGACCGCCAGAGGGACGCTTTCCATAAACAGAAAGGTCGATTAAGACGCTTTCTTAATCTGTGTGTCGCCAGATCATAGGCAAATCTATTAGAGTGGTGCACCAAGTGGTCATGATACCTGCAGGTGTGCATATTAATTTGAGCGCATAATGGCAAGGCGTCTAAACCGCGATATATATGTATGTAGTTGTATGCCTCTCATACCAGAGGCCCACATATGTAGGTGACTCTAGTTTCTTAAGGGCAGTGGATCATGCCGTACCCCATAACGGGATAGCCCAGATCCACCGCAACGAGGCTTAAGAAGCCAAGGGAGCTCTAATGCCATTAGCTGCAACCGTAGCCACTGCCCGAGTCAGATGGACTTTCCTGGTCAAGCGGCGGTTCAGACACGCCAAGGTATTAAAAGGCGTTATCCGTATATGGAACTCTTGATTCTAGGAGTCGCACTCAAGCTACTTTTCCGGGTCTCATATATAGCCTTCGTGTTGACTCTTTGAACGTTTAACGGCTATGTTCCAGCGATTCGCCCATCGACCAAAGCCCAGGTTCTGATCCAGCCACTGAGTTGGCAATCTTCTATCCGACAATGAAAAACTTCATTTGATTGGCTTATAACTAAGAGGTCATATTACTTTGGAGATGATTGCATTATAAACACTGAAAAAAAAAATCAATCCATATGGGATCAAATCAATCTCAAGCGGTAATGAAAACAACGTAATCCCGGATATGCTTGACCCGATCTGAAAAAAGATTGAGTTGATCCGACTTTTTTAATCCTAAGAGGGATTACATATATCCCGGGGTAATCCTATAAAAGATTGAATTGTGCAAAAAATTCGAGCACAATTTAATCCCAAAGCTGGATCATTTTATGCCTATTCTAGGTTAACTTAAGCTCGATATGCAATATTGATTTGATCTCAGGAAAGATAACTATTCTTCCTTTCCTCCGCCGCCATGCCATTTGCCATAGGATATCCTCATACACTTCAAAGACCACCCACACCAGTTATGGTTAAATTAAGACTTCTGAAAAGCAAAGAAATAAATATAAAAATTTTTGGCCCCACTGGGATTCGAACACACGACCATTCGCACTGAACAGTAATGGAACGGCATCTCATCGCACTCCACCATACCCTTTGGTTGTTGCTGCGTGTCTAAAAGGCTACTTATATTTCTTCGCTCTCTAATTTATGGACATGTGATCTCGAAAGGGATTGTAGTAAAGAAAGGCATGGGCCAATCCTTAAAAGATTGAATTGTGTAGAATATCCTGGAAATCGAGATTGAATTTTCAAGCTCGTGCCGGGCTTACTCCAAGATTTAAAAGATTGAAAATATCTCGACGTTTTTTTTTCTGTGAAGTAATGCAGTTAAGAACATGCTGCAGTGATGTTTTGCGCCATCCGGGGCACACTGCAAAGTGTCATGCTCAGCTATCGTCCTATCATTCCCAAGTATAAAGTATGTAGCACCGTCTCCGAGCAGCATGCTTCCTCCAAAAAATACTTTTTTTTCAAATTTATTTTAATTCAAATAGTTAACGGTGCTTAACAGCTGTTTAATCAGAGTGACCTTTCACCCTTTAGGTAAATGGTCACACTGGTTTAGTTATGTTCCACACACGCAAGAAATAATTAGCAAATTCCTGACAGGAATTTTCCGCAGTGCTGGATACAGGCCTAAAGCCGGGTATCCAGCACCGCGAAAACTAAAAATTCCTCTCAAACTTCATATAAAAAAAACTGTGGCAGGAATTTTTAGTTTGCGTTTTCGTTGCTTGTGTATCCAGCAACATGAACGTAATCCACATTTTCTTATCGATAGTTGGCATATCGATAGCGTGTGTGGATGGCGAGAACAGCTAACACACAGCGCAGGAATATATTGTCAACAATTATTTTGGATGTGATGAGCGAAAATTTTGGGGGGAATGCTCTTATATTTATTTGTTATGAGCTGTAATCTGGTTGGGGAACCATCAGCGTGCAAAGATTGATAAAGGGTGCCAAGGGCACACTTATGCCAAATTGATGAAACCGCTAGAGGAATGCTTTGCATAGACACAAAGGTCGGAGAGATGTTGTCCGTGTATGTCGCCAGATCATAAACAAATTTATTACAGTGGGCCCGTAATTTTTTATGATATCTGCTGGTGTGCATATTAATTTGGGCTCATAGTGGTAAGGCGTCGACACCCCGGTATGTAGTTGTATGCCTCTCATACCAGGAGCCCCACATGTAGTTGACTCTAGTCTCTTGAGGGCAGTGGACCATTCCGTACCCCATAACGGGATCGCTCAGATCCACCGCTACGAGGCTTAAGAAGCCAATTGAGCTCCAATGCCATTATTTGCAACCGTAGCTACTGCCAAAGTCACATGGACTTTCCTGGTCAAGCGGCGGTTCAGACACGCCAAAATATTAAACGGCGTTATCCGTATTTGGAACTCTTTATCCTAGGAGTCGCACGCAAGATACTTGTCCGGTTCTCATACCAATCGTGTTGACTCTTTGAACGATTAACGGCTATGTTCCAGCGGTTCGCCCATCTTCCAAAGATAAGGTAATGACCCGGCCACTAAGTTGACAAAATCCTTAATGTAAATGCGAATGTATCTTGTATCCGACGATAAAAGACTTCATTTGATTGGCGACCAACCAAAAAGTCATATGTACTACCTTGGGAATAACAGCATTATAAAGTTATGCAGATAACAACATGCTGCAGTGATGTTGTGTGCCATCCGGATCCCACTACTTAATGTCATGCCATTGGATTATCATCCCCAAGTATAAAGTATAAAGCGCATACTCCGAGCAGCAGGCCTTATTCAGAAAATATTATCTATATTTTTTAAATTTATTTAAATTCAAATAGTTAACAGTGCCAAACAGCTGATTGATCAGAGTGACCTTCCACCTCTTAGGTGCATGGTAACACTGTTTTTGTTATGTTCCACACACACAAGAAATAAATAGCAAATTCCTGACAGGAATTTTCCGCAGTGCTGGATACAGGCCTTAACAAGTAACTTGCATTATTTGCAGATCTAAATAGGAGTTTGGATGTTTAAAAAATGTAGGTACTTAAAAATAATCTTATCTTATCTTATGGTACATATTTTTAAATCATGTACATCTCAAAAGGCTTTTTGCCATATTTGTATGGAATATTTTTTCTGAAAATTTGTTGCATTCGAACTGAACATTTTAAACTCTCTTTGTAAATGACTAAACAATTTACATTGGGGATAAAAATTTGTGATATTGATTAATCTTGACTTGTGTGCACCCCATGAGTATGACATTTTTAAGGTCATGCTCTCACAACCCTATCTGATACTTTTTGATGTATAATTGCGTAAAAACAATCAAAAGTAAAAAGTCAAGTTTCAACGGGCGCGTTTTTGTATATAGCTCATACGCGGTGTTGCCTATTATCATATATTTTTTCATTTATAAAAAGTCGGCGTTGAGTTTATTTAAAAGCTATTCAAAATTTGAATTTCAAATGAAAAATAACACAGGCCAACAAAATGACCACTTTTGTGAGGTCCAGCCGTATATGTATTAAATTCTGATCCCGTTTTGTGCACTGATTCCAAAACTGGCCTCGGTTTTTCTCCATCAGCTCTTGTTTTCAAGATATCGCGGAAAAACCATTTTGCAGCATTTTTCGCTTTTAAAAAATTATGGAGGTTACACCGAGCAGCAATATCTGTATTTATGAGCTCTATGCGAGAGTATACATATTAAGGTCGCCTAAAAAAATCAATGGAGCATCATCAGCAAACCCAAAAGCGCCTAAATTGGCCTTTGAAGAGAAATATTCATCAAATTATAGCAAATTTTTCAAACTTAATCGCCGTGTACCAGCCATTTGGGGTGCTTGCATTTTAATGAAAACCACTTTAGCGTGTAGACCAATGGATCTTCTAGTTTCACAAATTTTGTTGCATTTAAATCTTCTTGATGGACAAAGTTACAAGCGTTTAATCCCGAAAAAATGAATTAAAATTTATGGCAGGATAACTAGATTGATACACAAAATCTGTATAGGAAATATTAAAAGACTACTTGATCTAACATAGACCTTACATTAATTGTCAAGCAAATGTACAATAACATTCAATCAGTACTAGATTCAAACAATTTTCCCCAAATTCATATAATAGAATAACATTAAAATTATATGAATTGGGTTACAATTGAGCAAAATGTGTTCCGCACTCACTATAATCTATGGAATAAGCCTCTTGTGACTATTATTATTTTCCAAGTTTCAACAATTGCCTGGCGGAAGGAGATTGTAGTAAAGACTCTATCTGTGAAACGAATATATATGTCGAGGAAGTTGACCATTCTTATTATTTGGAGAAATGCTCGTTCACGCAAGGTAGTGCAAAAACTCGTTCCATTTCGCAAGCGAATAACTTTGTGAATCTGTCACGTCATTTGACGAATCTTTCATAGGAAGACCTCTAAATTAAATTATGTAAAAAAATTTCCACAAATTAAGGTAATTTTTTGTTTTCAATGGTAAATTGAATTTTTCCATGATTCTGCTTCGGTACATTAAGGCATTTAAACTAACCAATTTTTCTTTTTACGTTTGCCCTTGACATAACGGTGACTCCCGGAAATCTGCGAACCATCAATACACCATTTTCCAAAAGAATTTTTTCAGCACCCCACGCACTCACACATTTTTAATTTTGTATATTTTTAATGAATTGTGCAACCAAATACAAAAAACACAATATGCAGATCTTATGCCGATGTTTCTTGGCAATAAATAAAAAACAAGTTGTTGGAAAATGTGTTTTGTGGTTTTTTCAAACTTTTTATTACAATATATCTGCATTTCCTATTTTGTTAGCAGTCAGAACTGGTATGACAAAAATCCGTTTTTATGGCCCGTTAACACTTTCGCTTGACGGTTACCGGAATAATCAGCAAGCATATGACTGTCCCATCTTCCGTGATACCGAGCTTCCATAGTTCGTAAATCCTGGTGGAAACGTTCTCCGCGCTCTTCACTTAGATCTCAAAAACTCTCAGGAAATTTATTTAAGTGACTGTATAAGAAATGCATTTTAAAGCTCATATGGCATCAAAAATTTTTAAAATTTAGTACGAATTCCAAGTTTTTGCACTTCTTTGCATGAATGAGCATTTCTCCAAATAATAAGAATAGTCAACTTCCTCGACATATACATTCGCTTCACAGATAGAGTCTTTACTACAATCTCCTTCCGCCAGGCATTTGTTGAAACTTGTAAAATAATTATAGTCACATGGGGCTTAATCCGTAAATTATAGTACGTGCGGAACCCATTTGGCTCATTTGTAACCCAATTCATTAAATTTTTATGTTGTTCTCGCAAGGTTCAGCAAAAATGAATTTGGGGAAAATTGTTTGAATCTAGTACTGATTGAATGTTATTGTACATTTGCTTGACAATTAATGTAAGGTCTATGTTAGATCAAGTAGTCTTTTAATATTTCCTATACAGATTTTGTGTATCAATCTAGTTATCCTGCCATAAATTTTAATTCATTTTTTCGGGATTAAACGCTTGTAACTTTGTCCATCAAGAAGATTTAAATGCAACAAAATTTGTGAAACTAGAAGATCCATTGGTCTACACGCTAAAGTGGTTTTCAATAAAATGCAAGCACCCCAAATGGCTGGTACACGGCGATTAAGTTTGAAAAATTTGCTATAATTTGATGAATATTTCTCTTCAAAGGCCAATTTAGGCGCTTTTGGGTTTGCTGATGATGCTCCATTGATTTTTTTAGGCGACCTAAATATGTATACTCTCGCATAGAGCTCATAAATACAGATATTGCTGCTCGGTGTAACCTCCATAATTTTTTAAAAGCGAAAAATGCTGCAAAATGGTTTTTCCGCGATATCTTGAAAACAAGAGCTGATGGAGAAAAACCGAGGCCAGTTTTGGAATCAGTGCACAAAACGGGATCAGAATTTGTCATCAATAGGGCTGGACCAAAATGGCTGTTGGCCAGTGTAATAAAAGACAACTACTATGTGTTATTTGAAATACCTTATTTTAAAAGATTACAGCAATCAAAATGAACAAATAATTTCGATGTAAAAATTTGGATTCAATAAACGTGTCGTCCGGCGTAGTGTGAAGTGTGTCTTTTTCTTGTATAATAAGCATAAGAACACGAAAGTAAAAAGGTCAAGTTTTAACTGGCGCAAATGGGCTTTAAAGTTTTAGTGAATTACTTAATCGTAGTGTTGCCTACTATCAAATATTTGCTTCATTTAAAAATAACCGGCGATGATTTTATTTAAAAACTACTCAAATTTGAAGAATAACAGAAGACTTCTAAACTTCTTTTTGTGTAAAAGTATGTAACAAGTCTGTCCTTATGAACAAACAGATCTTAGAGATGGTAAGAAATAGAGGTTTGACATTTAAGGGACGTTCATTTCTAATTCTTGCAGGAAGATCAAGTTTATTTTCAATTTTTGCCACGCCCCTTCACACCCTCGCAATTTGAAAAAAAAGGAATTTCTCGCCTAGTTTTATAGATAGGTGGTTTGTACATTTTACAGATATTTAGTTAGAGAAATGATTTATCGATTTGCCAACATAATGATATAAATCTGATAAACGATAGCATCCAGACTTTCATACTTGTTAGTATATCAACACAAGTATCAACAGAGCCTGCATCTTGTATACCCTTGCTGATACATTCTTTTAACATGGGAATTTGAGCTATGTCCCAAGCCGATTTCAATTGGACATCCACTATGCTCGCACTCTCTTAAACTGCATGTTTTGTGCATCTATAATACTGGCTTTCAGATATCCAACATCTGAAAGCAAGCATTTAGCTAATATTTTGTATATTACACAGGCCAACAAAATTACCACTTTTGTGAGTTCCAGCCCAATTTGAATTAAATTCTGATCCAGATTTGTTCACTGATTCCAAGACTGGTCTTGGTATTTCTCCATCAGCTCTTGTTTTCAAGATATAGCGGAAAATTCATTTTGCAGTATTTTTGGCGTTTAAAAAATTATGGAGGTTACACCGAGCAACAATATCTGTAAAGGTCACCTAAAAAAATCAATGGAGCAGCATCAGCAAACCCAAAAGCGCCTAAATTGGCCTTTGAAGAGATTTTTTCATCAAATTATAGCAAATTTTTCAAACTTAATCGCCGTGTACCAGCCATTTGGGGTGCTTGCATTTTAATGTAAGCCACTTTAGCATGCAGCCCAATGGTTCTTCTAATTTCAAAAATTTTGTTGTATTTAAATCTTATCGATAGACAAAGTTAAAAGCGGTTAATCCCGAAAAAATTAATTAAAATTTATGGCAGGATAACTAGATTGATACACAAAATGTGTATAGGAAATATTAAAAGACTACTTGATCTAACATAGTCCTTACATAAATTGTCAAGCAAATGTACAATAACATTCAATCAGTACTAGATTCAAACAATTTTCCCCAAATTCATTTTTGCTGAACCTTGCGAGAATAACAGTAAAATTATATGAATTGGGCTACAATTGAGCCAATTGAGTTCCGCACTCACTATCATTTATGGATTCAGCCTCTTGTGACTATAATTATTTTCCAAGTTTCAACAAATGCCTGGCGGAAAGAGATTGTAGTAAAGACTCTTTCTATGAAACGAAAGTATATGTCGAGGAAGTTGACCATTCTTATTATTTGTGAAAATCTACAAATTCTACTTTAAGAGCCTTAACGTTTTGGAAAAATATTACGCGTACGACACGTTTATTGAATCCAAATTTTCAGATCGGAATTTTTTGTTCATATCTATTGCTGTAGTGTTTTGTATTTGATGAACGTGTCCTACGAGTAATTTTTTCGGCTCCGCCGCTCCCATCTAAAATTAAAATAAAAATTTTTGATTTTCACAATTATTAATTACACAACAAATATTAGCTTTGGGAATTCTGAGACAATCGTCCGAACTTTTTAGCATTTACTATGAGGAAAAATAGTAAAAATAAAATAGAATAATAAATTTCCGTATTTTGGTTTTTGGATAGCAATTTAATAGCACTTATTAAGACAACACATAGACATTAATTTGAATTTGTTCGCCAAATTTGCCTTTGCTTTACAGCAGTTGTTTCCAAACTCACACAATCAAGCATTCCGAGCGAGAATAAAAAGCCAAACACGCTCATCGTAAGAGAGCAAGTCATACACATCTCTATAAAATAAAATTTATTTTATTGCTGGTCACCAAAGATTTATCTGTTAAAGATACAACGCCACATAGTGCATTAAAATGCTTTCAAGAATTTCGAAGTTATTGGCGCTTAAGTAAAAAATGGAAGATTTCAACTTAAAGCAAATTGACGCTGTTTTTGTTCGTCGTAGGAGGCATTCAAACTATTCTATTTAAGGGCTACTATGACCTGCCAAATTCATGTTGTACCCGGTTAAGTTTTTTTGTTTAAATTTCTTTAAACTGATTGACCGACGCCTCCTATTTACCCGTCTTGAGTTGCAAACTATTAAATAGTCTAATAGTCTAAATAAATAGTAGTAGTAAAATAGACCGATCTTGACCTAGACTCGACAATTTACCCGTCTACATTACACAAAACCTGAAAAACAAAAAGTTTTTCAAAAAAGGACCGTTGAATCTAACATTCTATCATATTTTAATAATTCCCAAAAATCATAAAATTTCGCGAAAAATCTATGAAAATAAAAGACTACTGCCCCATGATACATACAACGAATTCAAGGTAGTGCACAATTTAATTTTTATTTTGACAAGCGACGCTTTGCACTATCTTCTATTTTTTCTAAAATGCAACTGCCCTATGTTATTTAAAAAGATGACACCAATTGAAATGAACTAATAATTGCGTTGTAGAAATTTGTATTTCGCTTATAAAATATGTCATATGAGTAATTTTTTTTTTCAAAACTTTAAAGCTCTGCCGCGCCTATTTAAAATTAAATTACAATTTTTTGATTTCCAGAATTATTAACTATGGAACAAACATAAGCTGAAACTAGTACTTTTTTTGTATCAAAGTTACCTAGTTTTAACTTAATTTTTTATGTCAATTTAACTCAATTTTTTTTTTTAGATTCATATAGGCTATCACACTAGCATCTAACTCAAAATCTTGAGTTAATCTGGCCAAATCCAAGTTTTTTCTTTACTTTTGTTGTGCAAAGAGTCAGTGTAAGCTCGTACTGTCGGAGTGGCGACGTCGCTGCTATTTCTCTGTGCTGCCTCGAAAAATATTTCCTTGATCGAGCTTCGTTCTCAAGTGTGTTGAAAATTCTTGATCCGAGGATTTCTTGTTCGTGTTTTGATCTGACTGAGTTCTACTTTTTTCTCATAAAACTAATAATATTAGTGGTTTGGGTTGACTCTCCGACCGACGTGGTGTTTTTTCCGCGTGCCCTCACCATCACCACCACCTTTTTCTAGTTATTTTTTGAGTTAGTCACATAACAGATAACTTTTTTTATTTTCTTACTTTCTGGGACTTGAGCTCGGTACCTGACTAACATACCAGTTGCGAGCTCTTTACCGACTCGACTTTTTCGTAAGCCAGAGCGTAGCTATTTGAACAGCGCGGTTTATTTGCAGCCGCAACAGCTCGACCGTGTCAAGTCCCCGTGGACTTTTCTTTTCTTTTTTCTTTTTTTTAATGTGTTTTAAATTTTTATTATTTTACAGACGTTTAATCCTTCTTTCCCAATCTTATGTTCTACTTTAACATAATTTCCGCCACGGTAATGACAATGCAAACTGCGCATGCGCTGTCTCTCTTTAGAGCGCGGCAACGTTATTCTCTCAAGTTTGTTTCCTCACCCCTTCCTGAACCACTTGACTTAATTTGTCTCGTTCAAAGGAAATTCTTGAATCAAGTTACTAGTTTTTTCGAGCTTTCGTACTCAAACTATTCGTTCTAGATTTTTATGAGTGTATATACAGCAAATAGAATCGTGTCGAACTCTAGTTAAAATGCTAATAACCATTTGCTCTGCCAACATTTTAAGATTTTTGTCGTGTAAAAATGAGAGGGTTGATGTAAATGCTACAAATCTGCAAATTTCCCTTGGTAATTTTTGTTCTGTGTTTGATGCTAGATGTACTCTGTTGATTGCTTAAAGTAAACCTTGAAGACGACGTGATAAGATATAATTGATTTCAAATGGAGCTCACTAAAGGAAAGATTATGCAGCTAAGTATTAATATTGCTGTGGTCGTTTTTTGCAAACATATGTAATAACAAATGTAACTATTCAGACAGGACACATAACATGCCACAATCCTGCGGTGCCTGTTTCAGTGCATTGCATGTTGCGAACAACGCGGAGATATCAAACGAAGACAGCTACTTAAGGCGTTTTCGCGTTTTTTCTTCAGAGTCTCTAGGAGTACCACGCTACGTGTATGGGTTCCAGCAAACGGCACATCAGTACAGAGATTTATAATACAACAATCGCGTGGACATAGCGAGGTGTCCAGACAAATTCAATTTATTAGTGTAAATGAATTTAAAAAAATTTAAAATAAAGAATAAATTTAAAATAAAAAGGATATTTTTCAAAATGTTTTTATTACTTTTAATGGCAGTTTGTAAAGAACTGAAATTACTCAAACTTATGAAAATATTAAAGGGCATAGCAGAATAAGCATACAAAAACTGCCCCCACTCCGATCAGAACCAAAATTAAATATGTTGTTACCATCAATGAGAAACTCACTCTCCTAAATTTGTAGTCTTCTAATCGCTATTGGAGTAGAGTTATGAGGGCGGAAAGGTAAAACAAAAAACTCATTTATCTTAAGAACCGCTTAACCGATTTGAATGCGTTAAAAATATGTTATAAGTGTCCACCACAGAATTCAGAAAATTATTTTTGCACATTTTTATTACCAATTCTTAGGCACAAAAAATATTATTAAAATTTTCAAATAATTTTTTTCGCGGTGTAAATCGTTTTCAACTCTTATAGTTTTTGCTACTTTTTCAATAAGAAATCCTTAACAATGTACAATTTTTGCACGGTCGTCGGGAACCATCTTCATAGTGAATGCCAATAAAACATGTGAACAGTTTTACAAATATATTTTATAATACTGAGCACACTGTAACTACTCACACAGAATTGACAGAAAATTTCCCCTTTTTCCCTTTTTTAAGTTGATTTACAGTGTGCCTAATATGTATTAAATATATATAAAAATTCCTAATTTAACGTTTAATAGTATTTCACCATGAGGTACACTTGGGATGTGTTTGCAAAAATTATATGTTGTTAGAGACCTCTTGATGAAAAAAACGAGCAAAAACTGTCGATGTAGCAAAATGCTAACACCGTAAAAGAATTATTTGAAAATTTCAATAATTTTTTTTGGGCCAAAGAATTGGCAATAAAAATGTGCAAAAGTTATTTTTAGCATTGGTCTGTCGACACTTACAACATATATTAAACCCATCCAAATCGGTTAAGCGGTTCTTAAGATAAACGAGTTTTTTGTTTTACCTTTCCGCCCTCATAACTCTACTCCAATAGCGATTAGAAGACTACAAATTTAGGAGAGTGAGTTTCTCATTGATGGTAACAACATATTTAATTTTGGTTCTGATCGGAGTGGGGGCAGTTTTTGTATGCTTATTCTGCTATGCCCTTTATAAAAACTAGTTTCAAAATGATACTAAAAGTTTGATAATTGAAGCGTCAAATTCATAAGACCTAGTGTCAAATTGATACTAATAAAGTAATACAAAAAAGTGTCAACCAGATACACGGTAGTATCAATTTTGAAATCCTGGAAGTATCATGTTAATACTTTCGAAGATATCAATTTGATACTTGGAGTATTAGAGAGAATTCGATACTCAATAGTTTCAAATTGATGTCTATATTGTGTCACTTTTTTTTGAGTGTAGGTGTCATACAAAACCGAAATATGATGCTTTGGGCATCTCTGCTCTAAAGGGATCTGTCTATTAACCAAAGCTAGATACAAATATTAGATGCTGATTTCAATAACATTTAAAAAATCATCGTTTTTTCTTAAAGTCCTTCTGCCAACGCACCTTAATCCTTATCTTGTTAATCAACTAATATCCAAATAAAATTTTTACCTAATGCAATTAAGGCGAAATGCATTAAAAAACACAAATAAAAACCAAACTTTTTGGACGCATCATAAAACAGGCACACAATCTGCTGCTGGGTCTTCATTTCCAGCCAGGATCAGCTTCTCGGGCCGCAAAAGTTTTGCAACTTCTGACATCAAATTGCATTGGACTACTCCGAGTCGACTCGGCGTTTAATTTGTGTGATTTATTTGCTCAGGCGAGCCAAGTCAAGCCGCCTGCCGTCTGCTCCTGCTCCAGCTTGGGCCTGAAACAACTTTTATCTGCCGGCATGACGATGACTTTTGATTTCTCGCGCATTTCCTATGCGTTTCCATGATTCCAAGTCATAAATCAAAATAAAACTTTGTCACTTGAGCTTTTGACTTGTTGTGCGCGCAAAGTTGTGGCCAATGGGAATAGGAGGCTAATCGATTTTCAAGTTTATGAGGTTTGGCGCAAAGGAAAATAACAATAAAAATTGACAATGCCGAGGCGAAGCGGCAGATCATAAAATTTTATGATAGCAAAAACTGAATCAAAAATGGAAAACAAAAACCAAGCGCCCGTGACATACGTAAACTGATTCGCGCCTCGCGGGAGTAGTGTCGCGTGTGGGGGAGGTGCTAAAAGTGGTGGTGGGGGTGGTGATGGGGAGGTGTATAAATGCCAAATGCAAAATCAATGGAGTGGATTTTTCTACTGCCCCCTCTCACCCTGCTTCTTTGGTTTTATTATTTATTCTGTTTGCATGTTGCAGGGGGGGGTAATACACTTTGCATAAAGTGAAATCCCTCAAAATAGCTTTCGTCTGTTAAGAGACAACTGTCAAATTTTGGGCAAGCTAAGTAATTTTCCCCTGCGACTATTTCCTGTGACTGGCTTGGCGGTAGCATTGAGTTGGGAAATAAATAAATATTTTTTAAAATAAAATGTTCTTCATTTGTGGAAACCGGGGTATAACGGGATTTTTAGAGTTTTTCTTAAATTTTAATAAATAAGTTTAAAACATTTTTTATTTTGATTCAAACCTCGACATATTCCTTTTTTTCCCATTTCAAAATAGTTAATGCAATTATATTTACTTTCTCTTCCAAAGAGCATAAAAATCACGACACAAAAGTGGTCTCAGTTCCCTTTTACAGCTTGCTGTTAGCTGTTCTCTCTCTGTAGCCTCTGCCGCGGGACACATTGCTCCAAAAATGTCAAAGTGCCGCCGCTGACACCGCTGGGCCTTTGTGGCCGAAGCGTGAGTGGGTGGCATGTGACAAGGGCGCGAGGATGTTTAACATGTGCCTGATGAGCAGCAGAAGGAGCAACGGCTGCACACACACACACATCTGTGTGTATGTGAGAGTGTGTGTGACACCCGCGAGAAATGCTTCGCATTTTTACTCATTTTGACCCACTTTGCTTTGTTGTCAGTGACTGCTCCTGGTCGCCCCTTCTCCCGCCATGTGTCACTCTGCAAGCATTTAAATTGGGCTTCTTCGTACTTTCCACTTTTGTGCATTATTTTCATAAATATGTTGCAGCAAATTGAATTGGCCCTGCCAAGAATGACAAAAATTTTGTATCACCAAAATTATGTTGTTCCCAAATGTTTTGGCTTTGCATGTGGCAGGAAAAGCAGGTCAGTAACTAATTTCACAGGGTGACATTACTATGCATTCGGAGCAAGGCAAATCCCATTTGACTAGACTCCCAAGCACTAGCACTTGGTCGTCTGTGCTTGGGACACTTACCCAGTCTGCAGACATGGCGAAAATTTGCATAATAGGAATTAAAAAGGATTTTAAAACGGAGCTGGCTAGCCTAGTTACTAGCTACCTTGAGGAGATGACTTTAACATTTTTAGTTGGCGGAGAAATTAGATAGGAACTATTAAAATTCCAAAGGGCAGAGAGAAGGAAGGAAAAACTTATAAGAAAATAATCGAATAATAAGTAGAAATTTAAAACAGGAAGGGAACTGAAATCAGATCAGCCGGAAAAAAGAAAAAAGGTGCACAGAGTGAAAAAACCTGTTTAAAAAATGAGTTGCCTTCAACTTAAAATAAGAACAGGATGGTCTCAAAATTTTTTAGAACAAATGTTCCAAGTGTTCCTGGAATAAGTAAAAGATATATGCAAGAGGGAGAGAGAGAGCAGCTGGACCAAGCATAAGAAGACCTCTATATGAAAATCATCAAAAGTGTACAACGGCTGATTGGGCTGCATAGCGCATATCCAGAAGCCTTGTCTCCCTTCACTTTCAATCAAGAGCAGCGATTTATTAGTGTATTAGTAAATATTAGTGTGCGAAAACAAAGCTCCGTGAATTTGCTTTGACTTAATCGCTTCGATCTCTGTCAAGGAGCAAAGAGTATTAGAGAGAAACTTTGCTCAGTCGACACCGCTTCTGTCAGAAAATTGTCAGCTGTTCGCTCTCATTTACGCTCTCCAGATACTTTTTGGTTAGCTGTTCGCTCTCTCTGGATACATTTGGGTTATGGTCGTCTCGCTCTAACCACAGTGATTTCCTACTGACACTTTGAAGTATCTTTTTGGGCACTATAAGTATCTTTTTGGGCACTATCGATTAGCACCAGCAAAATTGAGAGGCAGCGCAAAGTGCCTATCTGCTCCATGACTCTGTCGAGCGAATGAATCGGGTCATGTACGTGTGAATAGCGAAATGTTTCGCCTCCGGGATGTAACCAGTGGCCATCGCTGATCTGGAGTAATATGTATTCCCTATTCCATACAAATGTGAGGAATCCGCTCACACCTGGTCGAATATTACAATAATCGATTGTTGGCCAAATGCACAAACATCGATAGTTTTTACAACACTAGTCCAACAGTGCTTCTTCTCATTTGAAGTATTGCGACAAGATTCACTTGTTAGTCATCTCCATGGAGCAATAAGTATTAGAGAGAAACTTTGCTCAGAAAAATGTCAGCTGTTCGCTCTCATTTACGCCCTCCAGATATTTTTTTATCAGCTGTTCGCTCTGATACATTTGGTATGTCGCTCGCTCACCCGTATTTACGCACTATTTTGGGCACTATCGATTTTCAGCAACAAATTTGAGAGGCAATAGACCTTGAAGGCAGAAGTTTTGTTGAGCTTTGTGCTAGGTCAGCGCTTTAAATCCAAATTTCTTTTACAATTTTGGGGCTAATTTCAAAATTTCAATAATTGGACCTAAGAATTTGATTGGTAATTGAATGTAATGGAAGTAAGTTCCGATGTAATTTTTCATAACATAATTAGGGTATTCACCAGCTCACGTAAAAGTGTAAATCAAAAAGCGTAAACTTTAAATGTTTAAAACATCGCTCGTAAAAGTGTGACGACTTGAAGTGTTCAAAGTATAGGCTAAAAATACTTGGTTTCGTGCTTATCTGATATAGAAATTTAAATACAGATTTTTCTGTATAGGCGTTGGCTGAGTGGATATGATTATCCCCGTGTATTTTTTGATATTCCGGTTCGAGTCCCGATAAAGGATGGATCTATAATATTTTTTCTTTTTTATAGCCGAGGTCTGAAAAGATGTTGAATTACAAACGATAATACAAAAAACGAGAGCGCAAGTTAAAGTCGGCTCTAACCGACTTCGATATACCCGTTACTCATGAAAAAACATGTTTAACAGTGATCCTGCGTTCCTTAAGGTGAACATCTGAAAAGTATGCAACACTTTTTTAACTCGGCTATTTTTCACATTTTTGCTCATAACTCGCTCATCCGATCTTTATTATTTCTTCGGCAAATTTATTCGTTTTGCTAATTACTAACTATCTTTAGAAGATACGAATCGTCTATCTTCAAAACTGTAGGAGATATAACGTTTTTTCAAAATTGCGGGGGCGGGAGGGGACTTGGCCAAAATTTGAAACAAACTTGATCTGCGTGCAGATAAAAGAAGCATTTGTCCCATACATGTCAAACCTCTATCTCTTACCATCTCTGAGATCTAGGTGTTCATAAAGACGGACGGACGGACGGCCGGACAGACGGACATGTCTATACCGACTCGGCTGTTGATGCTGATCAAGAATATATATACTTTATATGGTCGGAAATGATTCCTTCTGCCTGTTACATACATTTGCACGACTTTAGTATACCCTTTTTACTCTACGAGTAACGGGTATAAGAATTCACCTTACATGGTTCGAACACTTCCTGTTTATGCGTTATGCATACAGTGCTGTACGCCGCTGAGGCGTTTAAAATCCGTTGTAAAAATTAAGGGCAAAATTTTTAGCTGGTTTACCACAACAATTACTATAGTAAATCACAAGGGGGCGTTCACTAGCTCATGTAACGTTTTTACGAGGGCTGGTGAACACCCTAAATCAGTGTTCGGCAAAACACACATGTATTTTGCCTTTGTAGAGTGCGTTCGACACGCGGAGCGCTCCAGTTAGCACTGTTTGTTATGTAAAGAGAGTGTACGTCGTATAGTGTCTGTGTATCGACTCCGCTGCTAGAGGATGGACGTCGCTACTTGAATACCAGAACATTAAAGGTGCCGGACACTGCCCTAAATAGTAGTTGTAACTTACAACTACAATTGCAATTAAAGCTTAGTATAACATGAAAACTAAGGAAAAAATTAAAACAAAAGAACAGCCACCATCAAAAAGTGCTCGTAAATAAAAGAAAACAAGCCGGCTGCCGTCAATCAATTTCCACTTTTCAATGATATTTCTAAATTCAGACTATGAGAACACGAATTTAAAGCTTTTAAATGGGTGGCTCACAACCCCCACAAATTTTTTGAATGTCAAAAAATCGGTTTTTTTAAGATGAAGGGAAAAAACCCCAACCTTAAAACTAATGAAAAGCAAAGTTACAGATGCCTTGAAGATGCCTTCAAAACAAAATACAAAATTTACAGAAAGAAAACATGGATTTTTGGCGAAGTTATGTTCAAAAAACAAAATAATGATCACAACCCCCCCATCTTCACGTATATATATTCTTGACCAGCATTAACAGCCGTGTCGATATAGTCTACCTTCTAGAGATAGCTAGTAATTATCGATATGTATCGATTGACCGAGGAAATGATAAAGATCGAATGAGCGGTTCTGAAGTTATGAGCACCATTTCACAACCAAAAGAGCACTATCTTAGAAAAAAAGAGAGATAGAGACCTAGAGATGAGCGCAGCAGCAGCACTGCATTTAGCTCCTACTCCAGGTACAGAATATGTTATAGTCGGGCTTAACCGACCTTCTCACTTGTTTAATTTTCCATAACTCTTATTTCCAAACCCTAGTTTTAAGGGTAGTTAAATGTTAGTTCCGAAATAATTGTATTCGTAATGGTAATTAAATTTTAAATTACCCAAAAAGTTGAAATGGTAATTCCGATTTCCGCTCTGCTTTTGGTCTCGATACATACAGAAACACAGAAAGTACGAATCTGATATATCCAAGCAGAGCTTATTTCAAGATTAAATGAAATAAATGTTGACCCCACCTTCCGTTTGTACTTAAAGCAAGCTTAGCAGAAGGCTATAGATGCCAATACAATTTACTAAAACCATTGTAACAGTTTGTACAAAAATAACAAAGAAAAAATCCTAAAGCAACTACGACTAAACACTTATTTGAAGTACTGATCAAGTCCTTTCGCGCTTGAATTGATTAAAATCCGGGTATTTTGATTTTTTAACCTTTTTAGCTATTCTTATGTATGCTAACGTCTAGTTTGGTTTGTTTTTGAAATACCTTTTGCCTCTCGGAAATATGCTAAATGGGTAAACTTGATTGAAAAGTTGTCTCAGTTTTTGTCTTTATATATTTTGGCTTACCAAATTAGCGGCGTGCACACTTTTTGTTGCTCCTTAACTAGCACGCTGACGGCCATTTATCAGGGGGGCATCTAATCTAATCCTTTTTGGTGGTCGAAATAAATTAAAATGGAAAGCCCTTTTCGGACGCAGCCACTAAATTACGGCAAAGATAATTAACCTGTAGGGCCTCCTGCAACCCCCTGCCGACTCTGTCGAGGGGAACTTTATTAGGTCTTCGACCCAGAAGAGCGGAAGCGCCAGCCATTTGCTCCAAAACCGAAAGGAGCTGAAATTACAAAATGGCGCAAATTAGAGCAGGACGAAGAAGGAGAGGCCATTTCCGTTGGCAGGCGTTTTTACTTTTTTTCGCCAAATGAAGTTTGCAAGTAATCATGAAAAAGGTAATTTAATAAAAGCAAAAATCGAGAAACATAAAACTAATTTACGGCGCCGAAATTGCTTGTGAAAAAGTGCAGAGATAAATGTGGAGAGTAAGATGGCTTTTGGGTGAAGTTCAAGGTTAAACACATTTTCCAGACCCAGGACACGCTGCTTTTGAAGTGAAAGGCTAAAGAAAGCTCTTGTTGTCCAGCAATTTCACACACAAGAGTGCTCCTGCTGCCGCACACACACACACAGAGAGATATGACAAAACAATTTAGAAGCTTATTTATGCTGCATATATTTTTTTGTTGCTCTCTTTTTGCTCGTTCCCTCTGTTCTGGCTTTTTGCCAGAAAATGTTGCAAGGCTAAGAACTGCAGCAAATATTGCTAAAGGACAGCAAGTTAAAGTTTGAGCAAATATCCTTTTTGGCATCCAGTGCGTCTGTGTGTGTGTGTTCTTAAAATTATTTAAACTTGTCTTAATGCCATTTTATGGTAAAGAACCTCAGCTGTTTGAACAAAACTTTTTCTCCTCACGAATGAGACCCGAAGTTTTCATTGCCTCCAATTTACGAGTATGTTAATCCAGTTCACAATCCCTTCAATTCTTAAGAATCTTTGACAATTCAATTGACAAAAGAAATCGTATACAGGTGCTAAAAGGATCTCAACTCACTCACTGAACGTAAACAAAGCCGCAGAAAAGAAAAGAACGCGTGAGGCTGGCTGTCAGCAGCAAGCCCTGTCTTGTGTACCTGCATGAACTACAAGTGAATCCCCATATCCCATTGGAACCAGCCAATATATTGTATACTCTACATTCATACACAAAATGCGGTAAATATGAAAGCAGATATGAGAAATGTACGTTGGACAGGCTACAACAGACAGACGGACGGACAGACAGACAGCCACATGTCAAACATTCTTTTGACACTTTGTCATAGCATCTCCCAGTGACACTTGTCAGCAGTCGGATTTCGCATTTTGGTGTGGAGTAGAGTTTTGGTGCTGGAGTTGATTTATGTATATGCCATGCCAACCATTTACTTATGAATCGCACGCTTTGAATTCAATTTTCCTAATGTATGCGCCTATTTCGTATGCCAAGTTCTCGGTGCATTCCAAAATATTTTACAAGTCATTTCAATTGGTTGAAATGCCTAAAAACTCAACTTTTGAGTGGACAAAGCGAGTTTTAATCAAACGCCAAAATTCATAGCGAGGGTTTTCGGTTAGAGAAAGATTTTAAAAGTACCTTGGTAAATTATCTATATTTTCTTTGATCCATTTTAAGTTTCGAGCAAATGTCGGAGTGCAGTGTGTGATGAAGATCTTGTCGCTTCACAGCGAAGGCACTGAGAAATACATACACAGTAGAACAAATCTGAGGGCGTGGAATAAAATTAGAAATAATGGGTCCAAATAAAAGATCACGCATCTGTATAGCTTCTTGGCTACTAAAAGTAGGCGCCCAACAAAATTCCTTCATTATTTCACAAGCCACGCTCGCCATAAGCGTACTCTCCTCTCTTTCTTTTCAAACTTCGGTTTTGTTGTTGGCGACGCGTACAGCACGCTTACGCAAAGCGTCTAGCTTCGTAAAGCAACAACAAATTTAAATGCGTTTTCTCTTCGCGTTCTATCCGAGCGAAGGCTTGGTTTTTGGATTCCTGCGCATCAGACAGCAGTAGCAGATCTCTTTCTATTTTTAAGCTTGGTATGGAGATACCCGCGAAATACCCGCGAAATGAAAAAGTCCATATAAAAAAAATAGAGGCCAGCTAACTTCGGCTCGACCGAAGTTTATATTCCCTTGGAGCTTGATATATGCCTGGCAGTTTGTATGGCAGCTATACTATATAGTGGTCGGATTTCGAAAAATCTTGTTGAAATTATGTAAAATCATTGAAAACTTATAAATACGAGCGTTGGGAGCGATAACATTGAAAACAAAAAGTTTTTCTTACTAAAACTTTTTTTCAGACCTAACTTTTGTATGGCAGCTATACTATATAGTTGTCCAAATTCGACAAGCCTTGGTGAAATTATGTGAAATCATTTAAAACTTATAAATACGAGCGTTGGGAGCGATAGCACTAAAAACAAAAAAGTTTTTCTCACTGAAACTAGTTTTTCGACCGATCGTTCCTATGACAGCTATATGCTATAGTCATGCGATCCGGTCGGTTCCGACAAATGTGCAGCGTATTTATACCAAAAGACTTTACTTTATGTGGTCGGAGATGCTTCCTTCTCTGCGTTACAAACATCCCGACAATTTTAATACACCCTCTCCAAGGGTAAACTAATGATTTCACACGGATTTCGCAAGTTGTTGTTTCGTGAGTTGGTATGGAGTTCACTCGCGAAATTGGCATATCGATATTACAGCGTTGCCACCCGACGTCAACGTGTCACGCGATAGTCACCCGATAGGCAAGTGATGAGAGATGATTTCGAAAGTGTGAAATATATGTAAAACATATTTTTCGTACTCTACATGGCGGCAGACACTCATATACATACAAGTGTTGTGGCGCGGAGTTTTTAAATGAGTAGGACAACTATACAAAAACATTAAAAGGCTGAACATCTTTTCATTGGAGGAAAAGGTGATCGCGGCTTGACAAAAAAGATCTGTAAATGTATAGATATCTATTGAGTTTAATTATGCTATTCACAATTGATTGTTTTTGCTAGGAGATCATTGCAACGCGGCTTGGGCTTCGTTAAAGGAAAGCGCCACCGTTCGCTGGCGGCGTCCTAAGCACGCCAAGAGTGAAAGCGGTGGTGGAGTATCCATCGCAACGATGTGAAGTGGCAGTTAGCTCCACTTGTGTCGTTTTGAGCCGGATGAGCCGTAGAACTTTTCAATGGTCAGACTTGGGACTTCTTTGTCACCGCAAGTCGTGGACAACATCTTCTAATCCATGATATTGCATTATAAGTACATAACGTAGAGATGAAATGGCCACAACAGTCGATTCTGCCATTTCCCTAGTCGTGTCCAAAGAGCACCAATTACCAATAGGAGCAAATGATTGAAAAGTTACAAATAAAGGTAACGATGAAACTACGATGATTTTTTTTTTTGCGATTTATTTAAGTTATACAACTGCCTCCACATGGATCTTCACAGGAAGTAAGGATTAAACAAACACTGTCGTACCCTAGGTGTCTTCACTAAAGCTTCTTACAAATCACATAAGGCTATTGCTGCAACTATTGCATCATTTAAGGCCACCATAAATATTCGCTGTTAATTAGTTTAAATTGTCCCGCCAAACTAAATATGAAAACAAAGCAACTAGAGATGAGCGACTTATTTCGCACTTGCTATCGACGAAATAATGTGCAGCGATTTCACACACTTTTCGCAAGTATCTCCATACCAAGCTTTAGCGCTAAGTCAATGGTGAAAATATTAATTTCAAAGTGTACCGTATATAACTATAACGTATATATAAATGAAATGCAAAATATTTTTCGTTTTACAACCAAATATACAAAAATTTAGTAGATTTGCTTAAAGCCGTTCACATTTTCTCCATTTTCTACCCATACTCTTCCTTTTCAATTGATATTTCGAAAAACTCTTTTTATACACTTGAAAAGTGTATTATAATTTTGCCCAGAAGTTTGCAACGCATAGAAGGAATCATCTCCGACCACATAAAGTATATATATTCTTGATCAGCGTGACGAGCTGAGTCGATTAAGCTTTGTCCGTCCGTCTGTCTGTTTCTACGCGAACTAGTCCCTCAGTTTAAAAGCTAGCGAGCTGAAATTTTGCACAGTCTTCTTTTGTCTGCACGCTGTATATGTCGGAACCGACCGGATCGGATCACTACTTCTTGTAGCTGTCATTCGATCGGTCGAAAAATGGGTTTTAATTAGAAATACTGTTTTTTCTCGATATTACCGCTCTCAATCACGGTCATGGTTGGTATTAAATGTTTTGAAGCTGATCTGCAAAGTTTGGTCGAAGTCGCTAACCGTTGAGACAAGCGTTTTCAAGTGTATCAAAACTTCGGCACAGACGAAGTTAGCATTGCCTTTCTCGTTTGAATTGAAATCTAACCGGTCTGCATTAACGTGTTGACGATGGCCGGGGGTTGTTTCAAATTATTTATAAACGTAACAAATAAACTTTTCTCCTCTAAATCATTCTTTACTTTACTTCCATCAACGCCAACAAGTATAGTTAATCAGTCAACAGTATTATCTGTAATAGTTTTGAAGAGAATAGAATGATGCTTCTTACACAGAAAAATTTAACTGATTCGAATTACGCTCTTTTGTTGATAATTGGAACTGGAACGATTGGAACGAAAAGAAATTAACTACTCTACTGAAAAGTTAGATCTTTCGAGAAATGGACCAATATGGTTCCGATATTTTGAATTTTATGTCCTCTGACGGAACCACTGTGAAGTGCTGCAATTTTCTCCTTCAGACCAGTACATACAGGCATGGGTATTTGACCACATATTGGGTCGTTTACATTTTATGAAATTATATATTCTCCATTTTGATCGAATACATTTTGCCATATTTTGGGCAAGAGATTGATTCCACGCTCATAAAAATTTTGATTCTTGTAGGCAAAAAACTGGTCCAAGTGGTTTTTGACGTCCTGATTTGGAGTGTCTGGAGAATATGGTGGTCTGCAAAAGCATTTGGCGAGTCATCAAACTTGTATGAGGTCTCATATGTCAAGCTTCGAAATTAATCCTTGACGTTTCATGTGCTTGAGAACGGTCGAGTTAGACAAAATTAATCATTCAGCAATCTCTCGGGTTGTTATTCGAAGATTTGCATCGAAGAACGACTTTATTTTATCCACATCGGCTTGAAGAGGCCTTCTAGGACGCGGTGCATCCTCAAGATCGAAATTTGCCGGAACGAAATTTGGCGTTCGGTCAACACATCCCCATACACGTCACATAAATTTCGTCTTGCTTGAACTGCATTTTTACCCTTTTGATCGTAAACCAAACATAAACTATTTAACAGAATTTATTTACAAAAAAGCCTTACTATATCAGCTGTTCAAAAACATAACGGTAAAGCGGTTAAGTGTAAAGTTGTCTGACCCAATAAATATGTTGGTGGGGAAATACCGCACCACGAAAAATACTGGTCTATTGTGCCCCTCTACTGAGTTTGCAACTCTCCCAGAAGCCCTATTTCAAATGTCAGGATTTTCGTGTGCTATGTATGTATCAGTGTGCTAATATATGTATTTTCACTAAACAGAGTAAACTTCATTTTCTTCGCAGTATTTACACACTTGGGGGTTTGTTATTTCCATTTTGTACATTCCATCGTAGTCTGCAGTGAGCGCATTCTTTCCTTGTGAATTGTGTGCGGTTGTTTCTTCTAGTGCATGTTTCCCCAAGACGAGAGGACAGAAAATATGAAATGCTTTTTAGAATTGTTGCCCGAATAGAATGTCTCGTAACGCTGACTACAACCGACTATTAGACATTCAGCGGGTAAATGACTTCAACAACCATTCTGCTTTGGGGCATGTAAATTACCAAACGGGTTCGGCCTCTAGGGGCTGTGCGTGGGAAACTCTGTTCTAGTGAGATCCATTCTTTCTTATTTCTTTTGTTTTTTTTTATATTTGTCCCTATTGCTAGCTATTATTTATACTGTGGGCATAAAATGTTCTTTTATACCTAAGGCAAGCCATCATCAAAACTTTAACTAAGCTAAAGGGTTCTTTCTGGTGTTGAGAGATGATCGACTCTGCCCTTATCGCCTGGAGGGTTCAATCCAAATATTTTTTTAATGTGTCTGCTTTTAGGTAAATCTATTTCCTGTCTGTCCTTAGACTTGTTTGGTTCCTAAGGACTTTTTGCGCAACTATTCCGTATATTTGTAATATTTTAATTTGTGGTATTTTTTATCCTTTCCGGTATTTATGAATATTTTTGGAACTTTTCATCAAAATAGCAAAAGAATATTTTGTTAATGAAAAAGGTTTGCCAATGATACACTTCTTAAAAGCCAGGATTCAAAGTGGAGTAATGAAAAAGAATGAAATTTTGCTTATGTAAGCTGTTGAACTGGACTGTGCCAAACATTTAATATAAAGCTGTTTAAAGGTCGATTTAAACTTTTTTTTAAATTATTTTGTAGTATATTTGAGTAAGTAAGTAAAACTTAATGATTGATTTGGAACAGTTTTTGTAAATGAAATGTGATATAAATTAAATATTCTTTATTTGAATGGTTTTGTTAACCCAATTCCCCTTTGCATAATCAAAAATCAATGCCCTGCATCAACATCATCGTCATCATCTTCGAACTGGTTTTTCGCCTCACTTTTGGCCTTCTGTCTTTAATATTAAAAGGAATATCATGTCTGATGGTCGATGGAGCTTGAAAGATGCCCACAGATGCAGGCAGATAAAAATAACTTTTTTTCTTTCTACATTTTTATACCCTTGGAGAGGGTATATTAAAATTGTCCGGATGTTTGTAACGCATAGAAGGAAGCACCCGACCACATAAGAATAATCGACAGTACGAGCGGTGATAAGCCATGCCCCGTCTGTCCGTTCGTCTTTTTTTTTTTTTTATCTCCCCGTTTTAAAGCTACGTAACCAAACTTTGCGCTGCTTGACCGCGACGTCTAGCACCAGGAACGTCGGTTGAAAAACTAGTTTTAGTAGAAAACTTTTGTTTTCAAGACGTCCCAACGCCGTAAAAGTTTTTAATGATTTTACATTCTCCGAAATCGCACGGTAGCGCCTACACTGCAGGCACTACGCCATTTTTTTGTTAACATTTCGATTCGATTTCTTTCACTTGGCTTCCCACCACTTAACCCCAGCCTCAGTTCAGAGTTCTCTCTACTCTAATTGTCTGTGATGTTCTCAGTTGCCTTTGCATGCATAATTTCCAATTGAAGGATGTCGCTCCAGAGGAACAGACTGTAAGTCAGTTTTAATTGGGGACTGCTGCTGCACGCGCTTTATCGCATTGTCGGCACTTTAATTAACGAGGCATTTAAATGCGTGTCAAAGGTCAGGCGAGGGGAGAAATGGGTCAGTGTAAGTGAAACTGCCACACGATAAGCAGCCCCACATTCCTCCCTTTCTTTTTTCTTCTGCTGTCCAACTTAACCAAAGGTTTGCTCCAGACTGAAAGGTGGTTTTTGTAAGACATAAGCTTAATGTGGGGCTTGGGATGGCCTTTCACCCACCCACAAAAGAGTTAACAGCAGTCGCTTGTGGTAGGTAAGTTAACAGCGAGTGCGAGCAGCAGAAAATAGTGGGCGGTAGAGAGAGAAACAGAGAGCGCGCTCAGAGCGAAAGAGAGTATGGATGCTCTTCATTGTGGATGGTAAGTTTACAGTGGAACTTTTGTTAAACGCTGTAAAACTTGTTGACTGTGCTTACAGACTGCATTTGGGGACAAAGAACATAATTACCCATATTTGTGAGCTGCTGAGGACAATTTGGGATTAATATTTCTAAAAAAAAATCTTTGTAGGCTTAAGTTGCACTTGATAAAAGTGAACTTCCTATACTGGCTTTAGCCTAATACGGATTCAATCTTCTGAACTCTGCCAATGATTCAGACCTAAGAAGGCTAAAATAAGTCTATCAGTCCCTAGGGTGTCATCCACATGGATTATTTAAAAAATTACCTAGGCTCAAGAAAAAGTCATTTATTGCGCAAGTGGATCCTAAAAACAAAATTTATAAGGATTTGGAAGCAACAATAAAATAATTCAGAATATGAAATGCGGATCGCCAATGCCAAGGGTAAAGCTAGGGGCAGCGTTTTTCCCTAAATCACAGATTTTGGGTCTGGAAATTTAAGCTTTCATTCGTACCGCCTTAAATCGAGTTCGAAGAGGAGGAAAATTGCCTTATTTGAAAAGCACATTGTCGGGCGTGACAATTCCCTAAACCTCTTCTGATCTTTGGGTCACAACACCCGGTTTTTTGGGTCTGGCGAACCGGACTATGAACCGAACCCCAAATATTTTTGACTCCTCGAACTGAACGCGAACTGGACCACTTTTTTGAAAAATGAGGTTCGGTTCGCCAAATTAAACAGTTTTTCCAACGACACATTTAGGGAAATATAGAAATTCCATGTAATCTGAATTGTGTCATTCAAGAAGTCCTCCAATCGTACGACTTTTCTCTAGATCAGACTTACGCTGTGACCTTCGACAATGGATCGAATATGGTTCGAGCAGGAGAACTTTTTAATGACAACCGCAGAGCAGAAAAGGAATGCAATCAGAAAGAATGAAGAAGGTTGCCATCTGAATCAAAACTATTTATTGATTTGAAGGACTCCTTTGGCGAAGTGCCTTGATAAACGTTCTTCTATTATTATTAACTATTATTGGCTGCAGTGATCTGAGACCCGACATTTCCAACTTTGTTAAAATCTGACCAAAAAAAAGTAGCAAAACGATATTTTTAATAAGAGTTTGCAAAAGTCATCTTAAAATGATTGTGAAGAAGAATAAAAATATGGCCACGACCATACTTGCTGTTCCAGCAACTCAGGTATCAAGTATGATCTAAGAGTTAGTATAGATGAACAGCTCCTAGAAGATATAGTGTTTATAAACTTAAACTAAGCATTTCTCAAAAGTTATAAATGTTAGCTTATGAATTTGATTACTATAAAACCATAAATCAAATATAGAATATTATTTTAAAAATACGTATTTATAAATCGAAACTATATTCATATATTTTCAAGCGAACAGTGCTTCGAACCAAAACCTTGGGTTCAGGACCTCGGAGAACCGGTCAGCAAACCGAACTTTTAAATTTACAACGGGTTTAAACACCCGGACCGAACATTCTGCAACATTTTAGAGGTTTGCAGCCTTGGTAAAAAAATAATCAAAAATAATCTTAAGTTATTCGGCCGTGTTCTACAAACCTCTAACAACTCAAAAGCAATTGTCGGTGTTCCTGAAACCTCTTTTGGTTGTTTTCAAATGTTGCACATTTTCTGGCGACATTTGGCCTATGTTTTGCTAATAAACAAATTTGTGTCAAATAGATTAATGAGGAACACAACTTAAATTTTAAACTGATCGAATTGCATTAATATAATTAAAGATTTGATATGTTTTAAGTAATAAGAATGAATTTTAAAATATTGTCCACCAAATCAATGCAAAAGTCTGACAGCTGCAGAAAGCAACAATAAGCAAACCTGCCCACTTCTCCAATTATGACAATAAAATTATCGGAGTTTTAATTTTCTTTTCAAAATTGAAAGTTTATACTCTTGAACGAAGTATAAATTTAACAAGATTATGTGGAAAAATGAGCAGTTTAATAAAATATGATCACTAAGCAAGAAATATATAGAGGCGTCAAACAGCAGAAAAAGTGCTATCAACCAAACGGCTGAGCCTGGAACCCCAGAGCAGCCGAACGAAATGTCTAGCACCCCGAGAGCGCTCGGCTGTTTCGAGTTCGAAGCATTCGTTCGAAAGCCATCACAACAAGAAACCGATTTTCAGTCGCAGATCAAATGCGGAACGATGAGGCACGGCCGCGCATCTGCGCGCTGTGCTCTCGTTTCTCTGTATGTTATGTGTACAAGCGCTCGCACGTTTGCAAGCGTGTGCAAAAGACACGGTTGCCGCTCTTCTTTGTTATGTTTTTGATCCTGGGTTGTCTGCGGCAACAGCAAGTGGCGCCGCGACGGCTCATTTGCTTATGACGTCACGACAATGTGAAAATTAGTTTTATTATCGACCATCACTTTTAAATGCCCTATGACCCAAACAAAAATCAATTACATTAATAGACTTAATATATGTACATAAGTACTTGTCTTTACTTGCCATTGATAAAATTGGTTTATCTGAGAGTTCAAATACTGTTTGCAAGATGCTAATAAAAAAAAAACAATCGTGGAATGAAGACGAAAGATTAATTGCTCAAAGTATAAATTTTTATTCTGCTAAGGCCTATAGTTTTATGAGAGATGACCTTAAATTGAATCTGCCGTCAAAATCGTCGCTAGTGAGATGGGCTCCAGTTCGACACATGGTTCCGGGATTTAATGAAAATTTTATAAATATATTAAAATCACTTATTGCAAAAATGGACAGTAGGAGTAGAAATGCCGTATTAATTTTTGATGAAATATCAATTAGAAAAGGGCTGCAATATAACTCCCTTCGAGATGAAGTGGAAGGCTTTGTTGATGATGGCAACGAAAAAATGAACACATTGTGCAAACAGATATGCGTTTTTATGGTGAGAGGATTGTATGAGAACTGGAAATTTGTCTTGAGTTATGTCGCAACGACCAATGGATTTTAAGCTCATAAATTACAAGATTTAATAACAGAAAATATAAAAGTCGCCAAGAGCTTAGGCCTCATTATAAGAGCAGTGGTATGTGACCAAGGATCGAACAACCGAGGAGCTTTTAAAAAGTTCGGGGTGAATGAAGAAGAGCCTTTTATATCTGTTGACAGTCAGAAAATTTACGCTATATATGATATCCCCCACTTATTTAAATCGCTTCGCAATATTTTGATGAAAAATTGTATTATGACTCCAGATGGCGAAGTCTCATGGAAAATTATTGTTAAATTGTTTGAAACTTGAACTTGAACTCTTTAACTCGGTTGTGCCCAAAGCTATCTCGGAAACATATAGACCCAAACTCCTTTGAAAAAATGAAGGTTAAATATGCCACGCAGGTATTTAGCCAAACAGTCGCTTCTGCCTTAAAGACCCTTATACAAAATGGCGCATTTAATGACTGCGAAGAACATGCACTTGCAACAGTTAAATTTATTAAAAAAATGAATAGGCTTTGCTTGAATAGCAATAATATATATAGTAAAAATCCTTTCAAGGCCGCCATGCAGAAGAATAGTGACACAGAAAACTACATTACTGAAATGAAAGATTATTTAAACAAATGCAAATACCCCCACAAAGTTTATTGTATAGACGGATTAATACTTTCCATAAATTCAATTTTGATGCTTGCGCAAGATGTCTGAGGTGAAAGTAATGTATACTTTCTGATATTGTCCCGTCTTAATCAGGATGCTCTGGAGCAACTATTTTACTTATTAAATAAAATAGTTGCTCCAGAGCATCCTGAGAGGCGTAGAGTAGAGGCGGTACAAACAACAATCCAATGCTCTTTGAATTTAATGCCATTATTTCAAAGATGCTATCAATGAAGGTCATCTCTTCTAAAAGAACAACTGGAAACTGCGAGCCAGATGATGATGAAATGATTATTAATGCAGTTAAAAACGTAATTGAGGCCGCCAATCTAAATGACCAAGAACAGGTGTATTTTAAAGATATTGATATTTGTTTTGAAGCGCAATCAGACGAAATGGAAATTATGAACGATAATGAAACCGCCACCTTTGCCATGAGCGTAGCAAGTGAAAATGCATTAAGATATTTTACAGGATTTGTGCTATTTAAAACACAACAGAAATTTAATTGCGATACCTGCAAGATGCTGACAAAAGATGAATTAGTGAATTTTGAGCAATCCGAACTATTTTTATTCAACAAAAATTACAGAAGTACGAACAATAATTTGAAACTAAAAGCCCCACTGGACGATTTTTTTGAACTGATTAAGCGGCATTATAATATATTTCACAAATTTTTTGAAGAGTCCCCTCATGCTAGAAATATTAAAGAAACCTTAGTTAATAAATGTATTGCGCAGGCGGAAAGCGTAGATAAATACTCAGAATGGTATTCCGAAAATCATAATAGTAATGAACATAGAAAGCACATTTTAAATTATTTTCTGCTCATCCTGCTTAGGAAAAATAGCTTATGGCTCACAGAAAAGTTATGTGGGGGATCTGAGAGGCTGAAAAGCATAAGAAAAATAGACATTTTAAAGTCCTAAGAACGAATTTAACTCGCCATCAACTCTCGGGGCGCTCTCGGGGTGCTAGACATTTCGTTCGGCTGCTCTGGGGTTCCAGGCTCAGCCGTTTGGTTGATAGCACTTTTTCTGCTGTTTGACGCCTCTATATATTTCTTGCTTAGTTACATTTATTTTGGTTTTTAAAAGTTGTAGGATGATTTTATGGTGGCAACATTGAACTCCGGAGAAGAAGGCAGTAATCCCATATGGAATAGCAGTGCATATCTCGGCAGAAAAGAAGCTTAAGCTTCATCAAAAATCAAAAAAGGATTGCAGCATTTCTGAAACTCTTGCAACAATTTTGTTTTCCTTGTCACTGGCCTTCCCCCAGCAATTATACAAAGCAATTAATGCAATCGCGGGAAATTTTAAATTATTAAGCAACAGGGTTGTCAACACAAAATAATTATTTGGCGGTTCAGAGTTTATTTTAATTCTTAACACGATAAAATTGAGTATTAATGGCTTAAAAATTATTCATTAGTTTGGAACTCAGTGCATACCAAAACAGCTTTTGAGCATTTGGTTTAGAAACTTTAAAAATAATTTGCATTCAACAATAGTTTTAAACTATTTTGAAGCCAAGAACCCTGCCGTGGCAGCCACAATGCAATTACTTCCAGTCAGCTGTTTTTTGGCAGCGACTCCGAAGCTAACTCCGAAAAATAGAATCTCCGACATTTGTGGAACACCGATTTTTGGATTGGTTGTTTTCAAAAACAACTGACCCCCCTAAATCTCTACAGATTTCACACATCAGATTATTAAGTTATAATTATATTGACTTCTTTTGATTAATTTGGCAAGTAATCATTAAACTTATTTTTAATATTTAATCTTCTTGATTTTTGACTGACAGATAAGTTTATAAGTATATAAGTGTATATAAGTATAAGTATAAGTATATTAAAAATTCGGTACAGATGTTATTTCATATTGGGGTTCCCCAATAGGAGAGGGCGAAAATTTGACTGTGTCTCTCTATAACACACAGTGAAGCAAGACTTCTGTTACTATTCAGTGTGAATTGGAGAGAATGTTCGTGCCCGGGGGCTGTAGCTGGCGAACTCTGCTGTAATAGCATAAATTTCTCAAGGCCAATTTCTCTTCAACTAGATAGCTGTTATGTGGCAGATAAACTTGAAAATAACTCTGCTACGATCTTCTTATGAGATGAGAAATCGTCCCTAAGAGTTAGCAATATACATAAGGAACCTGAGCCCAGCTCCGAAACTAGTCCCCGGGTGTTTCAGTGCTAAAAAAGTGTATCGAGTCATCTAAATGTTATCAAGACATCGAAGGCCCCGATGACATGTTCTTAACTTCTCTCACTAATTTTTGGCTTAAGATAGCACACACGTGCCAATAAAAAGATAAGTCTGAATGGTTAACACAACATTGACAGCTTTATCCTTTTTGCTGGACGCTAGACGACCGGGGGTTGATTTGGTCTGTCCGTCCGTCTGTATGAACACCTAGATCTCAGAGATGGTAAGTGATAGAGGATGGACATGTATGGGACAAATGCTTCTGTTATCTGCACGCAGATCAAGTTTGTTTCAAATTTTGGCCACGCCCTCTTCCGCCCCCGCAATTTTGGAAAAAACGTTAAATCTCCTACAGTTTTGAAGATAGACGATTTGTATATTCTAAAGATAGTTAGAAAATGATAAAGATCGGATGAGCGGTTCTCAAGTTATGAGCAAAAAGTGAACCAAGCACCCCCGCTACCAATCCTCCCACCCTAAAAAAAAAAGTTGCATACTTTTCGGATGGTCACCCTAAGGAACGCAGGAACACTGTTAAACATGTTTTTTTCATGAGTAACGGGTATATCGAAGTCGGTTAGAGCCGACTTTAACTTACGCTCTCGTTTTTGTTATGGGCTTAGATGTTAGCTGGATACAGCGATATTGGATAGTTTTTTTTCTTTGTCCTCAACATTAGCTCAGTCTGTTAATTTAACATAGCTTTGAGTTAAGTGTGGGTACAAAACTTTCCTCCATTTTCCTTACAGCTTTCTTGTCTGAACCATTTTGTACTTACTTGAACCAAATATTCAAAATTTCTTAAAATAATTGTATTACCAATTAAAATGGAACTCTAAATGATTACACATTCGTTGTCGAAGGCATCTCTAATTTACTTGGCCTGCCTCCGTTCCCTCTCGTTCCGAAATGGTATTCAATTGCTTGCACAAATACGGACAAACAATGAAATTCAAATTTCACTTACTAATCTTTATGGCCCATGCCAAGAACTAAGCTCTGTCCGAAATCCTGGACTATAAACTGTGGTTCCCAGCAATTCAATGAGAATGCACATTTAATTTGGGCAAGTGCATTTGGACTAAAGCTAATAACCTGCATCATTAACGACAGAATGAATTTATATCCAAAGACAATTTGTTGGGCCCCCATCATGTTGCGAGGAGGGGGCAAAGGATTAGTTTATTATTTTTGGAGGATGGTTAGGTTCAATATGGATAAGTGTATCTACCGCCAAACCCATAGACCGGATCACAGCCTCTGCAAGCAGCAACAGCAATAGGGCATGGCATAACAGGAACAGGGGCAGGCATAGGGACCGCAGGGATAGGCGCAGATAGGACCCTGGTAGCCGCAACATGACCTTTTCTGAGGCTGAGGTCCATCACAGGTGGGATATTTGTTTTTCCAGTCTCGTCGGGGTAAATTTGGGTTGCGCGGTTTTCGCTTCGGAGGTTCGGGCTCTGGTTCGGGCTCAGGTTCGGGCTCGGGCTCAGGCTCAGGCACGGGCTCTCGGTCATATCGTTTTACTTTCTGCTCGTCTCCAATTACTTCGAGTACCTTTTTAAGCACCGTCTTTTCGCCTCCTTCGTCAACGGTGGCCTCGGTTTCGCGAATATACTGGGTGCGCACAAACATTGTGGAGGCATTATCTTCCACATCTTCAGTCACATTTTCATCCCCCTCTTCAAATTCATTCAAAGAATCATCTGCAGCCACACCTGCATATGGATCTACGCGTAAATTTGAGTCTAAAGGTTCTTCCACATCTATCTCAGCTGCATCTGGATCTTCCTCTGGTTGAATGGCCTGCAAAGATGAAACATGTACGAAAGACCCCTCCGATTTAATACCTTTGCTAGCGGCCTTCTTTTGCCTAGATTTTGGGCTGCGCTTGGCACTAGAATTTTCGATATCTCTGATTTTCTTGCCATTTCGATATTTACGCTGAGGTGGTGTGGAAGCAGCTTTTGGAGTGGGTGTTTCTTGTTCTTGTTTGTCTTTGGTTTTATCCCGGCTGACTCTTTGCTTAGGCGGTGAGCTGCCATTAGGTGGTGTCGTTTGCAGTTCCAGTGTGGGAGGTGATGTTCTGCTTTCTTCTACGGTTGCCTCAGTTGGGGATGTTTCAAGTTCCTCTGTGGGAGCTTCAAGTGGGATTTCTTCTATATGGATATCAGTCTGTGAAGCCTTTAAATTTGGCCCGATTTCATTCTCTTTCTCCTCTTTGTTTTCCTTGGTTTCTTTTATGAAAACTTCCTCATCCATATTAACATTCGAAGGTTCTGCATTGATTTTAATTTGAGTTTCGGTTTCTGCTGGTTCTATCATTTGACTTTTTCCCAGTGTAGAAATTCCGGACTTGAGTAGTTCCGCTTCTTTCACACCCGAAAACTTCTTAGATCCTTCATTAAACGTTTGAATATCACGAGCATCGGATTTCATCTGCTTAATTTCCTGATATTCGGTTCTAGCCTCACTTCCGTCATCAGGGAATGTTGTCAGATTTTGCTTACGTAAAGTTTCGTATTCCCTTTGGCCCGTGCGATGGATGATTTCCTTTTCCTCTACCGTCGTCTCTTTGATATTAACTCCCAGTATTTTGGGATCAAACTCGTCGGGGGAAATTTGTACAGATTTATCCTCCATGGTTACCTCAGTCTGGGTGAAACCGTCTGTTGTTGTTACGGCTTCTTCTTCTTCTTCTTCATCCTCGGAGCTTTCCTCCAAGCAATCGCATTGATTTGGAGCTGTTCTTATTCTATAGCAAACCTTGCGGCAGCATAACGATCTTCCCGGTTCTGTCGGTGGCCTGTGGCATGGCGGTAATGCACTTTCCATTTGTCCATTTGGGTTATACTTTAGACAGTAGACGCCTATGCCTGGATATGTGTCCTGCATGCAATTGTTCATTGGGGTGGCATGCCATTGTCCAGGACTGCGTCGTGGATAGTCACATCTCTTAACCGGCAATTCAGCATTTGTAGGCTCACTCGATCTTTTAAATGATACATTTCCAGTCTCGCTCGTCCTTTTACTTCCTGCATTTGATGCCTCACTTGATCTTTTGCTTCCTGAATTTGCAGATCCACTCGATCTTTTACTAGCCGACGATAATCTCTTGCCGGTGTCCATTTTGACAATACGTTACGATACACACAATCTTTTTAAGCGAAGTTCAAGTGAACATTTAACCATTCAACGAGAAGAATTTTTTTTGGGGACCCAACAAACAAATATAGTTTTTAAATGAAATTTAAGTCTAGGACATGTTTTAAATACAAAAACTTTGAGCAGCCCACATCCCGCACTGCCAGATACAATACAAATTAACAAAACCATTTGTCAATTAACCACAAGCTCAAGATGTAGATTAAGAAAAACTGGCATTGCCAGGCTTTTGAAAGTGCGACCTGGAGTTAGCGGGACGCAAGGATTGAAGGACCCTTGAAGCCAAGTGGTTTTTGTCTTAATAGGTACGTTAACAAACAGAATTGACAAGTTTCGTCTGCAGAGCAGCCAGAGGTGTTTCAAGAGCTGCCAATATACCCTAAAAATGCACTGTTTGGTGCGGTTGGTGGGCAGGCGGCATTATTGCCAGCTAGGACTCGTATGGTATGACGGGAGATTTACAATTGGCCTTCCAATTGGAAAATCATATTAACAATGATATTCTGGCTGAAGGCAACAAGAAATCGCCTAATAACATGCTGAATGGTGCGGTACGGAACTCCTGGACTACGAGCTCGATGATCGAGCAACTCAACGGGAAAAAGATAAAACACACAGCAGCAGGAGCCCCAGCGTAACCACCACGATCCAAACATCACTTTTATTTATATTTTAAGTGGACACTTCGAATTGTGGTGGGAGTTCACTAGGGTGGTCGATATTGAAAAGTATTAGAAAAAAAAAAAAAACCCACCCCACACCCCCCCCACCCACCCCCCCCCCCCCCCCCCCCCCCCCCCCCACCCCCCCCCCACCCCCACCCACACCCCCCCCCCCCCCCCCCCCCCCCCCCACCCCCCCCACCCCCCCCCACCCCCCCCCCCCCCCCCCCCCCCACACCCCCACCCCCCCCCCCCCCCCCCCCCCCCCCCCCCCCCCCCCCCCCCCCCCCCCCCCCCCCCCCCCCCCCCCCCCCCCCCCCCCCCCCCCCCCCCCCCCCCCCCCCCCCCCCCCCCCCCCCCCCCCCCCCCCCCCCCCCCCCCCCCACCCCCCCCCCCACCCCCCCCCCCCCCACCCCCCCCCCCCCCCCCCCCACCCCCCCACCCCCCCCCCCCCCCCCCCCCCCCCCACCCCCCACCCCCCCCCCCCCCCACCCCCCCCCCCCCCCCCCCCCCCCCCCCACCTCCCCCCCCCACCCCCCCCCCCCCCCCCCCCCCCCCCCCCCCACCCCCCACCCCCCCCCCCCCCCCCCCCCCCCCCCCCCCCCCCCCCCCCCCCCCCCCCACCCCCCCCCCCCCCCCCCCCCCCCCCCCCCCCCCCCCCCCCCCCCCCCCCCCCCCCCCCCCCCCCCCCCCCCCACACCCCCCCCCCCCCCCCCCCCCCCCCATAGTTTTTTGCATGCAGAATTTTCCGGCCATTTTCCTCACGGGCGGATTTTCCGACATTGAAAAATCACATTTCAAATTATTTCGTATTCTATCCTCACAAACCGCGTTTCAAGCCAATAGGATGAAAAATAGTTGTTTTCTTGCAGAATTTTCCGGGAATTTTCCGACCGTCAGGGCAAATTTTCCAACTTCCGAAAATCACATTTCAATTTATTTCACCTACTTTCCTTTCAAACCGAACTTCAAGCCAATCGGTTTTAAAATAGTTTTTTGCATGCAGAATTTTCCGACCATTTTCCTCACGGGCGGATTTTCCGACATTAAAAAATCACATTTCAAATTATTTCGTATTTTGTCCTTACAAACCGAGTTTCAAGCCAATCGGATGAAAAACAGTTTTTTCATGCAAAATTTTCCGGGAATTTCCCGACCGTTGGGTCAAATTTTCCATTTTCGGAATATCACATTTCAAACTATTTCGTATTCTGTCCTTTCAAACCGATTTTCAAGTCAATCGGATGAAAAATGGCATATTTCCCATACAATCTTTTCCGACGCTTTTCCGACTTTTCCGGGTGGAATTTTCCAAAACCCCGTCTTAGTACGCACTTTCACCACCAACAGAAACTCCTGTGAAAATTTCAGCCCTCTATCTCCTACCGTTTGGGCTGTGCGATGATTGCCAATCAGTCAGTCAGTCAGTCAGTCAGTGAGTGAATCAGGACACTCTCTTTTACAGATATAGAGATGAAAGAATTAACAATTCTTTACCATGTTTATTTTCAGATGAAGATGAAAAGTAATCTTTAAAGTATTGGACAAACTACCGTGGTAAAGACCTTAACAATGCCGCATTATTTGTATCCGCTGTTCCTGAAGCACAAGTATCAGTCGAGCGCATTTTTCATTTTCATACATGTATATTTGTTCTACCCAGCGATAGAGTCAGTAAAAGAAAGAATTGTTGGAATCACTAATGATTAACTTTTACACAGTCGTCTGTGTGTTGTTCAGTCTTCCGGAGGGTCCTAGGCTCATATCCCAGTGTTAAGGTAAGTAAAGAAAAAGTTTTTAATGTTATCTTAAAATTAATTACAGTTTATATTAAAGTAGCTGTGGTGTGGTCGGTGTCGGTGTTTCTCCATACCCCTCCTCCCCCCGTCATTAATAACATTTTTTTTTAAGTCTTAAAAATAATCCCAAACGGATTGGTTTATGCCGTTCCGGGATCATCCCATTTTTAGTACCCTTTCGGCATGAATTGATCCCGGAAATCCCGGCATGGAATGATTTTTTTTCAGTGTATCCAGAGTATGAAACACTAATACAAAGAGCCGAAATGGGTGCACTAGGGTGGACGCCGATAACAGAGTTAATTGATTCCATCTTAAACGAATACTTTTAAGGTGTACATAATAAATTAATAAATCAACAAATTTTTTTGTTTCATGTTTAAACCTCTGCGAAAAGCCATCGAAGTTTCCTTAAATGTTATGTATACAACACGTCCACCGAATCAAAATTTCGTCAACGAACTCTCCGTATCATTTAAAAAGTTGTCGAACTTGAATTTAATCGAGCAACAAATAAATATGGAGCAGGAGTCAAATGTATTTTTGGTCGGTAAATTAAGACCTAGTTTTGTCTAAGCCAGCCCATTTCCAACTAAGAGATGCAATTTATCCACGCGTCAGCCATGTCCGCATGAGCGCACTGTCCTTCTAGTCAGATACATAACACGACATAACGACATAACAGTGGAAACTATTTTGAGTGACCATTTGGACTACCATGGATAATTCGCTAAACTCAAGAGACCGCTCCGTCGCCACCGTATTGAATCGATAAAAGAGACAGAGCCCGAAAGGAAGAAGGAATTAAAGATTTTACCAGAAGAAAACTTTCCAGCATGTTTTTACAATTGTAAAAAACATTAGCACAGGTGTAATGCAGTCAAGGAAGACTTCTTTCAGGGGAATAAAATGAATTAACAATATTAAATAAAGATTTTTTGGATTGTAAACAAGTTCCATGCGTTTTTGCCCACAGTAGTATAGTAATCCGCACTATTTTTTTAACCTGAAAGAAGGGGAACTATCAAAAGGCTGCAACTGTGATGCGCAGCACTCGTGACCTTGCTTTCATATAGTGAAATGAGCAACGCAAATAGTAGAAATTTTGCGGTAATATACGATTTATTAAGTAAATATAATTTACATATTGTGTTGGTAATATAAAAAACAATTTTTTCAGAGGTCATAGTACCTTTTCGTAAAATGTTATGACTTCAAACCAAGTCTAGGCCAACTACTTAAAAAATAAACTTGTAGGCAAGGGCAATAGTGCGTAAGAGTGAATTAGTTTGAATTCAAGTCGCAGACCCTAAAACTTATTTTTTTTAAACATTTTTTTTTTGTTATGCCTTTTTTGCAAGAAAACGCATCATTTAAGGGGGTATCAGTATGACCTTACATTTTTCCATACATAAAATGTTCGACCTAGTCAGTTTTTGCACTTTTGATGGTTTTGGAATTCCCAAACAGTCATAGCAATGGACTCTGCCAACCAATAGGTTCCTGAAACAGCTGTAGAGTCGACCATGCTCTTTTGTGGTGTGTGTGTGCCTTGATTTTAAATATATAAACAAATATAAATACAGGGTGGTCCATTTAAAAGTTGGGATTTAGTTTAGCTACAAAAAAAACGGCTCGATATTTTTCAAAGGTTGAACATTTATTCAAAAGGTTGCTTCATGTCATTTATTTATGAAAAACAATTTCGGTCAAATGACCACCATTTTTAAATTTTTAATTGTTTCGGAACGTATGTAAGCAATGACAAGTCGACTTTCGTTCTCCAGCTCATCAATTGTTTCAGGATTGTTTGCATAATAATTGCCATTGACATCTAGCTGATTATTCAATTTTCGAATATTGTGGCGAGCGCTGTGTGACACGTAGCGCAGTCTTGTTGAAACCAAATATCGCCCAAGTCGTCCGCTGTAATTTTTACGAAGAAACAATCACTTAACATTGCGCGGTAGCGCTCACCACTCACGATCACGGTGGCTCTATCTTCATTTTCAAAGAAAAGTGGACCAATGATGCCTCGGGACCAAAATCCGCACCAAACAGTGACACGTGGTGGGTGCATTGGCTTCACGACGACGATATGCGGATTTTCTGAGCCGCATATGCGACAATTTCAATTATTAACATAACCAACGAGGTGGAAATGTGCTTCTTTTGAAAAGATGATTTTTCGGCAAAGTTCGTCATCTTCGGCCAAACGATCTTCCGCCCAATTTGCGAACTGTAGACGATTCGGATGGACAATTGGCTTTAGCTGCTCCACCAATTGAACTTTCAATGGCTTCAAAATTATGCAAAATTCGTATCAAAGAAGTGCGCGAAATGACCAATTGTTGAGAAAAATTTCGAGCTGACAACATTCTAGTTTCACGAGAGAAGCTTGGCTTGCACATTGGGCGGAATGGCCTTATTTTTGGCATAAAGTCCAAAATTATTTTTTAATATTTTTTTAATTTTTTTATTATTTCCGTTAAATAAATGCCTACCCTTAATAAAAAGATAAAAGAAACATTTTTTTTGCCCATCCCTGGTCTTTGGCAGCGCGTTGAATCAGCTGTTTGCGCAAGGCTAGTTATGCCTTGTATGTGTTGAAAATTTTGTAAATGTTTGACTATTAGTCATTCTTACAAGATTATATATAACTGCATTTTGAAATATGCAAAATATTCATTAAGGTATGTAAAATATAGTGTAAAGTGGTTAAATTTGAGATGCTTTTGTTTCGTGTTGTATTTAATGTATTGTTGGAACATAATAGTGGTATTCCTGAAAGTTGATTTGCTTTTGATTTGCTTTCGTGAAAGCAAAAGCAAAGCAGTTGGTGGAACGACTGATTTCATTTTGATTTGCTTTCAATTGGCGAAATTTAACAATGGCGCGAATGAAAAGTACGATGAGCTTGTAAATTGAATTTTCTAATCTTTAACATAGTAGTGGAGAATCTGTAGTTTTAAGAAGTTCGCAACTTTACTAGGTGAATTCATTAGTTATGTATTTGTTTATGGCCGAAGGACTTGCAATTTGACAAATCCAATGAGGAAGTGCAGATAAAATTGTGATAATTTGTGATTTCGAACCTTCTAGGAGAGCTGTGAAATTTTAACCCTGAACATCTTTGGATACGTCAGCACAAGCTCCGAACTCGAGCACTTACGACTCTGTCACAGTAGGCCGCGGGTCTTTTTCCTAGTCTCATGTGAGCTAGATGCATAAATAGTTATCTTAAATTTCTTAAATATGGAATGCATAACAAAATAACAACGTTCTTCATATTTAAAGCACATAAAATTTAAACAAACACGTTCCGGAGCCATTTTTTCTAAGAGAGAGCAAATGACAGCTCGGTGATTTCGCTTAGTATGACCTAAATTTCTACATTTCTGGCACCTGCTTTTTATGGCGCGTGATACAATCAAATCGAAGCAAATCAAGATATTATTTCATGCAGAACCTAGCCTCAATAATTGTGTTTCGTGGAGCAGATCTAGCAAGATTACACCGTATTGCTGAAAGTGCTAATGTAGAAGTGTGTGTTATTGTGTTAACATTTATATAGAGCTGACAACTTAAGCGCATATTTGCGCAATTTCGAAATATTTTGACAGATTCAGACAAGGTCGATATTCGTTGTGTCAGCCACGCAAACTACCAAAAGAGGCTATCGCGCTTTTGGAGTCACCCCCATTTGAGGTAGCAGACGGAACGGCAGATGATGACAACGAGTTTGAAGTTAAAAAACATTTTGCATTTGAGATAGAAGTAGCTAATGTATTAAAATAAAATTAAAAAATAAAAAAAAAAATAAAATAAAATAAAAAATTAATTAACGGTAAAAAATTAATTCGAAATTAACTAATAATATAAATAGCACATATATGAAGTTTCAACTTTCTGTCTCTAATTTTGGAGTTTATGCCAAAAAATCGGCGTTTCCGCCCACTGTGGCTTGGCCCCTTTGGAGCTGCATCGCCAATTTTACATTTACATTCTAGGTTCACGACCTCGCTTCACGAATTGATCCAGAAATTGAGTTTACGGAAAATTTTTTTTTTTGTTAAATGTTTTTTTAAATTTCGTACAGTTGAGTCGAGGACTCACCACTTTGGAAATATGTTTTTAATATTTCCCAAATTTGTTCAAGCGAATAGCGACCCATTTCGTAAATTTCAAAGTTTTTACAAAACATTAGTCGCTTTCCGAATGAAATTTGACGTTTGTAAAGTCAAATTATGAATAGTTCAAATTCCAAACACTAGATTGACCACCCTGTATATAGACTGAAGTTTACTAGTTGGTTGCGCAGTCGACACCGCTTCTGTCAGAAATTAGTCAGCAGTTCGCTCTTAATTAAGCTTTTTGAATGCGTTTGGAAATATGCCCATGTCGCTCTTACCACTGTGATTTCCTTTACGGACAATTAGAATCTCCACTCAAGATCGAGAAGCAGTGTAGCAGCTATGGAAGAAGTGAATCGCCACTAAGTTTGTTTCAATTAACATACAATAGTGGACAAAAGTATTTTGACTTTAAAAATTTTATAAATAATCCGTTATATCTTTTAAACAAAAAATCCCAAAATTTTGAAATTTCTATCGAATACTAAATCATAAGTAGTACACAATCGGTTGCTTGGGTTAGAAAAAGAAGAGGGCATAAGTATTTTGACAAGAATTCAAAATTAATTTATTCTCAGTGCAGGACCTTAAATGCTTAAAGAATTATTGCTTCTAGATCATTTTTTCACGCTAAACCCGAATCTGGCTTTAGAAATTCCATATCTCTAATGGATTAACTTTAAAATGGACACAAAAATGCAGAAAATGGCCTTTTTGCACATTTTGTAAGGACCCTATGTCCTAGAGACGGGTTCTTTTTCAAAAATTTGTAAATGTCAAATTATAGTACTCAGTTTTATCTGTAAATTGTAATTTTTACTTTATTCATTTTTATAAGATATAAGTTCGAGATCGATCTGCAAAGTAAGGCCGATTTGCATGCAAGTCAGCAGCTCAGTACTAAAATTTACATTTTCATTCAAATCGGCCATACTTTGCAGACCGATAATGAACTTATATCTTGTAAAAATGAAGAAAGTAAAAATTACAATTTATAGATAAAAGTGAGTACTTTAACTTGACATTTAAAAATTTAAAAAAAATTACCCGTCTCTAGGACTTAGGGTCCTTGGAAAATCGGCAAATATGCCATTTTCTCTTCCATTTTCACATTTTCATTTATATTTTCTAACCTAAGCAACCGATTGTGTACTACTTATGATTTTTTGATTTTCGTGCACCCTAATAGTCACCCTACTCTATACAAGTATAGCAATTTTCTGTTTTTATACTCTGTACGAAAGGTACATAGAGTATATTAAGTTTGTGCAGAAGAATGTTACACTGTTATTAAAAGCGGGTTTGCCCATGCGTCCTGCTCAGCTATCTCTTTATCGGCTGACTGCTAGTATTAGCTGCTCTGAAAAAGCTAGGCAGGCGTAAGCAACAGCTTCACAATTTTTTTGTTGACTCTCTCCAACACATTGGCCTACAGTTATAGTTCCAGTTTATATACAAAATCCACTTTTAAATTAAACGTAACAGAAAATTTAGCGTATGTTAAAACGTAAATTAGACCATGGCTTCCTATCAAGCGAAGCTAGATGAGTACTGCAAAATACTGGACATGCCCAAATGGTATACAGGTATGTCAAGCATCCAGGAGAAGACCATCTATGAACTGGCTGACAATTTGCGGGATGACTTTGAGCAGGGCACCAGTTTTCGTGTGGCCAAATGTCTTTCGGAACTGGGATTGCTGCCGCAGATCAGCAAGAATAAGGTCTATACCATGATACAGCTGAGTCGCGGCAATGATCTGGCTTTTCTCTTCTTTCTGCTCGAAGGGTATTACAAAAGTTGTCGCATTAATGAAGCTTTCAGCACGAACGAGAAGCTATTGATGATGGCCATAGCGAAAATCGATTTGTTACCCACACTGAGGGAGTTGGATCGCATATTGCCTCCACTGCAGCCGAGTCGAGTGGAGATTACAGAGGTCAAACATCCCAAACAGCAGGTGCAAAAGCACAAGCAAACGAAACTTTCGCCGCAGTCAAAACCCAAGTCACCTTACTTTGAACGTCTGCCGCGTCCCAATCTTGTGCCCACATGCCTCATCAGTCGCCAGCCGGCTTTGGTGGTCAAGTTTCCTTTCTGGCCCTTAGACGGTCCTCCCAACTATGGCAAAAGCACGGAAAAGCCTTGGTTTAGCGAATACAAGCTGAGTCCCGTGAACCGCCTGGTCAAGAATACTGTGTGCGAGGCATTGGACAAATACTTCAAGGATCATGCCTCTGCGATTCAGATGAAAGCCAAAATTGACTTGGACAACACGCCGAATATGTGTTTACTCCACAAGTATGAGCTGGAGCAAATGCAGCTTCTCAAGGATGAGCTAACAGTAAGGGCCAGAGATCGTTGCCTGGAACTGCTAGACCTAAGTATGCCGGCAGCAAAGTTCCGCAGAGACCGTATACTGGCCCAGCTGGAGCATGACATAGCTGAATGCATGGAGAAGCACAGCAAGGAAATGCGTACGGATCGCACCAAAGTGCAGACACTCTCCAAGGGAGAATGCGTAACACATAAGGAGGCACTGGTGTCTATACCCTGGCCACCACCGCAACAGCGGGAAGGGAGGGCTCTGGTAGGATCCTGTCTGGATCTGGCACACGCGGCTGCCCATGACACGTACACGGGCAAAAACCTGGTAGGCAGTTTTAGAAAGAAAATGAACTTTAAGAATCTAGAACCAGATCCTCCAGTACCTCCACCTACCGAGGAGATAGTCAGTGTCGCTGTTCCCGGAATGGCCAGCACTCAGGCCAAACCAGTGAAGCAGAAGAAAAAGAAGGGAAAAAAGGGCACGGGAAAGCGAAAAAAAGGCGGCGGTGATTGTGGCAGTTCCCGCTTGGATTCCGATTTGGATGAAACACTCGAAAGCTGCCAACCCATAGTGGGCCTAGTGAACGAACTGTGCGAAACACGTAAGAAGTTCCGCGCTTCCTTCGTGGTAGCTGGAGGTAAACTCAAGCCCAAACCCAAGCGACGTAAGCCAGAGTGTGAAGTTCGCCTGGTCAAGAGACAGACCAAGAAGAGTTTCTTCCAGGCCGCCGGTGACCATAAACCCTACAAGTTCAAGTACCATCGGGTCTTCCAATCTGGTCAGCCGAAACTTTATGAAATGGAAAAGCACTTGGCCAAATCCTTTGTTAAAGCTTTGGATAACTCGGCGTCTGATTACGCAGAAAGCACAACCCGTTTCATAACCACCGAAATGGAATCCCCGGACCTGGAGCAGCATATCAAGGAAGAGCCAGAGTCGGAAGCAAGCGTTACCAGCGAGTCCTTGGATACCTCGAGTAATCACAGTCGACGCAGTCATGTTGATTACAAAGCCGATGTCACTGAAGCCGTTGTGCGCTGTGCCAAACAGATTTGGAAGCGTCGGTTGGCCTACAAGCTAGCCCAAATGGACCGTTCCGAAACTTTGCACTCGGTGCATGAACTCAATCCCTCAGTGTTGACGTATGACCAGAACCACTTTGATCCGGATGATGCCAAGCTCATGGATCGTCTGCTGGCGGATGGGATGAAAGAATTGCGTAAGGATCAACGCTATGTACTGGCCAGCTTGCCCGACGGTCACAAGCTGCCGGTTCTAAGGGAGTGGATTAAACGGCGCTATGGCAAGAAGTACACAGGCACGGAAATGCGCAAGGCCCTCAAAGAGGCTAGCATGATCTTTGAGATTGTTTCACTGATGCAAAACGAGGCACCCAAACCTGATATGATGGGCATGGACAGTATGGCGGGCAAAAAAAAAGGCTATGGTCATGTGGACAAGGCAAAGGCTTTGGTAAGAGTACTTCTCGATATGGAGCAGCTGATTATTTTTTAAGTAAACTCCTTTCCCACAGGCTGACAAGGTCAAAGCTGCCTATTATGAAAAGCTGAACAATGTCTACATGATCCAGATGAATGTCTGCTGGTATGCCATGGGCAATTATATGTTTCCCGGTGGGCCTCCGCGTAAAACCTTCTATTCCTACATGGCATGCAAGCCCGAGGATATTATACGACAAAGTGTATGGAATGGCGAGCATAGGAACTACAAACAGCTACGCGATTATCATAAGAAAACTTAATGATTGTTCCAGTGTCAGTCTAGTCGTAATACGGAAATATTGTTATTGCTATACAAAATATATCAAAATCTTATAATTGTCTAAGCATTAGACATACAACTCGTTCTTCAAATTTCTGCCCATATATTTTATTTGAGATTTTTAGAAAAAAGTCCCCAAAAATGCCGAAAAAATAGCACCTTTAGCCTTTTTATACCCTCTACCTAATGAAAATGGGTAAAAGGGGATCATGAAGTTGTGCAAATGTATGTAACAGGGAGAAGGAAGCATTTCCGACCCCATAAAGTATATATATTCTTGATCAGCATCAACAGCCGAGTTGATTTAGTCATGTCCGTCTGTCCGTCCGTCCGTATGAACAAACGGATCTCAGAGATGGTAAGAGGCATGTATATTGAATATGTAAGTTTACTTTCATGAAAGTATAAAGAAAATTAACACCTTTTTTTTATTCAACTCAGCTCTTGCGGGTATTTGGAGCTACCTTTTAAATATTTTCATTCATACGATTAACAATAATAACAAAGAAAAGTAAGAATAAAGTAAATATTTCCTGTTTCCTGACTTTTCACTGAAAAGTTTTAAGTGATATTGAAAAATGTTATTACTTCATTACTGATTTTTAGTAGTCTGTCGAGCCATCCGCTTGCCAATGGCGATCCCCTTGCTCTCCATGTAGATCAAAATCGATCGTTTGGTGTGTGTTTTCAGTTTGCTCACATCAAACTCTAGCTCCTTGTTGCTATACTTGGCATTATTCACATTCTCCATCTGGTGTATCATGTGTATAACATTGAGTAGGATTTCCCCATCCACTTGCTGAATTGTGGCATGCAAATCCAAATCCTCTTCGGCTGTCAACGGATCCTCATTCTCGCCACAGTCATGCAAGGATGGCGACTTGGATTTGCTCCAGGTATCCGCGGAATAAAGGCTGCTAGTCTCATCAGATTGATATTGTTCTGCGGGGCCAGTTGAATCGACATAAGAGCTCACAGATTGAATCTCATCGAGTTCATCCTCAGCATCGCTAGCGACACAAATATTGCCATTCAACGGGACCTGGGCGTACATATCCTCGAAAATTAACTGCAGCTTCTTGGCCATGTCATAGCACACGTGACCAGGATTCGTGTAGAGGTACGTGTTGTAGAAGATAAGGCGCATATCTTTGGCAAATTCCAGTGCGTTCTGATATAGACCCGACCACAAGCGGAATTTCACAGTGTTCAGATCCATGGGCTCCTTGACAATCTCATGGTAGTCAGGCAGTTGCAACAGATCCGGATCCAGAGGATCATAGAAAATCCAGGCCAAACGTTTATAGGGCCTGGAGAACAGCTTTTTCATAATCTCCTTGCAGGCACTTAACTCCGTTGAAGTCTTTTTGCGATTAACATTCGACGACATTTTGCGTTAGCTTTCTAAATAATAATATTTACTGAGAAACATTTGGCAAAGAAACACAGGGTTGCTTTGAGCTGTTTCCACTGACAAAAGTAAATCACTGCGTCCAATTAGTCTGATGCATTCTTACGCAATGTAAGACCAAAATAAATAAAAATTATAAATAAATCAATCAAAAATATGACTTTAAGAACTAAATTTAAGATTTTAGATATTTTTACACTGTATCAAAGGCGCACAAGGTATATTAAGTTTGTGCAAAAGTTTGTAACAGAAAGAAGGAATCATTTTCGACTATCAAGCAGATGTGGCCCAGACCATTCCGCAAGCCACACATTTGTTGTTGTTTGACGAAATGGAATAGCTGCAAAATTCACATCTCCTCTCATTCGTCGGAGCTAAGGTTTTGTTGACGTCGCCTGCAGACCTGCAATAATAATATCATATGGGACTCTCTTCTCTCTCTCCTATGTTATGCGTAGTCAGAGCTCGCTACGCTCGCATTGGTCACGATTTTTGCTATTCACACACTAAGAAAAACAATAATCGGGTTTTTCTTTCTTTTTCTTGTAGTTGTTCTTGATTAAAATATGTATTGTGCACTTGTATTTGATTCCACGCGGCCGTAAGCTCATTCTGGGTACCTCTGCTATTAAGTATAAATATGCTATAAAGTATTCCGCAAACACAATAATAAAATTCTGAACAACTCCCACAATTACAAATCTACTTTGACTCTCATTTATATACTTAACATCTTATCACTCAAATTTTCATCAAGATCGGTTAATAAATAGCGGAGTTTTAATAGTACACTTTTTTCGGATACTTGGGATATTTGGGTTAATAAAAAATATGGGTATTTCGAAGTCGGACAGGACCGACGTACGCTCAACGCTGGTACAGCTGCACTTGGTAGTCACAAAGTATAAAAAAGGATTATAAAAGAATTTTCAAATTTATTGCTATTCCTTTCTTAGATAGCTGGTGGCAAAGTAAAAACATTAAACCTACATATTTTATACACCGATACAAGCCAACGGTTTGTGTGCTTGATCAATTCTTGATTGGAGATTTGCTCGGCATTAGAATAGTTGCGCCGAAAACGCATGAATAGCTCTATGAAGACATAAGGCAATTGGTAATCTGGCTCAGACAGCTGATCCTGCAGATCCGGTTCCATTTCCAGCAGAGCTTTCTTCATCTTGGCCAAATCATCTGGAGTCTCAGAATCACCCACTTGTCGTAGGCCCACCAAGACCACATCTATTACCGCATACTTAAGTCCCAGTATATTGTGAAGTTGCACTTTAATAGGCACCGCCTGTCTTATATCCTGCTTACGAAAGCGCAACAGCTCCACACAGGATTCGTGAGGGAAATTAATGGCTTCGTTGGCCATCTGGTAGTAGGCATTTGATGTTGAGAACTCATTTATCTTGGTCGTGTCGCGTAAGCGCACAATATCAGTCAGCTGTACAGCAGCCTGTTTGGATTCCTCCACAAAGTCTCGCTCTCGAAATTGCCGATCCCAAGTCCAACGCAGCTTCAACATCGTCATCTTGCTGAGATAGTACTTTAACCGACTGTATTTAAGAACCAGCTCGGGCACAAAAGCATCGCGTACCACCCTAATATTCGGTTCCTTGCGCTTCGGTGGCAATAGTAGACCACGCTGGGGCATAAGCCTTATACTCGATGAAGCTGCTGAGCAGCGGATCAATTGTTGCGCTTGTCTTGGAGCTGCATTTTTAGCCATAACTAGGCTTAAATTACGAAACAATTTTGAAGACATTTTAATGGCAAAATGTTTTGTCAAAGCCTCTTTGGAATGAAAGCAAATTTTTATTTGGAAAGAATGTTCAATAGCTACTATAATGTGTTGACTTGAACAAGTCATTCGATTCCTATCACATCTTAAAAACAATTATTTACGAGTGTAATAAAACTCGGCTCATCCAAAATGTTGTTTTTTTTTCGAACTTCCTCCGGGACTGACCCTTGGTCAACCATAACTTTCACTTAAATCAAAACAAACTGTTCCAAAAAAAAAACCCCAGCAACGGCAATCAACAAACAAAATTAAATAATAACATTTGCTCACATTGAATTGGTGGCGTAGGAAAATTTGATGTTGACATGTGGGAAATTTGAACTTTACGAATAAAAAAAGTAGCAACAACAGCCCCGGGAGGTGTTCAAGAAAAAGTAACGCCAACGCAACGAAAATATGCAAATGAAATGTTTACGCAACAAAAATTTATGCAAACCACAGGGATGGATGACTTCAAGCAGGGTGATACCCAGATGGTACATACCCATACCCAGCTGACGTCAGCGGTTGACCACAAATGTTTGGGTAAACGATTTGAGGGGCAAATATTTTGATATTTATGTTGTCTTACTACTTTTGGGTTGAAAGAAGCAAAACAAAAAAGGGTCTGTTTACATTAACTAATTCAATTTGTGACTAAAGTTTTGGCTTGCAAAATGCAGCCTTAAAGGTATAACAAATCAACATTCATTATGATAATTTGTGTAATTAATTATAAGAAAATATGTCTGCCATATACAAGTGTGGATTAAATGACCAGAATGTGGATTGACTTGACGGTACATCCAAGCCCTCAGGTTATTTGAATTGAATTTATCTACTCGCAATGTTCATCTTTGTTTATTTTTGGAAGCTGCTTGATATCGATGCTAAATGTAAGTTGATTTCATTTCAAAAGGTCGAGAAAATGGCCGCAAATTGGACTAATTGCAAATGCATTTCAAATTGAAAATAAATGCTCACTGGTAGTTAACGAAAGTGAGTGTTTCTAATATAAAAAGACAAAGGCGGAGAATGGAAAACTGAATTTTACCTTTAATAATAGGTTTAGCCAAATCTGCATCACGTGGTTGTCGCTGGCGCTGCAGCCAGGCTGCTGTAACACAATAATTGAGTAAACCCACAAGACTCTACACTCAAAAAAAGTTGTCATCAAAATGACAATTCCTTTCTTTACAAACAACCATAAAAATTAATATGATAACATTTTAAAAACAATTTATTTTTATCTCTTTTAACATTTATTTTATTTAAACTATTTATTTAATTTATTTTTATTTTATTGAATTCGTCAAGTGAGGACACTGTTGTCTGGGTAGGGGTCCTCCATAGCTTTTACTTTTACAGGCTAATCACATTGAGTACATCTAACATCCAACATCCTAAGCCAAAAATATTTACCATGACGAATCTTGCCTTCTTTGAAGCTTGTTCCTATTAAACATCGACCCACTAAATATTTCAACAAGACAAAAGCTTAAAAATGTTGTCTGCTCAAATGATTATTAAGCATTTAAACCAGAGTTTGGCATGTTTCTATTTTCTGTGTATTCAAGATCCCTCTGTAGCAGCGACGTTGATACACCGACAGTATACGAGCTTACACTACACTCTTTTGCAACAAACAAGTTCGAACTGAGAGCGCACCACTCTTTTGCAACAACATAAAGTGTTAAAGCGTGGCTTACACACACACAATGCCAAAATAAGCAAATATAGTGTCTCCGTGACAGTAGTATGTTAAAGTAATACCAAAAACTGCTCAGATAATGTGACAGTCTTTTATGGCTTGATACACTAGCGCTGAAATTTTGTAGCGGCTAAAGATAATGAACTGAACTTATGTATTAAAGTCTTTGCTTTCACCTTCGTTTGATGATGTCACAATAAACATCATTGGCCGAATTACTTAAGAGAATTTAATCCTCCACGTTAAATGACAACTTGGTGGTTTTTTATTAATCGAAATTCAAAATTTAAAAAATTAAAAAATTGTTCCTAAAGAACACTCGATTCAAAGTTGAAAAAAAAACACTATCCTTCTCATATATAATTACCTCTTCTCAATTATATTTACTTTTTATTGTATATGCACTATAATCATAACTGCGTAAATTTAAGTCATCTTATGCTATTTATATTGCTTCAGGAGTATAAGATTCTTAAACATGAAATATAAAGTCAACTAATTTAAAGAGCAACTATAGGTAAAATAAAACATAAACTTTATCTGAATCATACAAATGTCATACAAATGAACAGAGGACAAGCCATGGCGAAATATTAAAACAGTTGTTGTTTTAGGGATAATTTGTAAAAAGTACGGCTCTCTTGAAATCGTCCGGTCTACCGTTTTTGTAAAAGGTTCTGTTTTGGTTTTATTTTAATTCGGTATCCGGTTCCGTACCGGTACCTAGATTATTATTTCGGAATACATAAATTACATTTGAAGGCGAGCGCGCGTCCACTAAATGAATTCCGATCGCTGCCAAACTTTTTATACCCTTGCAAAGGGTATTATAATTTTGCCAAGAAGGTTGCAACGCATAGAAATATTCATTTCCGACCCCATAAACTATATATATTCTTGATCAGGGCGACGAGCTGAGTCGAGTGAGCTTTGTTTCTACGCAAACTAGTCTCTCAGTTTTAAGGCTATCGAGCTGAAACTTGGCACAGAGTCTTCTTTTTACTGCACACTGCTAATATATCGGAACCGACCGGATGGCATGACTATATCTTATAGCTGCCATAGAAACTATCGGTCGAAAAGTGAATTTTATTAAGAAAAATAGTTTGTTTTAATGCTGACGTTCGTCAAATCTCTTGTATTAAAACATTTGCAAGGGTTTAAAAACTTCGGCAAAGACGAAGTTAGCTTGGCCTTCTCGTTATTATATCTATTGGCACTGTAACGCAATTTTTTCCGCCCGGTATTTTGAAATAAAAATATATCAGTTTTAACAGCATGTTTTTGTCATACAAAATGCTCAACTTTGTATTCATAAGATGATTTATTATTTATTGTTATTATTATTTGTTGTTGGGGAAGTGGTGCACCGCGACCAATTTTGGTCTATTGTGCCCCCCTACTGAATTTACAACTCCCCTAGTAGCCCTAGTTCCTGTACAAAAGTCAGGATTTTTGTGGGTTCTAAGTTACTGATATTGCTTGGGTGTAGAATGTGTTACCCAAATCTGCTGAGTCTGCGCCTCGCTAGGGCATCGCAGTGTGCTAGTATATGCTCAGAGGACTCCTCCTTCTCTTCACAGTATCTGCAAAGCTGGGTGTTTGTTATTCCCAACTTGTACATGTGGCTCCTCAGTCTGCAGTGACCCGTGTAGAGCCTTGTCAGAATCCTGAGGGCATTCTTTCCTTGTTGGATTTTGGTACCTTTAGAGGTCGTGGTTCACTATTAATGCTTTAGCTTGTCTCATTCCCCTGGTGTTTACCCAGGAGGCTGTTATAAGCGTACTCTCTTCCTTTCTTAAAAGTCCTTTTATTGTGTGTTGGCCTATGCCGCAGTAGGGTTCTGGCCCTACCATTGCGGTGGCAGCACCTTTGCGTGCCAGTTCGTCGGCCAATTCGTTTCCGGGGATGTTGTTGTGTCCCGGTATCCATCGTAGGGTCAGGTTGTTCCTGCTGCCTAGTTGGTCCAATTTGTTCTTTGTCCCTAAGACTAGCTTAGAGGTGAACTTATTGCTACTGAGCGCTTTATTGTCTCTATTATGGTAGTTCTTCCCCATATTACGGTCTGCACAACGGGAGATGGCACATAGTTCAGCTTGAAATATGCTTGTGAATTCTCCCATTGGTTCAGATATTTTCGTTCCTGGTCCTGCTACCCCAAGTCCGGTTCCTTGGGGCGTTAGGGACCCGTCTGTACACCACATAATTGTGTGTGGTTGCATTTTATGTGTCTCTTCTTGTGAGATCCATTCTCTCTTATTACTTTGGTGTACAGTGAAATTCCTGTCAAAGTGATACTCGGCCACCATTTCGTCTCTGGGTTGGAGGATTGAAGGGATTTCTTTTTCCAGCTTTTCATAGTCTCTGAGGCTTACTATGTGGTTTCTTCCCACTCCTTCTGCTGTTAGCCTGAGCAGTGTTGCTTTTTTCTTCAGGCAGATGGTATGGTGGAGTGGTGTTAGCTCCATCAAAACCTCGATTGCCGCTGTCGGACAGGTACGCATGGCTCCTGTCATGCATATACATGCCAGTCTTTGCAGTTTTTGCAGCACGACAGCTCCATAAGTGAGTATCGGTCTCACCACCATGAGGTATAGCTATCGGAGTATTTGTGGGGCCATGCCCAACGATTTTCCGGCTATGCTGCTGCATGTAAATAGTGCTGTTGTACACTTACTGAGTGTATACTCTAAGTGCTTGTCAAACCTCAGCCTGTTGTCAAAGACTATGCCGAAGTATTTGAGTTCTTTTTCTGGTGTAATGAGGCAGCCGGATAGGCGTATTGGCCTCATTCTGCTTAGCTTGTATTTCCTAGTGAACGGTACTATAATGGTTTTCGCAGGGTTTAGGTTGAGCCCAACCTTCTTGCACCAATTAGACGTCACTTTCAGTACCCTCTGGACTTTGTCACATAGGGTTTCTTTGTATTTTCCTCTCGTTCATAAGATGATTAAAATAAAAGATAATAAATAGAAGATAAGGCTGGAATGACACACACTTTTAATTTTTGGGACAATTTTAGTCACAATATTTCGTCCATGGGGAAAACTTGTTGATGTAGACGAGTAAGAAGATGCTGAATCTCGCAGCACAATGTTTTTGAAAAGGCTGTGATAAACTACAAAAGAAACTTTTGTCTATTAATAGAGACAACAATTGTTTCTAAAAACTTAAAATGTCAATCCAGCCTTACAAAGAGGGTAAATTAATGATTACCAGCTTTAGCAACAAAGGATATTAGTGGAGTTTTTTCGTAATCGTCGGGCTTGTTTTATCAACGATAATTCACGAACAAAATCGGAGTCCACATATGGTAGTCCACTAGTTTACATTAATGTAATAATTAAGGTTCTCTCTAATTCACTTCGGAACCCCCATTGAAATCTGTCACCATTGACAATTCATTGCCGTTAAATGGAAATCAGACACCAAGCTGCCCCGAGGGTTTTATAAAAGTTGAACTCGTTTTGCCCGAGCAATTCTTTTTAATGTGTAAATTGAAATATTTATTTATAAACAGAGTGGGGGACAAGGGAATCGATAAATAAACCAAAGTTCAAACTGTGAAAATGAAATGGCATTTCAATCAGCACAAAAAAGTATGCTATGGAAATGGAAATGTACCGACTGGTCCATTCATTTTATCACAAAATGTTTTCACACCAACTTGGCCCCGAGATTGTGTGACTTTTTTCTGGACTTTTAGCTGTGCCCTTCTTTGTTTTTGTTTCAATTAAAAGTCTGCTTTAAATGGAACGGAAATTGACAGAATGCATGGACTCACTTTAATGGCTCTGGAGATGCATTTAAATGAATATTCAAACGACAATTGGATTTTCCATCAAACAAATTGAAACACTCACTCTCTGGCCGGCACTCAAGTAAAAATGGTTTCATTACGTATAACCATCTCCACGCCACCCTCGGGGACCATAAAGTATGCAACTTCATTGATAACATTTATTTCAAATGCACTCAAAAACCACTCAATAGTATGAAATTTGCAGTTGTAGTTTACCTACCCGCACACACGCACGCACACACAGAGCCCCTCTCCCTGGGGAGACCTGCTCATACGGCATCAAATGAGCATCTGTGTGTGTGCGTGTGAGTTATGTTAAAAATAGTTCTTTATTATATTTCCCACATGCTTTGCATGTCGGTAACAATATATCCTGCTTTCACTATTACATCAATTTCATTCAAGTGCCTTAGCCATAAAAATAAAATACCCAGCCAACCACTTCGACCAGTTTGCTCTCGTGTGACAAACTTTGTTAACCTTCAGTTTTGGGAAACACTTCAGCTGCCAGTGCTTGTGGCTTAAAGCTCTTAAGCTACAAAATTTATTCACTTTTAATTATTTGCCATAGTTTTCTAGCTCTTTGCGTCGCAAACGTTTATTTTGTGTGCGCAAAATTAATTGCAGTTTCAAGTGTTTTATTGCAAAACGTTTTGGCCTAAATTGCTTTGTGCTATAATTTAATATATGTAAAATATTAAATATTCCGGCAAAAGTTTATGCAATTTACGCCTGCAAATTGTTTAATTGAAGTCTTGTGCATGGTGTGAAAATTGTATTATAAAAAGTTTTAGTTGGGCTATACGAATTTATAAAGCGTCTCAAACATCCCATTTGTGTTTTGTGGTTTTGATTAAGAAATTTAGCGATTCGCAGCATAGATTTGAAATAGCGAAGCTGAGAATTAAGGCATTTTAAATAACGTTACGGACAACAGGCAACAAAAAAATGCTGATACCAACGAGACGAGTATTAAAAAGCCCTGACTGTATTTGATCTGATTGGCTATGGTTTTCGTATCGTATAGTTTTTCGAATTAATAAAAAGATTCAAAAAGATTTGCAATTTTTTACTGTCTTTCTTACAAAATAATTCTTTGGAAGTTCAAAGCGTGCTTTATGGTGAGGATCAAGTTGCTTGGGACTCTCTGAAAGTGGCTATTACCGACCTGGAAATGAACCCCTTAGAGCCTGTTCGGTTTGTGTTTTTTTGAGTCCGTTGAACCGAACACCTAATAATTTTGACTCTTCGAACCTGTACCCGAACCGGACTGGAAATGTTTAAAATAGCTAGAGGTTTTAGTAAAAAAGATTGCGTTTATAACTAAGCTTGGATGTTTTTATTCTTGCGAAGAAGAGAAGTTTATGAAAGCAATAGAAAGCAATAAACAAATATCAAATATGTTACAGATTCCTTTGAAAATTGTCCAAGAGAACGGTCTATACATCGCTTAGAAATAAATAAGGAAAAGTCCAAAATAATGGTTGAGCGGGATGGAAGAGGCCGACGCCCCGAAAATGAAAGATGGATGCTCAATGGCTAGGTTGTTTAAGAATACACATACTTGGGAGTAGGGTAGTCGAAAATATTATCGATAAATCGAAATATCGATGCTTTTGCCCAAAATTACGAATATCATTATCGCATATTTTTCTGAGGCGATCTATCGGATATCGAATATTTGTTGGTGATATTTTTATACCCGTTACTCGTAGAGTAAACTATACTAAAGTCGTGCAAATGTATGTAACAGGCAGAAGGAATCATTTCCGACCATATAAAGTAAATATATTCTTGATCAGCATCAACAGCCGAGTCGATATGGCCATGTCCGTCTGTCCGTCCGACCGTCTGTCCGTCTGTCTGTATGAACACCTAGATCTCAGAGATGGTAAGAGATAGAGGTTTGACATGTATGGAACAAATGCTTCTTATACTTGCAGGCAGATCAAGATTATTCCAAATTTTGGCCACGCCCCCTCCCGCCCCCGCAATTCGGAGAAAACGTTATATCTCCTACAGTTTTAAAGATAGACGATTTGTACCTTTTAGAGATAGTTAGTAATTAGCAAAATGAATAAATTTGCTGAAGAAATGATAGGGATCGGATGAGCGGTTCTCAAGTTATGAGCAAAAATGTGAAAAATAGCCGAGTTTAAAAAGTGTTGCATACTTTTCAGATGTTCACCCTAAGGAACGCAGGAACACTGTTAAACATGTTTTTTCATGAGTAACGGGTATGTCGAAGTCGGTTAGAGCCGACTTTAACTTGCGCTCTCGTTCAATAATATTTTTGTTATAGCGATCGGTCGCACTGTTGCGAATAACTGTTACTTGTGCTCTGGACATTTAAGGCAAAATTTTTAAAAGTTATTTAATTAAAGCTGATGCACAAAAATCACAGTGCAAACTGTGCAATAAAGTATTAGGGACCAGTGGAAACTCAAGCAAATATAAAAGCGCACTTAAAAGCAAAGCATGGATATGCTTGGCTGAAATGGAGCTCATCAACGGTAAATCCAAGTATAAATGATTTTGAATTCTGGGAATTTGGGTTCTTTGTGTGTCAAATTGTATGCTTTTTATGCATTTTTTCATATTGTGCATATTTATATCGTGATGCACATTATACATATGTTTGTAAGGAAGATTTAATGTAAATCAATTATAATTATGTTTAAAATCTTCGAATGTTTTTTCACGAAAAATCTACCGGAGCAAAAATTAGTAGTGGATGCGAAATGGAATTTGGGAGCCTTTTAATGTAAATATGGAAACTAAGTAATATTTTTTTAGCGCAGTTAGATTATTGTTCTTATAAAGCGTCAAATGACGCCTCAATTACGTCAAAAGACCTATTCATAGTTAAGATCTGGGTTTTTTATTGAAAAATGCCGAAAAAATTGATAATATCGATGTTTTTAACACAAAAATATTTATATCGAAATGATACTTTTTCAATATCGCCAAAAATATCGATATAGATATTTTTGAAACATTCGACAACCCTACTTGGGAGTAACATTAACGCAAAAAATCAACTTTAAAACACATCTAAGCCAAAAACTGAAGTATGCTACAATGACGGTGAACAGTACATGGTAAAAAAGGCATTGCAAATTCGGCCAAATATCAGCTTTTCCAGGGAACTGAAAGAGCGATATTGTTGAATGCGGCCGAAGTATGGGGTCATGAAAGTTACGATGAGGTGGAAAAATTGATGAGAAACTTCCTTGAAAAGTTATTTCGACTGCCTGTGAATACTCCAAGCTATGCACTATATATTGATACAGGCCTATCGGCGTTGTATCTCAACACGCTGACAACTCACTTCAGGTACATAAATAAAACTATGGGACTGCTGCGACATCGCCTGCCGAAAATAGTGCTGTACTTGTAGCGATGGACAAGAATCAGAGATTTCAGTCTTAAGCTCAAGCCAGAAGAAGCGAATCGAGAGTATGGTGCAGTCAGCACAGTTCCAACCTTGGTATAAACAATTATTTTAGTAAACATTTTTCAGAAGCACGTAGCGCGAAAATGCCTGTCCTGTCTCTCCAGGTGCTCGGAGACAACTGACCAGCAGGTCGTTCGGTAACTAGGAACGCCCTCTATTGAATCCAGTTGGTGCGCGCACGCTCCGAAGTACAGTCGCGACGGAAGAAAATCAGTTTTAAAAGACTTTAGAGTACCATTTTTACACCCTGTACCCATTGAATATAAGTAAAAGGGGATCATGAAGTTGTGCAAATGTATGAAGCATGGAGAAGGAAACATATCCGACCTTAATAGGTCTTACATCTATCTATTCTGAAGAGCGCCATAAGATACCAGCAAAGACACCAAAGTTATGCACGAAACTATTTTGCTTGCAAAAGGGAGGGGCAGCGGAGTCAGTGTGCGCGCGTGCATTTGGGTGTGAGTGTGTACGTGTTTGTATGTGTGTCTCATTTGTCTGGGTATTTCGAAGTCGGGACACTCGACTGCAACGCTCTTACTTGTTATTCTACGAATTTCGGGTATAAAAAGGTTCGAAGGAAAAGAATAGATTCAATGCTTGACGAGGTATGTTGGTGGAGTCGGAAAATTTCATTGAGTGACAATCAAGACGACAACATAACGATGATGATGATGTTGAAAGCGAGGTTTTTTGGCATTTCCTTTCGAGCTCAGAAGACATGAATGACAGGGACGATGACCTATATCAAAAGAGATTGAGAGTCTTTTTGGAAGCAAATAAAGTATGAAAGCTATAAAACATAAAAACCTTTCTTTTTGGTTTATTTTAAAGCATAGGGTTAAGAAGTGGAAATGGTTGAAGGTTTTTACATTTTCATAATATTAAGCATGAAGACGATATTTTTCTTAAGTTTTTGTTTTTTGTTTTTTTTATTTGCTCGACCGCTACCGACACAGCAATCAGATTTAGAAAATATAGAGTTCAAAAGATCCTTTAAAACTATTTATCTGCTGTTTCTCAAATGTGATTTTCTGACGACGCGTCGTTTCTGCTCCCATTGCTGACCCCTGCTTTAGCCATAATAAAAATTCAGCCCCACGTTTGATTCCAATAAACTTCCTCTTAACTGTGTACACAAAACTATGCCGTCGCTTCAAAAATAGTTTTCTAAGAATTACACAAAAGTAAACATGCAAATGTACAAGGCTCAAGCATAATTTGAATTGATAAAGTAAACTTGAATGCGAGAAGTAAACAATTTGGCATGCAAATTTTGAGAGAAACACGCAAGAGCTCGCCCAGCGAGAGGAGCTTAAAAATGTTTATAAGATCAAACTTCTTATATTTTCAAATCATTAATATAAAGCTTTTCAGCTTGCCAAGCATCAATCGATCCAAGACAAAAAAACACACACTGCAAATTATAATTCTTGGAGTTCTTAAAAATTCCAACTTTTAAATTACCCACTCCATATGCAATGAAGGAGCCAACTTGCATATGTGAAGGATCCCACTCACTCACTTTAATCAGTATGCATAAAACTTTGCGCTAAGTATGAGAAATATTTAAAAGAAAAGTTTTCGAAAAACAACACTTCAACTTCAGCTGCCGTCGAAGGGAAACTGGTGCCAGACGCTGTCTCGGGAGCAAATAATTTCAAATTTTCCGTTAAAAACAAGACAAACATTTCATCCATTCAATTCATTCCCATCAAAATAAAAAAGAGTTTGCCACATTTCGAGTTGATTTTTAATGAGAAATTACTTGCATATTTTAATTAGGAACTGCATCAAAGAGCATAAAGGGAGAAATTAAATTAAAAACTGTTTCGTGCATTTAAGCAAATAGCAAATAGAAAGAGCGTGACATCTCCCTCACCCCATGCAGGTGCGTGTGTATTTGGTTGGGGTTTTTCATACGTGCCGAGTGGAGTTTTATTTTTTAATTAAGCTGTTTACATTTAGCTCGTAATGTCCTTGCCTGTCCCTAAGAAGCAAAAAATGAAAACGCCAGCGCGCGGTTTTTGTCGCCTCCGCCAGCAACCCGCACACCTTTTTGTGGGTCAAGTGAGCAGCGCCAAGTTCTCGCTGAGCAGCACAATTAAAAATGTGCAAGCTTGCATTATTAAAAAGAATTCCATTCGCTCGTTGACACTCGCCTCAGCGGCAGGACAATGCCAAGTGGTCGTCACTAGATCCAGTTACAAAACTAGTACAAATTGGTGCCAAAACGGAATGCTGGAAAATTACATGGAAATTGGTTAACATGTTTTTACTCATTTGCATAACTTTGCTGTTACGTGCAGAAAAATTATCTTTGTTTCCATAAAGTACTTAAGAGTCCGAAAGATACTTAACTGTAGCAGAAAACTTCCTTTCCAGTTGACATTCCAAGAATACGTGAAAGTATCATGGACCAACTTAATGCTCGTTGGGTACCAGGACTTAGCTGGATGATAAACGTGCAATTGAGCGAATGACGTCTCCTCCCACAACAGACCTACTTTCTAATTAGCAGCTTCTTAAGTGACAGATCCTTCTCTTTCGTTGTGGAAGAACCGAATCCTGAGCGAGAAAAACTCAAGTTTAAAAAATTGATTTGATCTTGACCTTTGAATTGATTCTACTTTATTCAAGTTCGAAATGATTGAATCAATCCTAAAAAGCATGTATCAAATGCTCAAAATGCTTATTAGAAGAACGGACCCTACTTGAATATCAATTGATCCTAATTCGAGATTGAAGTAAGTGTACAATTTCAATGGCAAAGCGAAATGAAACCGAGAGCAAATTCCAAATTAAGCGATAGCATCAAATACTCACCTAATTAAAATAAGAGTTCTTTAATTCAAGGTCCTCCGCAGAGCATCAAGAGCGCCTTAGTTCATACGAACGGAAAACTTTAAAGTACTTAAAGAAAGGTACTATATAATAGTTCTAGATCGAACGATTTGGAATTTATACCATTTTGTAATTAAAACTTCAAATATGTTTTGCTCTTGGATGTACGTCAATTATGCCTAACTTGTTCTCACTCTTTGCTTATGGGGTTAAGGGAGATTCCTGAGGCTTTTGTCGAAAACAAATGCAAGCACATTACCTTCACTTTAAATAGAATGCCTAGCATTTAAACTCAACAAAATGGGAATTGGAATATTCCGCATAACAAAAATGTTACTAACTTCGGAATGCATTTAGACAGAAGGCTAACTTGGGAGAGTCACACCGAAGCCAAGAAGACTTACACGAAACTTAAAGCTAGTCAACTACACTGGCTTATGAACTTTTGCTCTCCACTCGGCTTAGAGCTAAATCCATTGTTGTATAAAACTATAGCCAGCCTGGCTATATGGCGTACAACGCACTTATGTACATATCTTCGGTGTTTTTGCTCGGATCTCATTGTGGTACACAGAATAGATAGATGTTGGGCCTAACTGAATATATATTAAGTCACTAGGTTCAAACTTAAAAATTGTAGCTCTGACAGTTTTTCGCGGTTAAAAGAAGATGGAGGAGGAATTTGCCAAACCTGGAGCAAACTTGATCTGGGTGCAGTGTACACCTACGTACACTTGTGGCTCTACATCTTATAGTCTGTGATATCTACGCGTTTATACAGAGAAAAAGACAGTTTTCCGCTGTTTAAAGATGGAGGAGGAGGAATTTTCTAAATCTGAAACAAACTCGATGTGGGTACAGTATTCACCTACATACATGCCAAAACGTGTGGCTCCATCAATTACAGTCTCTGAGATCGACGCGTTCATACAAACAGACAGACGGACAGACGGACATGGCTAAATCGACTCGGATGTTGATGCTGATCAAGAATATATATGCTTTATGTGGTCGGAGATGATTCCTTCTATGCGTTGCAAACTTCTGGGCAAAATTATGATACACTTTTTTATCGATATATTGATGTTTTGATGTATTTTCGACAACCCTAGTTTTAACTAATTCTTGATTTTCTTTTACAACTGGATTTTAGGGTTGTTTTCTAAAACTTATTATCAACGAATCTTTGGAAGAATCGCGCACAGAAATCACCAAAGTGGAATTTTATTTCTTTAAAGTTCGAACACAATGTCCTAGATTTTTTAAGGACTTCTCGGCATACCAAACGAAACCTTTAATTCTGTGGCTGTATGCAGTTATTTGGCAACATGTTAATCGCCTGCAAGCGAAATAAGACAATATAAATTGCATTAAATAGCCTTTGGTATTTTTTTGCGCAATTTGATTAATGCTCCAGTCGTACATAGGTAACCAACAGCCAGCCAAATGACCTAATTTCAGCTACATGGTCAGGCTAAAAGTGGCTCATCCTTTTTTGCCAAAACAATATTATCAAGGTTAGGCCGAAGATTGTTTACCCTCCTATCTCACTAAAAATAAAACAGTTCACTAACAAAATAGAGCCTATCTTAACATTAATTGGCAACAGCATAAGTTTTTTTTTCTATTTTTTGACTCCAACCCAAATTGGATTAAAGCCGGTTTTGATAACATTTTAAATGGCTATTTTCTTCGCAGTTGAATGGAGAGCTTTAGAGAAAGGCTGGTGCATTAGCAAAATTTAGTTGTCTTACTTGGTTTTTAACATCCCGAACTTTAAAACCCTTCCCTTTCCATAATTATTTAGTAGTACAAACATCTCAATAAAAGTTTCATTCCCTTTGCAAGGGTATACAAATTTAATTAAATTGAGCAGGTAAAGTCAATTGATTGCTACATATTTTGGTTAATTCAAGCCAATGAAATATTCACTGGGCCGGTTACTATAATTAATTGAAATGTTTTTCGCCATTAGCTGCGGTGGTGCCAGGTGAAAGAACCAGCTGAGTTTAATATCAATATCAAAACGAAGTCTGAGAAGAATATAGATTATATATTCAGTATTTTTACTTCGGAAATACGCGGAGACTTTTTTTAAACACTTTAAAAGAGTTTGATTATTTTACCTAGAAGTTTGCAACGCATGGAAGGAATCATCTCCGAATACATAAAGTATATGAATTCTTGATCAGTATGTCAAGCTGAGTCGATCGAACTAAACACTTAGTTATCAAGATAGAATTTTACACAGTCTTCCTTTAACAGGACTCTGCTAATGTGTCAGAACCGCCCGGATCAAATGACAATATCTCTTAGCCTTCTAACTATCGCACAGAAGAAGAAATCCCAATATTGATGATTATTTTAAACAGAATAAACTATTTTGAATATAACAAACTTTTACTGATAACTTTCTATTATAAACCAAATTATAAAATTATTATACAAAATGTACCAACAATATGTGTTTTTGAGAAAAATAATAAATTCAATGTAAATAAAGCGGAAAATATGCAAAAAAATATTTTTTTAAATTGGTCCAAAGGTTTAAAGCACCCGGTTACCCTATCAGATAAATTATTTTAAAGCCTACGACTACTTCAACCAAACGCTTTTTAAATTTAAAAAAAAACTTTATTGGATCAAAAGATTCGATTCAGTAAATGAATGTGCGTCAAAATAGCTTTGACAAGATAGCGTCAAATTGGTACGTTAAAATGTGGAACATGGAAGCATTTTTTGTTCCGGCGTAACGGGTCAATCGATATCGTAAACTAATACTTAAATTTTAAGCATGTCGATATATATTGATTAGTTGACGCTTCAGTTCCATTTTGGCAGTTAGTTCCCTTCTCTCGCTCCCCAGCGGCCCTACCAGTCCAAGCCAAAGTGTAAGAATTTGAAAGCGAATTGCATAATAACGTAGGGATAGATAACGATAAGCTTTACAGAAGGGTTCCCAAGAAGAACGCGAAAAATGTGACTGTGTCTCTTTCGAACACATAGTAAAGCATGACTTCGGCAAGAGTTCAGTGTGAATTGGCTTGTTTGTGCGCGCCCCAGGTCCTTTTGCTGGAGAACTGCATTACAGGATACATTCTTGAATATGTGTCCTTCAAGCTGACATACATAGTATGTATGTATTACATACCCTACATGTTGCATACGAACGAAAATGTGTGAAGGCGATTTTCCAACTACATTTATTTAATACCCGCAATGGATAAATTCCCCCACTGATTAACTTATTTAATAGCTTATGGAATTCTCAAAAAATTGCATTTACAGATTCCAAATTAGTTTTATAGGTAATAAGTAAAGCAAAATAAAAATTACTTCCAACATTTTGTATGAAAATTTTACTTTACTTGTCGCTACTTCACAACTGCTTAGTGATAATAGGGAATAAATCAAAAACAACAAGTAAGAGTGTTGCGGTCAAGTGCCCCGACAGCAAAATACCCTGTTCCAAGTAATGTGGTTCCTATAGCCTCGAATTCCATTTATTTTAAAATTTATTTCAATAATTGGGCAGGCGCACTTATGTACATATCTTCGGTGTTTTTGCTCGGATCTCATTGTGGTACACAGAATAGATAGATGTTGGTCCTCACTGAATATATATTAAGTCACTAGGTTCAAACTTAAAAATTGTAGCTCTGACAGTTTTTCGCGGTTAGAAGAAGATGGAGGAGGAATTTGCCAAACCTGGAGCAAACTTTATCTGGGTACGGTGTACACTACGCCGATAAATAATAATAAGGTTAGGTTTAACTAATTAAAAAAAAAAATTGTATACTGTTTTAACCTCTGGAAGCCTTCGTTTCCACAAATATATATACGACCCGTTCACCGACGAAATTCTGTCGACGATTTTTCGATCTTTTAAAAGTTGTCAATTTGATTTGATCGACACCAATAAAAATGCAGAATCGTATTTTGTTGGTAACTAGGACCAAATTTTGACAGCGAGCCCATTTCCAACGGATCTTTTCACCGTTTATATGGGACTAATCTAAGACGCCCTTTCGAAGTGCACTAGTGTGGCTCAGTAGTCAGTGGTCCACAGTGGGGTTTCAACGGTGTACGTGACGATGTTTAGTCAATACTCGATTACGTGAAAACCATTTTGGTGTCCATTTGGCTACTTGATTCCTAACTCAGACCTCTGACACCGTTTTAACGATAAGAGACAACCCCGAGAATTTAAAAACTATACCGAGACTTGCAGCAGGTTCTTAAAATTGTCCCACAAACACAAAAAATGTAAAAATGTTGGCACTGTAACATAGGGGAGGTACTCGAATAAAGAGAAATTAAAGAGTTTTTGATTTAGGAATAATTCCCCGTTTTTCTGTTGTATCCGTTTGTTCATCCTGTATAAAGCCCGTAAAATAACACCCGGCGCACTTCTTCATGTGGACCTGACTTCAAAGATACTATAGCCTTTTGAACGGCTAACTGTTCACTGAAGTAAACAGCGCAATGTGATTGCCGTTAATTTCACCAATATATACCCACTTGTGTTTGTTATATAAAAAACATTTTTTTTGGTCATGGAACCTTTGTCAAATGTTATGACTTCAAACCAAGTCTACGCCAACTACTAAAAAATTAAAAATAGCATGGGCACAGTACGTATGGTGTAAACTTTAAGTCCAAGTCGCAGACCCTAAACCTTATTATTTCTAAAAAAATTTTTTTGCTATGCGTTTTATACACAAATATGCATCGTTTAAGCGGATATCAGTATGACGTTACATTTTTCCATATATAAAATGTCCGACCTAGTGTACACCTACATATATGCAAAAATTTGAGGCTATACCTCTTATAGTCTGTGAGATTTACGCGTTTATACAGATAAAACGACAGATTTTCGCTGTTTAAAGATGGAGGAGGAGGATTTTTCCAAATCTGAAACAAACTCGATGTGCGTACAGTATACACCTATATACATGCCAAAACTTGTGGCTCTATCCATTACAATCTCTGAGATCGACGCGTTCATACAGACAGACAGACGGACATACAGACGGCTAAATCGACTCGGCTGTTGATGCTGATCAAGAATATATATACTTTATGGGGTCGGAGGTGCTTCCTTCTCCCTGTTACATACATTTGCACAACTTCATGATCCCCTTTTTCCCATTTTTAATGGGAACAGGGTATAAAAATGTCAGTCTTCTTATTTCTATCGTTCCAATTCGACGCTATTTTGACAGACATTAAATTTGAATATTTCTGCACTTTTCTACAACGAATGGAGTATTTTCTTAGCTTTAGCGTGCGGTCACACTGCACGTTAACCAACACTGGCAGGACGCAGAAGTTAGAGACGGCAGAAATTTTAGTTTTCTTTAAGATTATACCTTGTATTTGTATTTAATTTGGAATTTTTTAAAATCTACAACTTCCATAAGGTGAGCAAAGCAAATCAGCGCCACAATTTAACACAATGCTGCTCAGCTAGCTTTGAACTACACGTGCTCCACACGTGCGAGAATTGGTTTTTGGTTAGTTTCAAAGCCCACTGCTCCGCATCATCAATGGACAAAAGCCTACTTCAGTTTGTGGCTGAATCAAATTCCGCGCTTTTGTAGCTCAAATTAGCAAACACACAAATAAGGCAGCTTACGCTCATCCCCTCTATGCGAGCGGCTTTTGTGGTCATTACCTCGTTTTTTTTTTCGCTGAGTGCGTGTCCATTTCCATTTTTTTGCTGACGCACTGCAGGTACTAGAGTCGTCATTGTCAATCACTAATTCGCTTTCCATTTGCAGGAAAAAAATGATTCACAACCTTGAAAATGACCTGATACCGGAGGAGATATTGGGTGCCTCACGCCATGATGAGCAATTGGTGTTTCTCATCAAATTTAAGGATGTCGCGGAGGGAAAGCTGATCTGGGGTAAAGAGGCCAACGAGAAGATACCTCAGATGGTGATTAGTTTCTATGAAAAACATTTAAGATTCCTTAAGGACGAACAGGAGGAGTCGGACGGCGAGCACTAGAATGCAACGCATTCAATTCAATTTCTCCCCATTTGTAACCATGATGTGTGAGAGCCATAAAAGTCAGCTTGGTGTCCCTAAGCTCATCTGAAAATCAAAAAAGTTTCTTCTTTTTCGATAGATCGTCAAAATTTACGAGAGCGGAAAACTAATTAAGTGCATAAAATGCGGATTAACGGCTTTCAAAGTGCCGTAAAATCTAAGGCCCAACAATTAGGAGTTGTGCGTATAAGTAAGTACCATAAAATTGGAATCGACGTCTGCCAAGAAGGTGAGAGTCAGAGCGGAGGCTCCATTTTTTCATTCTTTGGCAATGAAAACCAATGCAAAGTCGTTAAAAGCCCACAAAAGTTGCTGATGAAAATGAGATAAGGGGATAGGGAGGCGGCAAAGATTTGCAATCGGAGTCGAACTGATGGTACTCTTTAATTTCAGTACAAGAAAACCGTAAGAAGCAAAGTCAGAGTTGGCGGACAGTTCTTAGAAACGTTCTTGCTTAGGGCTTTGGTATAGGCATGGCTTTAAGTATGAATACCGAATATAGTATGATGTATGACCGTTGTGGTAAAGGTAAAGCAGCAGATTTCGCCACAGATAGTTCAATATAATCTATAATTAAATTCAAAATTTGTGCCAAACCTAATAAATATTAAAAATGTGATGTTCATAATGTAAAAACTGTTTGCATAGTATAAACAGAGGAATATTCCTCGAGCTGCGTACTATTTAAAGTTCAGTATACACCTCTACAAAGCAACTTCCAAAACAAAAAGCTCCATATTAAAATAACTCACAAAACAAAGGACTTTCGGTTGCGCTACCTCCGGTTATTGTTACAAATGTAATCCTCCATATATATATACCTTCTGCTACCTCTCATAATCCGATAGACTGGGCAAACTTTTTAATTTAATGCATCATCGTAAAAATTGAATACTTTGTGAGTTAACAGAGCAGAGAAGCGGGCTGTAGCGAGGCTGTAAAAATAGTTTCACTTATTTGGGTTTTTCGGTTTGGTTTGAATGCCTGTGGATTCAAAGCTGTCAGCACAAGTTGACCTAATAAGCAACTTTTGGCATTAAAGTTTTCGCTTCTGTGCCTGTGTATGCCGCTGCAGCCTAAACTTTTGAACTTTGCCTCATCCATCTTCAGACTGTGTCCAGTCAGTCTGTCAGTTGGTCTCCGTCCAGCAGGCAAGCGGATTAGCCGTAGCTAATCCGTTGAGGGGCCTGTTTCAATTAAAATAAATTAAATGCGGCGCGGTCGCAAATGTCAAAACTGTTTGGGGCTCAATTAGGCGCACTGTCAAAATCTGCGTACAGTTTTGAGTTGTCTGTGACAGGGCCCAGGACGACAGATGATGAACTGCAAATTGGATATGGTTGATGGGAGGGAGTTGGTGTCGGCGTCTCGCGGAAAGTGGCAAACTTTTCCTTAGCTTAAAAGTTGCTCACGAAGAAAGTTGAGCAGACAATAAGCAGTAAACAAAGGATTTGCAGGATTTTAAAACAATAATGTTAAGCCAAAGAGTAAATAAGATACAAGTGAAAATAAAAGTACAAATATTTCGTGGGGAATTACTTAGGTTTTGTACTTTATACCAAAAGCTTAAAAGTTGTAGTTTAAAAAAGAAATGAGGGTGTGTAAGGAAGTTTTTAAAGAGTTTTTGAGCGAAGACGGCGATTAAGCTTGGCTATTTTTCTTCTGTTTCGGCAAATGTAAGCAATTTGTATTTCATTTCTGTGGGTTTAAGTTTTCAAAGCAAAAAGTCTACTCTTGAGAGAATACTCTGTCTCTGAAGAAATATTTTTCTCTAGTGCTTTGCCCAAATTGGTTTACCATCAGGCACCCAATTCCTTTAATGCAAATATTATATTTGATTGTCCTTACGTTTCGAAAAATTGTTAAATGTGTTGAACGATGGTTCTATAAATAGTGCCAAAGGAATAGCATAGTGCTTATTTCTTTTTAATAAAAGTACAATTGGTGTGCACTGAGCTGAAAGTCCATTTCTATTCAGGCTTGGGTGAGTGTTTCAGCTTATTGGCTGAGTTTGATAACATCAACGAAGTATCAATTAGGCAGTAGCGTCGATGTTTTTCAGAACATAATAATTCTACACATTGCCTTAAAGTAATGAATGCAAATGCCGTTAAAGATGTTTATAAAGATACATTTTTAATTAATAAGTCCGCATTTACACGGTGAAGCAAACTTCATGAAGTTCTTCATGAAGTTTTTGTTTGTAGGGAAGAGGTGTGGAGGGGAAGTTGATGCAGGCAAAGCTTCATGGCCTAGCTGTGCATGAAGTTTTTCGATAGTTTCTCTTTGTCTCATTCCGATAGATTTGATGCAGGGTTGTGTTTTTATTCAATCGATGACACGAGTTGGTCGATGAAGCGTGTTGTTTATATTGGTTGAATTAAAATAATTTTAAAATGTGGACGAAGAAATTAATTGAGCTATTGTTGACGCAATACGAACAGCACGAAAATTTGTATAACGTTCGCCACAGTGGATACAAAGATCGGGTCAAGCGTTCCAAGTCGCTTTTTGATATATATGAAAACTTAAAACAAGAGGACCCAAATGTAACTGTTGATGCAATTAAATCAAAAGTGCATATTTTGCGGGGGCAATATTTAAAAGAAACCCGTCAAATAGCAGCAAGCAAGAGAAGTGGTGTTGGTCGAGACGACGTATATGTGCCCAAGCTGTGGTGCTATAGTCAAATGGGATTTTTGACTCCCCATATTCTGACACGGCCATCATCGTAATACAATGCTATGTGTTCCTTTGTAGTTGAAAAAGAAAGAACCATCCTTTCGCTTAGCCTGGAACTCAATGTGCTTTCCGTCCATTGCTTCTAAGCAATGTGGGAACTGCCATTTCAAAGCAAACTGATCTGCAATCAGCTCCCATTCATTTTTCGTGTTTGGAAACTAAAAACATATAATGGAATTATATTTTTTACGTTTATTAAGCTACAAAATATATCCTACGAACCTTTAGATATATGTCCTTGAAATGTTTCCAAATTGCGGTGCACACTTCTGGAACTGCACGACAAAGAAAGGCATCCGAAAGCCTGGTTTGAAAGTTGGTGCTCCTATAGGTTTCACCGGTTGCTAAAAACCTTAATGTGGCAGCAAACTTCTCATCGGCAGGAATTGATTGCCTCATAAAAGTATCCTGCTTGGTAATGTCACTTTCAATTGCAGTTAAAATGTATTTAAATGTATCTTCATCCATTCGTATATACGCAAAAAAAGAAGTCATGTCGTTTTTAAGTTCCTTCATTAAAAAGGAAAAAGATCCTCCAGTTGAGCGCTGTTGCCTCCAAGGCTTGACCCATTCCCTTTTCTTCCTTTTGTTTGGCAATTTTTGAATTGTCTCACAGCAGTTTAATAAATTTAAAACCACTTGCACGTCATCCACTGCCTCGAAGTCGGTGACTTCTATGGCCATTTTCGTGACTTCAATGGCAGCTTTCATTAATTTTTCTTTATTATGATTCATTTTTGTTATTTTTAAATAACAGTAAAATAACACAGCTGACGATTGCTTTCATGATCGATAGCTTGCCAAACAAAAGGGCTGCGATTATCGGAATGTACGAACAAAAGGAAAAACTTCATGAAGCACACTTCAAGGTGTAAATGCAAGCGCAGTTTTGAAGATGCTTCAAAACAAAACCGAAGAGAGCTTCATGAAGCAAACTTCACCGTGTAAATACGGGCTAATTTAGAGTAGAACTAAGAGGTTCGATAGCTGAAGTATGGTTGCTCTTGCCGAAATTTTTAGGAAAACGTTTTTACAATTCGCAAGTGTTTTAGATATTCAGCTTGTATTTCGTGGCGTCGAATTCTCGATCCGTATTCGATTGATCGAAATTGGTAACAGTTGTGATTTCGTAGAAATGATTAAATAATTCGACACAACCGACCGGATCGGATGACTATATCTTATTGCTGCCATAGGAACTATCGGTCGAATAGGGGCTGTTAGTGAGAAAAACTTGTTTGTTTTTAGGTTAACGTCCCATACTTCAGCAATTATTAACATTATACGCTTTTACACAGATTTGGAAGTTTTGGTCAAAATAGGATGACTATATCTTATAGCTGCCATAGGAACTATCGGTCGAAAAGAGGGTTTTCTTTAGAAAATTTTTTTGTTTTAATGCTGGCGTTCTGAAACTCTGATCTATTAAAACATTTGCAAGGGTGCAAAGACTTCGTCAAAGACGAAGATACCTTGGCCATCTCGTTTTATTACACTAAACTACAAAATAAAGGGACCAAAATTGAATTTTAATTTTAAAATGGCCGCCATTTTGTCAAAAAAAATAAGAATTTTTTTTTCGAAGGTCAGACCAGAATGACCTCTATTCTGATTATAACCCCGCTTTTAGTTTTCATTTCACATAACCTGGAGACGACCCTTTGCGTTTTGAAATAGTATTTTTTTTTAAAAAAAGGTCCAAAAAACCGCCTCGACATGGAGAATACCCCTTTAAAACCTTAAATTGTACAGATCGTTCCATCGTCTCAAATAAAGATTTCATACCTTTTTTGAATTTTATGTATTTTGTATACCCTTGTAGACGATATATTATATTAAAGTTGTCTGTAACACATAGAACGAAGCATCTCCGACCACATAAAGAACATATTTTCTTAATCAGCATGGTTCAACGCCACCAAAATCGGACAACTTATAGACTTAAGTTGATTTTACTAATAAAAATTTTTAAAATTTACAACGCTATCTTCAGGTAGGCGACTTACTTGAACAACATCGTCGATAAATAAACTGAACCGACTACATTTTCGGTTGTTCACGTCCAATTTAGGAAAGTTGACAAACTGTGCGAGATTTAACTCACATTCATATTAGAACATTAGTTTCTGAAAATTTCCAATATTTGCATATTTATCACAATAGCTTAATTAAGCCCAAAATTAATCCAAGCGATGGCGCTTGAACAGATAAGCGGAGTGAATCGCTTGCCCTTCATGAAACGTTCCGCCGCCTTGCACATGGAATGGCAACTGGAACAGATTGAGGATGCCACCTGTAACTTTAGCAACCCCTATGCCTTGATGGCTCCACCCTTTGAGAAGGTTAGTTCATTAATGACTCCTTAAATCTTGCCTACAATGCTGCTGCTTCCCAGCCTGCTGAAAATCTAGCCAAAATCTTGGATCATTCTAACATTCAAATGGAGTTTGCTCATGGCACCACCACCTTGGGTTTCAAATATCAGGGAGGTGTGATACTTTGTGCGGATTCCAGAGCCACGTCCGGTCAGTACATAGGTTCGCAGACCATGAAAAAGATAGTGGAACTCAATGACTATATGCTGGGCACTTTGGCCGGTGGAGCCGCCGATTGTGTGTACTGGGATCGAGTGCTGGCCCGAGAGTGCAGGCTGCATGAGTTGCGCTATAAACGGCGCATCACCGTGGATACGGCCGCCCGTATGATGTGCAACATCTCGACGGAGTATAAGGGCATGGGCCTGGTCATGGGCATGATGTTGGCCGGCTATGATGATGAGGGGCCCAAGTTGATCTACGTGGACTCGGAGGGTATGCGTTCGCATGGCCATATCTTCTCAGTGGGCAGCGGTTCGCCCTATGCTTTGGGTGTACTGGACACAGGCTATCGATGGGACCTCAACGATCAGGAAGCCTATGATTTGGCCCGTAAGGCTATATATCATGCCACGAGCAAGGACGCGTACTCAGGCGGTATAGTCCGGTTGTATCACATTACTGCGAAGGGTTGGAAAAATATTTGTAATACGGATTGCGATGAGTTGCATGACGAGTATTGCAAGGAGCAGCATAAGAGAGATGGCGGTAATCCTGACAGACCCTGTTCCAGCAAATCCCAGCCCTGGAATGAGGGAAAGCTGATGGAGACTGAGGTGCAGGTGCAGGTGGTGCAAGCGGTTACCACGGAGCAGTGAGACTGATCTATCTGAATATATCAAGGGATTCGCTGCCATATGTTAGGACAAGTATACAAGACCATTTAAACTTTTCCATTTGAGGGAGTGGCTTCCTCCGACAGAATCCCCCAAAATATACGAGCAACTTTCGCTCGCTAACGAACTTTTTCTATAAATCAAAATAATAACTTCTAAGCTCCCGAACGACTTCCCAAATGGGCGTTCCATTCCACACACACACATCCTTCCATGAAATGTTGCATTTTGTGTCTTTTGGTTGTCATCAACAAATGTTGCAGATGCCTTCCAGACTGCCGGCTGAACTAGGGGCGACGCCTGGCCGGAAAGGCGCAACCACAGAGGGGAAGCCCCTGCTAAGGCGCTCTGAGCAGGCGATAAATTTAATAAATTACAAACCAAATCCGCAAATTTGTTGAATTCCAAAAATAAAAAGCCAAAAGGCGGCAAATGAGTTTTGGGCTGGGATGGAGGAGCGGAATTTGCACGGCGTTTGGGGAACATGTGCAGCACTTGTGTGTATGCAAGGGCAGAAGCATCAGGACAGAAGGCGTTTGCGTTTTGTGGGCAAAAAGTTTTACTGTAAATTGCTTTTAATCTAATGAACGTCGCCAGTAGCAGCAGCAGGAGGCGGAACAGCCGCCGCCACCCCTGACGCAAGAGTCATTTTTCCTCTGCGGTGTCATTAGAAAATTACTTAAGCAAAAGGCGGACTGCATATAATTGAGAGAATTGCCTGAGGATTGTGGAATAGCAAAAAAAAACAAAAACTATTTAAGGGAGCAGGAAGAGAGATAAACGCGGGCCACAGGGATAAGTAGGTGTGGATAAGTAAGTGTACTCGGGTTTATAGGTCAGGTTGGGAACATAAAGTGAGCTGAGCTTAAGCTGCGGACTTATCATTTTAAAGGGAAAAGCTTTCTGCACAAATGAAGGAACCCTTAAGTAGTCAAAACAAAATTTTTTGCAGCTTTTAGATGTACTTTTGCAGACTTCGAGCGAAGAACTTCAGAATATCCCAGCTACTGAATTCAAACAACAAGTAGACTCTCAGGAAGAAATGCTGAGAGGCCGTACACCGATCTGGGTCAACAAAGCTCTAATATTATTTTGAATATATTAAGACTCCGAACTTTTAAATATGTATGAATAAAATTTTTAATAATACCCGTTACTCGTACAGAAGAGAATTCCCGTTACAGAAGAAGTCATTTCCGACCATATAAAGAATATATATTCTTGATCAGGCATGTCCGTTCGTCGTATGAACAAACAGATCTCAGAGATGCTAGGAGATAGAGGTTTGACATGTATGGGACATAAACTTCTTATACTTGCAGGCAGATCGAGTTTATTTTCCAGTTTTGCCACGTCCCCTCCCTCCCCCCGCATTTGAAATATCTTTCACAGTTTTGTAGACAGATGTGTTGAACCTTCTAGAAGTAGTTAGTAGTTACATCATGTATCGATTGCCGAATAAATGATAAAGATCGGATGTGCGGTTCTCAAGTTCTCCCTCTGAGTAAAAGCGGTGTAGTTGAGTGCCCCGACTCCAAAATACCCTGTACGCTCAAGACATATATCCATCCACACTTTCACATCTGCTCCCACAAGCTAAATTGTTTCCTTTATTACTTATACGAAGTTTATCCCAGGAACCTTGCTACTGGAATCCAAAAAATATAGCTAAGACCCATTTAATGTCCATAAACAACAAAAAACAAAAAGCTTAATAAAAGCTTAAGGAATAATTCTTTGCATAGTAGAAGAATTGCATCGAAGCGTTTGATGGCGTAACTTAGTCAAATAGCTTGCTCTTCTCTCTAAAAACATATCTCTATAATTATCTTAGGGGAAATCTCTGACCACTCCTGGCTGTGAGTAGGGGCATAGCTTGCCGGACTGGCTAAAAAATCTTCCCCCACCGGGTCAGAGATTTCTAGTTATTTTATTTTAAGTATAGCTTATAAATTTTGTATTTTTAATTATGTAGTTTTAAATTTCACTTTTAGTTAGTATTTTTTTTTATTGTTTTCTCCTAAATTTTTTTCTCTTTATATCTGATTTATTTTAGTTTTATTATTATTTTTTTCCTTTGCCTCTATTCTGGTTTTGTTTTTTTCCTCTCTCTATCTCTATATCATTAAAGTTTTTGGTAGCTCTAATAACGTCCCTGACTACAGTTGACTGTGAATCGGGGCATAGCTGGCCGGACGAGCAAATAAAACTCCCCCATCGAGTCGGAGTCGTTATTAGTTATTTTGTAATTTTGTTAGTTTTTCTTTGTTAGGCTTTCTTAGTCAATAAGGCTTTTTTATAACGTATGTGTAATTGAGTTGACAGCCTTTTTTTGTCGACTAAATAAATAAATAAATAACACAACTTGCGCGTGCAATTTTAGATTTTTTTATATTGACAAAAGAGAGATCGGGTGTTATCATTAAAAAGTTAGTTAATGAATAAAAAATACAAAAATTTTTATTTGCATCTGTGACGTCAGCTGAGAAGTTTCTAGCCTGCGAAAAGTGGTAAATGTAAAATGTTTGCTGTACAGCTCCTACAACGGGGCCAAGCCAAGCATCTCACGATCTCTTGGCGTGTGTGCTTTAAATTTTTCACACAAGAGAAAGGGACCTACAGTTTAACGCCGGATCCGAACGGCAAAGTTTGAGAATTTGCTTTTTCATGGCTAGTTACTTCACAGCTGGCGCCAATAGCTGGTGAAGGTGACCGTATGTGTAAAAGCTATTTTCTAAAGAAAGAAAAAAACTTTTATTACTAGATGTTCAGAGGCGGGATCGAACCCACGACCTCCCGCCCAGCAGTCCAGCACACTAACCACTGGGCCACATACAGCCTGCGAAAAGTGGTATTGAGATAAAATTCGCTAATGGTTGCTATGATTTGGGGACAGTCCGTTATCCAAAAGATAAAAGCAAAAAAGTATTGTCTTGTATCCATGTAATTCTCGTCTGAACCTTAGATTTGGAAAAAGTTAATATATGACCCACTTTGAAAAAGGAAATTTTTTTTTACTTTTGTTGTAGTCTAGTGTATAAATAATACTAAAAATTGCTGTATATAAAAGATTGAGGTTCAGTCAAAAATTACAAGAATTCTGCGTCACTTGACACCTGACAGCTGGAGGGCCTATATTACCACCAATAACATTCACTATTTTAAAAACTGGAAAAGTCGTTTATTTAAGAAGGCAGTTGCTAGGAATTTCGCAATTTCAACAACACGTAAGGCTGAATGTATATCCCACATTCATTTTTGAAGTAGTTCCTCTGACGATAAGGCTTCGTATATTAGATTTATAGCGGCATATGCAACAGCCTCTAGCAAATTACTCAATTTTACAAAAAGCATGGATGGGTCACTAAAAACTCTGTATCTCCTAAACTTATTCAAGTTTTTGAAAATCGATTTGGGGAAATATTTTTAAGTATCTGAGCTGTGAAAATATACCAAATGAATCGAATTTTTTGCGTTTTATCGAATTTGTTCAATTCGGCACAATATATCATATAGGTGCCATATAACGGATCTGTTCGATTTGCTCCAACTTTGTTGTATTTTACGCTATTGAACTGAATAAGACTGACAAAACTTTTTTGTCAATCAGCTGCAGTAAAGCCGATTATCTTGAAAAGGAGAAAGTTATAGTTGAAAATATTTGCCTCTACAAAAAAACACATGATACACAAACAGCTGATGTCAACAGCCTGTCAACAAAACAGTGTTGAGTTTGAATATGTTTTTTTTTTTAAATCTAATATGAGTATGTCCAACTAATTTTTTAAATGCGAAAAAAACATTTTTCGGGTGTAAGCCAAAAAGTACAGGCAACATAAGTGTGCATTTGACTTTTACAATTTTATATCGAAGGTACCAAGGAAATATGTGGTTACTTAAAATATCAAGACGATCGATTTGGTAGAAAAATTTGAATTAAAGTGTACATCTATTCTTATAAATCTGTAGGCAAGACTGACTGACTGGCATTACACAGTTTGACAAAATATTACCAGTTTTTCAAAAAATACCCTAGGCTTGCGTTTTATGGCTTCTTTTGTGCTTGCAACACATAACGACAACAATTTTAATTTAGTATTTAATGGTTTAAGACATAATTCTGAAAATGTAGATTTAATAAAAAAATTTACTTCAATCGGTTAAGGTACCTTCAGAAGGAATATTCTCGAATATCTTTAAAAACCCTCTGTAGATTTTTGTTAAAATCGTTTTTATGGTGGTATAATGATGATGAGATGAGCATTAAAGTAACAATTTTATATTCACCCACAAATCACTCCATATGGATTATGGACGTAAAAATGGACCAAACTGTGTTTTCAGATTGACCAAGGAAGCTTTGGTTACAATTGCAATTGTATGTATTTATCTTGGCTCTCGGAGACAGATGACAGCTGCTATGAGAGAAATGTGTTACAAAGAAAATCAACTTACAAGAGGAGGAGAGGAAGTATAGAGGATGAAACAGAGGGCTTCCAGTGGGCAGAGAGAACGAAATACCAAATACTGAGATACACACAAAACGAAATGACAGATTTTTGGGAAAGACCTCGGAATCGATGTATTTCCAGATATAGGCAAGCAGTGCTGATGCTGCTTTGAAATGCACAATCTTGACATATTTACTAAAAATGGACACGGGACGGAAATATCGCTAGACCCGAAATTCACTATAGGGTCGTGAAGGAGAGATATGTTTTCATCATCCACTTGACAGGATAGCATTAATATATAGTTCCGGAACTTTTGGGCACCTAGAAAACAAAACAATTTTTACAATATTTTAAAATCTTGGACGCGGACAAAGTCGCGGCTGGTTCAGCGAGTTTCTTATATTTATGTTAAAGTCAATGTGTAAATATTACAATTTTAAAGAATTTTTCTCTCAGTATATCGATCTTAAATTTAAAACTTACAGTAACATGTCCAATATGTATAATCTCTAAAATTTTCCTCTGTCATATCGAACAAAACTTTGCATTTCTTGAAGAGACACAACCTTTGTCACATAAGTGTCTGAGAAAAGTTATGAATTGAACCAAGGTTGACTTAGAATTCCGAAGCCGAAAAGCACATTCAAAAGCTCAAAATTATGGCATTAATTCACTCAAATGAAATGGAACTACTAAAGACGGTTTTAAATTGTATGCTGGTAGTTTCTTTAAATCAGAAATGCACTTTTACTTTTTCTAGTTAAGCAATATTAATGTTATTGTTTGTCTCCCTAATGGAAGTCACTTCCTTGCTTCACCCATGAATATCTAAGCTTTTTATCGCACTTTTTGCTCCATTTTGCATTCCGTTTTAGTTCGTACAAAAATTTGCATAAAATAATGCACAAGTATGAGAGCAATAACACCAGCAACAACAGCAGTAAATGGCATATTAATTGCGGGCTATCATTTTCCACCAAATTAGCTGGTTCAACAGAAAAAGATATTCCCTCCATACCGCCGCTCTCTCTCTCACACACACACACACACTAATATGCATAATATGCAGGCAACGATAACAAAAACTATAATTTAAATTAATTTGCAAAACAACAAGGACAGCAACAACAACAAATTGCAACACCTGCAATGCTGGTGCCGCTGCTGCTGCTGTTGTTGTTGTGTAGTTGTTGCTGTTGTCATTCCACTTTTGTCAACGAGCTCAAATTCAATGAAATTTCACACTTTGTCGTTAAAAGCGCGCCGCTTGCCAAAGTGAGTGAGAGGGGGAAGGGTAGAGAGCCGCTAACTGGCAGGCATAAGGATGCAAATATGCAAATGGATTTTGCCAAGCGAACACCGGGACACCAAGGGGTGGACAGGGGGTGGGGGGCTGACTGTTTGACAAGCAAGCGTGACTGTTGCAGAGGGAGATGCAGCGGCATCTTCATTTTAGTAAAGTCAGAGAAGATGCAACTGCTGCTATTGGTGATGATGATGATGTTGCCGCTGTCATAGGCAACTGACACGGCAGCAACACTGCGCCCAAAGCAGCACTTCCCAGCTGAGTGTGGGGGGAGGGTACTAAGAAGGTAGGTACATGGTTATGAGACGGCGGATGTGGACGTTGTGGATGCAATGCCTGGTTTGGCATTTTCATTAACAGCGTCGCGCGGCAGAAGAAAGACGGCGACAACAGCAGCAACAACAACGTCAAATGCAAATGCAGGGGCTGGCAAAGACACGCAGCAACCCATATTAGGAACTGCAGCAACAGCAGGAGCAGCAGCAACATTACAAGCAGCAACATCTTCTATGCCAGCGTCAGATGCACTTCCAATTTATCAGCTCTTGTCGGCGTCTCTCCCCTCAGCAACATGGGGCAACTTCAAAGCGCAGATGTTGCTGCTGCTGCTGCTGTTGTTGTGTGTTCTCCATTTATTGCCACTTTTGGAGGCGGCAACTGCACATTAGTTGCATATCTGTTGAAATTCACGGCAATTAGTTGGCCATGTTGCTGCTGCTTGTCGGCAAATGCAAAAAGGCATTATGGAAATCAGCTATCAGTTATTTGGTTAATTATGGTCCTCGAATGTGGTTCAAAGAAGGTTGGTTAAATAAAGAAATGGGGAAAAATGAAGTCAGTGTGTTCATTCAAATCTCCTCCCAAAATTCACAGTCTGGGGCATTGGATTACATCGAATCAAGTTCCGCTCTAATGAGCTAGCCAGCCAGCCAATTACAAGGCCAATCAACTGGCCTAGCAGACATGGACAATGACCGAACCCAGACCCAGAACACCCACCAAAGTGGAGCAACTGCATCGCTGGCTGTTTTCAGCGCCACCGCAAAGATACACGACATTTTAATTGGACCAACAGCAGCAGCACCATCATCATCAACACCTGACGAGGTTTGCAAATTACCAAAAAAAAGAGCCAAAATTGGAGGCACACGGACAAACGATTTAGTCGCTAATTAAACGCCAATTGCTATGACCAGCGGGTGGGATTCCAGAGACGCCTACAAAATATTCCCAAATGCGTTGGTCGCCATCATGTGTCACTGATCTAAATTTATGCAAATTGCCCGCTGCTCCCGCTCCTGCTGCTGGTCACAATTCATTTTTGCACGCGCTGCAGCCGGCATCCAGCTCCTCGTGCCCTTTTTAATGGCCAGGCTGCTGCTGCAACAAGAACCCAGGCCATTCATTTGGAGGAGACAAGTTGGTAGTTTGGTAGCTTGACTAGCTGAAGCTGCCTGCGCTGATTATTAAATCACAAGGAGAAGCGCAGCAGCAATCTGATATGCAAAATCTCGACTAGCTCAGACGAGAGCTGCAGACGGCCCGGCGTTAATTACAGTCCCAGTTTGTGCTCGGGGAAGTTGTTAAGCAAAAAAAAATGTCCGTTTGCCAGTTTATTAGAGGGCAAGGCGGGCGGGCGAAAGGCAACCAAGCGCATTCAACTCGCAATTAATTGCAGCTTAGCTTTGGCAACCTGTTTTAATGGCCAAGATGAAACCAAGTCAAGTGCGAGATTGGGGATGAGAACTGTAAAATAGAGTTATTATTTTTAGAAATATATAACATTTCGCTATACTAGAGTAAAAGTACTTTAATATGATGCATTGCTGTTTCTTTGTGGCTTTCCGATGAAGCTTGAACCGAATGAGAAAGGAAAGAAAAATTATAAAGTAGAAATAAGAAAATTAATATCAACATTTTCAAACTCTTCCATTCAATTCAATCGTAGAAAGCGAAGCGGATACAATCTCGCCCATGATGATTAACCTAAAATTGGTAGTAAAAATGGTAAAAATAGTATGTATCTTTGTAATCGTTATTACCCTAGGTTAAAGTTGATTATTTAATAATCAAAACACTAGCCAAAGAGATTTAACATTTTCCAGAAACCTGGTTGTCTTTCCAACCCACATGTGGAGCATAACCAAATCTGAAACGAGGACTTCCTATTTCGTGCAGTTGTTAAACCGTTTAAGAACCTGTTTTTTACTCTAACCACACAGATATAAAAAATATCAACTTCATTTTGATACTCACCTGATAACTACGAACTTTCATTTCATCTGACAAATTAAATATTTGTTTATTTATATGTCATTTTGTGGTCTTGGTTTAATATAGTAGTACAAGTACCAATGCAATTTTTGCTAAAATTTTATCAAATGTTTTCTGTTACGTGTTAAAATCTAAATATCAAAATCTTTGTCTTTAGACTCTTTTGTATTCTTTGGTCTTGCTGGTCCATTCTTGTTGGTGTACTAGAAAAGTTCCCACAAATATAATCTTGCTTCGTTGAGTCTTACTTTCAGTGATCACACTTGCACTCAGAAAAAAAACCAAGCCGATCGGTTTTGCTGTCAAGAGTACGGTAAAATGGATAATACTTGGATCCAAGTCAGAAATATCGAAATCAAGCATGAATTTCTAAGATTGAAGTTCTAGGTTTTAAATTAAGTCGGTCAAGCGTAGATATTCTTGGTTGTAAGTGTAAAAACAATCGATTTCAAGCATAGAACTTTTTAGACTTGAGTATATAATCCTGATATAGGGATAGAGGTGGGATAGGAGACACTATCGACCAACAGCACACAAACTCATTCTTTAAAACTTTAATCAATAATAAAAATCCCTTAAAAGTAATGTCTTGGTTTTAGCGACCTGATCTTTGTAAATCCAAATGATTGGTTATTCCGGCTCGAGGTCATCCGTCCCATCCAAGGAATGAAAAACGGTGGATTCTTTTTTGTTTCCCAATATATTTCGAGCACACATCGGGGTCCGTCTTCAGGGGGCTAATAAACAACATTAAACAGATATAAATAACAAGATTTTAGCTAACGAAAAGTAAACAAACTTCGAACCTATACATACATTGATACGGGACAAGAAAAAGTTTTTTTTACTTACTTCACGGGGACTTCAACTCGGGACCTCCGAAGACTGAATACACCTTACCCCACTCGACTATTATCCATAAGCAAGTCCCGGCGTCGAAGTCTCACCGCTCATTAAGCAACAAGGTCCGTGGTCGTGTGGACAAGACATTCGTGGGATCAAGTTCCTGATCGAGTTTGTTTTCAATATTTGTCACAAATGTCATATCTCCCACAGATTTGTAGATATGTTCCCTACCTTCTAGAGATATTTAGTAATCAAGTTTATTTATCAATATGATAAATGATACAGATCAGATAAACGGTACTCAAGTTAGGAGCAAAAAAGACTAATAAACAGTTTAAGTTTAATGCTTAACAAACAGCAAATGAAATATCAGATTCGGAGGTTCACGGTCGATCAATAGAATAATTCATTTTTCTTAGAAGAACGGAATTTTTTTAGAAGAAATATTTTTTTTTTGCGTAGTATTACAATTTTGGAGTTACCTCTAGAGTTCAACTGCACTTCATTTCCTCCATATCTTTCAAACAATTTTTTGTTCAACATGAATTGAAAAATATATAAATTAACTACGTCCGTCTACGCCACTGACCCATAGTTATAGGAGAGCGGGAGTGCCAGAAGGGAAGGGTGGTTCTCGGAAGAGCGGGGAGGAAGGAAGGGACGACTCTCACCTACCCTTCCCCTTCCCTTTTCTAAGCTGTAGCTAGATCTTGTTAAAATTTTAAATCGAAAAAATCATAATAAAGAAAGAAGCGCCAAACTCAGCGTTAAGACTCTGAGCCAGCAACAAGCCCTGTAGCCTAGTGGGAACACATTCGCCTGGTATGCCGATGTCATGAGTTCAAGTCTCCGACGAGGCGTTGTATTTAGCAAGTGTTTTTTTAGTGTTTCTAACATTGCACTGTGGGCCAGAAATCTCGTTTCTGTCCAATTTCTACAACAGCCTAGCTAGGAAGCTGAAATTTTCGATGAAAGATTGCACTTAACGTACATAATTTAAAAAGCAAAAATATTGATAATCCAATTCAAAGTTGGAAAATATATCAACTTTTTCGATTTTTATTTATGGAAAAAAAAACTTGAAATTGAGTTTGACCCAATTATTAAATAGAAATATATATAAATACCAGATAACTAAGAAAAATGTTTATGTCATGATATGTCTAAAGGTTTTTGAATTATTAACCCAAACAGTAACTGATTTTGTCCACTCTGTCGAGGACTTTCAGTCAATTTGATTACCCTCACCGATTTTTCCATCTATTTTATCTGCTCCTTACATTCAATTCTTAATACAACAAAATGAACATAAATATTGTATTAAAAAATCCAATGTTTTTAATTTATTGCAATTCACTCTCAGGGTTTCTAACACATTAGAATTGGGTTCGTATGAAAATAGTTTACTTTAGAGTGCATGTGCTAAAGCGGTCATATCTATATCTGGCAGTTCCGTGACAGACAGTTTCGTGTGTAAGACAGCTGCCTAAGCATACCATGGCTTTTTTTCTGTTCCCTTTACTTTATAACTCCAAGACAGAGTACTGTTGAATTTTATTCCTAGGTTGGAAGCATGGTCAACATGTTCAATAGGTGTGCCGCTTATAGCACTGGTGATACGGTCGAGACCAAAAAATTCTGAAAGGGTGTAATGGTAGTATAAAAGCGCTGCATGGGTTTGGTCTGATTAGCTGCCGTTTTCTTTTTATTGACCTTTGAACTTTTCAGCTTCAGTGTAGGATTAAAGATTTCATATCTCGTAAGCTATATTGAATTTTGCTTTTGTGTCTTTAGCAAAGTTGTTGCTCTTGGCTTGGCCTACAAAACATTTCTTAGTAGCAAATCAAAAAAATTACTTCTTGGTACTTAAAATTACAAAAGATGTCAAAAAAATCTATTTTTCACAACTTTTTTCAGTTTTTCAACTTTTTCCTGAAATCCTTTACAAATTTGGACAAGTAATGTAGGTAAAAGTTGTTGCTTAGACCAAAAAAACAAACCGTTAGTACGAACACACTTCATTTAAGTACTCTTTGATATAGTAAAAACACCAAAAGCATGAAAAACTGTCAAAAAAATTCGAAAAAAACGAATTTTATCGGTAAAAAGAAAATAAATTAAATTTCTTTAGCTACATTTTTTTAAGTTTGACAATTTTATTGATTTAAGACAAAACAATCGAAATTTTTGATAGTGTCGGCCAATTTCTACCAAAAACTGTACTTTTTCGAGTTTTGGTTAAAATTATTCATCTTTCAGGGTCTTTAACAATATGAAGGACCATTCGAATGAAGTTGGTATGTTCCAACCGATTGTTTACGTTAGTCTATGCTACTTTTTCGTCCTTCATTGCTTGGTCAAATTCGTTATAGTTTTCAAGAAAAAGTTGAAAAACAGTACAAAATGAGGGGAAAACATGATGAATTTACGACATTTTTGCAATTTTGAGTTTAAAGATGTGACTATTTTGACTTGTTACTTAGAAATGTTTTGTAAATTAAGTCAAGAGCAACAACTTCTTTTCAGACGTCAAGGCGAAATTCCAAATAGTTTACGAGATAGGGAGTTACAAGTCCCAATCATATGCTTAAAACTTCAAAGTGCTATAAAAAGAAATCGGCAGCTAACCAGACCAAACCCAGGGAAGGTTTTTGTACTACTATCATATTTTTGGTCTCGACCGTATCAACTTTTTAGTGTTGCACAGTGCAGTTAGTTTAGCCAGCTGACCTGTATCTATCGCTTGTAAATTATAAAGCATTTGGACTTTAAGGTGTTAAGTCCTAGCCCATTTGCAATTGCCCAGTTGTTTATTGCATCTAATTTATTGTTACATTCTCGGAGACAAACATTTACATCTCTTAACGGCCTACTAACATATAATTGAACGTCATAGCATAGATTATATATATCATGATTATAGATTATTATTATTTCATGATAACTGCAATTTTCATGTTATTAACTTCAATCTCTAAACAAGTTTAAGAAGTACTTAACAATCCCCGTTTGAGTTACATTAGGAACCTAATAAGCATTATGTTGGCGTTCCCCTAAAATAATATTGTAAATCAATGAATTCATGATCTTAAGAATTCAACTTTTAACAGCTTTGGTTTTTTTTTAGACAATGCCAAACTGTGTCACAGATATTTCATTATCCGCTTATTCCGCTCGAGACAAAGCCCACGCTCTGGCTCTCTCCCTCCGCCTGCTCCACCGCTTTTGCTTCTCCTTATGCTTTACAGCAATTGCATTTCATGTAGCGACAACGGCTCATTGCAGGAAAGGAAAATACATTTTTTTTTTCAAAATCCTTGTGATTGCAATGAATAATATTTTTAATGCAAATAACCAGAGGACAACAGAGGAGTGAACATGGCAAGAGGAGGATACAAAGACATGACAGTCGCCGCCGCGTTGACAGCCAGCAGGACAACTGTGCAACGACTTTTCTGAGTGCTGAGAGCCAAGTAAGCAGGCACATTTATTCATTTTCTTTTCAATTTCAATTCCCGTCAAGATGACAGCTCCACCACCCCCGTCCCCTCGCCATGCACTGATGAGACCACCCCCCACCGGGGTCCGGTAATGAAATTTTGCTCATTGTTTCAGCTCGGCCCTGGCAATTTTCTACTTATTGGCTGACGTTCTCTGAAACAGATTTCCCCACGAAACCTCGTAGTTTTATGAAGCATACTTTTGGGAGAGCAAAGGGACTTTTGCAAATAAAATAGTAACGAGAGTTAAGCTGAAACTGTCTTGCGGAACCACCCCGAAACTGATTACTCATACTTACGCCTGAATTCGGATTGTATGCGCCATCTTTTGTGTTCATCGGCTTGTCAACATTGTCAGCGTCATCTTCATCATTGCACATCCTCCTCCATTCCATTCTTTTGGTTCAGCTTCCATCATCTGATATTCATTACAAGAAAAGGCGTAACCCAACCAACTGCACTATTTTATGATTATTATTCATGGCAAGTAATTTGTTATCTGTGTGGTCGCTTTACCCATTGTTTTTGCCTTTTTGGCTATTAATGATATTGCACTTTTGTTCAATTTGGGTCAGAATTTCCCTCTTCTCTATGTAATCGCACACAGAAAGAACGGGACGGAGCGAGAGATGGTTTATTTGTTTTATTTTCTGCAACATTGACGATGTAACCTAATTTGTAAAATCTTCTTCCCCCACACACTCCCTCTCCCTGCATCTCTCCTTCTGTGTCTAGTCTTAATTTATGCAAAAATCGACCCTGACTAGGCAACTGCCCATATTTTAGCAATTTAACACAAACACACACACCTACACATAATATGGAAAATGGGCCTCATAACTGCGTACATGTTACATAACTGGCATATTGTATGCAAATACCATAATGAATAGATTTAGTTGGAGGTAAAATTTGACCAGGGTCATTCAATTAGAAGGAAAACAATAAATCAACGGGCGCCTGATCTAATTTCCACATACGCAAATCGATGTGTTATGAATGAAATTTAAATTTAAAAAATAATGCGAATTATTACAATTCCCAATTTACCAGGGAAACAAATCGGTTCTAAGCCAAAATCTTGATAAAAAAACCTATGTTCTTTACATAGGGATAGGTGTACAGCAGCTTTTAAACTCAGCTTATGCTCAAGAAAGATTGTTAAAAATTTGGAGCACACTTTCCTTCTGCCACTTACAAGTGCTAAAATTTAAATGAAGCAATAGTTTCTAATCTAATCATTGTGGTATGCACTGTATGTTATAACCTAAAAAAATGGGGTACTCCAATGTCATGTCACCAAAACAAATTTGGGAAAACAATTCAATTTTGTAAAGCCCTACCAAAATTTTATAACACGTAGAGTAGGGTGTTCCAAAACATAAGGAAAAATTTTTGTTCGCTCTGAGAACTGGTTGAAAAATTCGGTAGATAAAAAAATCATTTGACAAAATTTCAGAATCAGAGATTTTTGGATTTAACCAAGTCTCTGAGAATGCAATAATGTCAAACTTAAATGAAGCACTATTTAGAAACAATGAAGAAAGTTTGGATAATAGACCCCTAACATTTTGAACTAGTTTTTTGAAACACTATTAGAGTTAGATCCACGGTTGCCACTTGAGTATAAAATAATGCACCAAAAAAATTTAAAAAAAGAACCATTTTCATAAAAAAGAGCCAACAATTTTTTCATCCTTATTCATGTTATAATTTCAATATATCTCTTTGTCAATGACGTAAAATCGCACATCCATTTCATTTCTTAAGTGTTCCTAAACATACAAATAAAAATTAAAAATTTTTCTTGTACCTTTTAATTAACTTGTTAACTTTAAAATAACCGACGTCATATCGATTCTTATTTCCAAAACAAATTTCTTCACTTATTCGTGTTATATATTCTTTTATTGATATAATATCTCTTTAATTCCTTTCTTGAAAATTCTTAAAAGTACTGAACATCATTTTTATACCCTGAACTCTTAAAAATAAGTAGAATCAAGTTGTACATACGTAACTGCGAAGCACCCCACCCCTTAGTATATATCGACAGCATCAACAGCCGACGTTTAGCCTCATGTAGCTCTCTCAAGACGTAATATTGAGCCACTTTTGGATAAGTAGGTTCCGGCATACACTGAGATAGCGTGCGCCACCCTTTTTCAATTAAATTTTAAAATAAAGATTTAATAGACCCGTACTTCAGGGTATTCTTCGGGCACTCGACCGACACTCTACTTGTTTGTTTATCTGTTTTCCACAATTGTGTTTGCGACCTTTCTTTTATATTCCCGGAATGTTCCTTTCTCCGTATATTCGTTGCTCTTCGCATCCTCCGGACACACACCATTACTTCTCTTTATTTACTTTCCCCTTTATTCCACTTTGCGGCTCTCCTCTCTCCCTACTCTTGTTTTATGTCTCTTTTTCCCTCCTTTTTTCATCTTATTTTTCTTATCTTTCCTTTTGAAGTTTATGCGCTTTGTATGTTGCTAACCTACGCAAACACATGATAAACCTTAACACGTGAGGTTCAACAGGACAACAATAGACATCGGTGTCAAGACATCTACAATACCTGAGGATCTAGACGTATGGCAACAAAGTCTACAAGGACGACAAGTTAAAACCCGACCCAACTACGACTACAACCGACATCAAACCACCACCAGCACGGGAGCCCACTCGATGACCACACCCGCAAACGACGATGTTGCACATCTCAAGCCAACGACCGGCGAGAGCGACGACTCGCGCTACAGACACTACCCTGCAGTGAGACTCCACGTCACCAGACGACACTTTTTTTTTTAGTTGATGTTTATATTGTTATAAAATTGTGGCCCGGACGGCCGAGAGCAACCAATCGGAGACACGTTCACAACCTACCCGCCACTACTCTATCATGTTTTCTATATTTGAAGTCATTTTTTAGTTTTAGACCACACTAATCTGATATGTATCTACAGAGCTTCACTGATAAAATTCAATCTGTTTCTCAATTTGGTTGTTATCAATCTTATGGTAAAAATATTACCCTCCCCGATCGATGCTCTTATATATCCAACTAATTCCTTAAAGATTTCAATATTAGTCCCATTTTTTACTTTTGCCACTTCTTCCCAAAATATAGAATCTCCTTTTCTTTTGTAACTAGCTCTGTCAACTTTAACACGTCCCATTGGAAATAATTTCAACAGGATCCGATTAACACAAATTCTTCAAGTTTTCACTTAGTGGCATTATTTCAGTTTCTTTGCCCAAATTACGTTGCTGGTGCAATCATAATGAGAGATTTAATACCGTCTCATCTTAAATCAAACCGCTGCATTTCTTTCACAAGCGAAACCTCCCACTGAACCAAAAGCTCGTAAAATATCTCTTACGATACTTACGCGAACATCAATGTGCAAAACTATCGGAAAACACTCGCAAACGATCCGCAAGTAATCACCCGTCGCTCAGTTGGCAGAAAGTTTCGTTCTCGATAGCCCGCAAAAGATCTTGCGAGCCTTTTTCGATAGTTTTTGTGAGCCTCCTACGTAACTTTGCGACTTACTTCACCAATCGATTGCAAGCCTTTTTCGTTATTGATAACTATAATGAGAACGCAAGACAGGCAAACAAAACGTAAGAATAACGGAGCATACAAAAAGGAACGATATTGTTAGTTTCTGTCAAAATCATTTTCTCCCTGTTCACTATCATATTCAGCTGAAGCGATATTGACTAAACTCACCTCTCGTATCACCTTTAAGCTCGAGGTGATAGTTTTACGATACTCTGCTTGACGTTCGCTTCGTGTGCATGGGCTAGTAAAACTCGCGTACCGTTTCCTTTACTTTTAAAGTTGTGCATTTCACTATACACTGGCTATCCATATATGTATTGTTGGGCATTGAGACCAACAAAATTTTGTCATCGCGCCAAAAATAAGATTTAAGTCGCTAACTTAAATATACTAAGTTTCATATTCCGTAAAAATATGTATACATGTAATATGTGCTTTCATACTATAAAATATATTTAAGATATTTAAAACTTTCAATAAGTGTTGACAGCGAAAATATCCAGATCTAATTTAGGAATCGAATAATGTTTCAACTTTTTCGCTTATATAAGAAAAAGAGCCAAAACGAGCCATTTCCAATAAAAAGTGCCAGTGCACCAACAGGATAAAAAACACCTTTTGCAAAAACACCGGCAACGTGGTTAGATCCTACATTTGAGGACGAACTAAAAGAGTGTAAGCTAATTGGCATTGGCCTAACTCTATTTGTTTGCCTAAACTGAACAATCATATCTGGCAGCCAAAATTCTGGGTCACATATGTTTGGAAATGCTACAATGAAATGCTTTTCAATGGATTTAACCCCGAAAAAATGGTTCTTTTAGTTTTGACCATTAAAATATGTTAAATAATTCGCTCGATTTGTAAAATGTCGACCTGAAATTGGGAACATACATTTATATTCGCAATATGTATAATCTCTCAAATTTTAATAAAGATCGGAAAAATTGAGGAGTTACTTTTAGGATTATGCTTAAAACACACAACTTTTGTCATATATTTTGGGCCAGCATATCCTGTCTGGTAAAGTTATGTTAAATTGCTAACATAAATGTTAATGCTATGTTAATTAGTATAAGGGAAGGCTATTGAACATTTATTCCCCTGAGTTACGGGTATTTCGAAGTCGGGGAGGGCCGACTTATATTTGTCCTATGTAATCCTCGGTATAATTTGTATAAAACTAAATAGTGCGCCAGTGGTTCGGGTTATTTAACCTCAAACTACTGGATGTCTATCCATGATAATGTACAATGTCTAGACATTAGACTCCGGCATCCTTTTAAAAACAAATTAGATGAAAAAGGCGACATTTGACTTATACATCTCATAAAGCTTTCCCCACTTAGCGGACACTTCAGCATGAATTGCTTTTCCTGTGTCGCCCACGCATCTGCTTGTCCGCCTGTCTGTCCCAATGGCACCATGTGAAAGCCAACGAATGTGTATTTAATTGTGTCTGGCAAGGATGTCGGATGTCGATGTGATGCAGAGAGAGATGCCCTCACCTCGAAGGCAGCAGCAGCATCAAATGCACTTTGCCCCACTACGTTAACTGACACGACACAGACCGCCCAGCAGTCACAGCTTGGCGCATGGAAGAGTCTGCGGTGTGGCCACCACACCTGCAATTTGAGTCGCGACCGCAGTGCAGCAAAGCCAGGGCTATATGGAATGGCGTGATGGGGTAAGGGGGGGCGCTCACCAAATGAAGTCATAAAGCCTGATTTCGCCTGCACATGCTCATTATCACGTAGCATCATGTCATGTAATCGGGGCACTGATGATAATGACGATGTTAACCAAGTGGAAATGGCATCTTTGCGCCAACTCCCAACTCCTCCCCCCAGACCCGCCAGCATTCTCATTTATTTTCCCCAGCTGCTGTTGCTGCTAAACTTTTTGACCAAAACTGACACTTTCATGAAACAATTTAAAAAGTCATTGTCATCGGCATGCGAATCCTTCGCCAAGTGTCCTGTCAATGGCGTCATTTGTTTTGTTGCCCATTACGGCGATGGTCAGTGGACCGAGAGTTGGGAAAAATAAAATTGTCATCGCTGGAAATGACCAAATGTCCCAGTTAACGGGGCGGTCAGCTCCTTCTTTTAGGAAAACTGCAGCACATTGTTTGTCTCGCTCTCGGTAAATGAAGAGATGCGCGTATTGGTAGTTTTTTCAATCGAAATACACTGTCCGATGGATGAGTTTTGTTGTTGGGTTAAGAAATGAAATGGATAGTAAGTTTGATGGTTTTTAATATTTTGTAAACATTTTTCTACAAACTAGGAATAGCATTAAGTTTTAGTGAAATCGATAAGAAATGTATTAAATACAAAGAAAAGCTTATAGAGCAGTGTTCCCCAGCCATTCACCCCGAATGCTTGCCGAAGTCTTGCGTCACTGAGTGTCACAGAGAAACAGTCACATTGTCGGTCCTCAATTTTAAAGGAACCATTTTATAGAGAATCTGCTTTATATGGGTCAAAGTCCAATAAATATAAATAATTTTTGTAAATTCTTTGGCGACCTTTCTAAAGTTTTATTAGAGGTCCAAAAAAGTTGGGTTTTTTTGAAGGAAGAACCAGTTGGCAATTATGCATTTATTAGCGAAAAGTGTTCTGATGATTTAGCCGGGAGGTTGAGGTTGAGCTCTTTTTGTTGTAAAGGGTGATTTTTTAAGAGCTATAGGAAAGTTTTTAAAAAAAAAAACACATAAAATTCAGAAAAATGCATGAAATCTTTATTTAAATCGATAGTACGGTCCATATAATTTAATGTTTGAAGATTACTTCATGCAAATGAGGCTGCGCCTCAAATGGTCCTCTCGCTTAGTCCAATTTTGGCATACTCTTTCCAACATTTCGGCCGGTATCTCACGAAAAAGTCTTTATGTTGTCTTCCAAGCGTCAGAGCGGTTCAAGACGCTAACGTAGCCCTTCAAAAAGTCTAGCGAACGCCGCCCCCCCCCCCCTCACCATCGCGGCGGGGCAGCACCGCTGTTGAACCCACCCGCAGCAAGCTCTCCAATTTGGCCAAAAAAAAAGTTGGATATCATCTCACGGTAGCGCTCACCATTCACAGTTACGTTACAATTCGCATCATCTTTGAAGAAGTACCGTCCAATGATGCCACCAGCCCATAAACCGCACCAAACTGCGACTTTTTCTGGTTGATATTCACTCCAAAATCGACAATTCTGCTAATTTACGTGCCCATTGAGCCAAAAATGAGCTTCGTCGCTTTCTTAACTTGAACTTTCTTAACAGAGCACGCATTTTGATAATAAAATTCAATAATTTGTAAGCGTTGTTCGTTTGTAAGACGATTCATGCTTAAATTATAGACCAAACTGAAGATGTTTGACAGTGAAACAAAACACGCAACGTGCGTGAGCTGTTTAAACTAGTGTTGCCAAAAAGATAATAGCTAAAAAGTCACCCTTTACAATGCATAAGTGGTTTTCAGTTGTGTACAAACGTTTAGCACCGACTCACTTAATTATGTGACCAAAGTATTCTGTTTCAGAGTTGATTTATTTATTACGCAATGAAAACACCTGGAACAAGCCTAAGAATACTCGTGCCCACCGCTGGACTAGCCCTTTGAAAAATTTCTATGATTCCGCTATTTTGTCTCTCCTGCAGGTCTCTAATGCCGAATGATTACAAAATAGCAGACTCATTTGAAATATGGTTTTAAGCAAGGGGTTTCGAAACAGTCAGATGCGGCTTATGTCTTCAAAATCCATATTTTCCTAAATTGGGGTTCAATTTTTAGCTCCAATGAATTAACATGAAAATTAAAGAATCAAACCTAATTTTTGGTTCCGGTTCCGAAGTGTTATAGTTCAGCTCGTCAAACCTGTTATATAATCTGTTATGTAACCTGTGCTCATAACCTATTAATACTAGGTGTTTATGACCTATGCTGAAGTCTCACATATATTACAGAAACTGTTGTAGGTATATGATAACCTGTTGTAATACATATGTGAGTGAGTTGCGTAGTTCCAATAACAATAATCAGATGTCCATTTGTATATAGCGTATGATGTTCTTTTATTAAAGGAAAGTAAAAAGACAATTTCAACGTGCTTTTAACTCAGCATCTTTTCTTGTGCTAGAGAGGCTAGACTATAAACTTCGTGAGTGACTATGATAGTGATGACAACTTAGAACTATCGATATTACATTTTTAACTTAACATTAACATATTAACTTCGTGACTTCAACACTTTCCCTTGTTAAATTAAAAATTAATAACTATAAAATCATTCAGAAAGGCCTATTTCCTTACACAGTAATTGAAGGCGTGGCCTTGGCAGCGGCTTTGTCATCATATCTGCAAATTGCCTCTCTGTTGATATTTGTAGAACTTGCATTAACCCATCGGTAACCTTTTCTCGGATAAAGAAATGCTTGTTCATGATGTGCTTAGTAGTAAGTAATAACGCCTCCAGCGTATTTGATGATAAGTCCTGATGTCGATCTGCCTGTCTTTGAACATCCCAAAAAGTCTGCATCGCTGTAACATTCCAGAATACCTTTATTCTTGCTATAGTTGTAAACGATACCTCTATTCATGGATCCCGCAATGTAACGAAGTGCCCTCTTCAACTGTACAATGTTCTCCGGAGTTGGATTTTCTAGACTTCTTGATAAAAATCCAACGGTGAAAGCTAAGTCCGGTCCGGTGCCCAACATAAGATACATTAGAGCCCCACCTGCTTGACGATATGGAAAGCGGTTCTCTCTTGCTTTCCCTGATTCAGACGTTTCTGTGCTTTTGTTGATTGGAGTTGAAACTGGCTTGCAATCAACAAATCCAAAACGATCCAATACTTTCTTTGCATATCCTCCTTGGGTTATCTTGATGACACCTTTACCTCTCTCGATTTCAAGTCCAAGAAAATACTTAGCATCCATCTGTTGCTGCAACTAATCCATTGTCCACGTAAATTACAAGAATGATTTTCTTGCCGTTCTGCTCTTTAATATATAGACATGGATCTGCCTCGCTGACCTTGAATCCAAGCTGGTTAGAAAAGCTCCAAATCGTTTATTCCAACACCTTGGTCCTTGCTTGAGTCCATATAAGCTCCTTTTCAGGTGACAAACTCTGCCTGTGCCATCCTTAAAGCCATCCGGTTGACTCATGTAAATGTTTTCTTCTAATTCTCCATAGAGAAATGCAGTTGAAACGTCAAATTGAGTTAAATGCATACCTTCGCTTGCTGCAATACTCAATACTGATCGAATTGTACCCATTTTCGCAACTGGACTAAACGTTTGAGTATAATCGATACCAGGTCTCTGTGCAAATCCTTTTATTACAAGTCTGGCCTTAAACTTCTCAATCGATCCGTCTGCATTCTCCTTCTTGCGAAATACCCATCTGCAGGGCAAAGCCTTTTCGCCTGGTGGCAATGTCTCAAGTACCCATGTGTCATTTTCTTCTAAGGACTTTATCTCGTTTTTCATAGCCTTTTTCCAATCAAGCTTCTCTTTGCTGTTTATAGCTTCTTCAAATGTCTCTGGTTCTAGCTCTATCCCGAATCCCTGTGCCTCCATTATAAAATCACTGAACTTCTGTGGCTTCTTAACTGATCGGCGGTCTCTTAGGAATCTAGGAGAATCAATGACTTCTTCTTCTCCTGTCTCATAGTTTTCTTCACTATCATCTTCTATTAATGTGTCCTCATTTTCGCTTTCATCTGAGTTTGTATCTTCTTCTTCATTCTGTTTGTTTTCTTCTTTCTCTTCAGTCTTGTGAGTATCAATATCTTTGAAAATTAAACTGCTTTTCTTCTCACAGTTGCCAACTCTTTCAATAAACTTTATATCTCTAGACAACACGACCTTGTTTTCTCTTTTATGTAGACTCTGTAGCGTTCTTCGCTATCATACCCAACAAGATATCCTTTTACAGCTTTCTCATCCATTTTGTTTCTCCTTTCTGTTGGAATATGAACATAGCATAATGATCCTATTACGCGAAAGTGTTTAATTCTTGGTAAACGACCCATCCATAGCTCAAAAGGACTAATTCCTGGCACTGAGGATTTTCCTGTTCTATTAAGGGTGTATATAGCAGTGTTAACTAATTCTGCCCATATAGCCTCTGGAAACTCGACTTCTGTATTTGAGTATTTAAATGTTCTTGCCATTTCTACAACTGTTCTATTATCTCTTTCTGTGTGACCATTCTGCTGGGGAGTGTAAGGAACTGTCAACCTCTGCGTGATACCATGTTTCTCTAAAATGTCACGTACCTCTGAATTATCAAACTCTCCTCCATTGTCACTTAGTAGCTGCTTAATCTTGTGACCATTAGTGATGGAGTGCGCAATCATATGGCTTAGCGCAACTTTTGCCTCCGACTTCTGCTTTACTATGTATCCATATCGAAATTTTGTGTAGCTGTCTTTAAACAAAATAAGATATCGCTTTTTCTGAAACGATTCATGGAATGGACCAAGGCATACTAAACAAGGTAGGCTAACTCGCTCTCTCAGAACTCCGAATATTTGTTTCCAAGAGAGCGAGAGCGAAAGAGTAATATATTTCAATACAAAGCCTACTAAGCTACTAAGTAAAACACAAAAAATTCTTCCGCGGAGATGCTTTGCTTACAACAGTTGCTTACTGACTGAAATTTAACAAGTTGTCAAGAGAGCTAGAGAGTGAGGGAGCCTACCTAGTTTAGTATGCCTTGGAATGGACCACATATATCTGCTGTAATCAACTCTCCTGGACTGGTTGATCTCTCTCTGGTCCCAAACAGTAGGCGATGACTCTTTCCATATATACAGGGCTCACATATACTGTTGTCAAGCTTATCTTTGATGCCCAATACTCTGAAGAGCATTTCCTTGACGTGTCTCTTATCTTGATGGCCCCATCTTGCATGGTAAAGCTCTAACATAGACGGCTCTGTGTCTGCAATCTGCACTTCTGGTGTATTTTTGGCTAGGATCGTCGAACTTGACGTACTCCTCTGAGAACCACTTGACGATTCACTGTTAGCTTGCATACTGTTGAAGACGACTCGAAAGTGCTGTTTTCATTTCTGTCTTGAGCTGCGAGCACTGAAAGTAAATTTCTGTTAATATTTGGAACGAACCATACATCTTCTAATGCCAATTCTCTGCCTTGCGATTTAATAATGATGGTTCCTTGTCCAACTGCTGCGAGAGTTTCTTTTTCTGCTGCTTTAATCCAACGCGGGCTGTTGAATTTTCGAAACTCCTTAAAATATAGTGACGATCCTGTAACATGCTTGGTTGCCCCATTGTCGATCCACCACTCTGTCGATTCTGGTTCTGCTGCGTTAATCTCATTATGAATTGAAACAAGAGATACTGTAGGTTCTGCTATGTTGCCCTGTGCAACTTGACCTTGTTTTGCCTTTGGACGACCATCAGCCTTCCACTTCTTGCAATAGCGAACCCAATGACCCTTCTTTTTGCAGTAATGGCAGGTATCCTCTTTGTAGCTGCGATTGCCTTCAAATTTCTTGTTTCCTCTAAGCATAAGTGCCTCCTGCTCTGTATCTTCGCTAGCATCATTTCTTCTCAGGTTTCTCTCAAACATGCACAGCTGCATAGTCAACTCATCAAACGTTTTATCTGTATCCTTGGTTAGAAGCATCCAACTCTGACGAAAATTCTCAAAACTACTGGGTAAGATATGTAAGGTCTTACATACCAATATCAAATCTGGAAGCTGTTGCAAATCTTTTGCATGTAGTCCATTGTTCAGCTTCTGTATATAGCGTATGATGTTCGTTTATTAAAGGAAAGTAAAAAGACAATTTCAACGTGCTTTTAACTCAGCATCTTTTCTTGTGCTAGAGAGGCTAGACTATAAACTTCGTGAGTGACTATGATAGTGATGACAACTTAGAACTATCGATATTACATTTTTAACTTAACATTAACATATTAACTTCGTGACTTCAAAACGAAGCTTATATTTCAGCAAAAGGTTTTGAATTATTTCGATATTAGCAAAGATACTACATACATAGATACTGCATCTCGTACAAACTTTTCTTTTTGGGATCCAATGTCAGCTCCCAAGACAATACGTTTTTGGCTTGACATGTGACATCTATAATATCAATACATTTTTGCTCTCAGCCGTATAGCTAATTTAGAAAACGTTTAGCTAAATTTGATCGACATCGTCCATAAAGTCATCATGGACATACATCTGGTCTGTCGACAACACTTATCAACATCACGATGCAGAATAATATACTAGACACTTTTAGAAGGTATTTTTTGTTTAATATAATTTTTTCTCAACAAATCTTAAAAAAAGAACAGGCAGATTTTGTGCACAGAGCGCTGCTTACATTGTTAAGCATACAGACTTGCCCAAGTGAATTTGTGCACAACAAAGTAAACACCCTTATTAAAATATTTAGCGTTCTCAGAGTGAGAAGAAAATATGGATATATTCATTTTTCAGGTTCGTTTTTATGATCCCCTAAGAGCGACCTATCTAAATTGTCTTGCAAGCGATACCGTGAAAAGAACCTTTGACTTTGTGTTAAGATTTCATATTTTCAAATTTCCTTAATAAGCTTTTTCAAATAGAGAATATTTTACTGGATTGAATAGAAACTAAACAATTTTTCGCTAGGTGAAATGCATTGAGAACTTTAAGCGCTATTTTCAAAAAAAATTTTATTTTCAGCTACAACTGTATTAAAGTTAGTGAGCGACATACGAATCGTCTTTCAAATAAATAATGTTAAAGAGCGGCTTTCCACTTTTCGTTGCACTTGTACAGAAATGGATACAATTATAATATTAATTAATAAGTAGTTTCCTATTCAGAGGTTACAGGGTTTGTCTTGAGAGCATTTTCAGCTTGCACCACTCACTCGGAGACAACTGACCAGCCGCTCGTTCGTTAGCTAGATACGCCCTCTACCGAATCCAGTCGGTGCGCGCAGATTCCGACGTACAGTCGCGGCGGAAGAAAATCAGTCCTATTACTTTCCGGACAAACCCTGTAGTGTGCCCCAACCAATTAATGTGCAGAATCTCTTTGCTAAAACGTAAGCCGGATCCCAAAGATATTCAGTTCCTCCTTCTCTATCTTTATGTTTTCATTGCAGACACAAGGTGGTTTCTACAAGGGTCTTCAGTATTTGCAGCCTAGCTGATGAAAATAGAACAGAGTCCGTACCGGTACAATGTTCAGGTTCTTTTCGGTAACAAAAATAATGCTTTCCGCATACCAATACAAAAAATTAAAAACATAAGATTCGGAACCTATTTCCTGTTTAAATAAGTAAAGGAACTATAGGTACTTTTTCCCTGTGTAAGCCTGTTCCTGAATTCACTTTCCACGTAGAAAATTTTCTGGTTAAGTTTACTTTATTTTTTTTTTCGTCCACAAACTTTCAACTTGTTGTTGGGTTTTGCCAGTGTTTTCTTTCGAATATGGATGGCTAAAGTGACATGGCAATTTCGAAAACAATTTCAAGTTGTGTCAGCGGAGGAGAAGGAGGTGAAGCATGAAAATAAGCAGATCAATCTCCGAAAACCTCTGAAGGACAATAACCTTTAAGTAAATGTTGCTTAAATTCATTATGGCTTCTTAATGATGGAGGGAGAGTGGGCGACTGAGCGCTCCCAGCTGTGCAATTTCCAGGCCAGTAAAAGCCACAGGATTTTATTGAGCGGAAAATTAAAAGCATAAAATTGCATGCTTTAATTTTAAATGCACCAGCGCAGCCACAAAGTGTCGGAGCATATCGCACACAAAGGAAAAGGAAACACAAGGAACGCCAGCGCCAGCACCACCACCCTCAATCTTACTCAGCGCCAGCAATCTCTGCTGTGGACTCACGCGCATACTAAATTCTACTTATTGACAGGCTGCAGTGGAACGTGTTCCGATAAGCGACGAGCACCAGTCTCAGCCCCAACCCCAGTTCCAGGTCCCGTTGAGATATGGCAATTGGAGACCTTTTTGGAAACATGAATCTCTTCCTTTTGACGGGGGTTGTCATGGGGACATGTAAAAGGTAAATTAAGTGGAAAGTGCATAATTGATTGGGAAATTCAAAAATAACAGACGGCGTTGCAGCAGCCATCAACATCGCTACTCTTCCATTTCTCAACACTTTCATCTTCAATTCTCCTCCTCCGACTGCTTAGATGCAGTCACATTAGAAATTCATGAACTGCGTCGCATCGCTTCGCAAACAAAGTTACCAGCAGGAGCAGGAGCAGTGGCAGTAGCAGCTGCAGGGGCGGCAGAGTCAAGAAAAAGAGCATAAGTAATGGGAAAACACAACACAACTTGCACTTTGAAGTTGACTGACGCATAAGGCCAGCCTCATTATCGTGCAGATTATGACACTTGCTGCGAGGAATTTACAATGACATAAATATATATCTGTAATGGAGGGAAGTATGTCGTAGAGGAAAGCTGCTGACGGGCTCAACTGAGTGAGCACTGAGCGATCCCGGCTTACAGCCAGAAACTGTCAATTAACTTTAAAGTTATTTTTGTTTAACTAAATTATTTTAGGAATTGTTCATCATTCACTTACGTTGAAAAAATGTCTTGTCTTTTATTTACACACGGGTTTCTATATACACACGATTTCTGTTTACATTGTCAATACGGCGTCTCTTCATTAATCCGTCTGTCTCGTCTTATAATCTGTTCTCCTCTCAGTCGCTTCAACTACTCACAGTTTGACCCTCGTCTCTGTCTGAAAATTTTTCGATATATACATATGTACATTTGGCGGCTATTTTAAAACAATTCCAAATTTCAATTTCATTCAAATGAATACACCCAATATATTTGCCCCTTACTAAAAAATACTGTTAGAACCAGAAGATTTATAAACCAAAATCAGCCACCAATTCTAGACAAGCTACTTCTTTGCATGGGTATCTCATATTCTGGATGATTGTCCATAATATCAAAGTTCATGATCTTGTAGGTGGACACCAGCCAACGACCTCTGCCACCCTCCGCATTTTCCGAATAGTCACGGCGAAAACGCACAAAGATCTCTGCGAAAACCAATGGATGGAGCAATCGTATTTTCTTAGGATTGGCATAACGCTCTATCAAGTGCTTCATTTCGCGTAGCTCCATAAGCGCGTGAAAGTCATTCGTACGACGCAACGCCACAAAGATCATATCGACAAAGGCAAACCGATGATCATAGTGGCGCAACAGATGCACTTTCATCGGAATGGCACGGCGTATGTGCTTCGACTGAAACCGTAACAAGTCCAGACGACCGTTGTGACCACTGTCCAGCAGATCGTGCTTGATCTGCTTATACCCCATGGGCGTGCAGCAACGCTCGATGCGATTGTGGCTCCGATCTCGTATCATATCGGTGATTACCACCGTCGCCTGTTTGGAGTTGTGCACGAATTTGGACTCCAGAAAGCTCCAGTCCCACAGAAATTTCAGTCTCCATAGATTCCATTTCGTTATTAACCGTTTCCAGGGACTGTATAAGTATATAAGCATGGGTAGGGAGATGTCCTCCGGCTTATCCTCACTGCGTTGAATATCGAATTTAATGTCTAACAGATTCCATGACTTGGAGTGTGGCTCAGGATGGGCATAGCGTCGCTGTGGGATTACTTCCACGGGCAAGCGCTTTTGCTCCCTGGGACATTGTTGATGTTGATGACGTAAAGGCAGCCAGTGGATCAGCAAACGGCTGTATCCAAGCGAAAGCGGATAACAGCCCAATTTAAGCTGCCCTTTCATTGGCATTTTTCCATAATTTCGAAAATTTCGCTTTAAATTTTGTCGACTTTTTGAGGCCAAAAATTTGGGAACTGTTTTACTAAACATTTATATAATTGTTGATTTGTGAGGAAAAGCTAGGCATGGCAATATAAGTGAAATGAATCGATAAATGTGAAATTCAATCCATAATCTCTATAACTGAATCTTGGAATCCAAATAAACTAATATTCTTCACGTAGAACCAGAGATTTTCACTGCATGGGAATATAAACGCAACCAAAATTTAGTTATTGGTCGTGTTAGACACCGCAACCGATATCAAAAATCGTTTCGGTTTTAATCGCAGTTTAGAACAAATGGAGATTGCAAATTGCTAAATTGTATAATCGTCAAAATGAACAAATAAATAAGAGAATTAATGGTTTTGTACTAAGTCGCTAAGTAGCAAGAAAATAATGAAAATGTGTCAAATATCAAACGGGTTATCAATTTCATAGATCTTTTTTCTCGGATATTAAAGATAATTTCAAATTTCTTTAAACTATCATTGTAAAGAACTTAGAGATATCCCCATTCTGGTATTAGCTCTTCCTGAGGCACAAGTACCCAGTCAAAGAGCCAAATACTTAAAAACTCTAATATTATACAGAAAATATCAAGACCCTAAATTTCCATTAGGGCGCGCGCACACTTGCAACTGAAAGATAAACTGTTGGCTAACCGTGATATTTAAGGGGGTATTCTCCATGTGCAACATTTTTTTCGATTTTTCTTTTTGCATTTTTTTATGGCTTGGATATTTGAGAATATCGTCCCAAAAGGATTTTTTGAAATTCAAAATATTTCGTCTACGATAAAACAAGCAATTTTCAAATTACTTCAAGCTTTAAATGCATTTATCTCAAAACCAAGTTTTTCGAACTGGCGGCCATGATACACTAATAGGCATAATTATTTTGACCAAAAAAAAATCTTAAATAAACCATTATATCTTTGAAACAAAAAATCCTAAAATTTTGAAATTTATATCGGATACTGGTATAAAAGTAAGCTTTCAATTAAGCATAAGTAGTACACAATCATCTGCTTAGGTTAGAAAATATAAATCAAAATTTTATTTTGACAAGAGCACGAACAGCACAGAACCCAAATGGTAAAAGAATGATTTTTCTAGACCATTTCCTGCGGGCCTTAGAAATTAAATATCTCTAATGGATTAACTGTAAAATGGACATAAAGATGCAAAAATATGGCATATTTGCGCATTTTCCCAGGAAATTATGTCCTAGAAACGGTATTTTTTTTTAAATTTGTAAATGTCAAGTTCATAACTGTTAAGTAATGATTACTAATCGTAATGATTACATATTTGATTATTTTTTTTTTAAAGGCAAAATAATGATTACAATACGATAATTTTCAGTTTTACACGATTACTAATTGATTACTTTCAGAAATAATCAAAAATAATCGGGATTATTTATCATTTTACACAAGTCGGCAATGGCGTAGAGGTTAAGACCTGTGACTGGAAGTCTAGTGAGTCTAGTCCTATGGGCATGTATTTTTTTTTTTTTTTTTTAAATTTAGAATTTTGAAATAATAAATAATAAACACAGCAAGCAAAATATGTAATCATAATTAAGAGTGTGAGCAGTGGGCACATTGCCAAAAGACGAGCCTTTTTCAAATGTCAAAACGTAGCGAGAAATTCCCATTACGTGGGCACCTACGGGATGCATGTTTGGACCAGCATCATTCACCTGTGCGCCGCTGGGTAAACGATGAAATGAAATGGAGAAACAATACATATTTTGGTTGCCTGTGTTTAATAGCATAATCTGCTACACGTGGGCTAATGCAATTATTTTAAAATTCTAAATTACAAAAAAAAAAAAAAAATACATGCCCACACTGGGACTTCAACCTAGGACTCACTACCTTCAGTCATACGCCTTAACCTCTACGCCATTGCCGACTTGTGTAGGTAGGCAGTTTAGTAGGCAGTTGAGGGCCACAAATCTGGCTATGCCTTTTTTTAAAAATAATCAAAAATAATCAAAAAGAATCTTGTAAAGTAGTCGAATTATTTTTTGATTATTTTTGATTATTTTTGATTATTTTTTGGTAATCCTAAATAATCCCGATTATTTTTGATTATTTCTGAAAGTAATCAATTAGTAATCAAATATTTTTAACCGAGAGGATTATATAATCATTACAATTATTTTTCAAAAATAATGTAATTGATTACTAATCGTAATCGTAATTTAACAGCTATGGTCAAGTTAAAGTACTCAGTTTTATCTGAAAATTGTAGTTCAACCTTTCCTCAGTTTCATAAGATATAAGTTCGTTATCCATCTGCAAAGTATGGCCGATTTGCCTGCAAATTAGTAGCTCAGTACTAAAATTTAAATTTGCCTAAACATTTACAAATTTAAAAAAATACCGTTTCTAGACTAATGTCCTGGGAATGCAAATATGCCATATTTTTGCATCTTTTGTCCATTTACAGTTAATCCTTAGAGATTTTAATTTCTAGGCCAGATTCGGGTTCACGTCTGTCTAACAATTTTTTACATTTGGGGTTCTGTGCTGTTCTGTGCGCTCTTGTCAAAATACTTATGCCAACCCCCATTTGCACATTTTGATTTATATTTTCTAACCTAAGCAGATGATTGTGTACTACTTATGCTTAATTGAAAGCTTACTTTTATACCAGTATCCGATATAAATTTCAAAATTTTAGGATTTTTTGTTTCAAAGATATAATGGTTTATTTAAGATTTTTTTTTGGTCAAAATAATTATGCCTATTAGTGTAGACTTTTAGTTTTTCAATGGCCGCCGTTTTGTCAAAAAAAAAAATCACAAAATTTTGTTCGATGGTCAGATTAAAATGACATCTATACTGATTATAACCCCGTTTTTAGTTATTATGTCACACATCCTGGAGACGTAGAATCATGGCCGCCAGCTCTATACACTCAGAAAAAAGATTTTCCTTAAATTTTAGGAAAATGGATTTTATTACCTAAAATGTGATTTTTAGGCAATAATTTCCTAAAATATAGGGCATTTTACCTAAACAATCTGTTTTTGGCTTATATTTTTTAGGAATCCTTTGCCTTAAAATTATGCCATTTTCCTTAACATTGCATTATTATTTTAAATATAAAAAAATGATAAATAAATATTTACAAAGCCTTTGTTTTCAGTTAAGAATGAATCTATTTTATCTATTCAAGTATTAAAATTACATATAGTTTTTACCATAACATTCTTAATTATTTAATAATATTAAATAATTGTTGCTTCACTCAAAAAATTAGTTTTCTACATTTAAGAAAATCACCCTAGAATCGAAATCGCCCTAAAATTTAGAAAAAATTTTTATCATTAAGTAAAATTTGTCTGAATTTTACAAGTTTTATAAGTTTATTTTAAAAGAACTTTTTAAAAAAACTTTTTAAAATTTAGAAAACTATATTTTTTTTCTAAATTTAAGGGTCAATTTGCTTTATTGCCTCTTCCAATTTTTATGGTAATTTCGCCTTTGATTTTAAAAAAATATTTGTTACAAATTTAGGGTGCTTTGCCCTAAAATTAAGAAAATAAACCCTAATTTTAAGAAATTTTTTCTAAGTCCTTCGACCTTTCTAAAAATGTTTGCGAAATTGCATTGCGCTCTGCTTCCGTTCGGTCTTAACTAAGCCGTCTATGTGATGGCATTTGTTTACATACACTAATGTCCATTGGCAATGCCTGAAGAATATAGATATAATGCACTGATGTATAGTGACCGAATATATATGCTAAAAAGAATATGAGTATATTCCCACAAAATATTCTAAAAAGCATATGAGTACATTCTTTTTTTTCTCTTATATGTGACATTTTTCTATTAAGAAAATAAAGGTGTCTTGGCGTAGATGTAAGGTGTTTGAATACGAGTCTTACGTACCCAGGTTCGAGTCCCAGTAAGGATCAATAGTTTTTTTTATTTTTATTTTATTAAATTCTTTTAATACATTTAAGTTATGCATGTGTTTTTTCTTTCGAGATACTCAAGACATGAAGATTTAAAAAAATATGGTTCAATATACTGGATATACGGGAAATTGGCTTCACAAGAAGAAAATGATAAAAAAAATCTCGGTTGAAAAGGGTAACTCACTGAAAACTGTTTTAAAAATATGATTTCTTTACATATAAATTCAAGAATTGAAGTGTAACTTAGCAGAAAATTAGTGGGGCGAAAAAATAAATCAAAAATGGAGCTTTAAATTTTAAGTAAAATTATTTAAGTAATAGTTTTCTTCTTTTTTTTTTAACAAAACTATTTAGAGTTGCAACGTATAACAATAATTATTTCAATATGTTTCTCTCCTGTCCCACAAAATATTTTTATAAATCTGTTTTTTTGTTGAAATGCCAATGACTTCAGTTTTTTGATTTTAAAAATAATTAAGATGTATAAAAACAAGTAATAAGTTTGGTTACTGAAACTAATTGCATATTAAATTATTGCTTGGCAGATTTCAGGCATGGATTAAACAAAATTTTTTAAAAATTCTTAATATTCCTACCAAGACCTAAACGCTAGATTCAAAGTCCAGAGGGCTATCCATTAGACCATAGAACCGTTTTTTTTAAGTTTTTTCTTCGTCACTTTTGTAGAGGTCTCTGCCTACAATGACAGTTCAAAGATAAATTAAGGATAAATTGGAAAATTTGAAATCCCGCGCTGCTATTAAAACTAAAAAATTCTGATTTTCGTAAAGCTCTCTATAAAATATTCCGAATTTTTGAGTTAAGTTTTGCTAAGAACTTTGCATGAAAAGTGCGGTTTAGTTTTGGTGTTGCGTGTGTGTGTTCAGCCACGCGAGAGAGCACTCAGTTAGCTCGCAGAGCGCTATAGATTAGCTAGCGACGCTCAGGACACTGGAACAGAGTTATTCTGTCCACTAAATATCGTAAGAAAAATTTATTGTTGTTGTTCGAACTGATTTTCCAATATTAAATGGCAATCAAAAATGTTATAGTACAATTTTTTTTAACTTTCATATTTAGTTTTGTTTGTAAAAAATTAATATGTATAAAAAAAAAATTACACCCAGTCTGGGAATCGAACCTGGGTATCTTAGACTCGTAGTCAGAAAGCTAACAGCTGCGCTACGGCACTTATTTTAAATATGCCAAATATGCTAAAGCATATCGCTCACTTACTTCAATACTGGCATAACTCAAAATAATCCATTTTGAGAAAAACACGTTTGAAGTTCTCAATGGATTTAACCTAAAAAAAATGGTTCTATTAGTTTCAACTTAATTAAGTAAAATATTATAAATTTAGAATGCTTATTAATAAACATTGAAAATATGATGTTTTAACTGAAAAACGATGTATGTGTGGTCAATATCGACAGCAGGACAACTGAGATATGACGGTTCTTGCATCAACATGAAAACGAACCTGGAAAATGATATTGCGACATATTCTCATCTCACATGGAAAGTAGAAGAGATAGCAATACGAAAATTTTTGCATAAAATAGTACAGAAGAGCGCGAACATTTCTGCATCATTAAGTCAAAAATCGTATTTTTTGAGTTATGCCAGTATTGAAGTAAGTGAGCGATATATGTCCGGTCTCTACTGATGTAGTATTCGATTAAAGGATTGTATAAAATAAAAGCAATGCTAAAAACACTACAAACAAAAAAAAACAATAAAAAAAGAACCATTTAATGAGAAACAATTATGTTCCTACTGGGATTGGACATTTTCCACTCGACCACGACTCTTGCTTCTTATTGAGTGGCAAATGTAAGTACTTAAGCTCCAAATACGCCACACAAATTCTTAGGTATGATTTGTACTCAAGGTTTTGCTAAATAAAAAAAAACATTAAAAACAAACATTAAAAAAAATATGTATATAAATGAGAAGAAAAAGTATGCTCCTACTGGGACTTGATTACAGGCCTCCACGTTTGCTTAGCAAATGTCATGTCAACTTGACCAACTGTGTATGTACATTATAAACTATGGTTTTGTCGCTAGGTTTTGCTTAAGGTTAATAGTCGAGTGGGCTAAGGCGTTGTCCGAGTGTTCAGTATTTAAGAGAGAGGTCCCGAGTTCAAGTCCCAGTAAAGTAAGTAAAAAAAAATTGTTTATGCGCTTATTTCTAGATTAATTATATATTTATAGAGTAGAAAAAAGTGGGTTGGTGTAAGGAGGTGTGGTGGTTGTAATGGGGGGGAGCATGGTACAAACACAAAAACCGAAGGGCTGGGGGCGCGGGGTGGATCCAAAACCACAACCACAACCACACACGGGTTGGTCTGTGGTCGATCCTACCCTACCTCCCCCTAAAACTTTTTTTAAATCTTTACTGTCAGCTGCTTTTTCCTAATGCCAGCGCTGCCATAACCGCTTGGGAATTTTAAGTCGACCTAACTGCTAAAATTGTGTAAGTTTTTTAGAAAAATATTACCTAAAAAACTAATTTATTGACGAAAATTTAGGCCTTTCTATTACCTAAAAATATAATTTATGGCACTACATTGACTAAAATTTTTGGTCACATATTACCTAAAAATCAAATTTATTGCTTAGAAAACTTTAGGTAATAGAGGCCTGAAATTAAGTCCATATATTCCTTGGTTGTCATTTTAGGTCATATGGACTTAATTTTCGGGTAATATTTAACATTTTTAGGTAATATTTTTTTCTGAGTGTACCTTCTTTTTGGACCCCCCACTTTGACGGCCGAGAACTTTTTGAACAGCTACATGTGTGCGCGCGCTCCTAATGATTAAAATTTTGAAGTAATTTCTAATTTAATATTGTCCGAATTAGCGATAAAACCAAATTATTCTCTTCCGATTTTTAGGAAGTTTTTCCACATTTCTGTAATTTTAAGTACATATGTAAAAATGTATGCCATATCGAGAGCTACATACTCATAATCTAATCAGACTGTTTAAACTTGAGCATGAGACTCGACCACGATCATAACTTTGCGTTAAATATCATATTCACCAGACAACCTAACAAAATAAAATGAATTTTTTTGAAGAGGACGTTGTGTAAACCAACGCACATCATTTATATGCAAGATGGGTCTTACAAGCACTTCTATAGCTAAGTTAGATTTAAGATCTCAACTAATGCAGTACAAATCTAAAACCAAATAATAATTCTACACACAGGCACTAAAAACTTCACAGTGCTATTAAAAGAAAACGGCAGCTATCCAGACCAAGTCCAGACAAAGTTTTTATGCTTAGATTTACCTTTGTTGATTAGTTTGGTCTCGAAGCGACAACTTATGTTTGAGTTCAAAAATATGTCACTGTGACATCAGAAAGCATTTTAAGAACAGTATTGCTACCAAAATACCAAGGTGGAGCCAGGGGCTCCAAAGATCCTCTGGAGGATATATACAGGGGTGCCACAGAATTCACTAGCGATTTGGCTTCTAGCGATTTGCCAAATCGCTCGAATATTTTCGCCATGCCACAGAACTTCGAGCGGTTTCATTTTTATACCCGTTACTCGTAGAGTAAAAAGGGTATACTAAAGTCGTGCAAATGTATGTAACATCAGAAGGAATCATTTCCGACCGTATAAAGTATATATATTCTTGATCAGCATCAACAGCCGAGTCGATATAGCCATGACCGTCTGTCCGTCTGTATGAACACCTAGATCTCAGAGATGGTAAGAGATAAAGGTTTGACATGTATGGGACAAATGCTTCTTTTATCTGCACGCCCCCTCCCGCCCTCGGAATTTGGAAAAAACGTTATATCTCCCACAGTTTTGAAGATATACGATTTGTTCCTTCTAAAGATAGTTAGTTATTAGCAAAATGAATCCGCCAAAGAAATGATTAAGATCGGATAAACGGTTCTCAAGTTATGAGCAAAAAATAGAGGCCAGCTAACTTCGGCTCGACCGAAGTTTATATACCCTTGGAGCTTGATATATGACTGACAGTTTGTATGGCAGCTATACTATATAGTGGTCCGATTTCGACAAGGCTTAATGAAATTGTGTAAAATTATTAAAAACTTATAAATACGAGCGTTGGGAGCGATATTAAAAACAAAAAAGTTTTTCTCACTAAGACTTTTTTTCAGACCTAACTTTTGTATGGCAGCTATACTATATAGTTGTCCGATTTTGACAAGGCTTAATAAAATTGTGTAAAATTATTAAAAACTTATAAATACGAGAGTTGGGAGCGATAACATTAAAAACAAAAAAGTTTTTCTCACTAAGACTTTTTTCAGACCTAACTTTTGTATGGCAGCTATACTATATAGTTGTCCGATTTTGACAAGGCTTGGTGAAATTATGTGAAATCATTCAAAACTTATAAATACGAGCGTTGGGAGCGATAGCATTGAAAGCAAAAAAGTTTTTCTCACTAAAACTAGTTTTTCAACCGATCGTTCCTATGGGAGCTATATGCTATAGTCATCCGATCCGGCCAGTTCCGACAAATGTGCAGCGTATTTGTACCAAAAGACTTCGTGCAAAGTTTGGTTAAGATAGCTTTAAAACTGACGGAGGAGATAGCATAGAAACAGACGGACAGACGAACGGACAGACGGACATGGCTATATCAACTCAGCTCGTCATGCTGATCAAGAATATATATACTTTATGTGGTCGGAGATGCTTCCTTCTATGCGTTACAAACATCCGGACAATTTTAATATACCCTCTCCAAGGGTATAAAAAGTGAACTAAGCCCCCGCTACCACCACTCCCACCCTAAAAAAAAAAAGTTGCATACTTTTCGGATGGTCACCCTAAGGAACGCAGGAACACTGTTAAACATGCTTTTTCATAAGTCGAAGTCGGTTAGAGCCGACTTTAACTTACGCTCTCGTTTTAGCTTGTTCACAAACCCTTTCGAACTTGACTGCGGAGGGTAGACACCCCGCAAGTGAAAACTAAATTAAGCCTTTTCATGTGATTTTTTATTTATGTTTTGAATGTGAGCTATTTGGTAAGTTCTTTTTTAAACAAAACAAACTTATTTTTCTTCAACTGTGTTAAATTTTTTTTATTTCGCACACAAAAAATTCTAATTTTCTGCCCGCCAAAAAAAAAATGATACCTTGCAACTCTAGCTGCAGCACGGTTACGCCAGAACGGCGACCGAAAATGTTAGCAAATGATTTGCTTTTATTAAATAAATGATTCTCGCAGGACAGATGGCAGCCTCCTTGGATCCGCGTTTGATCTTCTTTCTAATTAAGACGATATACATACATACGTAGGCAAGATTAAAGGGTAAACGATGCTGTGCTTAAAAATAACATTGGGCCACGCATTATTCAATTCAAGCAATCGGAGGAAAAGTTGGCCAGATTAAAAGTCAGTTCTTTCCAGGCTGCAGCAGCAGCTTCCCTGTCGCTCATTGCGAGGTTGAGGCCCTTCAGAAAAGCAAAACAAAATTCGCTCTATACATCTGTTTGATGCTCTCCGCTTTATCTTCTTCTTCTAGTTCCAATCCCGTGTGGGACATAGGGCATCAACCACTCCTCTCTTCCAACGTACTCTGTTGTTTGCCGTAGCTTTCAGTTCTCTCCAGGTCTTTCCGATGCTTTCCGCTTCTCTACCAACAGTCCTCCTCCAAGTTTCTTTGGGTCTGCCAGGTGTCCGGCCGAAACCATCCAGTGGGTTCCACTCCATTGCCTTCCTGGCGATATTGCTCTCACTTTTACGCAATGTATGCCCTATCCAGCTCCATTTCATTCTGCGTATTATGGTGTCGACACTCTCCATATTTACGCGTTGTAGTAGCTCGGAGTTTCGTATTCTGTCAGGCCAGAATATACAAAATATCCGACGCAGGCATCGGTTCACGTATGTTTGAAGTTTGGACACTATGGAAGTTGTAATTTTCCAAGTGGAGGAACCGTATAGGAGCACTGGCATTACGTTAGACTTGAAAAGCCTTATTTTGAGCCAGTGTGGATATGATGAGCATCGCCAAACGGCCGACAGCATCCCAAAAGCAGCCTTAGCTTTCTGAAGGCGCGACTCCACATCGAGCTCCGTACCTCCATCCACAGCGACTACGCTGCCCAGGTAGTTGAATTGCTGGACTTGATCAATGGGCTGATCATCCAAAACCAGCGATTGGGATTGTCCGGAACGAAGGCTAAGCGATTTAGTTTTGGAGGTGTTGAATCTGATGGCAGGATCAGTTGTATCGAGTGACGACGCCACAGCAGCAGAAAAATGGAGTGAAGTGAAGGAAATTTACCTGAATGTTAATGACAGCATTATCGGTAAAATCCCTAGAGGTCACCGCCCCTGGATGAGCGAACGGACATGGACTCTAATAAGCCAACGAGCGGAAATCAGGCAGAAATGGCAGAATCCATACTCACAACATCAAGAAACGGCTTTGGAGCAAGAATATCGAGCTAAAGTCCGTGAAATTAAAAGATGCGTGCGCCAGGACAAAAACAGTCGCATCAACAATCTCGCAGAAATAGCAGAAAATGCAGCAGCAAACGGCGACCTGAAAACGGTTTATAAGGCGACCAACGAAATAGCCGATAAGAAGATGAATGCGGAGCGCCCAATCAGGGACACAGATGGTAAATATCTCACGACCGGTACGGACCAAATGAAAAGATGAAGATCCCATTTTGCGATGGTTCTCAACTGTGAGATATCCACGGCCGCATCCCGACTCTTTACCGAATTGCCACTAATTCCAAGTCACCACAGGATAAGGGTGTCAGCGCCCACTAAGGTAGAAATAATTACTGCCATCCAAGCGCTGCCCGACAACAAAGCAGCTGGTATTGATGGCATACCTGCGGAGTTCTTTAAGTGCCAACCAGCAACGGCGGCGGAGTTACTATACCCGGTCATACAACGGGCATGGGAAACTGAGGAGCTCCCCTCGGAATGGTTAGAGGGCATCTTGGTAAAAATTCCCAAAAAGGGCGACCTTCGTGAGTGCGACAACTGGCGCGGGATCTGTGTGCTGCCCACTATTGCAAAGCTCATAGCACGAATTATTTTGGATCGCCTGAGAGACACCATTATGGACACCATAGGCGAAGAGCAAACCGGTTTCAGAAAAGGTTCTTCATGCACGGATCCGCATCCTGATCGAGCAATGCACGGAGTACAGAGCGGACCTTCACATGGCTTTCGTAGACTGCGCGAAGGCCTTCGACAGCGTAAGCAGGGAGTGCATCTGGCAAGGGTTGCAAAGGAGGGGGATACCGGAAAAACTTATATCCCTCATCAGAGCTACATACGACAGCGCCCAGTGCAGAGTGCTTTATGGCGGAAAGCTTTCGCAGCCTTTCCCAGTCCTCAGCGGCGTTCGACAGGGTTGTGCTTTATCTCCCATCCTGTTTATAATGGTGGTTGCAGATGTGTTCTGACCTATTCGTCCAGCACCCAACAACAGCGGGAATCAGGTGGACAATGACAACCACATTGCGGCATCTGGACTATGCGGACGATATATGCCTCCTGGCAAATAGGCTAAGCGACCTGGCAAGTGCGTTAGCCGAACTTGGCACATCATCTAAATCGGCGGGTCTAAAAAAAAAAAAAATCAACACCTCCGCTTTATAATTTATTTTAATTATAAAAATTTCGGAAAAATATTAAAATTTACCAACATTTGAGCGGCTTCTCGTCATTATTTTGGCGTCGGCGTTGCCACTTTGCAAATTGCACAATAATTAAGCAACAGATCAACGCAAAAATTATTGCTAGTAAATCTAATTTTTTTATCTCTGATTTAACACAAAAATCGCTATTGTGTACACTTTTAAAATAAATTCGATTAATTTCGAAATTCAAATGTAAAAAGGTGGCACCACTGAACTACTAGCGATTTGGTGAGTCGAAGTGAATGGCCAATTTCACTAGCGATTTAACTAGCGAATTTACTAGCGATTTAGTAAAATACTTATTTAATAAACTTAACGTGTTAAATGTTCAATTATTTTGATGTAGATTATTCACAAATTGAACACCCTTCAAGAATCTAAAAGGGTTATTTCAATTTAAATGCATTTTAAGTGCTTATTTAAGCAAATCGCCGATTCAAGAGTGAGCGATTTGCAAATCACTCGAAATCAGGCTCTGTGGCAGGGCGAAATCAAATTCGAGCGAATTTAGAGCGAAAGTGATTTCTGTGGCACCCTGATAATTTAATTTAAAAGAATAATTTACCAGATCGGATAAAAAGGAATTGCTTCCCGTTTTAAATCAATAAATTAAAAATTTCTTTGAAATGTTTTTTATCTTCCAATCTGAACAAGTAAGAGCGTTGAGGTCGAGTGCCCCGACAGCAAAATACCCTGTCCCAAGAAATGTGGTTCATATAGCTTTGAATTCCATTTATTTTAAAGTTTATTTCAATAAATGGGCAGGCGCATTTGCATATCTTCGATGTTTTTGCTCGGATCTCATTGTGGTACACAGATTAGAAGATAGATGTTGGTGTAGCTCTGACTGTTTTTCGCGGTTAGAAGAAGATGGAGGAGGAATTTGCCAACCCTGGAGCAAACTTGATCTGGGTACGGTGTACACCTACATAAATGCAAAAATTTGAGGCTATACCTCTTATAGTTTGTGAGATTTACGCGTTTATACAGATAAAAAGACAGATTTTCGCTGTTTAAAGATGGAGGAGGAGGATTTTTCGAAATGTGAAACAAACTCGATGTGGCTACAGTATACACCTACATACATGCCAAAACTTGTGGCTCTATCAATTACAGTCGTTGAGATCGAAGCGTTCATACAGACAGCCAGAAGGACATACAGACAGACGGACATGGCTAAATCAACTCGGCTGTTGATGCTGATCAAGAATATATATACTTTATAGGTTCGGAAATACTTTTTTCTCCCTGTTAAATACATTTGCACAAATTCATGATCCTCTTTTTCCCATTTTTAATGGGAACAGGGTATAAAAATATAGCTCTAAGTACTGTAATACTCAAAAACGAGTGTTTTAGTTGGGCACCACCTTTGTTTAAAGATGGACTGGTTAAGGTTATCCTGAGCGAACGTATGGGAGATAAGGGTAAATGTTTATAATACGCTTCTCTTGACTATGAAATAATGAACTCTTATTAGACTTTTTGGACCAAGAGTCCGACCCGAATACAATCTTTTAGCAATATAATGCCGCCGTACGTACACGTGTCAAGGGCCAGTCCTAAGTGGTTCAGTGAACAGAAAAGCTTCTTAAACTATGAATGAATATTTCCAAATTTAAAGTCTGGCCGGAACGGATTGAATTATGCATGCTTTTGGAACTAAAGAATCAGTTTAATTAGAATGGTGGGTGAAAGCTATATTTTAAAATAAATCCTCGGACTCATTCTGGTCACCTCCACAGCTTTGCTTACATGGTCGACCCTTGGGTCAGTTTCTTTAACTTACATCACAAAATTGTGAATTGAGACATGGCATAATTATATTTTTGTTATGAAAAAATTGGCTGGAACTTCCTGTATTGATCCAAAACACCTGGTGTCCAGCACCACACGCAGCTGGTCAATAATTTGTACATTCCAAAGATTCCCAAAGGGTTAAACGAATTTACCCAACTTAGATGAGCTTAGGAGGAATTCGTTTACCTGTCGAAGAAACATAATCACAAATAATCATTTGTCAAACATTGCTTAATTTCACAAAACTTACTGGTCGAATGACTCAGGTTCTCTTATACCAATATTTTCCAATGTTAACGGTGGGAAAATCTGCCACATTTCCTCAAAGATGTCGGTATAGTCATCATTAAGCTTACGATTCGATGTCACTATTACATTTTCATAATTACGGAATGTACCCTGAAGGGTCCAATTCAGCGAGCCCGTCATCACAAATCCTTTCCGATGCCACAAGCGACAATGTGGACGTCCCTGACTTGCATCTAGCTGAAGTATGCGTTTGCCTGCGTCAACTATGCAAAGTTTGTGATGCATCATTATACATGGCGGAGCCACATGGACTGGCACACCCATGGTCCAGAGATGTTTGAACACAGAACCGCGTAGGTTCAGCATTTCCGAGTCGGCAACAACGCGCACTTTGACTCCACGTAACCAGGCGGCGACTATGGCATCATAAATCGTCCGGTGCGAGAAGGTCAAAAGAGCCAGGTCGATACTAAATTTGGCTTGATTGATGTAAAATACCAAACGTTGGATGCGACAAACATCGCAGAATTTTTTGCGACATCTGAGATTGGCATGAGCGCCCGCCTTTTGGCTCGGCTGCTCATTGAAGACAATTACATCGGATTGATCCAGTACGTTGTAAATTCTCATCCAGAGTAGATACAGCTTATAGTCGCAAATATAAATCAAGGATGTCATGTAGCTCAAAAAACCTTCCCAAACGTGGCAGAAACTGGGTAAAAATGGCAGTTTAGGTTCATAAAGAGCAAAATTAAGCGTAAAACTATAAACTTACAGCAATTGCAGGCATTTGAAAAAAGTTTCTATCGAGCGAAGCATTTTTGAACAGATTAAGCGTGAATTGGCTGAATGTTAAGTCCGGAGCACGTGTGTCAAAATGTGAGTCAATGTAGCGATAAATAGTTAGCGACGAATTGGAACGGTGGAGTGTGAAACACGGGAGCAATTTTGATTATACTCGTTACTCGTAGATTAATAAGAGTGTACTGGAGTCTTTCAAATTTATGAAACAGGCAGAAGAAAACATTTCCCACCCTTTATGATGATCTTTTTCATCACCTAGATTTCAGACACTAGAAAAGCTTGAGCAACCTAATTTGAAATAGATCCTCCTATAGTCTTCACGTAGATTAAGTTTAATTAAAATTGTTTCCACTCCCATTTCAGCCCCCACAATAAAAAATTTACATATATTCGCAGTGTCTATTATTCTTTGACATTTTTATAAAGATCGGATAATAAATAGCCGAGTTATAATAATATTGAATTCTTTTCGGATTCCCCCCTCAGGGACACGGAAAGGCTTTTAAAAATAATTTTTTTCTGACTAACGAGTATATCGAAGTCGGGCAGGACCGGCTTTAAATTACGCTCCCGTTTTTAAATGATTTCTTTGAGGGTATCACTACGGAGTTCGAACCTGCACAATTTTTTGGGTTAAGCTTCCTTTGTCGACAACCTAGGTTCGGTTTCGAATTTTGTTTTTTGCTAGTTCAAAAAACATGTATGGAGGTTAGCAGGCATGCTCTTAACTCCACTTCCACGGCAACCTTTCGAAAATGGAATTGATTCATGTTCTCGCAACACCAAAGCGAAAAGGTTTTTCGTATTGATAAGTAATGCTTGTTAGTCGGTGGAATGAAAAGTAATTGCCAAATACAGATGGTAAATTTTTCTTAATACTGTAATCAATTTAGATATTGCTAGTGAAATTTAATTTAATTTAATTTCTAGTCTTTATTTGATTTATAAAATATTTTTTGTTTAATGTGTGCAGATTTTGGCTGTGCAACGAAAACGAACGAGTTAAACGTAAAAGTCAGCCTCTCTCATTTCGACTGTTCTATTTTTTATCGTTTCGCTTGGAACTCTGGTTTTTCTCTTGGGTATCAAGTGCCATTCTCGCTTGGTCCAGTGGATTACAAAAAGTAAAAGGAGAGCAATTTCATTCGAAATTGAGAACACAAAAACAAAACCGAAGCGGAATTGCGTTCGATTTACTTTTCAAAAAGTAGTGGAATTGAGAACATGCCTGTATAACCAACTTATTCAAATACTCTAATATAATATTCGAGCTTTGTTTAAGTAAAACATGGACAAAACAAATCTAATATAAGGAAAACAGCTTTTGAATCATGTTTGTATAGCAGAAACAGCTAATACAACAACACGATCTTAACATTTTTAAGTTTTTTTTAGAATAATTATTTGCCCATACCATAAAAAACTTGTATGTTTGCATTTAGATATAAGAAAAATGGCAAAGGTAGCATTTTTAACAGCAGAAACAGGAAGTCTGTTGACTCAAAGGCTAAAGAACAACAAATCAGCTGGTGCTCGTGAGCTGCCCTAGCTAATAGTTTATAATGCTCTAAAAGGGTGGGTAATTGTCGGAGTTGCTAATTTGCAAGCATTTCCAATAAACTCTTAGACTAATTTCACCCTGTTAAGCCATAAATCGCAGCCAAACGTCATTGCTGGAAACTCTAGATTGTTATGCAAGTTCCTTATGCAGTTTGTCAATGCAATTAACCTCCTTGAATGCTGCCATTGTTTGCAGTTCATAAACTTGTCAAATCTAATTTCGCATATTGACTACAACAATGAGCCCTAATTGCGCCCACATAAAGGGAATCGGCAACGAAATCGATTCACCTGTGAGCGAGCCGAAAGGAGACACAGTCAGTGCGTACTCGGTCCCGCAGGAGAATTGGAGACATTGATTCAACATCAGTATTCGGGCAATGTGCAATTATAGAAATGCATTAGCAAATGCGAAACATTTGTAACGGCCTCCTCCTTCGCCCAGTTTAAGTTTCCAATGCACTCCGCCTCCTTTACTTCCTTCCACACTTGCCTTGTACTCGTATTTGTTTGTTCATGCGTTCATCCGTGTGTATTTGAGTGTGGGAGTGAGTTCGACTAACGGACGACAAACAATGGCAAATAAGAGACATTCAGACATGCCTTTCCCTCTTCCCTACTTCCCCTGCGATGCCACTAAGCCATAGGCATGTTTACCAACTTATTTCATTTGGGTTAATTGCTTGACAATTGGCCTTAAATGTTGCATTCATGTTAAGTAATTTCTGTGCATTGTCAACTTTAATTATTGCACAAGTTGTTGGCACTGAATATTCAATTTGCCCTTTGAAATGTACAATATTCCGCTTAGGACGAATAGTTTGCTACTGTACTGAATATTTCATTATCAGCCTTGAAAAATCCAAACTTATTTAAAACAGTTTAAAATGCTCTGGATATTCCATTCTCATTTAATTAACAGCAGCACACAAGTCTGTTAGTTTGAATAATTAAGTCAAGATAAAGATAGAGGAAAGGCAGCTTCGGCACCCCCGAAGTTAATATACCCTTGTTAAATGGTAGCTTTAGGATATATTCATCCGATTTATAAGTGGACATAATTAATTCGCTACCATTGAAAACAAAAAAGGTTTACCAACTAGAACTACTTTTTCGACCAATCGTTCCTATGGCAGCTGTAGTCATCCGATTTGGATCAATGTTAACAGAATTATGTACAAGCAGTTAATATTAAGTCCGGTCAATATAGACATTTAAAATAACGAAAATTCCCGGAGAGCCAAATATTGGTGGAGAGCTGGGGCTTACCGTTACAAATTTAGTTTTAAAAGTCCCCATCGATCCTATGTATGCTACATTTGGAACTGTAATAAAACTTCTCTTATAATCGCAGTATCTTTAATTCCTGAAATTTTTTATAAAGATCGGCAATAAATAGCCGAGTTAAAAATGTGTTGCATACTTTTTGGATGTCCAGCAACACAGTCAGTATTGAGTAAAGGGTATATAGAATTTAGAGCCGACTTTAACTAACGCTCTTGTTTTTTGTATAATCAGGGTATATGATACAACTTGATTGTCAAGAATTTAAGGAACATGTCATTGCGGCATTTCTAAGCATCTGGCAACGTTGTTAAATCTACAGTTGCTGCCAAAAATTACACATTTCGCTGAACACAAAATTCCCCTGTGCTAAACCGCTGCAGTTCGTTGGCCAAAACCAAACTTTTTAACTATTTACTGGCCATAAATATTTACTATCATGTTCCAATGTTGACAATTTATCAACAATAAAACTATGCACTGCCACTACTACGAGTATTCCCAGATGCCCCCCACACCCTTTTTTGGACCGAGTAGCTGCTACAAAAATGGAAATATTCCAACAGCACTTTGGCACTCAAATCCCCATGTAATCCCTGCCAGAGCGTTGGTCCACAATGTCAGAAAAGTATCGCAATAAAATATGTTAAGTAAATACGGGAAAAGCATCGAAGAGAGTGGCAGGGGGAGGGAAACTAAACAATAAGCCAAAAAGCACGCTTGATTAAGTTTAACTTCCGGTTTGTTATAAATTGAAGCATTTATGTGGGATTTGTTGGCGAAAAACTGTTTGTGTTTGCCTACAAATGTTTTGTTTTCGGGTTTGTTTGAGAAGATGGCCTCGAAAAATTTGAGACGGACATGTGTGTGCACACACTCTCTGGTAGCTGTCTATTTCCGACGGAAGTGGTGAATAAAACATGAAACGAAATAAAATGACAAGCCCAAGGTAGGGCTCACTTTTAGTGGCCAAAAGTGAACATCCGCTCGGAATTTCTTTCGCCCGCCCTCTCCTGTAGTAAATGGCTAAATTATTCTAGTGGAGCTCGAAATCGAAGTGAGGAACTAAAAATATTATTTGCTGCTTGCCAACATCCTGTCCAGAGGCAAGTGCTGATGATGCAGATGTAGATGTGGAGCATTTAATATCCGTAAATAAAATATTCAATTTCCCCTCTCTGTCATGACAAAGTAGGGAACTGTAGCAGTTCCACCTCAAATGGAGCAGGTCGGGGCCACATCGATTTCACCAAGAAATTCCATTTGAATTTGAAATTTCGAGTTAGAACTTGCCATTAAGCAATTTAGTTAACCTTAACAAATGCTCCGCCATTTCCTTCTATTTAGATAGCTCCGACTCCAACTCCATTACCTTGACTAGAATCACTAGGAACCGCCTGCAGTGCCAACTTAATTGAAGGCAATTATGCGCTTATCAATTTTTTTTGCTTTTATTTATTTATTTTTTTTTGTTTGCTGCTATCACTCGGCCATAATTAAAATGTTTTCAGCACACACACTCCGCCAGACAGGCGGACAACGCATGAATAAGCACCGCCAAAGTGAGGCCAATTAAGACAACTGGACCTGGCCTGGACTCCACCTGTAGCTCTTGTAGGAGAGACGACAAAAAAAGCCCATTAAATCAATTCCGTTGTCAGCTCGCTGACAGTGTCCGCAAAACCCCGCCGGCCAGCAAGCAAAGGAATGCTCAAAAGTCACCGCCAAACCAGACCCATGGACATGCACCGCCGACTCTTCGACAGGGGCCGCTGCTGCTGCCGCTGCCGCTGAGCAATGCCAGCAATTTAACACAGCTCTGAGGACGCCAAGAAATTTCAGCAATTCATTTGACAATGAGAAACGCGTCGAGGTTACGCTCAATCAATCTCGCCAAGAGCCAGCGGATGAGACGAAGACCATTTCGGTGGGAGGGACATCTGGTCAGCAGCGGAAGGTGTCTTCTCTGGGTGGGGGGCTGCATGTCACAACACATATGGCTTCATTCATTTCTTTTGCAAGAGATTGTGAATTATGTTGGAAAATTACTTCATTTGCTTTAATTAAGCCTGAAGTTAGAGAAATTGCAAGATTGGGAAATGAGGGGAAATAGAAACAAATGTTTTATTATTTAAATTTTATTATAAATTCTTTGTGATATTTTTGTGTTTTTAGGAATTGTAGTGATAGAGGATGAATTATTTGTGGGAATTGATTTTTCACAATAGTTCCAACAAATGAGTACTGTCAGCATAATCCTAAGTTCTCCAGACAAAGCCCATGGGCAAGGATCACTTTTGACGTACAAGTTAAATGCTTGTCAATGGCATGCTAATCGCGCGACAAGGCTAGCAAATCGAGATTTCGTCACTTCACTTTAGTTCACAGTGATGTGGAACTGACCTCAAAGAAAATAAATACCTTTAACATTGCATAAAACGGATTTTTTTTAAATTTCTTACTTAATATTCTATCCCTGTTATTCTTGCCCATTCGTATATTTGACCATTATCGTTACCCAAATGTATTGCTGCCTTGCCCGGATAGATATAATTTTAAATTTTCCTCGAGAAACATTACTTCTTAAATCGAGTTAAAGCACAGTACGGAGTACTCAATAAAGCGCTCGCAAACGAATAACTACATATTAAAACGAGAGCGTAAGTTAAAGTCGGCTCTAACCGACTTCGATATACCCGTTACTCATGAAAAAACATGTTTAAAAGTGTTTCTGCGTTCCTTAGGGTGACCATCCGAAAAGTATGCAACTTGTTTTTTAGGGTGGGAGGGGTGAAGCGGGGGGGCTTGGTTTTCTTTATTGCTCATAACTTGAGAACCGTTCATCCGATCTTTATCATTTCTTACGCAAATGGATTCATTTTGCTAATTACTAACTATATCTAGAAGGTACGAGATATAACGTATTTTCCAAATTGCGGGGGCGGTAGGGGGCGTGGCCAAAATTTGAAACAAACTTGATCTGCGTGCAAATAAAAGAAGGATTTGTCCCATACATGTCAAACCTCTATCTCTTACCATCTCTGAGATCTAAGTGTTCAGTGGACGGACAGACGGACATGGCTATATCGACTCGGCTGTTGATGCTGATCAAGAATATATATACTTTATAGGGTCGGAAATGATTCCTTCTGCCTGTTACATACATTTGCACGACTTTAGTATACCCTTTTTACTCTACGAGTAACGGGTATAAAAATCGTTGTAAAACCTTTGACGTCAAACGTTTTAGACTGCCTTCACACTGTTCGACACATGATAGTCTGTAGAGGGGTGCCCAGCAGGGTTCGTAAAATGCTCAAAAGATATTTATCTGCCATGATAATTAACATCAATGAAAACCATTTTTATTTTCACACGTGTTACTAACAATTTTTTTCAGAAGAAAATAAAAAAATTTTTCATGTTATTAACACGAGAATTTTTTCACGCGTGTTACTAACGCGAGTGAAAAAAATTTTTGCTAACATCTGTAAAAAAAAATCCAGAATATTTTTCACACAATATTTTTCTCACACGTGTGAAAAATTTTGAGAAATTTTTTTCATTGCAATTGTATTGGTGTGTATGTGAGACGCGTCGGCTAGCCTGAGCTCAGGCCGAGTACAAACGGGGGTGGGTAAAAGGGACACACTCTTTGTGCGATCGAGCCGATTTGGGTAATGACCTGCCTACAGCAGCACTATGCAGCTGTGACCGCAAATATCCACATTGAGTCCAAACATTCGACTATTAAATAGTAATAGTAATAAGAAATTGTATTAATTGCGAATAAAATTGAAAACAAATTATTTGAAACAATTTTTTAATGTACTCTAAATGAAGATACCAGGTTTGGCTTGAAGACAAAAAATCAATTACATTTTACGCGGCGTCACCAGAAAAGTATCTGTACAATATGCATTTGTCTCTTTTTTAACATGGTTAACTCTTACCTTTTTTGACACCCAGCCCATTGACGGTTAACAGGTAGCTGCGAAAACTGGGGAACGCCAATTTTTATGGCCCTCATAAAAAGGGATATTCCCTCTCGTGCGACTTCATTGCTGACAAAGTTAAAGGTCGAATGTTTTCCTTCAATCTGGATATTTGCGGTCACAGCTGCATAGTGCAGCAGGTCATTACGAAATTCGGAGAGACACACGCAAAAAGTGAGCCTGCCCACCCCCGTCTGTGCTCTGGCTGAGCCACAGTCTCACATACGTCTTGAGGCCAGAGTCAGCGCGTCTCACATACACACCAATACAATTGCAATAAAAAAAATTTCTAAAAATTTTTTTTTACATTTACATATTTTTTACAGATGTTAGCAAAAATTTTTTTCACTCGCGTTAGTAACACGCGTGAAAAAAATTCTCGTGTTAATAACATGAAAAAAATTTATTTTTTCTTCTGTAAAAATTTTTTTGTAACACGTGTGAAAATAAAAATTTTTTACAGTCTGATTTTTTTCTTTGTGTTAATATTGGGCGTGAAAAAAACAAATTTGTGTTATTATACGAACTAGACATTTAAGCCGCCGCGCCACGCCGCCGCCGATTTTTGTCTTTTTTAACGCGCCGCCGCCGAATCACGAAAATATAGGCGCGGCGGCGGCGTTCGGCGCCATAGCATTTTTAGATGCTTTTAAGTAATCGAATAAAAGAATCGATATAGGGTCAGCTCCATCTCCCAACGTCTCATCTCCAGAACATTTCACAGCTGTTGTTCTCGTGTGATAAATTGAAAAACAATATAAAAACTAAATTAAATTCTAGATTCCCATTATCGGATATACTAGTCTGCGCATCATTATTAGATCCTCGAATCAGCTCTCTGGATTGTGTGCTTGACTATTGAGGTAAACAAAATTTAGAAAAACTGATTTTTTTTAAAAAATGTATCCACAACAAGATATTGGTCAGCAGGATAGTTGCGGAGAACCTACATCAGCATGCAAAATTTTATAGCAAGCTCAACGACATTCTAAAAATACAAAAAATAGCAATTTGGAAGCTGAATGCCACCTACTTCTAAGTTTGTCATCATCCCAAGACGTTTTAACATTTTGGAGGAAAAAGGCATCTGCAATGCCATTGTTATCGAAGCTGGCACAAAAGGTGTTGCGTATTCCGGCAACGAGCACACCTAGTGAGCGAGTTTTCTCGATTGCTGGACTTACCAAAACGATCGCAGCTCGCATATAGTGTATATATTCTTGATCAGCATCAACAGCCGAGTCGATATAGCCATGTCCGTCCGTCCGTCTGTCCGTCCGTCCGTCTGTCTGTATGAACACCTAGATCTCAGAGATGGTAAGAGATAGAGGTTTGACATGTATGGGACAAATGCTTCTTTTATCTGCACGCAGATCAAGTTTATTTCAAATTTTGGCCACGCCCCCTCCCGCCCCCGCAATTAAAAAAAAAACGTTATATCTCCTACAGTTTTGAAGATAGAAGATTCGTAACTTCTAAAGATAGTTAGTAATTAGCAAAATGAATCGTTTTCCGAAATGATCAAGATCGGATGAAAGGTTCTCAAGTTATGAGCAAAAAAGTGATACAAGCCCCCCCGCTAAATTTTTTTGTTACTGCGTACGCCGCCGGCCGCCGACAAATTCGACGGCTTATCTGCCGCCGCCGGTTTTTTTGACCCCCTACGCCCCCGCCGACGACCAAGCTATCGGCGTAAGCCTCTAATACGAACCCTGGTGCCCAGAACGAGTTGGGTGAGGTGTGGTCGTTGCTATGCAAATCATACTCGATAGCGCGACAAGCGTTCAGCCGTACGCATTAGCAATTCGTTGTTGCGTTCGAGTTTGCGAGAGACATAGGAGAGAGAGAAGAGAGACACATATGATGTTGTTGTTGCAGGTCAGAGCGCGACAACAACAAAACACAGAGCAGGCATATGATTTGTTTTTGTTTTTTGCTGGCTTACGGCATGCGCAAAATGTATACGCGCAGGCTATTCCTTTGCGTAGAACAACAACACATGCGTGTCTTGCGCAATGGGCATGGGCGCCCCTGGTCTAGTAGTCCTGCTTTTTGTTATATTTTAAATTTGAATAGCTTGTCTAATTCATAGAATTTCATGGGGAAATTCGGGATTGCTAGATGTCATTGGTCATGTGTCGAACAGTGTGAAGGCAGCCTTACGATGTGTACAGAGACAAACGAAACGTCGATCCACACGAACATCGAAATCGAACGTCGAACTCAGAGTTTGTGGATGGTATAAGCAGCAGCGCCCAAAGTAATTGAATTTATTTATTTTGACGCTCAGAAGCAAAAAAAATGGCCGAAATGAAGGATGGGCCTAAGAATAATTTTAAAAGCCTTCATAAGGAAGAACATATTGCGCTGATTAATACCGTATAGGCAAAGATAAGTATTTGGAACCTCACCAAAAAATATAATTTTGATGCAGTTGACATGAAGAGCCTCCAGCAGCAGTCCACAAAGATGTGGAACAATCATGTGCGGGATTAAAGAAACAACAGTAAAACTCTTTTGATTGCACGACACAAGCTTCGTATTGCGGCTGGAGAGAATGTTTCGTTTTGGCACCAAGTGCTGTTCCAACAATTCAAAGAGGCAAGTAATACTGTTGGCGCTCATATAACAGATTTGTCTCGAACTGTTGTGGGAAGGTACGTCCCGAAACGGGATTGACAACTATGCTGACCCCAGTCCTTACCCTCTGAACCAAGCCTGGGGCTTGCGGAGTTTTAAATTGAGCTTCGACGTGGAGTTCTATATCAACAGTTTGCATTTCAAATGGCTATCTGGGAGACTCCGGTCTGCTGGGGGCGCTAGTCGGAAGCCACCAGCCAGGCTCATTGATTCGTATGCACTTTTCAGTGCATGCAGGATACCATGATATTAACGTACCTATTAAACATGCCATTCTGTGTGAAATACATTAGATCTTACAATGTGTCTTCGCATTATCAGAATACTGATAGCGCTGGAAAATTTTCCCATATTTTCCCATTGCTACAAATAAAGCAATTAAGACATTGATATTTTAGATTTTAGAGAGGTTTGCAGCCCTGGCTTAAAACTTCCATAATTAATATCTTTTAAACTATAAAAGTCTCCATCTTTTTGAAAACACAATAATTTTAGTTTTAGGACTATAAAATATGTATACTTAGAATCTATATCATGATGGTTAACACTGATAAAAAATTAATAATATAATTTAGCAAGAACTACTTAATATAAATTAATAATTAATAAATCTATAATATTATGATTTGAATAGATGCATTTAAAACTTTTTAAAAACATTTTTTTTGCAAAACCGCAATTTACGATTGGAAAAGAATGGCCCATATGAATTTGTTCTGGTATATAGAACTCGTTTCTTGTGCTAAAGTTATCTATTCGCAAATTGTTAACACACTTAACTAACTAAGGAGTAATTCAACCAATTTGTTTAACCATTTACTCTGGGGTCAACTTGTGAAACCCAATCTCTATATGTGAAACGCTTTATACTGCTCCTAGAAATTCAATAAGGTTGACATGTGTGGAAATATTGGCGGGCAAAGCGAACCTATGAGAAAATTGATTAAACCCTCTTATAAAACCGAAACCATAGCAACCTTTCACTGTCCCTCTGCTTATCCCACCATTATCTTTTACGTGCTTCATCTCCGCTTTTATTTCCGCACTGCTAATTCGCTTACGAAAAAAGCTGAAAAAAGAGGAAAAAAAGCAATTAAGCGAACTTCTTTTGGCTGCATTTCCGATTTGATTTTGATGCGCTCACTAAAGAGGGGGCGGGCACAGAGCGGGGAACTACTAATACATCATTCACACTTTTCGCACATCATTCTCCACTGAAGAGCCAACTAATTAGTATGCCATTTGTGCTGATGGGAGTCCTTTTCGCATCCCCCCTCCTGCTTATCCTGCCGCTTGCATTCATTGTTTAAGCAGCTTTGGCTGCTGGCAGCTTCGCTCTGTCTAATTAAAACTCGTTTAACAACATTTTCAATTGAGCTTGGTTCAAGAACCTGTTGCCCCAACCGAGTAATCACTTCTCCTTCTTTTTTTTTGTGCACTCCCCCACCCTTAACAAGGTTTCCATTTCTTCCTTTGCTTTCCGTCTGCTGCGGCCGCTTTTTTGCTGATTGTGTAATTTTAATGTAATTCGCTTTTATTGTTTTTTATTCAACGTCCTTGTGTCTGACATTAATTGCAAGTGCAAAAGGGGGGAAGTACAATAATAAATTATATTTGCCAACTTTTTTGCTTTGCTGTTGGGCTGAAAGTATCTGCATTCCTTTTATTGATTCAATTTGACTTGGTTCGGTACTAAGCACCTACAAGTGGCAGGCCATAAATCAAAAATAAATCGGTTTAAGGCAGACCACCGCCTCCCATTCTCTCCCCCGCACACACCCACAAAGAGCAATTAAAGTTTTTCAAGGGCCCCGAACTGCAATTATTATAGGGAGGAGGAGAGGAGAGGGTCAGATGTCCAAACAAAGGATAAAAGGTAATTGAAGCCAGTTGAACACTTCTGCTGGTGGGGGGAGATTCTGGCCTATAAGAATAATTTATGGAACTGCCTGGGGGAGAAGGAGTTAAGGGTAGGAACTACATCAGCGACAGAAATATAGTGATCTGCTGCAGCAGGCTATCCAGATTTAAAGTCGCATCAGACCTTCCTTTAACACATTTTCGCATCTTAACATTGTTTCGTAGACAAACTAAGTTAAACTAATCAAAATGTCGGTTCGTCCAGACGCATAAAAATACATGGTAAAGTATTTTGGCAGGCTAAGTCTGGGAAAAGGGGAGGGGCAGGCGGGCGTCGTAACGATGGCGTCGGAAAAACTGCAGACAAACACGAAAACGTTGAGTTCATCAAAAGGGGATTTTGAAATACAAATGAATTTTCGGCACCAGCACCAGCAAAGCGGCAGCTCTCCTCAAATAAACACCCACCAGGCGGGTGGGTGCTGGTGCACCAGCCCTCGCAATCAGACCAAAAAAATGAAACACTTGCCTATGTGCGGCGCCATTGGAGAGAGAGTAAAAAAAGACTTTTGCTTACTCTGCGAGAAATGCCAATCAACCCTTTCTCTTGGCCCGGCCAAGTGGAGGAGGCTCTGTCTCTGTCAACAGCAGCGGGCCGTAAAACCGTCGACTCATTTGTATGTATTTCCCTCGCCCACGTCGTCGTCGTCTTCCCCTTTTGGTTGTTGTAATTTTCCAAATCATTTCAGCGATTCTCTGGGCCAACTTTTCAAACGTTTAACTAGCCTGCGCGACCCACCGAGTGAGAGGCAGCGATGCGGATTTAAAAGTTTTAAATAACTTTTATGTATCTCATTACTCAGAAGTGACAAGGAAACCGAGACGACGGCGACGACGACCCATCTGAGCCCTGAGCTCTGAAAATAATCACAATAAAATCGCATAATTCAATTACAAGCCTCGTTAAGCCGGCTCAAGCGATTTTCTCACACTATGTTGGCGCACTCTTCCCCTCTGAACTATAGAGAGAAAAGCAACAATAGCAAAATAGACAAAGAACTGAGCAAATAAGTAGTATTTACTGATTTTAGCAGATGGACGGACGAATAGTGATTTGTGTCTGGCTTAGGGCCGACGATTATCGCTTATATCGGAACAGAAAAAACAAAAGCAAAAGCAGAGCGAGAAGGAAAGAGTTGGGAAGTGCGGAGTATTAGGCCCAAAGGCTGGATAAGCTAGTTCGTAGAGGGAAGCAGGCAGTATACAATAAGCTTAGAAGTCACTTGAAGCTTGAATTGAAACTCATTTTGATATAGGAGATATCACATTGCTGAATGTCAGATAAACCGACTGATTTAGTTCAAGAACGATCTCTTAATGAGATGGCCCAGTTAACCTTCTTTGGGTGCCTGGACACTGCAACATTGAAGGCAACGAGATGGCTGACCACCTCGCCAGGCTTGGCACTACAACCCAGCTCCTACCGGATAAGAGCAGGGTGCCGCTTGCGACCTTTAAGCTTCAAACATAGGACACAACATATCAAGTTACAATGGATCGATGGCAAACGACTCACACATGTGAAGTATCCAAGCTTACATGGCCTACTCTTAGCATCAAAAAATCTAGGGCGTTACTCGGTCAAGAAAGAGCAAACATTTCCCTTTTAGTAGGAGCCATTACTGGACACTTGCCTTATAGGAAGACACGCCGCTAGACTCGGCGTCGGACACAACGACTTCTGTAGAAGTTGCAAGTCCGTGGATGAGGAGGAGAGTGTATAACACCTCCTTTGTTATTATCCAGCCCTCAGTAGAAGACGACTCACAACTTTGGGGTGACCACTCCTAACCGATCTGTCAGACATTTCTGAAATAGAAATTAACTTACTACTTAAATTCGTACTACTTTCTAAATGGTTTAACGGGGAAGAACCTCCCTCTACGATCACAGCCTTCATTGGCCAAAGTGAAGATATGGGAATCTCCCATTTCAACCATTGCAACCTAACCTAACCTAACCTAGTTCAAGATACCATTGAAAAAGTTTTTTATTGGCCTTAGTTCAGTTCGGTCTGGCTTATGGAGTGCTTCAGTTGGAAATTGGAAAATTATACTCCATTCCGTGACCCATATATCAAAGCATTATCCCTATTTATAATTATTAAAACATTTCCTCCAAAAATCGTACAACAACCTTTTACCAAATGGCTGCCATGTGCCTTCCTTTGGCAACGCATCTCTAGCAACTTATTTATCGCATTGGGAGAAATTTTCCACTTAGCGCGCTTATGACATTGCAAACAAAATGCGATCTCAAATTTATAAGTTCGGCTAATCGGATGACTATAGCATACAGCTGAAAAAAAAACTTTTTGCTCTTCAATGCTATCTATGAACTCTCGTATTTATAGTATTTCGCAAAATTAGACACACACAAGATTCTGTATAAATAAAATGTATATACACTGCCTTATCAAATATTAGGTCACTCTCAAATTACTGTTAAGTCACTGTTTAGTCACTGTTAAAACACTTTAAGGAACTGTAAAGTCACTGTTAAGTCACTGTTAAGTTACTGTTAATTAACTATTAAGTCACTGTTAAGTCGCTGTTAAGTCGCCGTTAAGTCACTGTTAAGTTACTGTTAAGTCAGTTACTGTTAAGTCACTGTTAAGTCACTGTTAAGTCACCGTTAAGTCACCGTTAAGTCACTGTTAAGTCACTGTTAAGACACTGTTAAGTCACTGTTAAGTCACTTTTAGTCACTGTTAAGTCACTGTTAAGTCACTGTTAAGTCGACTGTTAAGTCAGTCACTGTTAAGTCACTGTTAAGTCACTGTTAAGTCACTGTTAAGTCACTGTTAAGTCACTGTTAAGTCACTGTTAAGTCACTGTTAAGTCACTGTTAATTCACTATTAAGTCACTGTTAAGTCGCTGTTAAGTCGCCGTTAAGTCACTGTTAAGTTACTGTTAAGTCACTGTTAAGTTACTGTTAAGTCACTGTTAAGTCACTGTTAAGTCACTGTTAAGTCACTGTTAAGTCACTGTTAGGTCACTGTTAAGTCGCTGTTAAGTCACTGTTAAGTCACTGTTAAGTCACTGTTAAGTCACTGTTAAGTCACTGTTAAGTCACTGTTAAGTCACTATTACGTCACTGTTAAGTCACTGTTAAGTCACTGTTAAGTCACTGTTAAGTCGCTGTTAAGTCACTGTTAGGTCGCTGTTAAGTCGCTGTCAAACAAAGAAAATTATAGTTAGCACAGTATAGCATAGCACAGAATTCACAACTTGACCTTAATGCAGCCACTCTTTGCACCCCCAATCCCCGCATACCCACCATACCCCACCCGACCAACCCCAGATCCCCACACGATCCCCACCAGATCACCGCGAGATCTCCACCAGAGGCCCACCAGATCCCCACCAGATCCCTACCAGATCCCCACCAGATCACCACCTGATCCCCACCAGATCACCACCTGATCCCCACCAGATCCCCACCAGATCCCCACCTGATCCCCACTAGATCCCCATCAGATCACCACAAGATCCCCACCTGATCCCCACCAGATCTCCACCTGATCCCCACCAGATCACCACCTGATCCCCACCTGGTTCCCATCAGATTCCCACCAGATCTCCACCAGATCCCCACCAGATCCCTTCCCAATCCCCACCAGATCCCTACACACACCAGATCCCCACCAGATCCCCACCTGATCCCCACTAGATCCCCATCAGATCACCACAAGATCCCCACCTGATCCCCACCAGATCTCCACCTGATCCCCACCAGATCACCACCTGATCCCCACCTGGTTCCCATTAGATTCCCACCAGATCTCCTCCAGATCCACACCAGATCCCAACCAGATCCCCACCAGATCACCCGGATCCCCACCAGATCACCACCTGATCCCCATCAGATCCCCACCAGATCCCCACCTGATCCCCACCAGATCACCACCTGATCCCCACCAGATCACCACCTGATCCCCACCAGATCCCCACCAGATCCCCACCCGATCCCCACCAGATCCCCACCAGATCCCCATCAGATCACCACAAGATCCCCACCTGATCTCCACCAGATCCCCACCTGATCGCCACTAGATCCCCACCTATTTCCACCAGATCCCCACTAGATCCCCACCAGATCTCCACCTGATCCCCACCAGATCACCACCAGATCCCTTCCCAATCACCATCAGATCCCTACCTGATCCACACCAGATCCCCACCAGATCCCCACCTGATCCCCACTAGATCCCCATCAGATCACCACAAGATCCCCACCTGATCCCCACCAGATCTCCACCTGATCCCCACCAGATCACCACCTGATCCCCACCTGGTTCCCATTAGATTCCCACCAGATCTCCTCCAGATCCACACCAGATCCCAACCAGATCCCCACCAGATCACCACCGGATCCCCACCAGATCACCACCTGATCCCCACCAGATCCCCACCAGATCCCCACCTGATCCCCACCAGATCACCACCTGATCCCCACCAGATCACCACCAGATCCCCACCCGATCCCCACCAGATCCCCACCAGATCCCCACCAGATCCCCACCCGATCCCCACCAGATCCCCACCAGATCCCCATCAGATCACCACAAGATCCCCACCTGATCTCCACCAGATCCCCACCTGATCGCCACCAGATCCCCACCTATTTCCACCAGATCACCACCTGATCCCCACCTGGTTCCCATCAGATTCCCACCAGATCTCCACCAGATCCCCACCAGATCCCTTCCCAATCCCCACCAGATCCCTACCAGATCCACACCAGATCCCCACCAGATCACCGCAAGATCTCCACCAGATCCCCACCAGATCACCACCAGATCACCACCTGATCCCCACCAGATCCCCACCGATCCCCACCAGATCCCCACCTGATCCCCACCTGATCCCCACCAGATCACCACCTGATCCCCACCAGATCCCCACCCGATCCCCACCAGATCCCCACCAGATCCCCACCTGATCCCCACCAGATCCCCACCAGATCCCCACCTGATCCCCACCAGATCACCACCTGATCCCCACCAGATCACCACCTGATCCCCACCAGATCACCACCTGATCCCCACCAGATCCCCACCTGATCCCCACCAGATCACCACCTGATCCCCACCAGATCCCCACCTGATCCCCACCAGATCACCACCTGATCCCCCACCAGATCACCACCTGATCCCCACCAGATCCCCACCAGATCCCCACCAGATCCCCACCCGATCCCCACCAGATCCCCACCAGATCCCCATCAGATCACCACAAGATCCCCACCTGATCCCCACCAGATCCCCACCTGATCGCCACTAGATCCCCACCGGATTTCCATAAGATCCCCACCAGATCTCCACCTGATCCATACCAGATCACCACCTGATCCCCACCTGGTTCCCATCAGATTCCCACCAGATCTCCACCAGATCTCCACCAGATCCCCACCAGATCCAAACCTGAGCTCACAAGGTCCCTACCAGATAACTACCACATGACCACCAGAACCAAACCAGATCAGCTCCAAATCCGCGCCAGATCCTCACCAAATCTTCACCTGATCCCCACCAGGTCTCTACCAAATACCCATCACTTCCCCCCACTTCCACCTCACACTAACCAACTCCACACACAACCCACCTGCCACTACGCGGTAATGGTAAAAGCTGCTGATTTTGCAAATACAAAATACAAAACACAAAATCAAAGACATACCCCCAAAGAATCTGTCGCAAAGACATACCCCCAAAGAATCTGTCGCAAAGACAAAATTTTTCAAGATTCACTCCCCCAGTCAGACCCCCCGTAAAAATCTAAAAGTCTTGATAAGAAAAAAGATTTGTTTTCACTGCTATCCCTCCCAAACTTGTTTCTGATTGATGTTACATGATACCACACAATTATGCAAAGTTTGATTCAAATCGGATGACTATAGCATATAGCTGCCACAGGAACGAAAGGCCGAAAAAGTAGTTCTAGTGAGAAAACCTTTTTTTTCAGTTATGAATATTTTGATGAATATATTGTATAGCTGCCATATAACAAACTGGCAGGCATATTGCATGCTCCAAGGGTATATAAACTTCTGTCGAGCCGATCTTAACTTCCATTTTTTTTTGTATTAAGGGTTCATTCCTTTTTTGATAGTGCCAACATATACTTTATTGCATAAAATGGTAAAAAATTATATTTGTGGTGATCGGGCAAGTCTATCGGACAACTTGGGAATGTATACCACGGACTTGTATATTTAAAGAGCTATCAGCTGTGCTCCGGCTTTCACTTACGGTACGAATTCAATTTTAAGTGCTCCCAAATTCGCAACTTTTTGTTATCGATTCTGTTTCATTCCCAATTCGTTTTGCAGCACTTCCCGTGGCAGAAGCAGCAGTATCGAAAACTTATCGGTTATCGCCTCAGCCAAATTGCTATTTCTTGTTGTCAAAAGCTGTTTTGCTGCTTGCGAAAATTTGGGAGGGTTAGTAAAAAAATGGTTTAAGACAAAAGTTTAACACAAATTGTATAAGAGAGTCCACGAAAACCATTTCAAATAATCACAGAAAATTAAAAAAAAAGAGTGTGTGTCATGAGACGCACGGTACGAGCGAAGCTCTTTACGATGAATCCGATTTAAGTAATGGAAAAAGACACATTTGGATTCTGTATAAATAAATGTTAAATTATCAAATATTAGGTCACTCTCAAATTACTGTTAAGTCACTGTTTAGTCACTGTTAAAACACTTTAAGGAACTGTAAAGTCACTGTTAAGTCACTGTTAAGTTACTGTTAATTAACTATTAAGTCACTGTTAAGTAGCTGTTAAGTCGCCGTTAAGTCACTGTTAAGTTACTGTTAAGTCACTGTTAAGTCACTGTTAAGTCACTGTTAAGTCACTGTTAAGTCACTGTTAAGTCACCGTTAAGTCACTGTTAAGTCACTGTTAAGACACTGTTAAGTCACTGTTAAGTCACTGTTAAGTCACTGTTAAGTCACTGTTAAGTCACTGTTAAGTCACTGTTAAGTCACTGTTAAGTCGCTGTTAAGTCACTGTTAAGTCACTGTTAAGTCACTGTTAAGTCACTGTTAAGTCACTGTTAAGTCACTGTTAAGTCACTGTTAAGTCACTGTTAATTCACTATTAAGTCACTGTTAAGTCGCTGTTAAGTCGCCGTTAAGTCACTGTTAAGTTACTGTTAAGTCACTGTTAAGTCACTGTTAAGTCACTGTTAGGTCACTGTTAAGTCGCTGTTAAGTCACTGTTAAGTCACTGTTAAGTCACTGTTAAGTCACTGTTAAGTCACTGTTAAGTCACTGTTAAGTCACTGTTAAGTCACTATTACGTCACTGTTAAGTCACTGTTAAGTCACTGTTAAGTAACTGTTAAGTCGCTGTTAAGTCACTGTTAGGTCGCTGTTAAGTCGCTGTCAAACAAAGAAAATTATAGTTAGCACAGTATAGCATAGCACAGAATTCACAACTTGACCTTAATGCAGCCACTCTTTGCACCCCCAATCCCCGCATACCCACCATACCCCACCCGACCAACCCCAGATCCCCACACGATCCCCACCAGATCACCGCGAGATCTCCACCAGAGGCCCACCAGATCCCCACCAGATCCCTACCAGATCCCCACCAGATCACCACCTGATCCCCACCAGATCACCACCTGATCCCCACCAGATCCCCACCAGATCCCCACCTGATCCCCACTAGATCCCCATCAGATCACCACAAGATCCCCACCTGATCCCCACCCCACCTGATCCCCACCAGATCACCACCTGATCCCCACCTGGTTCCCATCAGATTCCCACCAGATCCCCACCCGATCCCCACCAGATCCCCACCTGATCCCCACCTGATCCCCACCAGATCACCACCTGATCCCCACCAGATCCCCACCCGATCCCCACCAGATCCCCACCAGATCCCCACCTGATCCCCACCAGATCCCCACCAGATCCCCACCTGATCCCCACCAGATCCCCCCCCCACAAACCACCACCCCCCCCCAACCACCCCCCAACCCCACCCCACCCCCACACCCCCCCAAAAACCACCTACCCCCACCACCAACCCACCCCCCCCACCACACCCCCACCCCACCCCCACCATAACACCACCCCAACCCCACCACAACCCCACCCCCACCCCCCCCCCCCCCCCCCCCCCCCCCACCCAACCCCCCCCACACCCCCCCCCCCCCCCCCACATGTCCCCACGAATCCCACCAAACACCCCCCCCCCCCCCCAAATCAAACCCATGAGAAGGCAGTACTTGTCTCCAAAGACATTTCCCATTTTCACCAATTTTAATATCAGAACTCCTCAGCTTCTGCCGTAAAATCTTGAGTCTCGTGACATTTCCCATTTACTTTTAATTTCAGGGACTCATAAGTCGCCGTTTTTAAGTCGGCGAAGTTTTGCGATTTGCGAACTTCGGAGCACCTTGCGAAAGCGAAAATGGGAGCATGGCTGTATATCTACTTTTGTTGATTATTGCTTTTCCTGAGTTTTAAACAGTGTAGGAATAGTGGTACTAAAGAAGTCATTGCTTTTGAGGATCCTGAAAATATGTTTTTTTTCTTCATCTTCTTCCTTATTGGCCATCACAAACGTTTGACGGTTTCGGCCTCTGCAATTAATGCTCTCCAGTCGCTTCTGCTCTATGCAAGCTGGCACCATTTGCTCACACCAAGCTTGGCAATATCTTGCCGCACCTGGTCTTCCCATTTTAGTGGTGGTTTCGCCCTCCAGCCGCCTCCATAGTCAGCCGCCTTCGGTTGATACGCCTTTTTTCCTGGAGCTTCTTCGTCCATCCTGGTGACATGTCCTAACCAGCGCAAGTCCCTAATCCTCCGAAGAATTTTTCGTTCAAACACGCCAATCGACGCTTCATCCGCTGCTGTCATTGCCTATGCTTCTGCGCCGTATTGCACGACTGGTATGATAAGCGACTTGTGTAGGGCTATTTTCGTTCTTCGAGTGAGGTCTCTGCTCTTGAACTCCTTATTAATTCCGTAGTAGCATCCGTTTGCAAAAGTGATTCTTCGTCAAATTTCCAGACTGATGTTGTTGTCTCAGGTTATCGTCGTTCCGAGGTAGACAAAATCCTCTACAACTTTAAAGTTGTACTCTCCCATTGTAACAGATTGTCCAAGACTCGTAGACTTCTGTTTCGAGGATACTAGGTATTTCGTCTTGTCTTCGTTTACCGCTAAACCCATTAGTTCAGACTGCTTCTCAATCTCTGAAAACGCCCTGCTTACCGCCCGTTCGGTTTTGCCGATAATGTCAATATAATCGGCATATGCGCGTTGCATTAAATCTTTATGAATAAATGTGCCCTTTCTGTTGGCACGTGGGCACTGGCGCAATATATAATCCATCAGCAGATTATAGAAGTCGTACGATAAGGTATCGCCCTGCCTAAAACCTCTTTTGGTATCAAATGGTTCGGAGAGGTTCTTTCCTATTTTGACGGAGCTTTGCGTACTTCTCAACGTCATCATGCAAAGTCGAACGTACTTTGCTGGAATACCTAAAGTAGACAGGGCTTTGAAGAAGCTTGACCTTATCGGTGTGTCGAAGGCTGATTTATAATCAACAGAAAGGTGAATTGTTTTGATGCCTCTCTTGTAAGTCTTTTACAGGATTGGTCGTAATGTGAAAATCTGGTCTCTGGTGGATTTATCAGGTCTAAAGCCACACTGATAAGGTCCAATCAGTGTATCAATGTTTATTTTTAGACGTTCACAAATAATGCGGGACAGAATTCGATATGCGATGGGTAGGAGACTGATCCCGCGGTAGTTGGCGCAAATTGCAGGGTTTACTTTTTTTAAGATTGGGCAAAGAACACTTAGGTTCCAATCGTCGGGCATGCTTTCGTCAACCCATATACGGCAGAGAAGTTGGTGCATGCACCTTACCAATTCTTCACCTCCAGCCTTGAACAATTCAGCGGTCAGCTCTTTGTATGGCTAAACAGACTTCCTGTTGGGTCGGCGGATCTATCTCTGTGTTGTCGATTGGTGGCATCGCTACTTATCTAGAGGCGACATCATGTTCGTCATCACTCGGAGTATCCGAGTATCTCCTTGGCAACCGTACTCATGGAGTATGATATACGATTTCACTGTTCGCACATATCGGAAGGGAATGGCGGGGTTTCCCTGAGCAGTTGGGCGAGTTTAGCTGTGTAGGCTTCCGAGGTCCGTGAAGCATGTGCCACGCTGAGCCGTGTCCGTACCTTGACTGCGACAAGGCAATGCTCCGAGTCTATATAGGCTCCGCGAACCGCGCGCATATCTAGTACACTTGATGAATGCTTTCCGTCGATCACAACGTGATCAATCTGGTTTCGAGTTCGTTGATCTGGGAACTTCCAGGTCGCCTAATGGATGTCTCTATGTTCAAATCTGGTACTACTTACGACCATGTTCCGGCCCGCAGCGAAGTCTATTAGCCTCTCTCCGTTACCAGAGGTTGTTTCATGAAGGCTAAAGCGTCCGACTGTCGATCCAAAAACTCCTTCTCTCCCGATTTTCGCGTTAAAATCGCCTAGCACGATCTATATGTCGTGGTCGGGGCAGCGCTCATATAGTTGTTCCAGGCGCTCATAGAATTCGTCTTTTATCGGGTCTTTCTTGTCTTCTGTTGGCGCGTGAGCACAGATAAGACTAATATTAATATATTTTGCCTTAAGTCTGAGCATGGCTAGCCGTTCATCAACTGGTGTGAAGCTGATGGCAGAGCGACGCAGTCTATCACTCACTGCAAAGCCGCACCCAAACTCGTGCTTGGAAGCATGCCCGCTGAGGTAGACCTCCCAGGGGCATTATTATCTTGCTCGACATCTTAACGACCGATAAATACTGTCTGGGGTCGATTGATGTGACTCCTGGTCTCTTACCCTTTACCAATATTTGTAGTGAGTGGCGGGACGTAATTTTCTTGTGACTTGTACGACGGTAATGGATAAAGAATATGATCGTTTGTTTTGTTATTCTGATTTCTAAAACAAAACTTCGTTACGTTTTCTCGTGTTGTTTCTAAATTTACAAAGGATTGTGTAGTTCGGTTTTTTTCGTTTTGCTTGCTGCTCTTTCTGCTCGACGGTGTGTTTGTTGCTTCTTTCTGGTTGGCAAGTATTAAAAGTGTTATTAAACAAGACTTATATACTACCTAGTCTATCACCAATATATTTTGGCTTTTAGGCTTATCAAAAAATTACAAATTAATTGTGTTGTCGGAAAACGCTTAAGTGCACAGAACAAGGTACCAGAAACCAAAGGACATTGATTTCTTCGATTGCTAACTGCTCTGGTCCAAAGTTGGATTTTATTTGTAAGCCTGTGTTAAAATTTACTAACCCTTTTTTTGCCGGACGCTTGTGGCAATTGGACACACTGTCAGATTAGGTTAATTTCGGTCATTGAGCTGGCTCGACAACGGCAACAAAAGGTACAAAACACGGCGGAAATTCTACGGCTTGTTGTGGATACTGTTAATTGTTCTTTGTGATGAAAACAATTTTGTCGTGCATTTTTCCACCTGAAAATATTTTGGCCTGTTATTTTGCCTATGTTGGCGTCGTAAGCTCATAAAAGCGAAGCCAATTTTTTGGGCCGATCGGTAGGTATTTCAAATTGATTAAAACTAGCGTTGTACAAAATAATGCGTCAATTTTATTTTAGATTACTTGTTGCTTGATTGTTTCAATTCACTATCTTGATGTTAAATTTTTTTCCCGTCAATATGGTTGATGAAGTGGGTCCTAGGACCAAATACGGAAAGCCTCTGACATTTCAAAAATAGCGTCCAAAAAACAAAATAATAAAAATACAATGTCAACTTTTTAAACTAAAACTTTTTTTTATTTTCTTCCGTACCCATAACTACCCTTTGGGCCTGTACTACCTTTTGTACCTACTTACCTTTATGGCACCCGTAACTACCCTATTATGGTACCCTGAGCACCCTTCTGGGCACCGTAACTACCCTTTATGGGTACCATACCCTTAGCCACCCTAATATGGGGACCCTTTCCTAGCTCTCGGTAAACTTGGTGGCGATTGACCCTATTTGCGGACTTTCTACAAAATACGAAGAAAAAGCACTGCTTAGGTTAGTAAAGTAAGTAGAGGTGGTTTCCTGGTAAGTACTTATATCACCAGCCCGAACTAGCTCCCCAGTACTGGGGCCTTGAGGACACTCACCAAAGCGTCAGAGGGGGTCCGTCTCCGAGGCATTGTTTTTTGTTCGTAGGATGATGGTACTCAGTACCCTCCTTATAAAAGTTTTGTCTGTGTTGATTTTCATGTTTCTTGGATGTTTTGAGTGGTAACTGATCATTCTACCAGAAGCAATTGGTTTTTGGTACCAGTTTAAGACTACTTGTCCAGAAACAATCATTATTTTCGCATTTGAGGTGCTGCGCTAAAAGTAAATTAATTTTGAAATCATGTCAAAAATTTTATGCCGACCCCCATGTCAAAACGTATGATCAATATTTTCTAACCTAAGCAGTTGATTGCATGATACAACTATATAAGGTATGGCATTCAGAGTTTATCGAGTACTGACAGCTTTTGCTAATATATAGAGAGAGAGAGAGAATAAAGCAAAAAGCAAAGCACCCTCAGAATTACAAACACATAGTATATATATATATGACTAAATTGTATTAGTATTCGCTTGGCACTTTTTAAATGGCTCCTATGTTAGGGCAGCTGATAAAGCCAAATCGCTGCTTTAGAGCGTTGCCGGTTGGAACACTCTAGCCGGCCAATGGCGCTGCTTCTTCGTTAGAGATTTGTTCTGAATTTTGATTGTTTGGCCAATGACTGTTCGCTTTTTTAAATTTAAGCCAGTTTTTGCTAGTGAAGATTTGATTTTGTAGTGATTATTCGCGATGCGGTGTTGGGTTAAGATCTCGCCCTGAAATGACTTGCTAGCCGGTGTCAGCCCAAAATGCAGTGCCGTAACAATATGACAGGAGAAAGACACAGCCACAAATTCAAAATGGGGAACCCTGTTTTACTTCATTGCCATGAGAGCTCTCTTCAGACCAGAGGCGGCGATCCACAGCTCACACGAGCCGATGTTAGTCGTGTTTTTAAACAAATCGCGAGCCGAACTTATGGTTGTGTGAATCGGTGAAGGATTCATTGCAAGTTAAACTACTGTGTGGTTTTTTTTTTGTTTGGCCGTTTTTGTTGTTTATTTGTGGTGTAGATTGGGGTTGTTGTTCGGCCGTCTTTCCTTCCTGTAGTCAAAACATACTACTGTAGTCTGGAAGGAGTTCTCTTGTTCACCAACACCAGCGCACTTTTCTGTCCTCTCCACCACTTGCAATTCAGTGTTCACCGATTCACACAATCAAGAGTTCTTCTCGCGTTTGCATAAATCCAGGACTGACTTCAATTCTGGGTAGCTATGGGCCGGCACTGCTTTACATCAACATAAACAACAGTATTGGCGGTTCCCACGGCAATCGGGTCTTCGTCCCGGAACCGACGCAGTGTCCAGTACACTGCCCAAGGATTGCCAACCTCGGTCAATGGGAAGTCATCTTTTACAGCCTTAACAAGAAACTTCCCAACCGTTACAACAACAACAGTATTGGCTGACATTTTTAAAAACTCCAAATAAAATAGGAATCCCGTCGGCAAATCAAAAAAAAATTCGTGCGCACACAACCTTTTCAATCAAATGGCAGCAACACAATGAAAATTTGGAGTCCCGAAAAGAGGGCTCTCTCAGAGAGCACCTTACCTTATATAGTTGTATCATGGTTGATTGTATACAATTCATGTACTTACCAGTATTCAATACAAATTTCAAAATTTTAGTCTGTGTCATAATTAAATCTCTTTGTCGTAAGCACGACATCATGTGTTGATAGAAGTTCCATTCTTTCACTGGCTAGCAGGATTCAAAATGGAACATAAATATATCGATAAGCTAACCATTTAACTATTATACAATATCGTTTGATTTGTTCCATACTCCATCGTTTCAATTTGACGCTATCTTGCCAAAGCTATTTTGACGCATATTTCTGTCACTTCGATTTTTTCTCTGAACAGCGTCACTTCAACCAAACGAAAAGAAATTTTAAAAATGTCTATTTTCTTGGGTGTAAACTTAAAGCCCAACCGCAAGTATGTACCAACGACTAAGAAATCGTTTTGTCTGTCGGGATTGGCCATGGACAATGGAACCGGGGCCAACTTATATCTGACCGCCAACAAACAGAAATTTTTGGTTGCCGCCGTGTCAAAAGCTAAACCACAAGTGAAGCTGGATTTGAAGATCGGAAAGTTTGATCACGTTGCCTTACAGACGACTGGAGACGCTACAGTTTCCCTGTTGGGATACTTGCTAAAGGACTCGGAGGATGAGGACGATGACGACTTTGAGCTGGCGCAGTTAATAAAACGAAAGCCCAAGGGGGCGAAGAATAGCCAGCAGGAGCATGAGGACGACAACAACGAGGAGGAAGATGATTCGGAAAAAGAAGATTCGAAATCCGAGAAGCCCAAGCCGAAGTCTCAGCCAAAATCCAAGGACAAGAAGCCAGCTATTATTGATCTGGTGCCCGGTAAGGGCGCGGAGGCTAAGGCTGGCAAGTGCGCTTCTGTAAACTACATTGGTCACCTGCAGCTCAAGAACAAAATCGTCTATAGCCAGCTGCAGGTCAAAACCTTCAAATTCCCACTGGGCGCTGGTAAGGCGATTAAAGGCTTTGATGTGGGTGTTGCAGGCATGAAGGTGGGCGGTAAGCGACGCATCACTTGTCCCCCACCCATGGCCTTTGGACGTCGTGGTGCTCCGCCCAAGATTCCACCCAACTCTACCCTGGTCTATGAGGTGGAGTTAAAGGCAGTCAACTGATGGGTCAGCTCTTTTCCAGCAAACAAAACAAGTAAATGTATCATTACGAAGTAATTTTCCTTTTTCACTCATGTTGATCTGTAATAAAAATGAAACTTTTTACGAAGCGATTTGCGAGACCATGACTTTCCCTGCGCCCAAATCTACTGAAGCAACTACCTCTTTGACGCTGTCTGCGACAACTCCATTTAAAAGTAAATACGATGTAGAACAGCCTCCTTCCCAGAATGATCGGTGTTTCTTGGTAAGTGCGTGACGTATCGTCTGCAAAAAAGTTTCATCTATAAAACCATTGGATTCACTGTTGGACGAATCTTTGAGTCATGTTAATGTCAAAATGTAAAATAGAGGCAAGCTAACTTCGGCTCGACCGAAGTTTATATACCCTTGGAGCTTGATATATGCCTGACAGTTTGTATGGCAGCTATACTCTATAAAGGTCCGATTTCGACAAATCTTGTTGAAATAATGTAAAATCATTGAAAACTTATAAATACGAGCGCTGAGAGCGATAACATTGAAAACAAAAAAGTTTTTCTCACGAAGACTTTTTTCAGACCTAACTTTTGTATGGCAGCTATACTATATAGTTGTCCGATTTCGACAAGCCTTGGTGAAATTATGTGAAATCATTGAAAACTTATAAATACGAGCGTTGGGAGCGATAGCATTGAAAACAAAAAAGTTTTTCTCACAAAAACTACTTATTCGACCGATCGTTTCTATGGCAGCCATATGCTATAGTCATCCGATCCGGCCGGTTCCGACAAATGTGCAGCGTATTTGTACCAAAAGACTTCGTGCAAAGTGTGGTTAAGATAGCTCTAAAACTGACGGAGGATATAGCATAGAAACAGACGGACAGACGGACATGGCTATATCAACTCAGCTCGTCATGCTGATTAAGAATATATATACTTTATGTGGTCTGAGATGCTTCCTTCTGAGCGCTACAAACATCCGGACAATTTTAATATACCCTCTCCAAGGGTATAAAAATCACTCTTGGTAAGGCAGACAAACTTTAAGTGAAATCCCCGCAATTAGCCCATTTCGAAAAACTCATTCAGATGTAAGATATAAACTTCATATTACTCATACGCCCCGTACTATTTCAGCATTAGGGGGTATTCTTCTATCCTTTTTTAAAAAAATCCTATTTAAAACGCAAAGAGTTTTTCATTTCTGTTTTTATATCCTTGGAGAGGGTATATTAAAATTGTCCGGATGTTTGTAACGCACAGAAGGAAGCATCTCCGACCACATAAAGTATATATATTTTCGATCAGCATGACCAGCTGAGTTGATATAGCCATGTCCGTCTGTCCGTCTGTTTCTATGCTATCTCCTCCGTCAGTTTTAAAGCTATCTTAACCAAACTTTGCACGAAGTCTTTTGGTACAAATACGCTGCACATTTGTCGGAACCGGCCGGATCGGATGACTATAGCATATAGCTCCCATAGGAACAATCGGTTGAAAAACTAGTTTTAGTGAGAAAAACTTTTTTGTTTTCAATGCTATGGCTCCCAACGCTCGTATTTATAAGTTTTTTTTATGATTTTACATAATTTCATTAAGCCTTGTCAAAATCGGACAACTATATAGTATAGCTGTCATACAAAAGTTAGGTCTGAAAAAAAGTCTTAGTGGGAAAAACTTTTTTGTTTTTAATGTTATCGCTCCCAACGCTCGTATTTATAAGTTTTCAATGATTTTACATAATTTCAACAAGATTTGTCGAAATCGGACTACTATATAGTATAGCTGCCATACAAACTGTCAAACACATATCAAGCTCCAAGGGTATATAAACTTCGGTCGAGCCGAAGTTAGCTTGTCTCTATTTTTTTTATTATGTTACAAACAAATTAAGGGGGTATTCCTCATGTGGAAAAATATTTTTTCGATTTTTTTTTGCATTTTTTATAGCTTGGATATTTGAGAATATCGCCCCAAAAAGATTTTTTGAATTCCGAAATACTTCAGAAGATATAGCTTTTTTAGTGGAGCAACGTCTTCACAAATAGTACAAGTAATTTTTATATTACTTCAAACTTTAAACGCATTTATCTCGAAACCACGTTTTTCGAGCTGGCGGCCATGATATCTCCAGTTACACTGAACCGATTTTGATGATCAAAACTGAAATCGACGCAGAATTGTCACCATTGTGGTCTAACCCTCAATCATAATTTTAAAAAAATGTTTACTATTTTTTTTTACACTAAACTACAAAAAAAAGGCCAAAAATAGATTTTTCATATTTTAATGGCCGCCATTTTGTCAAAAAAAATCACAAAATTTATTTTGAGGTTCAGACCACAATTACATTTATTCTGATTGTAACCCCATTTTCACTTTTCATATCTGACATCCTGGAGACCTTGAATCATGGCCGCCAGCACCATACCTTTTCTTTTGAACACCCACATTGACGGCCGATAACTTTTGGAACAGCCCAGAAGTTTGCAACGCATAGAAGGAATCATCTCCGACCACATAAAGTATATATCGCTCACTTACTTCAATACTGGCATAACTCAAAAAATACGATTTTTGACCTAATGATGCAGAAATGTGCGCGCTCTTCTGTACTATTTTATGCAAAAATTTTCGAATTGCTATCTCTTCTACTTTCCATGTGAGATGAGAATATGTCGCAATATCATTTTCCAGGTTCATTTTCATGTTGATGCAAGAATCGCCATATCTCAGTTGTCCTGCTGTCGATATTGACCAAACATACTTCGTCTTTCAGTTAAAACATCATATTTTCAATGTTTATTAATAAGCATTCTAAATTTATAATATTTTACCTAATTAAGTTGAAACTAAAAGAACCATTTTTTTTTAGGTTAAATCCATTGAGAACTTCAAACGTGTTTTTCTCAAAATGGATTATTTTGAGTTATGCCAGTATTGAAGTAAGTGAGCGATATATTCTTGATCAGCTTGACGAGCTGATTCGATTAAGCTTTGTCCGTCCGTCTGTCTGTTTCTACGCGAACTAGTCCCTCAGTTTTAAAGCTAGCGAGCTGAAATTGCACAGAGTCTTCTTTTGTCTGCACGCTGCTAATATGTCGGAACCGACCGGATCGGATGACTACTTCTTGTAGCTGCCATACAAATGATCGGTCGAAAAATGGGTTTTATTGAGAAAAACTGGTTTGTCGTCAATATTACCGCTCTCAATCACGGTCATGGGTAATATTTAATGTTTTTAAGCTGACCTGCTAAGTTTGGTCGAAGTCGCTAACCGTTGAGACAAGCGTTTTCAAGTGTATAAAAACTTCGGCACGGACGAAGTTAGCCTTGCCTTTCTCGTTTTTTTTTTCATATACAGGCCTGTTCCGTATTCCGAAAACGAGTGGAATTGTCGCAAATCGAGTTGATTGCTGTTCCGAATTCCGCAAATCGAGCAGAATTGTCGTTTTCAAAAGTTGTGCTGCAGAGTCAGCGAAATGAAAAGTAATTGCTATTAAAAGCATTAAAATAAATTCCCAAAATTATAAACCAGTCAATTTAATAATGTTTAACCTTTTTAAAATCGTTTAGCATCTCTTCTTTAAATATTTACAGTTAAAGTGTATTTTAAAATAATTTTTTTATAACATCTATAAAATATTGCGTGAAAAGCAAAACCGAGCGGTAGTTTTCAAACCGAGCTGTTCTGAATTCCACTTTACTTTTTAGTCGATGTCAACAGTCAATCGATAGCTGCTAGGGTTGCTTCATATAAATTTATGTATTTGCACAGCACTGTTTCTATTTAGTTGAGCTATATTTAACCATAATTAAATACTGTTTTAAAAAAGTTAAATTGACTTAATATGTAAATAAAAGCATTGTAAACTAAAATTATACAGATGGTGACAACTCTGGCTGCTGTCGATACACACAAACACGCGCGCAGGCCAGTTTATGAAAGCGACTTCGAAACTGAGTTCGAAAAGTCAAAACGTAGCCAAATCGTTCGGAATTGAGAACAGCAAATAGTAAAACGTTCGTTTTCGTTTCGTTTTTACTTTTTGAAAACGTTCGGAATTCGGAACAGGCCTGATTATGATTTAGGGTCAGACCAGAATGATGACAATTCTGCGTCGATTTCAGTTTGAATCATCAATATCGGTTCAGTGGAACTAGAGATATCATGGCCGCCACTTTAAAAATTGCTTGTTTTATCGGAGACATTGGTCGACAAAAAATAATATATGTTCTAAAGTATTTCGAGTTTCAAATAATCCTTTTGGGGCGATATTCTCAGATATCCAAGCTATAAAAAATCCAATAAAAAAAAACGGGAAAAAATTTTCCCCTTCGAATTAAGTTCTAATAAACCAACTTCGTCAATTGAAAATCTTAAACGATTACCGCTGCCTACGGCCATCCTGCCTCAATTGAGGTGCAACTTTTTGGCCAAGCATCTCTCTGGTCACCGCCTTCAGACACTTCTCGTCTGGCCATTCCCATCAACAATTAACAGCAAAGATTGCTAAAGCTTTTAGTTCATTTTGCCCCCGTAAAAACATGGCTCTAATTGTACCGCAAGCTTTTTGCAAAAATCCTTCCACCTCCTTGCCTTTCGGATCTACCGCAAGCACTTGCATCGCCATACCTTGAGCACGATGAGCATTAGCATTCCCACTTCGTTTTGCATTTTTCTTTAAAGTGAAATTCTAAATGGGTTTTTACTCCCATCTGTTGGCTTTACAGTCAGTTTCCCCTCAGCCGGCCGCTGGCTCCTTTTGTTATTATCACCAGCCAGCGTTTAACTTAGAATTTCGTTTCGTTGTCGCCTTTTATTCTCTTTTGGCTCCATTTTTGTGAAGTGTAAATAGCATTTGCTGGTCGGTTACTCTCGGGGCTGTCCCTTTGGCTCAAAGAGATAAAAACATTTGCTCTGCATTGCGTTTCGTTTCGTTTGTTTTCATTACATTCCTCATCTCTCATTCTGTTGCCTGCTGACCCTGTGGCCAAGTTAACGAAGACGAGGGCAGGCGGGGGGCTGGGTGTACCCAGCGGACTTGTAATTTTAACCATGAACAGCGGGCGTTCATTATAATGCGGCTCCCCCTTCGATACAGGCCAATCTTCTATTTTTAAATATATCCGAGTTCGTACAAAAAGAAGAAAAAGAAAAAAGGAAATGCCGAATGTTTTCGCATTCGCTTTCCATTTTAGTTTGATTCCTTTGACAATTTCCGGTTTGTTGACTCCTTTTTCCTTCTTGTTTTTATGGTTTTCTTATTTAAAAGCCATAAAATTCAGCACATGTCTTCAATTTGTGCGTCTCGGCTGTCAAATTGGGCAGTTCCGCTGGGAACCGAATAAAACGGACGGAAGCTTTGCGTGAAGCTCTTTGAGGGCCGCAGCGCAAAGTAAGTAAAAGTGTTTGGTTAGCGACTGCATTGGGTAAATCTACTTAAATTTTTAGCTGTTCATTTGGGAAATGTTTAGAGGTACATTTTTTCGATACAACAAGCACCGATTGGAAGAATAAAAATTAGTTGGGATGCTATATTCGAAACCTGCAAATAATGTTAATAAAGTTAAGTCAGTGATGAGAACGCATACACAAAAGCTGTGAGCGTTGTTGTTGTGTCTTTTGTATGATTGTCCCGATTCTGTCTCACTTTGCCAAATACGACCTCACGGAAAAAAATTGGCTACTTGCGGTAGACAAAGAGCCTGATTAACTCCAAATCGCATACTTTTTGATCTTCCATGTTTTTACAATACAAAGAAATGCAAATATTCTTAATGGATAAAGGCAACATCACAAAGTACCAAATCAATTTTCTTAAATGTAATTTTTTTTTCATAATTGCTATAGGGATAACCTAAAATCACTTAACACAGAGTCTTACCTTTGCAACTATTAGCAGGAGAACGTGAAACTATGCAGCTCTTTCATTTATTACCTGATGACCCCGCTGTGTCATACAGATACATACAAACTTCCGAAACAGTGGTTGACGTTTGGTTCCCATTACAAAAGTCGAAGTTGACAAATTGAAATTTTGGAACACAGATAGTTCTATTGGTTGTTTTGTAACAAGTGTGAAAACGTTGGCAATTTTCTATATAGAAGGCTTGACTAGCAGAATATAGAATATTAAACAAGCGGTTCCATATGAGAGAAGTTGGCGGTTAAGCACCCTTCCCTTTAGTGGCTCTCGACAAGCACATCAATATTACGATGCTCAATCAAAATAAATATATTTAATGTCAGCGAACAAAATTAATAAGCTTTCGAAACGGTATACATTATGATTTTTTATCGACCGCAATTAGAACAAAAATTTTATCCAAGGTAATTTCAAGGACAAATTGTTCAAGAAATTTGTGATCTTGGCCTCTGATATTGTCATACAACAAACAAATCTCAAATCTGATAAGAGCTAAGATTTGCCATGGAGCTGCGTTTAATTATGCAGGCGCGCACTAAGAAAGAAAGTTTGGAATATTTATACGCGAAGTGGGTGAAAATTCCAAAGAAACGTTTGTATGGGCCACATAAATGAGCTATGGCACTCAGGTAACTGGACTAATCTATTTTGGTAAGAGTCCGAGAGAGTGAAAGCATGAGAGTTGAGAAAAACCCACACTAATATTAGGGAAAGGAAATAGTGCAGAACGGGGAAAGAGTGGAGAGCGGGGAAAGAGGGCGTAAAGAAAAAGGGGCCAAATATAATTTAAGAGTGGCTGCCACGAGGTCAATTTGTTTTGATAGTTAGTTCTATTCATTGGTTCAATGAGACGGGCCTCTCGTAAAACTTTGACGGTTCTATCAACAAATATTGTTTCTTTCATTTTTGGAAAAGACTTACGAATCTATACGTTCCGAATTATGCTCAAGCAGTGCTGATGCAGCTGTGAAATGCACAATCTCCATATATTTACTATATCGCTAGACCCGAAACTCAATATGTGGTAGCGCGTGAGAGGTATGTCTTCAGCATTCACTTGACAGGAAGGAATTAATATATAATTCCGGAATTTTGAGCGTCTATTAAATTTATTTGGGTCCTTTAGGACGAGATGTGAAAAAATTTAACATTTGTACATGCCACTGCATTTACCACGCAAAGTTGCTAGCTGTGAACTCGAGACTGTCTATAAGATAAAAGAACTCAATTTCTACAGTTTCTTACAATTCTGCGGGTTCAGCTATTACTTATACTATACTCACTTATATATACATGTAGACGAGAAGGAGTTGAAGAACAAAAATAGCGATATACAAGTCGCTTATCATCCCAGTCCTGCAATAAGGCATAAAAGCATGGGTAATATCATCAGCGGATGAGGCGGTGATTGGCACTTTCGAGCGAATGATTCTTCGGAGGATTTAAGGACCCTTGAAAGTTAGCGAGGATTTTCGCATCCAAAACTAGTCTATTCAAGTGCATACAGCAACAGCGGTTGCGCTGGCTAGGACATGTTACCCGTATGGATGAACAAGCATCAGCAAAATTAGTCTACAAGAGGAATGCGAGGCAAGGTAGGACGTCCTCCACTAAGGGTGCAGGTGCGGAAAGGCATTTCCAAACTTCGTGTGAAAAACTGGTGCCAGCTTTCACGGAGCAAAAGCGACTCGAGAATATTTGAAATTGTTTTACGCCACAAGTAATCTTCGAAAAACATAACATCTTCCACTATCTTGTAGGTAAATTGTAGTAATTCCAATAGTCTCCGCGTCTTATTAATGAGTTCACATCCCCTTACACATTTAGCAGCAACGAAGAGGCGCATTATTTCACACAGTTGGTGTGGCTCCACAATTGAAAGCTATTTGTCAAATACAAACTAAAAAGAAAACGCTTGAGTATGCACAGTCTTGTCTCTGGCGTAGGCCATATCTGGAATTTCTCTTGTACCCTGTTTACTACCAGACGAAATAGTTCCAGTACTCAGTGAGTTAATTCACTTGACTTAGAAAAGATTTCTCTCTTTACTGCGAATTATTTTAACTGACTGGATAGAAGCATTAGTTTAGTGTTGGAAGTTTAATTTTTAAGAATGTAATCATCTACAGAGAGCTTATCTCTGTGTTGTAGGGCAGGTTGGGTATTCGAGTCCTTACTAGAACTCTATTTGGAATCGACCATTTTGCACAGTTTTCATAATTGAATCTTTAACTTTTTCCTTTACTAAATGAATCTAACTTAATTGAAATATTTCCCTAGCTCACCAATCCTTCACTTCGACTGACTTTTTCTCTCCCCCCTTTTGCTGTTGGCAAAAACCAACAAACCATTTAATTGCCTACTCACATAGCCACCGGGCTTTATCATTATCATCACCATCATCTTTCCTCACCGCATTATTTAAAATAAATCAGTCCACACTCTCTCGTTCACTCAATTTTCAACACTTTGACTATTACAACTACACGAAGAGGAAAAACACAAAAACTTGAAAATTTAGTGCTATTTGTTGGCGGTTGAACCTGAAGCCCCCCAAGCCACAACACCCAGTTAAGTTAATTGCCCGCTTCCATGTTGTTGTGTGGATTCTCGGTATTTTAAAGAAAATAATTCATAAATTAATTTAAAGAAATTCGCTGAACGTTTATGAGAAATCACCTCATAAATTTACAGCGACGTGAGCGCAGCAATTATTTTGTATGTCGATGGTGGTTACGTGACCTGGTCGAAGAGTCAACAACTGCAGGTTGATTTCCCAACCATTTTGGCAACCTTTTTGTTAACAACTTATCAAAATTATGACAAAATTGCGCGCTCCACACATGGGTTAAGGTTAACCCACAGTCGCCACCGCCGTTGATTGGCATCCAAGCACTTCATTACAGCAATTGCCCGATACTGCTCCCCCGGTCCACTCCTTGGCTGTCTCCTGTCTGGGCTGGGGCGCCGCGAATTGAAATTTCACGCGAGTTAAGCACTGAAGGAGACGGCAGAAGGAGCCAACTGCAAGCAATTTAAATGTCGGCCATCGCCAGGGCTCCGGACATGCTCCCGTTTGCATTGTTGACCGTTGAGTGATGCAGGTTCCCACCTACCCACCAGCGACCTGCCTGTACCACCTCCTCCCGCCTGCCTGCCGACTGCTGCCTGCCTTGTTGAGCTCTCCTCGCGTTTTTCGCGCCGCGCAAGCCGATAATTTATTAAAGGCGATTATTATGGCCTGGTTCGAAGGAACAGGCGAACGCGAACGAGTTTCCCTCTGGGTTGCGTGTTGTGGTTATTTACTGCCAAAAGGGAGAGGCTACCCAATGGGTACCCCCCGCTTTCATCCTTCGCCCCAGCTTGTTGTTGCTGTGTTGCTGTTGTACTTGGTGGTATTTACATACGAAATGTGTTAAATTGAGCTCTTTTTTAGCACAAGTTTGTTTTAACGAACAAATTGCTGAACCCCTGTACGGAATTATAGTTTCCACATTCCAGCAACTCAACTGGGGCTACATAATCGGGCGGCGATTTGATTAAAAAATCGCACAATCATCGCGCGAAGGTAACGAAGAGGGACCCCCCTCAAGGCTTTTGAGACTCGTTTAACTAATGAAAAATTTGCATAGGAAGGAGGGGGCGTGACTGGGTAAGGTGCATTCAACTGTAAGCTCAAAGCTGCACTGCTTGTTGTTGCCTTACAACATATGCACTTCACCTTATTTTATTGTTATTGCATTGTAATGAAAATGAAATCGCTCGGACCCTTCACGACAAAAATAGGCCAAGATGGCTCTGTGTGAATTCACCGGTCGGATGAAACAGTCTTTAAATTTAACCAATGTCCTCGAGCAATTAAAGAGGAATCTTTGTGTTATTTTTTGTCATTTTCTTCATAATTTTACTTAATATTTGGGACCTAACTTTATCGGCCTTATCAGAATTCCGTTTTCGTTTAAACATTTAAATTATTTAACTTTTACAAAATTATATGGAAGATTGCAGGGAATTCTATGCTAAATGGCAGCTATACCATATATTCATCAGATTTTGATCAAACTCTCCAAAGTTGTGTTGAAACAGATAATATTCATAACTAAAAAGTATAAAGACGCTGCCAGTGAAAACAAAGAAGTTTTTCTCACTAGAACTACTTTTTCGACCGAATTGGATGAAACTTGGCAGAATTGTGTGTTAGCATATAATATTGATCACTTATCAATTTGGGAGCTATAGCATTGAAAGGTAACTGAGACTTTTTTCAGACCTATCTTTTGAATTGCAGCTATAATATATAGTTGTCCGATTTTCCTAAAACTTGGTGTAACTATGTAAAAGAATACGAAGTTTACAGACGTTTGCGTTTAAGACAAAAAAGATTTCTCACTTTCTATTCCCGTCCTAAAGGACCCAAGCAAATTTTCAAGGCGCACAGAAATTTCGCAATTGTATATCAATCCCTTCTGTCAAGTGGATGCTGAAAACATACCTCTCCGCCTTCCCTATTCCTGCGCTCTCCAGTCGTTCCTGTCTTTTTTTTTGGCGTTTTCAACCACTTCGATTGTGTGCCTGCATAACTTAAAGAAGGTCTTTACCAAATTTTTTATCTCTACAATAAGCAGTTTTGGCTATGGGTTGATAATATTTCAGTCAGCCAGTCGGGCCTACAGATTTATAAGTATAGATAAATGATAGTTGTCAGTCTGTCTGTCCCTTATGCCTGCCTAAACCGTTCTTCTGATCGTGATAAAATCTTAAAGAATGGTTGGTCGCAAGCCCTCCATGGTTTCTAGGTTAAAATAAACTGGTGGAAAATGTTCAAAAATCCGCGAAATTAGCCAAATTCTACCGTTCATCCGATTGTAATAACACTTTGGGGATTGGTTGGACGCTTGTCCTAGAAGGTTTCCAAGTTGAAGAAATGGGCGGAACATGGTGAAAAAACAGCGACATTCGGAACATTTTTTATTGCGATTAAACTTTGGGGCAAGAACGTTGGACGCTTGCCCGAGAAAGTTTCCCGTTGTTTAAGGGTCAGAGATAAGACAAAGTAACAATTTTTTTGTAGAATTGGCGATAGCAAAAAAACTAAAAATTCCCTATTCAGTTCAATGTATGTGGAATCAATATAGATGAAAGAAGCTTCCAAAGGTTAAGTTAAAAAATTAATTTAAACATTGTTCTCAGTGAACTTGCGAACATAAATAATGAGTTCACCAAACGTCATAAAATCGCGAAATTTCTAATTTTATGTTTCGGGTCTGGAGATAGTTGATTGTAAACGCAATGTTAGATCTAACAGTCCAAAAGACGGTTCAGATTTTATAAATACAGATTTTAGAAGATTTAATAATTGGCAGGAGGAGACGGTGTCGCAATCTGTTTTAAAAATCCCAAAATTCGCAATCAAAAAAGGGTTTTGGTTGTCGAAGATGGGTAGACGGTTTAATATGAAATGTGATCTCAACATACCGAGGCGGATTAAACCCATGCACAGCACAAGCACACGCTTTCCGGGCGTACTATTGATTCAAAAATTAAAGAAAGAAGATTTAGTGCCTCCTCGGCTCATCCGTTTTTTGGAATAAAGGTGAATAAAGCCAAATGATAAGTTTGGGTTAAGGATATAGTATCTTCTGTGTTCTACTAAGTAATAGATAAACTTTCAATACTGTAGCTTTCTTCAAAAATCCAGATTGAATGAGTTTATCCATAAAATATATAAAAAATAATCTTTAAAAATCAGGATATATACTATTTGAACCAATAAAATAAAAATTCGCTATGTTATACGCTTAAGCTTAGTATACACCTCAAAAAAGCAACTGGCAAAACAAAAAACTCTGGTGTAAAAAGTTTTGTTAGTTTTTTATATGGAATTTTTTGTTTTGGCGGTTCCTTTGTTGCACATTGATAAATTTAACTGCCAGTTAACTTTATCTTGAAGATGAGAAATAGGGCCCTAATAAAATCTAGTCAAACCACCTTAATGCCTTAATACTCTCCACTCTTGTGAAAATCAAATAAAGTCAGTCGACTGATGAACAAGTTTCATCAGTTTCTTACTTAAGTTGGTGTAGCTTAAATGACACTCTGCACGGCAAATAGTGCAATTCCTTTCAGTTCAACTCGTTTCCTTTACTCAATTGTCTGTGCACAGCCGGGGGACAAAACTATCAACAAATTGCCGATCGGTTTCACTTCATTTACGCACTAAATTGCAGCTTAGCTCATTTTCTCCTCACGTAATCAATGTGCAAATTACATTTTGGCTAAAAGATTGCGCACAGCTGGGCAGAGGGAGCAGCAACAGCTTTGATGTACTGTGTCAATCAAGTGAACATCACTTGACCTCCATTTAAATGATTGACGAAGCCGCCGATTGTCGGATGAGGATGAGGAATGGCAACGGAGCTGCATAGAAGAGGAAACGCATTGGCAAACGTAATCAAGTAATCAAAAGTCCAAATCACGGCAGTGACAGACCCAAATGATTTGCAATGCGGCCTGAGGGATGCGATGGGTGAGCGCATTGCGTGCTCTCGGCCAGTGACAGACGGAATGAGTAGATGGCACTTAACGAAAGCAGTCGACCGACAACTGATTGAAGAGAAACAACCCAGAGACGAGTCAGAAGGTGCAACAAAATGGCAACTGGAAACCCGGATGCTGACATACATGATGAACACGTGGTCTGAAAAGTGAATCAGCACTAGCAGACCCAGACACCTGACAAATGCTGAACTCTGACTTATTGAATGTCAAGAAAATAAGACGCAAAATTACATTTGCACATTTAAAGTTCGAAGTGCTGAAAGGAAGTGTGGCCTATTGACATTTTGAAGATGTGTTTAAGACAAGACTTAGACGAGAACAAAACGAATATGAGACGACAGTACTTGGAAATCTATGGGGAAAAAAGTGTTGCTCTAAGTCGGGATCTACAAGGTGAAGCAAACTTTATGAAGTTTTTGAAAAAAGCTTTTGGTTGGAGCGGAGATCTGCACGAGTGCACCGCAACTTCGGCATAGAGTGCCAATAACTACGGTTGTCGAAATATCGAATATTTGTTGAATATATTTTTAGAGATTGTGTTTTTGTTAGTTTCAGCCACAAAAGGGAGGTTTTCTAAAGGCATTCTCTTTGATATTACTAGTATTACTGATATTACTTATACTCAAGATAATGTCCTTCCTTTTTGTCCAAAAACATAAATAAAAGTATTCACAAAAATACCGTCAAAAGTTATTCGATATCGATATTTTGACAACCCTACCAATATCAATCGCTGTAGCTCGTACGGCAAAATTTGTTTACTTCCACAAGAAGAGAGCGAGTGTTGATGGAATCACCCCAAAAACGATCTTTGTACTTCTCTCTCTTGAGATAACAACAACAACTAAACGGAATTTGCCGTTGCTTTTTCAAAGGAGATAGGAGAGAGAAGAGAGCGAGAAAAATAAAAGTTATGCATACTGTGGACTGCTCAATTCAATCGCCAAAATACGAATGGTTCTCCATTTTCTCTTCTTTGTACAGCTGTGCTTCTTGTAGTTTCGCTTGCATTCTCTCTATTCTCTCTGTGTGCGTTTGTCGGCTGCGACGCCGGCAGAATTATGACTTCCTATCACATGGGAAAGGAAACTGACATATTGGGCACCACTTAAAGCAAGTACTCTTGCAGATCTCTGGTTTGGATAAAAGAAGTTTAGAGGAGCAAGCGACACTTCTATCCAACAAGCCATAGCTTGTTCAAATACTGTAAATCTCGAAAAAGTTTTTAAATAGAGGCGTTCTTTAAATGGTGCGGTTCAACTGATACCTCTTTCCAGGGAAAAATGCCAGAAACTGAACTTCTCCGTCAAGAGAGAAGTCCCAAGTCAACAGAAGAGCGTCCGGATACAACCGATCTTTCAACTACCTCGTTTCATCCTCCTAATTCCATTCTTATTTCTATTTTCTTCTTTTCTCTTTCTTCTTCCTCCTTCCTTCACCATTGCAGTTTTCTTCCTTCCTTCCTTCCTCCTTTCTTCCTTTCCTTTTTGCTCCTTCTTTAATTTCACATTTATTTCTCCCTTCTTTGCTTCCTTCCTCAAATCTTCCTTCCTTTCTTCCTCCTTTCTTTCTCCTTTCTTTCTCCTTCATTCCATCCTTCATTCTTTCCTCTTCCCTCACCTTCCGTCAACCCTCCCCGCTCCAACCTTCCTCATCTATTCTTTCTACTAATCATACTTCCTTCTCCTTCCTTATCCCCCACTAAAAACTGGTAAACTCCAATCAAACAGATGGATAGACCATTAAAAAGAATTCCCAAGAAAGATTGCGAATCGTCTAAAAAATTGTTTGTCTTCTACCAACTCTTGTTTATTCTGTTTGTGCAACAGATTTCCCATCGATTGCATTAAAATTTGTCAGTTGTCATTGGAGCTGGTACAACATCCATCTTCACTAAGTTATATCCCCACTCTGACCTCTCATGACCTTGCCTACAATAAATGCTTTGAACTTGTACACTGAGCAGGGCACGTAGCCGAACCTGAACTCACACACCACCACCACAGGAGCGGGAGGGAGGCGTGGCTACTTACTGCAGTAGTCAGCAAAACTATTCGTCAAGTCGTGCGGAGCCTTTTTATGGTTGTTGTATCAAAAGGACGTGACGCTGATTTGGCAGCAGCGCCTTAAAGGTGACATTGCCCCGGATAGGCAAACAAGCCGGAACAGACAGAAGACATCATAAAATGCTGCAGTCGTTTCCTGCCATGGCCATTTGGCTGTTTAGCACCGCAAAATCTCCGCAAGTCCTCGAGAGCCAGTCCCAGTCCCCAAACTAATTGCAGATGCAGCCAGTTGAGACTGCAGCTGGGTGGACGTGCGGCGCATTTGGTCAATCGATTGATGGGGATGGTGGGCAAAAAACGGCTGCACGTACCACGTATCGCATCATTTGTGCCGTTTCTCAGGCCACTGAGATAAAAACACAAGTTCCTGGAATGCAAATAGACGGACAAAAAGGTTGAATCTCGCTCCGAAAGAGTCAAGGACGAAGACTAATTTTAAATGCTGGCCAAGGGCGGTGTCGAGGCGTGGCCGAAATTTTAACTTTAATCTGAGACCTATTGACACGGGCGACGGTAGAGGCGGCGGCCTTTTGTTTCTTTTTCTGACAGGTTTTTTCTTTTTCCGTTGGTTTCTTTTTTTGGTTCAAGCCCCGAGGTGCTAATGAATTCATAATGGCAACGCGTAACTCTCGAGAATTGGGACAGGTCATAAATTATGGAATAAGGGTGCTGCTGCTGCAGTAGTAGTTGGGCCTTGATATTATATTTTTAAGATTCTTTCGAAAAAAAACCCAAAACAAAACGGGAAAAACAACGGATACTTGCCTTAGGGGCAAATGGCAACAGATGGCTTTATGCATAAAGATAAAATTGAGAAACGCACAAAAGTGGCTTTAAATTAAGTTCATGAAATGAATGAAAATTAGCTTAAAGAATCAACTAAGGATTACCAAAGGCTCTTCCGACATTTTCTCATTAACATTTTAAAATTGCACTCATCTTCAGAGCCACTTTCTCCCTCCGGATTTCCGTTTCATTATCTTTCATTATTTACATTTGATAAGCTGACATGAACTTGTCTTTCAATTGCATTTCCAATCCCCCAACTAATTGACATTTGATTTAATAATTCCATTTGCAACGAGAAATTAATTTAAATTTCCAATGACTTTTGCTTCGTCCAACATGTTTGCCCACAGACTTACCTGGTCCTGCTGGTCCACGACATGGATAAATCTTTTATTAATTGAATAAGGAAAAATTGAGAAAATCAAATATGTGAACAAGACTCGCGCACCGCAAAAACCAATTTGAATCGAATTAAAATTCTAAATAAAATAAACAAAACGTATGAAGCACATGTGCAAGACATGATGCCTGCGCCGCTCTGTCCTGGCACTGCTCCGGGCTAAGAAAATGTATGGATAAACATTTCGAGTAGTTTTGCCGACACAAATCCCAGCATCGTCTGATGCTAAAGCTGATCCTGAGATTGTGTTGTAACAAGTTAATTGAATTTGCACTCAGCCAAGCGTTCTGCTTGAAAGGATTTCGGATTGGATCGAAGCAAGTTGCTTAGTTTATGGCCAACTCTAATGGAGGGACTCGATTTCGATTCCAGCTTCCCCCAAACCCTGCACCGTCCACCATTTTCCATTTTGTGATTTGCACAGATTTTTACTCGTCGTCGTCGTCCTTGTTTTGTGCCCTGTTTATCCTCCTTTTCCATGTGCAACATTGTCGAAGGTGAAGCTGAAGCCTGGCAGCTGGCAGAAGTGCATTAAGCGCATGTGAATCTGTGCCAAACAATGACACACTCTCTCGCCCTCCTCACCCGTCCCTGCCCACCAGGCGCGTGCCTTTCTGTTGATCCTGCTGGCAGACAAATGAGCAGGAGAAAAAGTGAGAACTTGCTTTTAGCAGATTAGTTTTCATCATCTTAACATTCCTAATTAATGAAGCCTTTGTTGTGCAGCACGTTAAATACTTGGTGTTAAATCAAAAGAAACCTTGCCTGGCCCACATCCCTAATGAGTAATGTGAAACAGAGCAGATACTGCACTGTTGGGAAAAGGAACTCATTGACTTGTAGAGTTAAAATTATATACTTAGTTCTTTGAATAAACACATAAACTATTCCTGTATAGTCCTGTCCATCCGTTCTTCCATCCCTTGCAGCACGTTTATTTTTATAAAGCATTGAGGCAAAGGCCGGACTCCGATTATCAGTTTTTCTCCTCATCTCTTTCCTTTGGTTGATTTTCTCTTACTATCTATGCACATCTGGTCTATACGAACCCCTCAATATCAGAGGCTGTCAGAGCTAGACCAACCAATGTTGGTCTGCAGATCTAGTTTGTTTGAAATAAAATATTAACTTCTGTAAATTAACATACACTAGGCAGGTCAATGCTGTAGACCAGTGGTGCACAGACTCACATTATCATGATTTGCGCTGGTGTGCGTAGCAGAGCAACACGAAGTAAACGTTGTCCCAGTGGACTTGACTGCTGCTAAGACATCTGGCATACAACTTTGCCTCTGAAGCAGTTGCAAAAACCTGCAATCTTCCATTCGTTTTGTACGCGGCGGACGCGCAACTGTTCTAATAGAACGCGTTTTTGTGGGTTGTTGTTGTGGTTCAACTTCGTAAATCGTCGGCTCTCCCTTCCAACTTTAGTTTCCATTGAGCTGTCGATGGCGTTCTCTGGAGTGGTATTTGACGCGTGCTGGCTGGTTTCCAGAACGTTTGAGTGCTACTGAGTTTTAGCTGGATCCTGCACCGTGTATTGAATTGACATCGAGAGTCCAAACGAGTAAAACACAAAATTCATCTTTCTTAAGAATAATTCCTATAATTTTTTTTTTAATTCAGTTTGGGACTACTACATAATATTGTTTATGTCGTAATAGTTGTTTAGTGTTAAAAACATCTTTTTAAAATATTTCTTGAGTCGCCGATAGATCAATGGTCGGCCGTCCAGCTTTAAATATTATTTTGTTTTTACTTACTTTATTTACGCACTACAAAATGGTTGCCGTCTCTCGCCTGACTAATAAAATAAAAAAAAAGAATATTGTAATATTAATATATTAATATGTCATATTTAATTAATTACTACCTTACAAATATATGACCTTTATTTTCATTATTGGTTTGTCAATCTAACTGAGTATAGACTGAAAACTTTTCTTTCCTTTGTTCTCTTATTTTTAGTATTGCTTTTCGCTGATTCTCTGTTCGAGTCTCATTTCGCATTTTGGGTTCTAAGCCTGCTACTTCTTTATTTTGTTTGATTTTATGCTTCAATATGCTGCCATTGCTTCAGATGTTAATTTCTCTCTCCGTTTTAGTTCTAATACATCTCTGGTGCTTGACTTTTGTTATGCAGATTTTTCCCTTCTACACTGCAAATGATCGTTTCTATTTGCGTTTTTCATACTGCAAATTGTATGATTCTTCCTTGTAAAAAATGCCATGGTCTTTTGAAAGTTGTAATCCGACTGGGGTTATGTCAAATATAGGCTACAAACAAACACACATATGTGTGTGCGTGCATTTTATAACCCTATTATACCTTTCTACCCTTCCTTTCCTTGATTATTCCCACCTTTTCTACTGCTCTTAATTTTCCTACCTTTAAACCCCCTAATACCCAAGTAGAGCCAGAGCTTAATACCGCTAGACCGGTTTTTATCAGATCTCATACCCTTATATCCTCCCTTTTCTTTCTTTTTTTTTTTTTTTTTTTTTTTTCCCCCAAAATTGATTTTTTTTTGAGATATTGAAGAAAGCTTAAATGCAACTTGAAAGATGATTAAATTTTGCGTAATAATCAAAAAAAAAATATCCTTTTGTTCTCCCACAAACACTTAAAGTTCACTTTTCGAACTCGTTTCAATTCTAAAATGGTTTTTTGTTGTTCCCATCGTTTTTCATGAATATAAACTTTTTGATATGCGTTGAAGTATTACCTTTGACTATTCTTAGTTCATTAATAAATAAAATTTTCTATAAAAAATTTAATATTTTTTTTAATTTTTGAAAAAGGTTTAAAAACTACTTTTTGTTTGTTTATATCGCCGGTCGTCTTGATAATTTAAAAAAAAGTTTCAATATTAAACTTTGTCCTAAAATGTTAGCGTGCCCTTTTTTGTTTTCGAAAATTGATTTTGTAATGAGTCATTTTCAAAATTCAAATATATCTTTTTTTTTCTATTTTTTTTTTTATCTTTTTTTATTAATTATTCTTTTCTAACTCCTGTTTTTTTTCCACTTTTCGCTTTTAATTTTTTTGTCACCTTTTTTTGTAAACGTTGCGTTTTTCAGCCGAATTCTCTAATAGTAGACATCGTTTGCTTAAAATTTCACTTATTATTTCTTTTGCAATTGTTATTAAAAATTTAAAATTACTTTTTTTTCAATATTTTTTTTTTTCCAATTACTTTTTTCATATCTTCTTTTCTTCCTCTTTCTTTTCACTTTTATCTTTTTCCTTTCACTTTTTTTTATATTTTTTTTTTTTATCTTTAAACTATTTACCAATTAACTCTTTCGACTGCAAATATTTTTAATTATCTTTGGCATTTTTAGCTTCCTTGTTTTTTCGAAAAATTTATTTCGAAACATTAATTTTTATTTTTAATTCTTAAAAAATTTTCCACTAAATATTTACTTTTATTTTATTAATACTTTAATCCTCTTAAAAGTTGGCACAGCCTTCAGTCAATTATTAATGGCACTTGAACCCAGTCAATATTTTTTTTTTTTTCCCTCCCATTAAAATTTAGCTTGGGATATTTCACACCAGCCAATTTTTAGTTGGGGTTTTTCACACCAGCCAATTTTTAATTGAGAAATTTCCCTTCCATTAAAATTTTAATTGGGACTTTTCACAACCAGTCAAAATTAAATTGAGAAATTTGTGTAAAAACAAAAGCAACTGTGTTCAACATGTTATTAGATCGCTGAAATTTTGTATATTTTCCTAGTTTCAATGGCGAATAGCCGATAAGCGATACCATCGTAATTTGACTTATAGTTTGTATTGAATAACTTAAAATGCATTTTTATTGAATGAAAAATAGAAATGGTTTCGATATTGCCGACAGCGTCAAAAACTAAGATTTTGTTTCTTATGAAAATCTTGGGCATACGAGTACTTATTTCTTCAGCAGAGAACAATTTGGTGAAAAACTTGCAGGTACCGTTTCAGTTCACATAAGAGTGGCCTTATGTGAAGAATCATATTTGTGTTGGATTCTTTTAATATTTTTGTCACGGTTCCCCTGCTTTTGACTACCATTTCTGTACCCTTAAACATATTTACAAAATCGGGGTTCTCTACTGCGTTTAAGGGTGTGTGACTGCTTGCCAAGTAAAGCAAAATATTTTCCGTCGAAAAGAAGATCAGATGCCCCCTTTCTGATTTTGGTTGGTTGTGGACCTGATCCGCTTGCAAAATCGTCATCGTTGTCCCTAAGACAAAAGCAAATTATTATTAACATATTAAAGTAAATTTAAGCTAACACCACGCTTCACCATTAATTTATTATATTTGATATTACTTACACAGTACTTAGGGAGCTGGAACTACATTGTTCTCTGCAGAAGTAAGACAGCCGCCCAAGATTTTCATTAGGGACAAAATCTTTGTCCTTAACGCTATCGTCACTATCGAAATTCATTTTTTTTTGTTTGGTTTAAAGCTTAGTACTCAGACCAACTAAATCGTCCGCTAAAAAAATTTACAACTTTTTTCGATGGGTTACCCAGCGGACGATGCAGTGTGACTGTACAACGCCAAAATACCACCCCTCATCAAAATACCACGCAATGTGAAACGGTTACACTGCGCTGATTTGCTTGCATTTGAATTTAGTTAATTGTTTTTGCTAATATTTAGATATTTTTGATATCATCAATGGAATGTAGAAGTCATGGGCAATGCAAAATCTTACCGTTGGTTTTAAAATATGGATTTGACACCCAGCTAAAGCGATTTAGTTTGTCTGAGTACTAAGCTTTAAGCCAAACAAAAAAAATGGATTTCGATAGTGACGATAGCGTTAAGGGAAAACTCTTTTCAAGTAATGCAATTTGTCTACTTGTCAAAATATGTTGGTATCACTTATCGATATTCGAAACGCCTCTACTGTAACACGTTGGAATTCGCTCTTTGGGACAACAAATCGCTCAATTTCTTCTTATTAGAGTTTAGATTAATAAAGAACTAAAATTGCAAAATCAAATAAATTCCAAAACTTTTTATTTGAGTTTAGATTATTATAAAAACGTGTAAACCGGCGGGCAAATAAAAATAGTCAAATGGTCAAGAAAATTGCGAATTTTTAATGAGTTTAGATGGGTAACTAGGAGGTGTTGATTAATCGGTACAATGGAATTTAAGCGATTGCAATATTTTTATACGTATAAATTTAAATTGTCATGAAGAAAGGTAAATAGAAGTTGTCGATCAAACGGGGCGTACCCGGCGTGCGTTGTACCTGCAAGTTTTTCACCAAATTGTTCTCTGCTGAAGAAAGAGGTACTCGTATGCCCAAGATTTTCATAAGAAACAAAATCTTGGTTTTTGACGCTGTCGGCAATATCGAAACCATTTCTATTTTTCATTCAATAAAAATGCATTTTAAGTTATTCAATACAAACTATAAGTCAAATTACGATGGTATCGCTTATCGGCTATTCGCCATTGAAACTAGGAAAATATACAAAACTTCAGCGTTCTAATAACATGTTGAACACAGTTGCTTTTGTTTTTACACAAATTTCTCAATTTAATTTTGACTGGTTGTGAATAGTCCCAATTGAAATTTTAATGGAAGTAAAAATCCCCAACTAAATTTTGGCTGGTTGTGAAAAGTCCCAATTGAAATTTTAATGGAAGGGAAATTTCTCAATTAAAAATTGGCTGGTGTGAAAAATCCCAACTAAAAATTGGCTGGTGTGAAATATCCCAAGCTAAATTTTAATGGGAGGGAAATAAATAAATAAATTTCAGCTGGCACTTGACTGGGTTCAAGTGCCATTAATAATTGACTGAAGGCTTGAACTTTCAACTAATTCTAAATTTTAGTGATCATATTCGATTAAAATTCAATTAAGTCGAAAAAACAATTGAGCTAAAATGTAAGCATATTTCAACAGGATTTAGTGGTAATTGAAGCATACAACTAATTATATCAAATAGTTGATTAGTGCTTGAGTATCTAGCTATGTGAAAATATTTAATGGAAAAAAAATTTTAATCAGCATTCCCAGCTCTGTATAGAGCACACGTATTCTCTCTCTCTATGCGTGTGTCGGCAGCGACGCCGGCAGAATTATGAATTCGTATCACATGTGGTACGAAAAATTAATTGTGTGCACCACTGCTGTAGACCAATGACCGCCACGTTCCTATCTCCTGTGTATACAAAAGTCCTCTGCGGCAGCTACGTTGACACAACGACAGTATACGAGCTTCTACTGCACTCTTTTGCAACAAACTGGTGCTAAATAAGCGCGTTCTCGCGTGGCTAAACACACACACATAACGCTACAAGAAGGATGTATGTTTTAACGACCCCTGCGGTAAAGTGACCCAGAAGTTATGAGCCAGAACTTAATACCGCTAGACCGGTTTATATCAGATCTCATGAAACAAACCTTAAAAATTAATGACCTCCCAAAACTGATCCCGAACTGGGCACCGTCTGTATATACTATTTTAAAATTGGTTGAGATTTTCTGCAGTTTTGCTGGATTCAGCCTAGTAGAACTCTGATTAACTTATGTTTATGACATCGGAATTGACTGCTTATTCCGACGGCGCACGTTGGGGCGACTAGAGCAAATTCCGCGCCAAAATTGATTTTTATACCCTTGGAGAGGGTATATTAAAATTGTCCGGATGTTTGTAACGCATAGAAGGAAGCATCTCCGACCACATAAAGTATATATATTCTTGATCAGCATGACGAGCTGAGTTGATATAGCCATGTCCGTCTGTCCGTCTGTCCGTCCGTCTGTTTCTATGCTATCTCCTCCGTCAGTTTTAAAGCTAACTTAACCAAACTTTGCAGGAAGTCTTTTGGTACAAATACGCTGCACATTTGTCGGAACCGGCCGGATCGGATGACTATAGCATATAGCTGCCATAGGAACGATCGGTTGAAAAACTAGTTTTAGTAGGAAAAACTTTTTTGTTTTCAAAGCTATCGCTCCCAACGCTGGTATTTATAAGTTTTTAATGATTTCACATAATTTCACCAAGCCTTGTCAAAATCGGACAACTATATAGTATAGCTGCCATACAAAAGTTAGGTCTGAAAAAAAGTCTTAGTGAGAAAATTTTTTTTGTTTTTAATGTTATCGCTCCCAACGCTCGTATTTATAAGTTTTTAATGATTTCACATAATTTCACCAAGCCTTGTCAAAATCGGACCACTATATAGTATAGCTGCCATACAAAAGTTAGGTCTGAAAAAAAGTCTAAGTGAGAAAAACTTTTTTGTTTTGAATGCTCCCAACGCTCGTATTTATAGGTTTTCAATGATTTTACATAATTTCAACAAAATTTGTCAAAATCGGACCACTATATAGTATAGCTGCCATACAAACTGCCAGGCATATATCAAGCTCCAAGGGTATATAAACTTCGGTCGAGCCGAAGTTAGCTGGCCTCTATTTTTTTTTTTGAGATATTGAAGAAAGCTTAAATGCAACTTGAAAGATGATTAAATTTTGCGTAATAATCAAAAAAGAAAAATAGTCCAGGATATTTGGTTCTCCCACAACACGCACTTAAAGTTCACTTTTCGAACTCGATTTCAAGGAATTCATAAAATAGGGCATTTTATTGTATGTTCGCCATCGTTTTTCATGAATATGAAACTTTTATGCGGATATGTGGCGATTGGAAGTATTACTTTTGACTATTCTTAGTTCATTAGAATAAATAAAATTTTCATATAAAAAAATTTAATATTTTTTTTTAATTTTTGGAAAAAGGTTTAAAAAAACTACATTTTTTTGCTTATTGTTGGACATAAAGTAATCGCCCGCGCGCGATCGCTCTTTGAAATAAATTTAAAAAAAAAGTTTCAATATTAAACTTTATGTCCTGAAAAAGTTAGCGTGCCCTTTTTTGCCTTTTCTGAGAAAATTGAATTTTAGTAAGTGAAGTCATTTTCAAAATTCAAATATTGCCAGCCCTGGAACATTCGCGCACATGTTGAATGACATTAATCAGCTGTTCTAACATCTGTTTTGTTTGTTTACTTTCTTGATATTTGGGAGTAGATTAAATTTAAAAATTCTTTTCTATAAACTACCATGGAAAATGAAGCAGGCAATGTTTAATTTAGTAATGTTATTGCCTGACGTGAAATGCCTATAAGAAGGTGGCAAGCCAGATCGGCAGAGGACAAAGAAATTGTTGGCCAGACAAAAAATCGGATTTAGAACGAATTCGAGGAAAAACTAGGCTTACTTATTGATCTGACGAAACTTGGATTTGGAAGTAGTAACTATGGTAACACTGCTTGGCGATTTTTTCAAAGCGCAGAATTGCTGCAGAGATAACTAAGATAGACATCGATTTGCTTAAAATATTGCACACTATATTAATAGTTCTTTCATGCAACTATGATATTAATATAGAAAAATTTAAAAATTATGCCTTGGAAACTGGTTGGCATTTCGTAAACTTGTACCCTTGGTACAATATGACGCCGACTTGGCATAAATTTTTTATTCATGGCCCGGAAATAATTATTTATGCACTGCTCCCAATTGGTCAATTTACCGAGGAGGCCCAGGAAGGACGAAACAAAGATTTCAAGCTTTACAGAGAACATTTTTCGAGAAAATGCAGTCGGGAAAAGTGCAAACTCGATGTTCTGAATAGAATGTTCATTACCTCGGATCCTCTAGTATCGATGCATTTCAAGAGACAGAAAACAAAAATAAATCAAATGCCAAAATCAGCTTTAGATCTGTTAGAAAATGTACCTGAAGTTCAAGAGGAGTACTCTAATTCAAGTGAAAGTAGCGATGAGGAATAAAGAAAATTGTTGAATATAATACGAAATTGGTTATGTTGTATTTTATTATTATTATCTTTAAAAACTAAAAAGTTTACCAACGAAAACTATAGGATAGACTCTTTCGACTGCGAAAAAATAATTTCAAGTTAATAATATTAGAAAAGAATCGTATTGGCCAGTTTTTAGCTTCCTATGTTTCGAAAAAAAATTTTTTCAGAAACAATTAAAAAGTTTTTATTTTTAATTCTTAAAAAAAAATTTTCCACTAAATATTTCGAACTTTTTACTTTTTATTCAATACTTTAATCCTCTTAAAAAGATGGCATCAACAGTTTTTTGCTACAGGGCTCCGCTGAATTATGGCGCGATTTTGGCCTTTTCGCCCCACTGTGCGGCGGTCGTAGTGATTTCGTCAAATTCTCTCTGGTTTCTACTTTGGGTTAAACTCAGCCATATTAAAATTTTTGTTCATTCTTCTTCTTCTTTATTGGCCGTCACAGGCGTTCGACAGTCTCGGTCTCTGCAATTAATGCCGTCCAGTCGTTTCTGCTGGTGGTCGTCCCTCCTTGCCATGTTCCAGTTCTTTCGCATTCCTCTTGTAGACAATTTTTGCTGAAGCTTGTTCATCCATACGGGTAACATGTCCTTGCCGGAGCAACCGATTTTGCTTTATGCGCTTGACTGGACTAGTGTCCCCATAGAGCTCATACAGTTCGTCATTCTTTCGAACGCGAAAATCCTAGCCGACCATCAATCCTCCGAAAAATTTTTCGCTCGAAAACGCCAATCTCCGCCTCATCCGCTGCTATCATTGTTCTTGTTTCTGTATCGTATTGCAGGACTGGAATGATAAGCGACTTGCATAGGGCTATTTTCGTTCCCTACTGAGCCCGTAATAGGATCGGTTTGCGACCGTGATTCCTCTTCGGATTTCCAGGCTGATGTTGTTGTCGCCGGTTATCATCGTTCCGAGGTAGTCAAAGTCCTCTACAACTTTAAAGTTGTACTCTCCCATTGTAACAGATAATCCAATAATGGTAGACTTTCTTCCCGGCGGGTCTTTCTCTATGTTGTCGATTGGTGGCATCGCTACTTCTCTAGAGGCGGCATTATGTTCGTTCCGTGTAGCTTTTCTGCATGCCGCATGTATAATTGAGAAAACTAAACGCGGCATGTAAAAAAATCTGTACAAAATTAATGGGTTTAAAATCCCGGTCAAAACCCCAACACATTACTTCTATTCAATGTGAGTAAAGGCACAAACCAATATTTGCTTGCTTTTAGTTCTTTAGTTCGCTCTATTTATATACGGGCAACCTGAGGTTCGATTCGTGTAGATTTCCTACATATAGCATTCAGCATTTGTAAATCTAAATGTTCATTTAGAAATCCCACATGCCACGTGTGACAATTAGTTTGCTTAACGGAAAATATAAGAATTCAGTACTAATGCAGAGCTTCATTTTTCGTTTAGAATTTCCCCACGATCGAGTAGAATTTCAATATCCGAACTTTAATGTAGAAAACCCAAAGATTCGTGTGGTATTAGTTAATAAGAAATGAGTTGATTTTTTAATGTCGCGTGTAGATTTTTCCTGTTTAAGACTACATTCGCGTTTGGATTTTTAATTTCTACAAGTTGCGTGTAGTTTTTCTAAACGCAGCGTGTAGCTTCCTCCATTTTTCACGAAGCGTGGTTAATTTAGCAGGGCGAAGTACGATTCGTTTAAGATTGACGTTTCTACACGCGGCGTGCAGCCAATATAATTTTTTATTATTTAGGTAGGACTTGTCTTTAGTCTATCTAAGTACTAAGGCTAAAAGGCTAAAAACCCAATTAAGAGGTTTCTCAGGTAGATTGATTGCGGCTTTATTTACCAGCTTTCAATTAAAATCAAAGTTCTATCAAAAAAATGCCTTTGTCCTTATGCCTATGATATCTACTTAAACGAAATAGTCATGATCTGCTTAGTACAAAAAAGCATTTGAATGCATATGAGTCAAAACAAATAATTTAAAGACTCAGAAAATCGTGGGGTCGTCCCAGAAATTTGTAGACAAAGGACCTTGAGGGGGCGTGTGAAGTGGGATGGTCAATCTCTAACTCTTAGTGTTTTAGTTGAATATTCCGATTCATGGAACAGGTTAGATATGATCTTATTATTTCTCTAGGTACTCCCCAGCACTGGATGCATTTTCGAACTGTTTTCAGTTATTTGCTTGTGTAATGAACTCTCCCAGTTTATAGTTCAGTAACTGCATTTGGTGTATTCCCTTCTGGGCATACCGTGTTTAGCTTGGCCCCGCCTAATCGCTGTAGTATTCTCCCCAACGCACTCCTCACCGGTACAATTAATATTACCTTTGCTTGTCATTTTATTGTTTATCTACATAAACACTGCTCTTCCACCACCACCACCACCTCTGTCCTGACTTCAGGATATCCTTCTGGCCGTGGCCGTGTAGTTGCCACACCATTTATGCCATTAAGTCATTAGCTTTGTTTAACAAATAACAAACTGTCAATGAGTTGATTAACGATGTTTTTCGCATGAACTGCAATTAGCCGCCGCCGTTGCCGTCACCGTCGTTCCAACTGATAAATGGGTGTGATTTTGCGCCCAGCTTGGCACTCGGTTGACTTGGGGGCAAACGTTATTGATGCTCCTGCTCCTCCGCCTGCCGCAGCCCCCACCTACTAAGTTGCCGTCACTTGGCAATTATTGTGTATTGTGCGCTTCAAGTCAATGGCATTTTGCCACCGTCAGAGTCATCATCATTGGCACCAAAGCCGCCAGCTAGAGGAGCAGCACCAGCAGCGTCAACGCAATTACACCCGTTGACAAGTGTAATGTCAGCCAACTGCGGCTGCCATCCTGTTGCTACTCCTGCTGCTGTTGACGTGACGCGCTTCATCACTCACTCACTTAGAGGCGGAGGCTCCCCCACTCGCTTATTCGCTCACTCATTCATTCATAGACGCCACTCGGCTCATTTCGATTTTTGCAATTTATTTTCCAGAAACAGGGGCGGAACTGGAGGCGAGCAGGTGGCGACACTTCGTAGATAAATTAAAATGAAAATTACAAAAATATTCAAATTATTTATGTATTGAAATGGTTTTAAATGGAAATTAAAATTATGGGAACTCACAAACTACGACAACATCTAGTGTATCCCCTTCAAAATGTTGTTATTCGGTTCGGTACAGAGGGTCACAGAAAACATATGGCTTGGTTTTTTAAAGATAACCGAACCTTGGTTTCAGTTTGGTTTTATGGTTTACTTATAATATGAAATCAGTTTGTTGCCATTCTCGAATTTTCGATTTTCTAAAATACAAGTTTCTTCCATTAGAACTTATTTTTAAAAATGGATTCCTAGAAAACATAAAGTGGAGAGTGGATAAAAAGTTTGATCATTACCTCTTATTCCCAATTCCGCCCCTGTCTTAAACATATTTACAATGTAATTATTATGCAAAAATGCACTCGACTCCCCATGTAGCTCGTAGTATATGGTACAACACTTATTAACAATATTGTCAAGCTACGTGAGCGGTATGCTCCGCTAGCCACCCGTTCAACCCTCTCAAATGGCACAAATGATATGTACATCCATAAAATAAATTAGTTTCTGTACGCGCCCGCTAATTGCCTTCGCCAGAAAGTTAATTACGGCGAAAATTTCAAATATTCCAAATTGGACTTGTCAAAAACATTTTGACATGTTCCCTTTCTCCGGCCCGGTTTTTGGAGGAAATTAGTTTTGCAAACTTTTGTGTTTTTGCATTTTGCACTCTTTTGTTTGGCCCGCCCGTGGGTTTTGTTTTCAGATTTTCACACTCGTTATTGCATTTTATTATTAGCACTCGAATATCAAACATAAATAAGGAAATTATATTCATCAGCAGGCGGTGGTGGCGGTATTGGCGGTGGTGTCAGATGTCCATTTGTAAATACGCCGAGCTGGTCGCATTAACAATGCTTCAAAAGCAAATGGAAAGCTCTCGTAATTAAGTGCCATGTTAATGGAATACCACGAGCTAAATAATTGCATTAAAAGGGTTTTCCAAAATTCATAGAAAAACACACACATAAATAGCGAAACTGAATTTTATGTAATTCGATTTGATGGCAAACTGACACAGCGTGAAAAGATCACGATTACATTTTTGGAAATTGAATTAAATATAAAATGCCATTTTTAATTAAAGTAAAATGGATGTGGCACAACAGGTAAAGTAGTAAGCGGAAATTCATTTATTTTAAATTAACACTAATGTGTGTTTTGTGGGGGCTTAAATTCGACCAGTTTGGATCTAAGCGGGAAGATTTTATCTCCAATGTTTTGCTCAAGACCACTCTGCGGCAGTTTGGGGAATCTAGCCAGGTGAATGTCTTTCAAGAAATATCGTCGACCATTTCTTTCTTTTTCAAAGAGGACGCTAAGAAAAAAGTGGGAAAAATGCACCAAAGTGTGGAAAGTGCTGCCCATCGCCGTTTTGGCCAGTTCTGCCTATCATAGTGGTTTGTTTTCCCTAAAACTCGAGTATAGTTTATGCGATAATTATCGATTCTTTGACAAATTGTGACGTAGACCTAAGATAATATATATTAAGCGACGATGATGTAATATTAAAATTGTGGCTCTGGCAGTTTTATGCGGTTTAAGGGGGGAGGGGGGGAAATTTTGCAAATCTTAAACAAACTTGATCTGCGTACGGCATAAACCTTTGTACATGCAAACATTTGTATCTCTATCTCTTATAGTCTCTGAGATGGACGCGTTCATACAGACAGACGGACAGATGGACGGACGGACGGACGGACAGACGGACAGACGGACGGACGGACAGACGGACAGACGGACATGGCTAAATCGACTCGGCTGTTGATGCTGATCAAGAATATATATACTTTATAGGGTCGGATATGTTTCCTTCTCCCTGTTACATACATTTGCACAACTTCATGATCCCCTTTTACCCATTTTCAATGGATACAAGGTATAAAAAGTGGATCTTAAATGCTTCAGAATAGGCTGCAATGATACACAACAGCAAATTCGACCTATTAACAGAAAATTGCGACAATAATTGTCACTAAAAATTAAAAGTGTTATTCCAGCCTTATTGAAGATTTTAAAACAATTGCTCGACATAAAAAGCACTTGGTAGTAATTGTGAATCCTGCAGCTTTAAAGAAGTTGAATAATTTGGCTGCGGTAAATTGCATTTATTTTGAACATTGTTCCATTCAGGTGTTTTCAGGTGGAGCTGTTTTAATAAAATCTAAACGTTTTCACATCTGGTTGGTTGAGTTCCAACGCGTCACACAGTCTAGCACTGTTTTATGCAAGAGATTTCTAATTCCAATTCCAAACTCCAATTAACCTGAAGCTGCAAGAATCGAAAAAGGTATTTGGCTTTGACAATTACCTGGCCACCATTAATATTACATGAGTAATGAAAGCACAGTTTGACCTTGTTACGTTATCGTCGAATACTTACAATAGATCGACCACTTTGAAATACCGGAGATGAGGATTTGACTCACTTTTTAGCAAAATGTCCTTGCCTTAAGGATCACAGATGGGCGTCACTGCTTTTGATTCACATGAGAAACTTTCATCAAAATTACATTCCGTTTCGGCTCTGCAGATATAATTTATCATTCTCCTGCTCGAATACTCGCTCCATTATGTAGTGTATTAGTATAAATGTGTCCTAGAGAAATGTCGTAAGATTGGAGAACTTCTTGAATTATAGAAGTCAGATTACAGGGAATTTCTACACATCCCTGTATGTGTCGTTGGAAAAACTACTTCATTTTTGAACTGAACTTAATTTTTCGAAAAAGTGGTCTTGGTCGGGTTCAAGTTATAGGAGTCAAAAGTATTAGGGGATCGGTTCATGGTCCAGTTCGTCTGACCCATGAAACCCTCGCTCGGCTCGGTTCCAGACTGGTTTGCAGCCTTGCTTTATACTGTGTTATTCACAGGTCTCCTACAGTGCTCGGATAACTTAACATAACTGCCTTGGTCGGGTATATATTTACATCAAATGCTTGCTTTGTGGTGCAAAACCTTTTGGCACTCCAGCTTAATATCAAAAAGAAGATTTTTCCAACAAACAACTCAGTTTTAATTACCATAACTCTTGAAATATGAATTTTCCCCCAATTAAAACTTATTGCGAAACAAAATTCTATTTTTCACATTTTCTCCCTTAACATATTGTTTTCTAAAATTAAATTGGCCAAAAATTCAAATGCTTCTTGCACTTGGCGTACCTTACCTGTTTTGCCACACCATTTCCATTCGCACCAACAGAGAGAGAGAGACATGGAGGAGTATGACGTATGTTGATGCTAACACGAGAATTGCTCGAAAAATAATAAAATGAGTCTAATAAATTCTGTGTTCTACGAAATATTCCAATGTCTGGGAAACTGGAATCGGGACTGGGGGACCTTTAAGCGGAAATTGCGCATTTGGCAAAAAGTGGTTGAGGCACAGGGCCAAGAGCTGAGGAGTACAAAAGGAATTAGGAATGCAATTTGAGGTTATGTTGGCAATGTGCACTCAGGCTTGATGCAACCGCATCTGTATGCGTATTTGTTTAGATGGGCGAGTGTGTGCGAGCGTGTGTCAGTTAGTCAGACAGACAGTTGGACTGACAGTTGGACAGATGCTAGGGATATGCAGCCCAGAGCGAGCTGACAGTTGGGAAGTCCAGCTTCCAGCTGCTCCGCCTCCATTCTTCGGGCTGCATCCCTGGCCCCAGATATTAATAGACAAAATTTGAGTATTGCTTCCGTCATGAATAAAATTTTTGTTTTTCTAAGGGCGCTTCATAACTTTTGAGTCCGCCTTCTCCTCCCTCCACCCACTTTCCTCCGGGCCACAGAGCACACTCATTGTCATGTGCTTTCCAGTTTTTTCCTGCCAAAAACTTTTCCACAATGTCTGTCTGTTCTTGTGGGTTATCCTTTTCATTTCGCTTGCTTTTTCTTTTATTTTGGAAATTTTAATGATGCTTTTGTGAAAAATGCAAAATGTTTCTCGGGCGAAAGTTCCTGAAATCAAAACAATTTCGAGCATGTGCACTTCTAGGGCACCATTGGGAGTCGGGCGAGTGGGCGGGCGCTGCAAAAGATGCTTGATATTAGGTTCGCACTCATCAGAAGGTGCAGTTGCCTTCGTGCTGCAAAAATTCAAATGGCAATTTGTAGTAAGCCACTTAAAGATTTATGGCATCAAAATAGTGTCACATAAAATATACACAAACACACCTTCGCCAGCTAGACAGCCAGCCAAGCCAGCGAAATGGAGTCGCTTGGGTGGGTGGGTTCGTGCCTGAGCCAGCCAGCTGATGCCGTTGACTCGATAAAGCCATTGTTTATATATGGCTGTTGGAGGATTGCATTTTGGGCCATAAGTTGGCAGCATTTTTTATGCGTTCATCATGCGGTCAGCATAAATTTTTCATCGCCAAGTCGTACGTTAGCCAAATGTCTTGATTTCCCTGCCCCACCCCGCCCCCTCAGCAAACCAGTTTGAGGGTCTCGTTTCCAGTTCGTCTCCTGCGCGTTGGCAACATGTTGTTGCCAATTTTGATGTTTGAATGCCATAAATCAATGCGTTTTAAAGTCACAGTCAAAGGAGAGTTTATTTGTGCCAAAAACTTTTTGTCATTTTTTTAGTGCGTTTGCGAAATTATTGAAACATACGAAGTAATACATCTAATTTTGGAATAGAAAAGTAGGGCAAGGTTCGGCCAGAAGATTGATCTTGGTATGAAATTAACACCAATGGGAAGCAATTTTAACTCTTGATATGAAATCAACGCCAGTGGGAAGCAATTTTAGCTTGTTTGCCTGTAAGAAAAGAAAAGAATTTTAATTTTGTTTAAGACAGGCGTAGACACATCCTAAAAAGTGCATAGTATAATTTAATTTGAGTATATTTTCTTTGAAAAGGGGAAATTAAAGGCACACACAGGCAAATTTTTAGCAATTGTTGATAGCCAAATAGATATGATTGCACATTTTGATAACAAATTGTGGTTCCATTCATAAATAATTTGATCATATATGGCAGAGAGGTTTGCCAAACTTTCATCAAAATTTCATTAAAATTTGTGAAATTATTTGCATGTATGAACTTAGCTTTAGAGCAGCGATGGCCTGCAGCGATGGCCTCTGGATCCCCCAGTGGGCGAAAACATCTCGCTTTTTACACGTACACAACCCGAACGCAAGCCGAGGCTGAGACCAAGAAAGCAGAAAGCCGGCATGCGCTAGCCAGAGTTCGAAGCGATTAGGTCAAAGCAAATTCACGGAGCTTTATTTTTTTGGCCTTGCTCACGTTGAGCATCGCTTCTTTACAGATAAAATTTGCGCTGCTCAATTTTGAGCGATGTAATGCGCTAGTCTGCATTAAGATTCTTATTGTACGCATATAAAGTCCCAGTGGCAAGGGCTGGATGGAGATATTCTCAAATGCACTCAGAGAGCTTAAGGTAGAGCAACCAGCTGACTAATTTCTGACAATAAAGGAGACGACTGCGCAACCGTTCTGTCACGATAATTTAAATTCATTTTGGTTCATAACTTACAAAAACAAGACACACACACCACAAAAAAGAATGGTCGACTGTACAGCTGTTTCAAGAACCTCCCGATTTTATCATCAGCAGGCTTTGCAATTCGGCAGGGACTGTTTGGGAATAAATTGGGAACGAATACTTGGCAGATAAGTTTCTGTATTATTAATAAACTATTAAAACAAGCACCTAAAGCATTTAACATATATAAATCTTTTCCACTCACAGCACATATCGGCACATTTTTTAAAAATCGTAAAGTTTTTACAATACTTGAAGAATAATGTAGATAATGTAATGAAGATAACTTGGCTCAGGTTCATCAAAAATTCAGGGAAAATGTTTATACGATCTTAGGTTTGAATCAAAACAATATATCGAATATGAAACTGGACTACAACGTATACTTAATGTTATCACAACTACCATGTATTAGACGATAGCAAACGAGAAAGCGCTTACCAAAGAATATGGGCCTCAAGCAGTATTTACACTGATATCTTATTTAGAACAAAACATGTTCTAAATATATGGGAAGTAGCTAATCAGAGTTCCTCATATGAGTTTTTTGACAGCCAACTCACAATGAAAAAGGATCAGTGTAAATCAGTGTCCGGCACCGTTCAATGTTCTGTGCATACAAGTAGCGACGTCCATCCTCTGTAGCAGCGGCGTCGATACACAGACACTATACGAGCGTACACTGCTCTCTTTTGCACTAACAAACATGTGCTAACTGAGAGCGCTCTCGCGTGTCTGAACGCACACATGCAAAGGCAAAATAAGCATGTGTGTTTTGCCAGACACTGGTGTGCAATAACAATTAATCCTAAAAGATAGCTACAATTTTTAGAGGAATGTATACTGACGACATGGATTTAAAAAATCAATGGATAAATGAATAGAACTGTGGAACATTATTTGTGTAACCTCTTCGCCAATGGTTTAACCCAATATGTAGATCGCTGCTCTTAAAAGAAGAAATACGAATTCGTTCAGTTGATTAAACTTATTTACCAGGAACACATTTTTTAATTGCTTAAGCATTTAAAAAACCCCTGCTCGGACCGTGGATTCCTGCACTTACTAGTGATTTAGTAAGGCTTGCTTCGGTTGGGTTTTTTTTCGTACAACCAGTTCTTAGTGATTCTATATCGGGTTATTAAAGTGGCGAAGAGGAACTTCCAAGCAAGCGTCTGAATCAGCGCAACATTTTTTATGTCGGATCATTGTGAAAACGATTCTAAGGGCCGAGGGTTGGGGTCATGTCTGATTTATGTGAACATGGAAACATACGCTTGGCTCCACCATAATTGATACCCAAGCCAGGTCTTACACTTACGTTTAAGGAACTTGTCCAAATAACCATGAAAATGAACTGACCAGTTAAATTCAGTCTTCGGTTTAGAATTTTGGTTCAGCTCGCTGTAGAGCAGGGTAGGGTAGAATGCTGTTCGCGTGAAAATCTAAATCATATGGGATAACTAATAGTAGAACACAATGCTTTCTTCAAAAGCTTCAACCATCAATTATTCTCTATTACTTTCACTTTAGACCCAAAAATTTAAATACGTTCTTTTCTTACCCGTGTTATAGCCGTTGCCCTTGGAATACTTCATAGATTCCTGTATGGCTGGCGAACTGAAAGTAATCATTAAATCAAATAAGCAAGGCCAGAATCAAAGGATCTTTACTTACTTCAAACCATTGCGTATGTCCCTGTAGTTGCCGTTGCTCGTCAGATCATATTGCGATTTCGAGCGTGGATATTGTTGGAACTGTTGGTGCTGCTGTTGATGTTGCTGGTGGTGCTGCTGCTGTTGCTGCTGTTGTTGGTTGGGCATATTGCTGTAGTTACCCTGTTGGTAGCCCCACATTTGACTTGGCATCATTTGATTATTGTGCTGTCCATTTTGACTCCAATTGTTTGGACCAGAGCAGGATCCACCCGACAGGCGACCAGGTTGCATTTGCGGCATCGGCTGCATTTGTTGCATTTGTGGCATTTGAGTGTATTGTGGCATGGACGACATTTGCGTCATTTGCGACATCGGCTGTAGATCAGGTATGACGGCATTTAGGCCAGGAGCCTCAATGGAACCCATAGTACCGCCCATCATGGGCATCATGGTCATGCTATTCAAGGGTGTGACTGCACCCATTGGCAACTGCGACATGGTGGACATGGCGGGCAATGCTTGTCCCTGGGGCATCATGTTCATGCCATTCATATTCATGGGATAGGACATCTGAGGCACTTGCATTTGGTTGAGATTCATCTGTGGTGGATTCAAAGGCGTCAGCGACATGGGGATTTGAGCTTGCTGGGGCATACCCATGGGTGCAGCTGACATGGCTGACCAATTCTAGAAGGAAAGGAGATTACAAGGGATTGCGAGTAAATCTCGCTGGTCTACACTTTACCTTATTGGCACCACCACCATTGTTCATGCCAAAATCAGCTTCATAAGGAACCGAGCCAAACTGCATTTTTGTTTTGTTTTTTGTTTTGTAAATTTTTGATTTACTTTAAAAGTTTAAAAAGAAAAATTTAAGACAAATTTTTTTTTTTTTTTCCGCAGAGATCTGAATGTTATGAGAAACTAGTAACGACTGAGAAAGGGAAACAAAATTTCCAGACAGTTGAAAACATGAAACCTCAAAGGCCTGCTTGGATACCAAAAACTTTGGTCTGATAAAAACTTTAGTAAATAAAGTTTTTTATCCTAAATCAACTAGTAGGCTTGTCCTTCCGTTTTGTTGTATACTTAAGCATCTGACTTCAGTTTCACACAAATATCACAGCAAGAAGGTAGAAAATATCCCCAAAATTCAAAGTAGTATACTATTTCAACAATTATTATTATATAATCACAAATTGAAATTGTTTTCTTTGAAAATGTCTTCCGTCAGTCTTACACCTCGTGATGATGTTGCAACTGTTGAGTCGAAGCATCGTCATTACAATTGCTGCACGTACAAGGTAAAATCGCGCTGTTTTCGTGCGTGTCAGCGTTCCGTGGCCACTCAAACTCAATGTCCCTCTAAAATGGCGAATCAGTCCAGTCCAGATCCAGAGTCGAAACCCACGGAAACGAAGAATGTTGAACAGGAATTGATCAAAGCACACGTACCAGCTCAAAGCCAGGAGGAAGAAAGTGTTGACGAGATGGAACAGCTCAGAAATTACGAAAGATGGGCTAAGACGGGACGCGCTCTAAGAAAGGATTATGGTTATATAATATAAGCAAGCTGATGCCTCAACCATCTAAAAGAAAACTGACATTTTTTACACTATAGCTATAAATATGGATTATAGTTTTGGGTATAATTAATACAATATTTAATTTCTTCTCCTTTATAACCGTTTGATGCAAAATATTATACACAATTGTGTCCATTTTAAAGAGGTAATAAAAAGGATGCACCATATACAAAGATAAAATCTCTTCAGCGGTTTTTTTTTTAATATTTGCCTATACTCAACGTTATTAAAATTGACGACCTGCGGTACTCAGACGCTGGCAATTTTGTCGGAGCGGAAATGGTTTGATAATTTCCAGAGCCGCTCTGACATTGTAGTGTGACAGTTAACAAGAAAGATGTTTAAATAATTTCAGGGCTAATTGATATAAATAAAAAAATCCAGTTTGCTATGGGACTCGTTATTTGGCGAAATCAAGGTTTACAAGGAAGCTTGTGTGGTCGTTTGAATGTGAATATGCAATACAAAAGTCCGCTGATGATAAGATGTGGTTATCTTTGAAACAGCGATCGTTGTACGGACATACCAATTGCTATTCCAAATTGTTGTAATTAATCTCTGTTGATTTGGGTTGATTACATTGAATTGTAACTCTCCACCGACCTCAAGCCAGCCATATGCAAAACTTGACAAAAAAAGAGGTCGCTAAACCCCATAAAACTTATTAGGTCTAGTTTCACATAGCCATATATTTCATATCTGTTAGATGTCAATTGTCCTTAGAAGTTAAACTCATGTTTCATATTCCGCTGTTCCAAAACGATTTTATCTTATTGACGCTATGTTGACGGAATTTCACGGATCGCCAAAAAAGACACAGAGTGGCATTTTTTTTGGGTTTTTTTCAGCACTGAAACTCGCAGAAGGTTATTGAAGGTGGTCACATCCGCAATTAAATTCCGCCATGGCACAAGAGATGATAAGTTACAGAGGCAACTTGATACGCATTGTAAAGGTACGTTTTTTGCACACGGTTCAGGTTCTCTCTCTATCCCTCCCACTCAAATTTTTAGTTGAGCATCGAGAACTGCCTGGGCTGCGAGCAAGTGGAACTGAATTTCTCGGCTAGCGAAAATGTCCATTTGCTGATCTACAACTTAGCTACATCAGCGAACATCACTCTAACCCAGACACCTGTGGCCCATGCCCTGAAATTGTTGTGTACTTTGACCTACGCCAGGGCCGAGAGATTGCAAAGTGTGCCCCTGCTGCAGTTGGGACGGGGCCGGGTGATGATGGTTTTTCAACTCCAAAACCGGGAAGCTACCATCGAAATGCAGGTCAACAATGATGAGGACGAATTGGACGTACAGCCTAGCACTTCAGCTCAGGCTTCGGCACGGGAAGCAACGCGTCGGCAGGGACAGGGACAGCAGCAGCGCAACTTGCCCAAATTGATAGAGATTCAAGTGATGCGTCGCTTCGATCAGTTGGACATGCTGGAAATGGTCTACTACCAGATCAACCAAGGCCAACTGGAGCAAATGCCCTTAGACGAGTTCCATAACAAATTCTTTGTAAGCGGAGAACATTCGTTGGACCAACTATGCGACCTACACAGCAACTATGCGGGCAATTGGCTGAAGATCATCCAGGCGGATGCCGATGCCTACCAGAACTTCAAGTGCGAAAGGAACACTTATTTCTGTGTAAAATGATCAAATACAGATTTCTCTTTCGTTTTCCAGGGGCGATGACAATCCTTTTGAGACCTTTGTTAAGCTCTTCCAGCGCCAGTCCTGGGAGCAGCAGGAGCTGATGTGCAAGCTGACCACCCATTGTCTGGCAGCCAATGAGGCAACACGCCTGGTCGAACGTCGATTTGTCTTGCAGGTCTTTGAGCAAGTGCGTCGCATATTTGAGTACATCACCGTGGAGGCGTATACAGTGTGGTTCTTTGTGCCACGTCTTAATCACTATAAATCTTTACAGCATGTGGTGAGTGAGGTTTAGTTCTTGAACTGTTGAACTGCGGCCCAAAGCACCATTACATCGGTTAGAAAATCATTCGTATACAGAGATCGTGCAAGTATCTGGGTGTATCGCTCGGATTAAGACGTGCATTTAAAAGTCAGCATAGGTGATGTCGAGAATCAGCAAACATTTTAAAATACGAGTGAAGTGTTCAGCCTTCGTGTAGCTACAAGATGGCAACAAGCGTTATGAGGTGAAGCTTGGAGACTCACTCCGAGGAAGCAGAACTCTATTTGGGATGTACCAGAAACAAAACAGATATTTCTATATTCAACAACAGTTGAACGATAAATGCCAGCGGTTAAATAATAACCTTTGGGGTCAATGATATTCTTATAAAGATACAAGGTTTGATAAGGAGCAATAGGGTTATCAAAATAATGGAATTATATCCAATGTGGTTACAAAAGTTTAAATAGATTTTCATTGTTGTCCTACAAACAAATATCTAATTTTTTACAACCCTTTTCAGACCCTGGACGAATTTGATTTGCGTAATGTACGCACTTGCATCAAGCTTACTGAGGATAAGAGTAACATTTTCTCGACTTATTCCAATCACAACATTAAGGATATACTATTGGTTTCCTTCCAATTGGCCTTGGCTCACATAGCCAATCAGTCAATTCTATTTATAGGGCAACTGGAAAAGGTATGTACACATCAATTATTTCAAACAAATCATAGTCTTCCACATAGTTCTGATTAGAATGATTCAAATCGAATGCCTATCAGGCATGTTCTCGTTTCCGAATCCAATTGATCGGAATTAAAAAGAGTTGTGATTTCCAAGAAACTATAAAAGAATTCAGTTGATACGTTTTCATCAAGAGTGTGGAATGAAAAAAGGCATATAGTAGAGCTATCCGCGATAGTCCCAGGCCATCTGAAGACAGCATAATTCTTGTAGTTTCGCGGTCCACGGAGTGTTTTTTGCTCGAAATTTTTGGGTAGGGGTAACTCTACTAAACAATTACCGAAAGCGCTAACCTAAATTAAAAGGGGAACCACTGAACCTAACCAAAATCGCAGTGCAGTTGGCTCCAAAAACATGTGATGGACCGAACCAGTCCTAACTTGCAAGCGGATTGCAACCCTGCTTGTAATACCTAAACCGCCTTAAGTGCTAGCAGCACTTCAACTTTTCCAGACAAATTTTCTCTGCTTACAGTACTTTAACTCCTTAACCGGACGCTCTTCCGCCCTCGGCATGAAATACTTAAAATTGGAAAGAACTTATCTTTTGTCTGGTACGGACGAAGTTCCAAGCTTTGTTCTCGAGTATTGTACTTACGCCTTACACAAACCTTTTTCTAAATCTGCAATAGTTTTAATCATTATTACCTATTTTTATGCCCATAGAAATTGGTCCCAGATGTCAGCCGCAAGCAGTATATCGGCAAAGCAGTTTTCGTATTGGCTGTCAATATTGTTTCTGACGAAAACAATAATATTGGGATTTACATTAAAAATAAAATATCAGCTCTATTCAGCAATTCAAGCAGTTCTTTAAGATACACATGTTATTAGAGTTCAACTCGTGTAATGTTTGGAAAAAGTATCCTAGGCATAATTTGGAAACTTAATTCTTAGAAATTATTTTAAACTGTATACATACAAAAATCTTGAGGTCAATTTGGATTTTATTTCTTAATTGCTGAACTTGTTTCAGATAAAAATATTACCTTTTAATGGATTTTAGACCCTAAGCCTAGTCACTTAAAGGGCATAGCCGGATAAGCCTGGGAAAACTGCCCCAGCAGATTTTTGAATATTTTGAATCAGGGATGGTAGCTATTATATAGGAGGGTATGTATGCCAAATTTCAAGTCAATAGGTCTTTTGGTTGACGAGTAATCTGCAGAAATGCTAAAACATAAATATCGATATATCTGGTCTCACATCACGATTTACCATGAACTGTTGATTGAATATTGAAAAGATTTAACACAGTTATCCGTTTTAAAATTCTGGAATTTTTACTCTTATTCCTTTGATCCAAAAACAGTGGTCAAAATTTTCAAAATTTAAAATGACCACTTTCCAGTTTTGACAATACCATGGAATTTTTACAGTTCATGTGTCCTCTAACCATCTAATTATTTAAAAAAACCCAGATTTTTAAGAGTGGTGCCACAAGGTCAAATTAATAAAAAACATGTACATTTAAAAATTTTAGTATTTAATTTTGTTTAAGTCTCCATCACTATCTTCGTTTATAATGGTACATTAACCAGTTGTCTTAAATATATTTGTCAGCATCCCAGTTCGCATACCATTAGGACAACTGCAATAGTGCCTTATAATGCAGTCAGGAGTTTTGCCATTACGTGCATACTTATTCAAAATGTGATATGACAATTTCTGTGCCACGACGCTACAAGAGATTTGATCCGAAATGACACGATCACTCGATAGCAGCTTTCCAAATCGATTGTTTAGATAGCACGCTATCTTGCACAGGATTTCTATTTTGCAACAATTTATTGTCAACTTTTCGACAAAGAAGCTGGTACATTTGATTTAAAATTCCGAGCACAGCTTCAAATGCCTACTTAATTTTGATGACAGTCCGGGATTGTTTTGCTTCCAAGGTCGGCAGCTGATTTCTTTTTTCCCTTCAGAACCTTTTGCCTTCAAGAACCGCAACAGCATCTCTGAACCATCAATCAACAACAATTATATCTCCTGGGTGGAGCAATTTTTGAAGTCCGTTCTGATCATGTAGTAACTGCTATATAATTGTTTCGTCGCTTACATTGGTAGTATATGGGCCAATAATATAACCATTGAAGGTGCAAATTGTGAATGGATTGCACAAGGAACGTTCTTCTGGTCTGAATATGATTTCTTTTGGTAGATGTAAATGGGTTTTTTTTGATGGCGGATCGCAAATGATCTCCAATTTATCGTCCCCTACTTTTCACAACAATTTGGTCCTTTCTGTAGTAGTTGCCGTATGAATTAATTTGGTAAGTGCAGATTGGTTATAAATTATTTTGAAAAGCCGTTGCTACTCCTTTTACAAATTAAGAAACCACTTGCGGTGGGGTTATTAAAAATAGTTTAGTAATTATTTTGCTGCTTTTTGCCAAGTCCCATTTTGGATTAAAAATGTATTTAAGCCTCTGCCTTTGTACGACCAGTCGAATTTCTCATTGAAGGTAAAGATGCCATCAGTTGGTATAATTGCTCCCAGTTAAGACCTATATTTTTAAAGTTTTTGAAGTTATATTTTTAATTATATATGTTTGCATGTACAAAAGTTTTTGACAAATCGTAACCTACAACCTGTAAAATATAAAAGCTGCTTATCACTTAACCACTTGGGTTTTACTATCCACTTTTAAATTGAGCAATTTGTCAATTTCAGATTTTGAAACAGTACTGAAGCCATATAATGCAGTCAGATTATTTAAGTCGTGTTTTAAGAAGCTTTTTATGCAAGGTTCAAGTCAAGGATCCTTAAGCCTGCCGAGATGCTGATAAATATTGAATTGAAAATAACTGGTGAATGTACCATTATAAACGAAGATAGTGATGAAGACTTAAACAAAATTAAATGCTAAAATATTTAAATTTTTATGTTTTTTATTAATTTGACCTTTTTGCACCACTCTTAAAAATCGGAGTTTTTTTATTAATTAGATGGTTAAAGGACACATGAACTGTACAAATTCCATGGTATTGTCAAATTGGAAAGTGGTCATTTTAAATTTTGAAAATTTTGACCACGGTTTTTGGACCAAAGGAGTAAGAGTAAAAATTCTAGAATTTTTTAACGGATAACTGTGTTAAATCTTTTCAATATTCAAATTCAACATAAGACTGCATTGTAAATCGTTGATTTGAGACAAGATATATCGAAATTTATGTTTCTACATTTCTGCAGATTACTCGTCAACCAAAAATATTGACTTGAAATTATGGCATAATACCCTCCTATAGAATAGCTACCATCCCTGATTAAAATATTCAAAAATCTTCCAGCGTTTCCCAACGAATTTGGCTTTGCCCTTGTCTTGTTATTTGCTTCAACGCCTGATTTCAGATGACATAAATATGGCGAGCACCGTCATTCAAATAAGCGCTTTGTAATTAGCTTTACTTTAATAAACATTTCAATGTATTTTTATACCCGTTACTTCAACATAAAAATGGATTTTTAACTCGTGCAATCTGTAATCAGGCCTGAACGAATAATATTTCATCACCATGTCCAGCTAACAAATTTGTTTGCCTTCAGCATGCAACCGCCGTGTCATGAATGATAGCTATGGCGAGGCCGTCGCAATCCTGTATTTCTCTCCGTCCGTCCGTCTGTCCGTCCGTCTGTCTGTCCCTCTGTCTGTGTGAACACCTAGATCTCAGAGATGGTAAGAGATAGAGGTTTGACATGTATGGGACAAATGCTTCTTTTTTCTGCACACAGATCAAGTTTGTTTCAAATTTTGGCCACGCCCCCTCCCGCCCCCGCAATTTGGAAAAAACGTTATATCTCCTACATTTTTAAAGATAGACGATTTGTTTCTTCTAGAGATAGTAATTAGCAAAATGAATCGATTTGCCAAAAAAATTATGAAGATCGGATGAACGGTTCTCAAGTTATAAGCAAAAAGGTGATGAGCCCCCCCCGCTACCCACCCTAAAAAAATGTTGCATACTTTTCTGATGGTTACCCTAAGGAACGCAGGAACACTGTTAAACATGTTTTTCATGAGTAACGGGTATATCGAAGTCGGTTAGAGCCGACTTTAACTTATGCTCTCGTTTAAACTAATTTATGATCTTTTTATTCTTGTAGAAATGGTTTTGTCACCGCTATTTGCAACGCATTGTGGAAATCGGTGAATCTTTGGGCATGCTTATCTTTATTGAGTATCCCAGTATTTTGACACTTTTGCCAGAGAATCGTCAGGTGATTAAGTGTAAGCAAAAGAAAGATGCAGCAAATGGTAAAATATTTTGGGAGTTAAACGAAGATGTCACTAGGAAGGCAGAGAGTGGCATTCAACAAATTCAGGGAGCTCTAAACTTTAAATGTATTAACAAAAAAAGAGAAAATGAAAGTATGTAATAGATTTAAGCAAGGGAAAAGTAATGCAAGTCTAATTGTATTGTGATTCTGTTAACAAAAGTGAAAATTGTTCAAGATATTTTTAAAATTTGATTCTTTGAACTTTGTTCTAGTTTTACTGTTGCTCTATAATTGTTTGTCTTGAATTAACGAACACCAGACCTTTTCATTATAAGAGGGATTTTTCATTTCATAAAAAAACATGATTATAATAAAGTTAAAGCCTTCCTTTTAACAGCTGATTTTACTTTATTTTACTCACTTGACATTGTTGAAATTCTGTTTGGCTCTTTAATTAAATCACTTGAAACACTGTATATCCATTGTTCCTCCTCTTCTGTTTGTTTAAGCAGTTTCAGTTGGCAATATTTTGCCAAATTCTAACCATGGCCCCGGTGCCTGCAATTACGGACATTTTTATTGTCTTCCCGCTTTGCTAGGTGCTCGATGGCACCTGCTTCCTGGTCTGTGCCTCTCTCTCTGGGCTCGTAATTCGAAATGTTTACGGTACATTTAATTTCATTTGGATTATTAGAATATGCTTTAGGAGGCTTGCGTTTCGTTGCTGCCACTGTTTGTCTATGCTCCATTTGCCAAGCCGAACAATGAGCCATGAAGCTCGGCGCGTGGGGAGAGGGGGGAGCTGGCTCTGCTTCAGGTGTAGTAACATGGAGACACATATTTCATTGTTGTTGCGCTGCCAAAGTGTAATTGCGAATTCCAGACAAATGTGAAATGTGAATTTACAAGTTTAACTTTTCTTGTAAAATCATTTGCTCCCAAGGACGAACTCCGTCGGCTGCTCAGCGACTGCTCCCTTTGTGTGTTGTGCAGTTGCCAATTCTCGACTTAGTTCATTTGTTCCATTTCAACGCCTGCCGCCAGGCGGCATAAACAAATGTAGTAGTAGGTACTTCTTGCCTGCCGCTCCAACTTCGATTTTGCCCTCCATGTGCCAGCACTTTCAATCTCAACATTTATCGTCGTCCTCGTCGTCGTCGCTAGCGAAGCACACACAATGCCAACCGTTGCCATATTTCCGGCTTTTTGTATTGTTATTCTCTAAGCTTTATGGAGCTCTGGCAGACGGCAACTTGGTAGGGATTCTTCCAAGAGGGGTATTATGCTATTGAGTTGGGGTTTGCATGAGTTGGCTCTTGAATTAATGCAAAGTTCCATTGGCTAATTTTAGGTATGATTTGTTTTAAAATAATGCGACCGTACTCCAGCTACTCTTTCTGTGCAGAATCACTAATAATATATAAATTAATTTTTTTGAGTAAGCTCACACTTCGGTTTTCCCACTGAAGTTTTGCTAAGAAGAAAAATTTTCAACTGGACAGCTATCATATATACACAGAGGGGAAAAAACCGAGAAGATTGGTCTTAACCCGAGCACAAACGTTACCGCAAACAATGCATAAACGGGTTTTCTCATTTGTAGTACAATGTTCTCACTTCAAGGACAATTTTTTAAGAACGCAAAAACTCAAACTGAGTTGATATTGTTTAATATCTGAGAACATGATTTGCGTTAATATGGTTCCGTTTTCAAGAACATTTTACACTTAACTAGGAAAAAACCAGAACCAGGTGTGGGCGGATTGCTCACATTTGGGTGAATCAGGGAACGGGACTACTCTTCTATTGATTGGAAGTGAACGTAGGCAAGTCTTCTGTCATCGTTTCAACGACCAACTACACCTGACTCGTTTCATTTAAATTAAAAATAAAACAGTAAAATTTGTTGGGGCTTGACTGGGAATTGAATCCGTTACCTTACGCACTTAACGTATGGAATGACGCGCCAGCACATTGACCCGTTGTTCAGTTTTGCAGATTTACATCTAGAGTGCAACTTATGCTTTGTTCAGGTGACAAGAGAGATATCAAAAAGAGAATCAACTTGCTCCCACTCGCTCTCTCACTTTTGTATATCTCTCTGTTGAAAATAGGAATTGTTGTTGTTTGAAGCAAATATCCGATTGAGAACAATTTTATATATTCCAGGAACATTTGTTCTCAAGAATTTTGAAAAAATCTTTTTCTTATTTTATGTTTAAGGCATCTTACTTTCTGAACAGGTTTTTTTCCTCTGTTTGGGTAAGAATAAATGATAGAGGTTTCAATACCGAACCCCCATTATTGATAACTGTATTCAAGAAGGCCAGAATAGCTCTGGTCGAAAGCATACTAAATACACAGCTGACGCCAATAGCTGGTGAAGGTGACGATTGTGTACGAACTGAAAGCATTTGTATTAGATGATTGATTCTTCCAGAATCGGTGCTCAAAACGAGTAACTTTGGTGTCGATAACAAGCATACACTGAAGTAAGAATGCTTTAAAAATGCCATTTTTATACCCTTGGGAGGGTATATTAAAATTGTTCAGATTTTTGTAACGCATAAAAGGAAGCATCTCCGACCACATAAATAATATATTCTTAATCTGCATGACGAGCTGATTTGATAAAGCAATGTCCGTCTGTCCGTCTGTTTCTTTGCTATCTCCCCCGTCAGTTTAAAAGCTATCTTAACCAAACTTTGCAGTCTTTTGGTATAAATACGCTGCACATTTGTCGAAATCGGCCGGATCGGATGACTATATCGTAAAGCTGCCATAGAAACGATCGGTAGAAAAAGTAGTTCTAGTGAGAATCAATGCAATACCGCCGCCATACTTATGCCCAAATTTGTGTTTTTTAAACACACGAGTAAACAGAGGCAGCATGTGAATCGAATCAGTTGGCAATGAGAAATCGTCGAGCTCATTTTACAGATCTAAACCGAAATAATCTTCGACGCGTGAGAAGAAGTGCTTACAGTGTTGATTTGAATTAAGCAACGTTTCTGTACGGTTGAATAGATCACAGACCGTCTAATTGGATCATTGCAACCTTACAAATATACTTTATGGCTAATGTAGAAGAATAACTTAATCGGCGTCAAGAGATCCACACAGCAATGAAAAGAATAATTCTTCATGATCTGCAGCAACTACTTTATGAACATCTTGCATTGGTCAGGCTGTTCAAGATTGGGTTGAAGCACATGCCAAATGATGACTACAAAGTCGTGGTCAGAGCGGTGAAACAACGAGGTGGAACACAAGAACGCAGATTTAAAGAATTTACGAATTTCGCGATTTTTTTTACCATTTGATCTACACTTCCTATTTACCCGCCTACTTACACGTCTATTTTCACGTGACGCCAAGCCATCCGCTTGATTTGTTCTGGCGTCTGAAAGCAAAATGGAAAATTTCGTATATTACAAGGTGCTTCACTGAAGAGAATCAACCCAACTATAACCTATCCAGCAATATACATATTCGGCAAATATTTCGCCTTCATGATATTTCCTTTACATATGTATCCTAATATCCTTATGAACTATTAAACTCAATAAATTTTGTGCATTGAGTTTTTTACTTTAATTTTAATTGATACATTCAGTTTAGCTAAAAGGTATCACTACATTTATTGACTGTTGAAAGGTACGAAGTTGGTCGGACCAGCTAGTTATCGAGTAAAACTCAAAGGCGAACATGTTGTGTATGCAAGTTTGATTCAAAGAGCGCAAAGCCGTTTTATTTGGGTGTTGATTAATGTAGAGAGTTTTGTAATCGAAAGAAGCTGTTCTCTGGTGAGTAACAGACAGATGGAAGCATGTCCGATCCTTTAAATTATCAATAATCTTGAACGCCCCACACCTCGGGGCAAAAGTAAAAGAAAGTTCGTATTGGCAGCGCTGTTTTTTATGGCTGCTGCAGCAACAAAATACATACACTGCCATGCACTTGAATAGGGACAAGCATTTTAAAGCGAATATACAACTATTTGACTGAAACAATCATATTAAATCAAAAGGCAAATATTTTTTAGCATTTAGTACTTCATTCTTTATTGAATTAAACAAAAAAGCTTTTTCAAATTAACGCAGTCTTTTGTTAAAAAATTTTTTTTCAACGAGCTCTTCAAAAAAGGCATATCTTTAGCATGCAATTGAATAGGGACACAGGTGATTTCATCATTCTGAGTAAAACTCCGCTCAATGAAGCTTATATTTTGACATCATATAAAAGTTTTAAACATAAAAAACTAAATTCGGTGGGCGTTCAAGCACTAACTGACGTAATAAAATCCAAAATAATAGCCTAAAAGGAGTAAAAATTTACTTACAGGCAAATTGATGAAAAAAATTGGAAAAAACGAAAGTGTTGTATGCAATTTTCTTAAAAATCCATCAAATAAATAACATGAAAGGCCGCACAAAAAAATTGTTTCGTGTACTGCAGAGCATCAAATTGTTCAAAAAGCCTTAAATTTACATTTTTCAGATTTGAAAATTGATTCAAAAGTACTATTAAATGAAAGTGTCGATACGGTACGGAGAGTTGTACGTAAGGCTGAACATCTAAAAAGATTAAAACTAAAAAGTAAACCCCCACTTAATACCCAACGGTAAGATCCTCGTCAAGTTTTTGCTCGAAATTATATGACTCGGAAGAAGGAATGGCATACCGTGGAATTATCCGTTAAAAAACGCTTCCACTTGTATGGAAAGTGTGTTTTTTTGTGTTACTTTCATGATATTCGATAAGAAGAACACTTTCTGTCCCGTCACCATAGCCGTAAGAAAGGTGTTATCGTACGGCGCGCCGCGACGTGCCACCTTATATTTTATTTTATTATTAATTTTGAGCAATAACTTGACGAAGATCTTTACGTTGGGTATTAAGTGGTGGGCTTTTTTTAGTTTTAATCTTCTTAGATGTTTAGCTTTACGTACAAATCTCCGCACCGTATCGACACTTTCATTTAATAGTAGTTTTGAATTAATTTTCAAAGCTGAACAATGTGAATTAAAGTTTTTTTGAACAATTCGATGCTCTGCAGTACACGAAAAAATTTTTTTGTGCGGTCTTTCATATTATTCCCATAATTTGATGGGTTTTTAAGAAAATTGCATACAACACTTTTGCTTTTTCAAATATTTTTCATCAATTTGCCTGTAAGTAAATTTTTACTCCTTTTAGGCCATTATTTTGCATATTTACGTCATTTAGTGCTTGAACGCCCACCGAATTTAGTTTTTTATGTTTAAAACTTTTATATGATGTCAAAATATAAGCTTCATTGAGCGGAGTTTTACTCAGAATGATGAAATCACCTGTGTCCCTATTCAAGTGCATGCTAAAGATATGCCTTTTTTGAAGAGCTCGTTGAAAAAAAAATTTTTTAACAAAAGACTGCGTTAATTTGAAAAAGCTTTTTTGTTTAATTCAATAAAGAATGAAGTACTAAATGCTAAAAAATAATTTGCCTTTTGATTTAATATGATTGTTTCAGTCAAATAGTTGTATATTCGCTTTAAAATGCTTGTCCCTATGGGTATTCTTTTATAAACCGAACAGCAAAAATTTTTTTTATTTTTCATTTTAATAAAAAAAAGTCCGAAATTAGATCTCGACATGCCCACCAAAACGTAATTTGCGGTTTTGCACAAAAATTTTTTGTTAATTTTATAAACAATTTCAAAAATCGTCAAAAACGAAAAAATGGAAAAAAAACGTTTTTTAAAAACGTGATATCTCAGGATTGGTTTATCGGATAGGTCTCAAGTTGATATCGATGGAAAGAATTTTACTGTATCTACTCAAATTATAATTTTATAGATTTTAAAATAATTTAATAATATTAAGTAAATGTTGCTAAAAATTAGATATAATTTTTTCTCAGTGTTAACCACCATGTTATAGGTTCTGAGGATATACAATCAGATGTTCTGAACATAACTTAAATTTTGGTGTTTTCAAAAAGATGGAGACTTTTATAGTTTAAAAGTTATGAATTTTTGAAGTTATAAACAAATTAAAAGATGCCCTTGAAAAAAGCTTCGCCATGCAGTCAGTTTCAAAGCTTTTTAACTGAAACTTGGCACGTGTGCTTTATATTTATCAAGCTTTTCAAAAATGTTAACATCAGGCGGATCGGATGAGTATATCATATAGCTGCCATACAAATGCTGAATTTAGTAGTGTTATAAATTACTTTGCAAGCTCTGGTAACCCTAATTCCCAACAAAATTCAATTCATCATAACATTCGTATGGCAGCTATATGATATAGTCATCCGATCCGCGCGATGTTGACATTTTTGGAAAGCTTGATGAATATAAAGCACAATTGTCAAGTTTCAATCACATGACTTTAAAACTAACTGCGTGAGAAATTTTTATTTAAGTGTATCTTTTAATTTGTTTAAACTTCAAAAATTCATAACTTTTCAACTATAAAAGTCTCCATCTTTTTGAAAACACCAAAATTTAAGTTATATTTAGGACAATAAACTGTTTATCCTTCGAAGCTATAACTTGGTGGTTAACACTGAGAAAAAATATATGTAATTTTTAGCAACATTTACTTAATATTATTAAATTATTTTAAAATCTATAAAATTATAATTTGAGTAGATACAGTAAAATTCTTTCCATCGATATCAACTTAAGACCTATGCGATAAACCAATCCTGAGATATCACGTTTTTAAAAAACGCTTTTTTCCATTTTTTCGTTTTTGACGATTTTTGAAATTGTTTATAAATTATTTTTTTTAACTTTTTTTTTTAATTTTTTTTTATTAAAATGAAAAATAAAAAAAATTTTTGCTGTTCGGTTTATAAAAGAATGACCCCTATTCAAGTGCATGGCAGTGTACATATACAGAAAAAAAGATCGATGAAAATCGATTTGGGTGGGACAGTTTTATCAATTCCTCTGGAAGTTTTCAGATTCATTGGATACAAATCTATGGAATGGATATTATTAACATCCTTTTCCGATATCTTAACTACTTGAGCACTGTTTCGCTTTTATGTCAAAAATGTCATATTTTCCATTTAGCTGTAGTTCACAGTATCTTAAAGACAAAAACTGAATAAACTTGTTTATAATTTTGTAAACCTTTTCGTTTGTTTTTTCTCCCATATTGATTAATTGTTGTTTTCCAGTTACGTCTAGAACCTATTCTACTTTACTTCGGCCCGTTCCACCTTGATCATTTTCATCAAGGATATTCCCGCTTCGCCTTTCAGCCACTTTATTCAATGGTTCCTGCTTGGTTTTTTTCCGGTGCTGGGCTTGGTAAGCTCTTCCCCGTAGGGAGCTTTTGTGCTCGAGCGTCATTGCGAAAAAGTTGCATTCCGACTCCAATTCCGACTTCTTTCATATTTCGCTCTTGCCTTTTTTACCCCGCTCCCTGTGTTTTTGTATAATACTTCAGACCAACCCAAAAAGCCAAAGCCAAAGTGGTGTGTTCCGGTCTGCCGCATAAAACAGTGCCACGCCCCCTACACACACTCGCACACACACACAAATACAATTAGAGACTTGGTTTGTTGGTTCAACTTGTTTGCTTACATTCAACTTACTTCACTTCTGCCGCTGCCACTGCTGGTCCTGCTGCTGCTGCTGCGGAGCTAGTTTCTTGCCTTTCCTTTCCCCGTTTTCTTCTGCAAAAGTTTTTGCTGGTGGTCCCAAAGTTCTCCTCTTCGTCATTGTGTTTAGGAAGCGACTTAACTTAATTTTGTGGATTTCTATGCATTTCTATGTGGATGGAATTTTGTGTTTGCTCTTTCATTGTGAGTATTTTTACTATGTTGATGCTTGGTGAAACGTATTGTGATTATATTTCGTACTTTTGGAGCAATTGTTCATTTGTGGGGAAACTGATGCTAAAATTTTCCGAGTAGTTGTGGTAAATCCTGCAAGAAAATGGAATAATTAGAGGGATTACAAAAGGGAAAATTAAAGGGAATGTACAAAGAGGGACGGACATAAAGCCAAGCCACAAATTAACAAAAACTAATTTAAGAAATAATATGCTTAAAGTAAGAAAAGTAAGAAAAATGGCAAAAAAATGGAGGAGAAAATTACTCAAGTACTTGTCTAAGGGCTAGAATAACTTAGGGTTCCAAAAAAATAAGCCTTACAACTAAGGCTGCTGTCAACGAGTGCACACCTGGTGTCTAAATGGAGCATCCGCTTTCTATCGTCAGTAAACCATAAATGCCACAATTTTTAGGAAAGACTGCTCATAACAAATCTCATTGAGCGTGTTCAGCAGCATGAATCGATGACGAAAAATCGTCTATTCCCAGCGGCGCAAATGCCCATTACAAGTTCGATGTTCTCTTAAACACTTTGAAGGCTGCCAGCCTTCAAGTATCGGTTACTACTCTGTATACATTTACGTAAGCTTGACTGTTTCTGTATTCAAAGCAGAATACTATGTAATCGAAAAAGTGAGCGTATAACAGAATCTAAAAGAAAAAAATTATAAAAAACAAGTAAGAGTGTTGCGGTCGAGGACCCCGACAGCAAAATACCTTGTTCCAAGTAATGTGGTTCCTATAGCTTTGAATTCCCTTTATTTTAAAATTTATTTCAATAAATGGGCAGGTGCACTTGCATATCTTCGGTGTTTTTGCTCGGATCTCATTGTGGTACACAGACTAGATAGATGTTGGGCCTAACTGAATATATATTAAGTCATTAGGTTAAAACTTAAAAATAGAGGCAAGCTAACTTCGGCTCGACCGAAGTTTATATACCCTTGGAGCTTGATATGTGTTTGACAGTTTGTATGGCAGCTATACTATATAGTGGTTCGATTTCGAAAAATCTAGTAAAAAAAAATTAAAAAAAAAAAAATTAAAATTGTAGCTCTGACGGTTTTTCGCGGTTAGAAGAAGATGGAGGAAGAATTTGCCAAACCTGGAGCAAACTTGATCTGGGTACGGTGTACACCTACATAAATGCAACAATTTGTGGTTCTACTTCTTATAGTCTGTGAGATCAACGCGATTATACATAGACAGTGACAGTTTTTCGCTGCTGAATGATGGAGGATGTTGTACTTTTCCAAATCTAAAACCAATTCGATGTGGCTACAGTATACAACAACATACATGCAAAAATTTGTGGCTCTACCTCTTATAGTTCGTGAGATCCACGTTTTTTTATAGAGAAAAAGACAGTTTTTCGCTGTTAACGACAGACAGACGGACAGACAGACAGAACAAACAGATCTCAGAGATGGTAAGAGATAGAGGTTTGTCATGTATGGGACAAATGCTTCTTATACTTGCAGGCAGACGTTATATCTCCTACAGTTTTAAAGATAGAGAAGTTAGTAATTAGCAAAATGTATCGATTTGCCGAAGAAATTATAAAGATCGGATGAGCGGTTCTCAAGCTATGAGCAAATAAGTAAAATACCTTCTCCCACCCCCTCCCACCCTTTCACAACTACTAGTAGTAGTAGTAGTAGTAGTAGTAGTATTATTTATTATTTTGTAAAACGTGACAACAAATATGAATATAAGTTATTAATATCCTTAAAATAAGTAAATAATCATGTGCTTCTGGGCATGGCATTTAAAGCCGTCAGCCCATATTTCCTTTGAATAGTCCCCAATACTCCATTTCCGGTTACTACACTTGACTTCCCCGGTCGTCCCGAGATATCAAATCGTTCACCGGCAATGGTGCGTTAGAGGACCACTCATAGGAAAAACAAAATAAATAAACAAAAAATTTACATTAGCTGATATTGACAATAGTTTTAAATTTAAAATTAAAATACATTGATTGGGACTATAATTGCTGCATTAATTAACATTAAACATTGAATTCATTTATTAACATTTTACGATACATCATAATATTCTCTACAAATAAGCTTAAGGTCACCCATCCTCTTTCTCCATTTAAGACTCCAATTAATTCTGCATCACTCATATATTTCGCTCCAAAAAATCTTTGTCTAAACTCCCCGAGCACTGGACATCTCCCTAACGTATGTTTAATGTCTTCCTCCTCTTGCATATTACACAGGCTGCACCTTTTATCGAGCCCGAGTACATTCCTTCGATTTGCGTTTAGCCATAACATATCGGCCCTTGCCTTGATGATCCATGTTATCTGCCTACGGGAAAAATTATCATTGCAGTATCTGGCTGCGACGTGAAGATTCAGTTCTTTATAAAATCTTGACTGGCTTATTTTTGCATTTGCGTAGTATCTCTGAATACTTTGCAGTTTAAGTTTAATAAATAGGTCGTCAAGCTTATTACACCAATCAAGGTACGTGTCAGATTCATTGCACAAGTTTAACTCAAAAGCCTGTAATTTATCATTGAGCTCTTTGCTCCAATCTATATTTTTTTTCAAGAATTTTCCTTGATAGAATGTGCGGTAACCGTTGACTTCCATAATCAAACAATGCTCGTGTTATATACTTTAAGTGCAAATTTAAAGTATAAAAGTGCCCATCCTCGAGTCCCGTTTCAATTGCAAGAACGTAATTCGGTGTTTGCGTTGGTAATTGAAGAACCCTCTTTATGAAGTATCTATGGAGACTATCAACTTCCTCAAAGCAGGAGTAACCCCATACCTGTGCTCCATACGCTTGTACCGATCTGCATGCTGCTCGGAATAGGTTCCACTTATCGGTAAGGGATATGTCTGATCTCCCAGTAAAAGAGTTCCACGTTATATTTAAGCTCCTTTTTGCCTCTCCATTCCTGTTAACGACGTGTTTTTTAAAAGACATTCCTGGTGTTAAAGTAACACCCAAGTATTTATACTGGCAAGCCACTTCCAATTCCGTACCCCTATATAACCAGGTTTCATTCGCTGCGCGTCTTCCACTTTTTTTAAAAATCATAATTTGAGACTTCTCAAGATTCACCTCCATTCCCCACGTTTCGCAATAACATTCAAGTTTTACTATCATCCTTTGAAGTGTGGTGACATTATCCGCCAACATGACTATATCATCGGCATATAGAAGCAGCCGTATGTTAATATCATCTATCCACAGGCCATCTTCCAGCTCCTCGTGTAAGTCATTCAAATATAACGCGAACAGCAGGGGAGATAGAAGGCATCCCTGTTTAACTCCGCTGCTCGTACAAAAGTCTTGAGACAGATTCTCTCCGGACCACACCGCTGCCACTGTATCCTTGTATACAGCCTCAATAAAATTTACAATTTTTGTGGACACACCTAGTTGGTGTAGCTTGTAGATCAAAAGATCTCTCGGTACTTTATCGAATGCAGCCCGGAAGTCCACAAAAAATGCGTAAACTTTTTTGTTTTCTGCCCATTTTAGCTTAACTATTGCATTCAGGTTGTATATATTGTCAGTTGTGGAGTAGTTTTGTCGAAATCCGGCCTGGAACTCATTTATTTTGTTATTTATCTTGGTCCATTCTGTCAGCCTTTCGTTGATTATACCCATAAGAATTTTCGAACAACAGTTCATAAAGGATATACCTCTATAATTTTTCGGGTTATTTAAGTCGCCTTTCTTATGGATAGGAAATACTATGCTTCTCTTAAACGAGTCATCACAATTTGTATTTGTGAGTAAGTCGTTGTAAACTTTAACAAACTCTTGCAAGAATTCGTCAGAGGCATTTGAGTAAAATTCATAGGGTATTCGATCCTCTCCTGGCGCTTTATTATTTTTGGTCTTTGCGAGCATTGATCGTATATCCATTAATGTGATGGGCCCGTCTAGGCTACTATCTGCACTCCAATTCGGTGCATATAGAATGCTTAATGCTGTTCTCTGGGGGTTTAATAACTCACTGAAATGCACCTTAAAGACATTTTCTGTTATGCTATTCCCAACCTGCATTTTTCCGTTTTTCAGCGTCTTCACCATGTTCCACCAATCCTTCGTATTTCTTACTTTTGCTAGAGATTGTGCAAAAGAATCAAGATATTCTCTTTTTTTTAAAAAGCACAGTTTGTTATATTCCTTTTTTTTATCTATATAATATTTTTTGTCAGAGAGAGAACCCGTGCGTTTATAAGTTTTAAGAGCATTAAAAGTAGCTGTTCTCTCACGCATACACTTTTGATCAAACCATTTATTTTTGGGAAGGAAAGTACTATCAGCCTTCTTTGTAACACATGATGATTTAATGGCTGAGGTAAGATCAAGTAATTGAGTTTCCGGTGATTGCTTAATTTTTTCGAGATTTTTGGTCAAGAGAGATATATACTTAGGTTTTATGGATTCATTCCAGTATAGTTTTGGCAGCAGTTTCATATCAAGTTTTGATTGCTTGGTGCTAGTCAGATTCATTGTCAGTCTGACTGGAATGTGATCTGACCAGATGGCGTCATCCACTTGCAGTTTTGCAATGTGTTCGACCAAGTCTTGTGAGACTGCGCAAATATCATTTACGGAGTTTCCTTGGCTGGATATGTAAGTAAAATTGCCCACTTCATCCCCCAGTGTTCGACCATTCAAAACAATGAGACCATAGTCGTCACAAAAGCTTATAAAGTCTCGACCATTTGCGTTGATCACCTCATCCTTCGACGACCTATTTCTGCAGCCAGATGTAAAATGTGCTAGGGTCAATTCGTCTAGCTCTTGGTGCTCATTTCCAATGCGAACGTTTAGGTCGCCCATTATTATAGAGCAGCATGTTGATGACTGTGTGAAGAAGTCCTTGATTACTTCAAATTCTTCTCGCCAGTTTGAGCCGCGTATGTAGAGCGGAAAAATTGAGAACTGCAAGTGGGTAGTTTTAATATTTATAATATTTATATCCATTTCATTTTCAAACGAATGTTCAATCCCTTTATCAATTAGTGTTTTTTTTACTCCGCAAAGAATTCCGCCAATAGCCCTGCCATATTTGTATTTTCTCTTTGCCGGTATCCAATTTAAATGAAACTCCTTAAATAAGTGATCATATTTAGCGGTGTTGCCTTCCTCAACATGTGTTTCTGTTAGTATGATAATATCTGCTGTGCTCAGGTAGTTAAAAAACGATCTATGTAATAGTTTGCTATGAAGTCCGTGTATGTTATACGCTATTATATCCAAATTCAAATTAACCGTGTTAATTGGGACCCTGCTTATTTCATTGACGATATCTAGTTTTTTGTATTTAGGGAGTCTTTGAGTTTTTTGAAATCAGTGGTGATATCTTTGGCACGTTCTCCCCAGAAGTCTCTAATGGCAGCTTCGGCGGTTATATCTCCAGCTCTCAATATTTTATTTCTATCGAACCGAAACCATTTGTTTTGCATCCACAAACTATCGTTTTTGACAATGCATTTTTGTGCGGGATTTAGAGACGATAGGTTTCGCCGAAGCTGTAGCAGAACTTTTTTATCCATCTGTCTGGCTTCACTTAGATCCTTCTCGATATATATTCGCGTACCTGCTAATTTTTTTGCATTTTTGAATAGCTTAGCGACCACCTCCTTAGACTCGAGCGTAGCTATAACCATTTCTTTTCCACTTCTGCTTTTTATGATCCTTACATCCTTTATCTCAGCATTTTCTAATTGAAGTTTTTCCTCGAAAAGTTTCTTCACCTCAGTTTTGGGGGATCCTTGAGTAGCTAGACCATTTATAATGACGTTTTTTTCCTTGCTCGCGTCCACCATTCGCACTATATCCTTGTTCGAAAAATCCTTCTCCGACTCTAATTTTGCCAACTGCTCTTTTAATAGTGTATTTTCGACCCTAAGTTCTTCTATCTGGGATGCAAAGTGTACGCTCATACATTGAAGATCAGTTTTGGTAGCCATATTTTCTGCCAAGTATTTAAAGTTTTGGGCAGCTTCTGCTTTGCTTGCATTAATGGCTTTAAATAAGTCTCCCATCGTCGGCTCAATCGCCCCTTTCACAACTACCACCGCACAATCTTAGAGAGAGAGAAAGAGAGACTTAGAAATGAGCGCAGCACCAGCATTGCATTCAGCTTCTACTCCAGGTACAGAGTATGTTATAGTCGGGTTTCACAAACTTTCTCACTTGTTTACCATGTTTAGACGCACTTTTACCCAAATTTCTGAAGAACTGCTTAACCGATTTAGATAATTTTCGGAGTAAGCTAACACCCAAATGCACCGAATTCAGTTTTTACATTTATAAAAAATAATTTAAATTTCATCGAAAACAGATGTCGAAACTTTAAATGCGATTATCTCGGAACCACTTTTTCCAAAATGGTTGCTAAGATTTAAAGAGTACCTGTTGACCGACTTCATATCAAGCAAAGATCTTCTTAGATTTAAGTAGAATATTCTGATTTGGGGAGAGGGCGGAATAGGCGTTACGACTGACCAACACCACACCCCCATCAAAACTTATTTTTTCCAAGCTGTAATTAACTGCATGCGTGTGTGTATGTGTGTGTGTTTTAGTGTGAGTCTAAATTGTACAGGGTATTTTGAAATCGGGCCACTCGACTGCAACGCTCCAACTTTTTTTTATTTGAAGTTTCTATATTTTACACAATGTTTTAATCCCGTCAATAACGCCCGAAAGTTCGAAGTCGAGATAAATTGTCTTCTTGAATTTATGACTGTGCAGATATTCGCTAAAAGACTAATTCAAATCTAATGGTCCACAGTGTTAGCAGAGCTTTCACTCGACATCGGAGATAAGTTCAAGGCCCAGGGCCGTTTGAAGGTCAAGCTAATGCAGCTGAATAGCTTACAAAAAGCTTTACTCCCTCGTGGTCGGCGGAAGAAGAGTTCTAAGCAGCACTTCACTTGCTATTGAAATCTAACAGCGCGCAGACGCATCTACTCTGATAAAAAGTTTTTCTCGATCAACCACGTTTTTGCCTTTAATTCATTTAAACCCCTCGTGGCTTCATCTATTGGGATCAATAAGATTTGGAACTGTTTAATCACCCCTGCAATAAATTAATAAGTGCAGCAGCAAGTGACATATTCAAAAGGTGCCTTGCTACGGCCAGTGGTACGTGTATGCTTATGTAAAAGTGAGAGTTAATATTAACCCCAAAATATTTTTCTCCAGAGCCTTCTCTGGGTCTCGATAAGTGAGCTGAGCCACCCACGGATTCCCAAGCTACTGGCAGCAGAATCAACTTGCCTAGCCTTTAACTGGCATTCGAGACAGTTTTTGTTCCCCCCAAATTTTGGCAGACGTCTTCGGCGGCAGCACTTACATAATCTTAGTGGGTTTCTGTGACCTCTGTTGGTTCATCTCGCTGCAGCCGCAGCGCTGACACCCCCATCTGTAACGCAATTCTACTACTTCGAAATTTATCGCGGTCTTAAACGACCCCATTGGACCTGCCGAGAACTCCATCGGCTATTATTAGCATTGTGCCATTCCCTTCTAATGGCTAAGATGAGTAGATAATTAAAACTAAAATTTTCTATACCTTGTAATGCCCATTATCAACGATAACTAATTATTGCCTTTGCCTTCGATTAGGGTATAATGGTTTGGGAGATTAACCAAGACGATATCTAGTACCTACATATCATGCCTTTCATAATTCCCACAACAGTACTATTTAGCTACGATCGCCTACGTCATCAGGCCTGCTGACATCGGTGGACTCAAGCGTAAGTACGGCATAGCGTTACAAAATTATAAGAAGTTCTAAAATTAGAACCAAGTCCTATGTGTGTATTTGATATTGCTGTTTTGGTACCGACCCTTTCTCCCTTGTCTTCAATTTCGTAAACACCGACTGGATGGTGATATTGTTAAATGCGTTGATAACGGGCAATCAGTAAATTCTCTACCTTTTTGAATCGCTATCCGTTTATATTTTGATCAGGCCATTCGCCACAGCTAAATGCACCTAAGCGTTGCTTTTTTTTTATCTTTTGGTTGTAAGCATAGAATTGTAAAATTAAATTATTGTCTAGTGGCCGCATTGAGCACCTGAAATGAATTGCCTTATTAGTACCTACTACTAACTATTTTGAACATTACATGAAGTAAATTTAAATTGAATATGAATTAATTGTTTTCTCATTGGGGCTCCAATGATCTGATCGCGGCTGCAACCGTATAAAGGGGTAAAAGCTTCCAAATACTGGCTTTTACAGGTAGGGCGGGTAAAGAGAGAAGGACACAAGACCTCTTCCTTCACCTTAGTGCACTTGCTCCCTGAATGTGGTTATTCCCTCTAAGTTGTTACCTTTAGCTCTGTCAATCTTTAGCTATGTGAAGCTTGCGTTGTTCCAGAAGCAAAAACCCACGCCCAGGCCCTGAGCACAGCCGCCAAGCTTAGACAGAGCTGCTTCTGAGCCGTAGGCCTATTTGTTCGCGTTCGTCACAAATTTAAGCAGTTTCCTCTTTAAAAATCAAAAAGAAAAAAATCTAAATTGAAGCCAATTTCAGTCTTTCCAATACGTGCTAGATTTCTTTGGATTTGTTTAATTACATATTTTTGGACAGTTGCATATGACACCTTCTGAATTGCTGCCAGTTTTGCCAGTTTGGGTTTTGGTGGTCAGTTTTTGCACTTGAGCTGCCTTTGGAGTTTCCGAACAGTCATAGAAATGGCCTCTACCAACACGAACAGGGAGGTTCTTAAAACAGCTGTACAGTCGACCAACCTCCGTTGTGTCGTGTGTGTGTCTCGTTTTAAAAGGTCAAAAATCATATTATCAAGCCTCAAGCTACCTAGAAGAAGGGAAAATGGCAGTAAGTTTGTTTCAAAACCCCGGTTCGAACCCTTATTCAGCGACCTTCTGAACCCGCTTCGTGATCCCGAAACCATAAAGTTTCGCAGGTTCGAACCCTGGAGTGAACTCCTGCCCTGCTATAAATGAATCTAGCTTAGGACCTTATGCTAAGTAGAGTATTTTAATGTTTCAAGCACTGGTATGACTCATAAGAAAGTCATATTTCATTTCCCAATTCGATAATATTTTGTGAGCTTTAATTTGTAAATTTAAATTGAAAACCAGAAAAGGCCTGTCTATTTTTTTACACTTTTATAGTTATTAAGCTGTTGTGCGTGCTAAAACCAAACTCAATTCTTTGATTTCTCTCTTCAATTTTGGTCATTAAAAACAAAAAAAAAGGCAAAAAGGCAAAAATACTTCAGCCCCATCCAATCGCCATCATGAACATTGTAAATGGTTGTACGCTAAAATTTATTGGTCGCACTTATCAGATTCACTCATAAATCCTTGGCCAAAAAGTCCATGCCCAGGCGAATTTGGGTTGAATGCGTGCTTGCGTGCGTGGGTGGTTGGGAGACATTTATTTGCATGTACACTGCTGGTACACTCAGTGTCCATGTCCCTTGGTCGATCCACAAATTAACATGACATTTTTACAAGCCCCCAAAAACATGTGTCCACATGGCAACTCTCCCGAAACGAGCGAACACTGAGCCACTCGAAATTAATAGCCAAACAAGAATGGGCAGGCTAAATGTGAGCTTATGCACCATATTCGTGGAGTTGTGCAGCGAACAGGTTGCCATTTTGTTATGCGGTCATAAATTTAATTACTCAAAGCGACCAAAAGCCATTAGTTTTCCTGCTGTTCGATAATCTGGGCCAAGTGAAGTCAAGCTGCACAGAGGGGGACATCATGAAAGCAAAATCCTGCCAAAACATTTCATTTTCATTTGCCTCTTTGGGTTTTTTGTCTCTTGGAATGAAGAGAATTTCTGCTGATAAGGATGATGATGAAATTGTCAGGTCAACAAAAACAAAAAAGCCGGTCCAAAAGTTGGCACAGTTTCAACTATCAGTCAAGCAGAAGGCAGAAACTTTACTCGCAGAGTGAATGTGTCTGTCAATAACCAACTACAACAACAACAACAACAACAAAGGTTTCCTTTTGCTGCATTTGTCAAATGCCACAAACGAAAAGTTTATATTCAGGTTGTCTTTGATGTTCCACAATATTCCCCTCCAACTGGATATTTCAGTGAAAAACCACAACATTGAGGTTACAGATGCAAATTTAACTTGAATCTGGAATTTAATTTTCGTTAGAATTTAATCAATTTATTACTCAGGGAAGCTTTCCCCCCAAGCACATGTAACTCCATCGATTTCCCCCCGTTCAACTATTCAATCGCCTCGTTTTAATGGTAAAGCCCCATTAAATTAGCTCAAGAAATGTTCAACATCGATTTTAAAGTAAAAGCCAGCCGACGAAATTGCACATTTTTGCAAATTTACGAGCCACTAAATAGCTAGAGAGAATCGATCCTCGTGCCTTTTCGGTTAATTTATTTCTAAAACAACTCTATCGCGATCACCTGGCGACGTCCCAGCCATGGCCATGCAGCATGGGGCCCATAAAGCCAACGATTTATGGTCCAAGTCGGCAACAATTTGACAAGCAAATTGCTATAATTTCTTCAACTTTGAGGTAAGAGCAAAATTTTTCGCGCTTTTTTTTATCTGTGTGGAAATTTATGTAAGCGATAAAATCTGAATGACTACTGGAGTGGACCTGGGTGGGGAGTTGCTGGCCCGAAGGCATCTTCGTCGTTGGGAGGGAGGATCACAATCGTTCGTTAAATTGCCATAATTCCGTTTGGTTTACGAGCTGGCAAAGAATCGCGATCTCATTCTCCCGCTATGCTGTGTGGTCAAGCACTATTGCAGGTTTAGATTGTTGAGCTGGCTGGGAATATTTGAATATATTTACACTAGACTACAAATTGGGAAACAGTTGCAATTATGAATTTTTCACAATTAATATACATATTGGGATTTTGTTCATATTGTCAACTTTGTTAGTCTAATGTAAAAAATCGGACGCGTTGTAAGCAGAAATTTTGATTCGATCATTGCTGTAAATCCGTAAAAATTTGAGAAAGAAGTTTTTTTTTAATGTTTATTTCTTGGAAATAGGAAATAATTCCCTACAATTGTGTTCTCGATTTTGTTGCCACTTTGAAACTTTATTTTGTAGGGCAATACTTTTAAAAGTGCAAAGGCGAGAAAGCAACAAATGTTCCAAATGTTTAAATTCAACTGGATAATATTTACTTTATAAATACAACACCAAACCCGGTTTTCGGTAGAGAAAGAGATAGCGAGTTTTCGGTAGAGAGAGAGAGAGAGAGAGAGGAGAGCGAGTCGGCTTTCTTATTAGTCTCACTATTCTTTTATTTACCACTCAACTTCATGTCAACTTAACTAAGTATAATTTACCCTCTAGATAAGAATCTGCAAAAGAGTTCAATGGCTTAATGTGCTAGAGCGCCATTACACACGTTGTTCGTTAAGTGCAAAAGCTACCGACTTCAATTCTCCCTGTCAAGCCTAAAACTTTTCTGAAAGACAGCTATTCAGCGACGTACAGCGGTATGAATGAGGAATCTGCTTATAGCCACTCTATAGCTCTCCTCTCTAATCTTGATATCAGGCTTCAGTACTTTTTTATCATAACAAAATCTCTTAGAGAAAGAAACTTGAATATTTACATACACTAGTAGAAAATTGTATGCGAAATCTTACACTAAAGCAGGCCATCCACACACGAATTTGTTCGACGAACTTGTTAAGCGAACAAAAATTCATTTGCCCACTAACTTGGCAAACATTTTTCACGAACATCATTTGCTTCGAAATATCACCGAACTGTGGAATCCGGCAAGGCTAATTAATAATAATAACTCTTCCTAAGAGGAGCTACGGAATATCTGGTGGCGTAAAAGGGATTTTGGATTTAATAAACTTGACTTATATCGACCTCCGATTTGCAGTATATGTGCTCATGTAGCACATCAAGCTAATCATTAGTTCCATCTAGGCGACTGTGATGCTAATGCTATCTTGAAGTGGGAAAATCGTTACGTTGAAATCGCACCGATAAAAAAGAAATTTTAAATTGGTTCATAAAATTCGAGGAAATGAATTTAGTTCGAATTCCGAGAAAACACATGGAAGAAAAGCTAAAATGCTAAGGTTGTCGATATTGGTCAAAACACAGCTAACGATATTATCAAGCTTCGATACTAAAGTATCGATAAATCGGTATATATTATATATACTTTCTTAAGCCATTGAAAAAATTTCCAATAGAAGAAAACTAAATTAAAGATAGAATATGTTTAAACTGGACGTTGATGTTGAAAGATCCTTATGTGAAGTTAATACATTTCAGCTGTGGTCTTGTGGTCTTAAAGCTGATGGCTGCTTTAATTAAGTGTATAAAAACTTAATTAAGAACTCTGAAATTAACTGATAAAATCATACATATGGGCATTTTCATTCTGTCGAACGGTAAATAAAAGTGGAAATAATCGTCTAAATAGACTTAAATTATAACTTTTAATAAGCCCTGTTATTGGTGGTAAGGCTGACTGTGCTGTGTGAGCAAAATCATACGGCTCTTAATGAGGCTGAAGGAAAATGATCGTAATAGCCATAAGAATAGTGCAGTATTCAGTGAAATTCGCCTATGGGTCATTCTTTTATGAGCCGAACGACTTTAAAACTCAACATTTTTGATTTAAACAAAAATCTGAAATTAGACCTCGACGTGTCCACCAAAAAGTAATTTGCGATTGTGCACAAAAATTTTTTATTAATTTTATAAACAACTTCAGAAATCGTCAAAAACGAAAAAAGGAAAAAACGGGTTCTCCGGTTTGGTTTATCGGACAGGTCTCAAGTTGATATTGGTGAAAAGAATTTTACTGTATCTACTCAAATTTAAATTTGATAGATTTTTAAATTATTAAATAATATTAAGTAATTGTTACTAAAAATAATTTATAATTGTTTAACCATTATAATATTGCTTCTAAGAATACACAATTTATTGCCCTAAACATAGCATTAACTTTAAACTTTAATAGCTTAAAAGATATTATTTTATGAATTTATAAACAAATAAAAATATGCCCTTAAAGGAAGCTTCGCCACGCAGTCAGTTTCAAAGCTTTTTGATTGAAACTTGACCATTGTGCTTCATATATATCAAGCTTTTCAAAATGTCTACATTACGTGGATCGGTCGTATATATCATATGGCTGCCATAGGAATGCTGAATTTGGTTTTTGTATAATATACTTTGCAAACTCTTGTCATCCAAACAAATTGAAATCATTTGTCACTTTCTGGGAAAGTGTTATGTGCTCATAGAATTTTTCGTTAATATTTTTTTTGGAAAACTTACTCTAAATGAGGCAGAAAGAGTTTCAGCAAAATATGGAAACGGCTTAATTAATTGAGTCAAACCGTCAGGATATGGCCGATGTTCTCATCTTGCAGAGGGTGTTATAAAGCTATGCGTATGCAGTCGTTTCGTGAAGCTTAACAATTTAGCATAACAAGCCTAATCTGTGTTTATACCCGTATATTCTTGATCAGCATCGACAGCCGAGTCGATATAGACTTGTCCGTCTGTCCGTCCGTCCGTCCGTCCGTCTGTATGAACACCTAGATCTCAGAGATGGTAAGAGATAGTGGTTTGACATGTATAGGACAAAATTTATCTGCACGCAGATCAAGTTTTTTTCAAATTTTGTCCACGCCCCCTCCCGCCCCCGCAATTTGGAATAGACGATTCGTACGTTTTAGAGATAGTAAGTAATTAGCAAAATGAATCGATTTGTCGAGATAAATGATATAGATCGGATGAACGGTTCTCAAGTTATGAGCGAAAAAATGAAACAAGCCCCCGGCTACCCCCCCCTCCCACCCTAAAAAAATGTTGCATACTTTTCGGATGGTCACCCTAAGGAACGCAGGAACACTCTTAAACATGTTTTTTCATGAGTAACGGGTATATCGAAGTCGTTTAGAGCCGACTTTAACATACGCTCTCGTTTTTTTATCTCTTTGTTGTTGTTATTTGCTAGCTTAAGCTAGGCATCGCGACAGCAGACACCTGCAGGAAATGTTAGGAACCTGTAGCAGAAACTCTGCCCAGCTGCCCACCCTGCAGTACTAGGGAACTAGTTCGTGACTGGCGAAATAAGTACTTCTGGAAACCACCTTACTTACCTTACTAACCCTAAGCAATGCGTTTCTTCATTTCGTATTTTGTATGAAATGTCCGCAAATAGGGTCAATCGCCACCACACCGTTTACCGCAGAGCTAGTGAAATGGGTCCCCATATTAGGTGGCTAAAAAGGGTACTTACATTGTTACCCAATATGGGTGTACATGGGTGCCCAGATAGGGCTAGTTAGTAGGTACCGAAAATAAATAAAAAAGCTTTAATTTAAAATTAAATTTTGACTTTTGATGATTTTTAATTTTAATTGTTGTTGTTTTTCTCTAGGTTTTTGTTGATGCTGTTGTTTTTAAAACGCCGCTTCTTTGAAGCTGCAAGGCTTTTCGTAATGGGTCCTCAGCTAACTCAGTTTCTTCGACCAAATTTGTTGCAGCTGGAAAAAAAAATATATAAAATGTATCAGTATTGGTTAATAAGTGAACTAAGTGTTTGTCTTTCCTTGCAAATAATTTTATTTTGTATTTTATTCACTCTTTGATTGTTTGTTTAACACTTTATTTCACAATTCACTTTCGTTGCTGAGGTCTGCATCAAATGATGTCACAAACTGAAGTAAACGGGAAGAATGTTCCAGCAAGCGAGAACGCGTGCAAGCTAAAAGACAAAATAGTGGTGCTTCCCTGCAATTGTTTTTGTTATTTAACGAATTATGCGTGGACGATAGAAAGAACCAAAATTTAGCTCACGCTTTGCGCTTTGCTTTTCCTCTTTTTTCGTACACTGGTTCGGCGCTCGTTTACCTCAGGGTTACCGGGAAGTACCGTTACATGGGCCGTACGCTGTTCGCGGGGGTTACAGAATCTACTGGAAGAAACAATTTTTTTTTTTTTTGGTGGTTCGACGTTCGCTTACCGTAGGGTCACTCTTGTAAGTACCCATGTGGGAAGTAGCGGGGTATGTAGTTCCAGCATGGTCAATCGCCACCTCCAGAACTGCAGTGCAGCAATCGCCACGAAAAGACTAAAACATCTGCACTGTCCAAGTTTCACCTCTCTGTAAGAGGCGGCCTAGAGTTCCCCTAAACAACTATTGGCATTTGCCAAAACGTCAAAGATCCTCCAGGATTTCTAAAGGAAATGGTACCCCCAAAAAGTACCCAGCCTCACTAATGGGGGCCAGCCGGAAATACCTACCTACCTGTTGTTATTTGACTAATTACTATGTTTTGGTGTCTGAAAGGTATACAATGAATAAAACAAATCCGTTCCTCGAGAATATTACAAATTTTACTGCATTTCCGCACGAATCGAAACCCTGCAGTTCAGTGTCATGGCTTCAATTAGGCCTCAAGCCTATGGTCGAATATTTTACCACACAAATTGTTGCCAAATGGACAAGTAAAATTTAACTTAAGTCCAGCCAATGGAAATTGTAATTAAATGCTCTTCGCTTTGGTGTGTGGTCCAGACAGACATTTGTATTTATGCATTACACAAATTGCGAGTACTTCAAAGATCATGGAGGCATCTTCTGGGTCTCCAAAGAGCTCATAAATTGGCATCGCAATCATCATTAAAAAAAAATTTCAAAATAAAAAGTGCATAAAATTGGCAAAAATATAAATGATTTCCTTCAAGGGAATAGCGTTTCGCATCAAAAGCTATTTGTTTTTTTGTTTTTGCTCATAAAAAAATTCTTCGGACTCGCGTCATAAACATTATAAGAAAATCAGAATTTCTTTGCTCCTGCTCTCCTCTCCTCTTGCTTTCTTATTTGTTTAAAATAAATATGACTTACTTTGTTGACGTAGCTTTTACGACGTTGAAATTGTAAAAAAAGTTCCTTAGATTTTTATGGGATTTTGCACTAATTGTTGCTGTGCGGGGTGGTGGGGAGTTGTGAGATTTGATGGCACTTTAAAAGCCGTTAATCCTAATTTTATGAACTAAGCTTTGGCTGCAATTTAATGGCTGAGTTCTTGCGCTTCCTCGTCATAATGTGCTAAGACCAGGTTTTGGTTGATTCATAAATTTTTATGCCGCAAATCAGGTTAGTTTAGTTTGTATAAGTTGACAATGTAAATTTAGATGGGTCTCTTGGGGCCTTGGCGTTGTCAGTTGAGGCATTAAATTGCAAATTGCAGACGGCATTGATTGGAGTTACTGTTTCGTGATAACCATTTCTTTCTTCAATCGACTAGATTTAAAATTTTTAATTTGAAGCCACAATTTCCATGCATAAGAATAAGTTAATTTTCTACTTACTTTTTAACAAAACACTAAAAAACTTAACAATTTTTCAGAGCCTTCAGTTGTCAATCATTCAACCAATTTGGGTTTACTCCACTTGCCATTCTGTTCTGGTGGTTTTCTCACGCAAATATTTCTCAGCTCGTTTTCTAATTACGCTGCGACTCCCGACTCGCTCCCCCCCCCATCCCGTCCATTCTTCAGCAGCGTTTCAATTAGGTTTTGCTGGCTGTCAGTTCAAATGCTCTGGCAAACTAAAGTAGACGCATCCTGGCAGTCGGCAGGCCAAAACATGGAGCCACAGCAGCAGCAACAACAACAGCAACATGAACAATGACTGTCAGTCAGGAGCACGCGTCATTTGATGGCGAAATGCATTTTTCAACCTGCCCACCCGCCCCCTGGCACAGTTAAAAGACTAAACCGAAAGAACGAGATAGAGAATGCTATCCGTAGTCAGATGGAATGCCTGGCTAACTTGACGGACTGACTGACTCACTGACTGATTGGTGGTTGTTTGCTCAACTTTTAGTGGCCGAAAAAGCACTCAAAATTTGCCATTAGGCAAAAGGCTTTCCAGTTGAATGTGGTTTTTGAGGCTACAGCATTTTACACCTAGGACAAGCAAAATTTTATTTAAGTTTTTTGAACTTGAATGGAAAATTAAAATTCTCAGAAAAAATTAACAAGAAAGGGTTTAAAAAAGTTTGAAGTTGCAAACAGGAAAATCATGGAAAAATCTATAGATACCGTATGTTTGTATGTTTTGTATATTGCTGCAAATCATGACTGATTTCAGTATTGAGTTGGCGTTGCAATTTCAGGAGCGAAATGCTGCTCACACTCACAACTTCTATGCTGTATCAAAATTTTATGCAGGTGAAATCATTGAAAACTTATAAATACGAGCGTTGAGAGCGATAGCACTAAAAACAAAAAAGTTTTTCTCACTAAAACTACACAGAAAAAAAAGATCCCCGTAGAATGGATATTCGAAATATCCACTTAAGATCCATTTTTTTAAATATCCTTTTCACATTTTTCAGCTCCTATGGATGAAGAAAAAAGATCTATGAAATATTTTTTCTCTGATATATCCTTTTTAAGCGAAAATAAATCGATTTCGAAAATATCCAATGGATCCCAAAAAAGGATAGTTCACTAGTAGTAGTAGTAGTAGTAGTAGTAGTTTATTTTCCAGTTTTGGCTTGGTTTATTTACCGTTAGCCTTCTATTGTAACATAATATAATTATAATGGATTTAACAATTTTTCCCTATTTATATTTTAAACTTAAAAGTCTTCTAGTATAATATTTTTCCTGTAACTTATTATAGCTTTGATGAACTTCGCAAAATCCTGCCAGTTTTTTCCATTGAGTAGCTCAATTGCCTCCTTCTGTTCCAAATAACTTTTATTAAAGTATTTTACCCTATATTCCGCCAGGATGGGGCATAATGCAATGATGCGAATAATGTCTTCTCTCGATCGCGTATTACATAAGGTGCAGATATTATCGCTGTAGTGGGGTCGGTATCCCAGTGGAAGCAATTCGCATCTGGTTTTGAAGATAATTCCAATAGTTTCCGTGCTATATTGTTCACTAAAATAGTTGTTTGTGCCAAGGTTGTAGTTGAGCTGTCTGTACCATATTCTCGATTCGCTTCCTCTGGCTTGAGCTTCACACTGAGATCTATTATTCTTGTCTATCGCAACAAGCACCGCATCCTGCGCCGCCTTCCATTCTTCAGTATTCAAGACATCACACTCTACATTGTGTGTAATAAAGAGCTGCTGCCAAGTTTTGAAGCACTGCGTTTTCTCCCTTAGCATTTCTAGCGCCACTACTTTCGGCAGGCGATGTTGCGGCAGTCCCATAATTTTATTTATGTACCTGAAGTGAGTTGTCAGCGTGTTGAGATACATCACAGATAGGCCTGTTTCAAGATATAGTGCATAGCTTGGGGAGTTCACAGGCAGTCGAAATAACTTTTTAAGGAAGTTTCTCATTAGTTTTTCCACGTCATCGAAACTTTGATGTCCCCATACTTCAGCGGCATACAACATTATCCCTCTTGCAGTAGCCTGGAAAAGCTGATATTTAGCAGAATTTGCAATGCCTTTCTTCCCCATGAAACTTTTCCAAGTACTGTTCACCGCCATTGTAGCTTCCTTCAGTTTACGGTTAAGATGTGTTTTAAAGTGCATGTTTTGTGTTAGTGTTACTCCCAAGTATGTGTATTCTTTAACAACCTCCAGTGCGTAGCCATCGAGCATCCATCTTTCATTTTCGGGGCGTCGCCCTCTTCCATCTCGCACAACCATTATTTTTGACTTTTCCTTATTTATTTCTAAGCCCCATTGTCGACAATATCGCTCTGTCTGCTCAATCATTCGTTGCATTTCACCAGCACTCTCCGCCATAATCACCATATCGTCTGCATACATAAGCGCTTTGCATTCCATACTGCCTATTTGTAAACCGCCTGATAAATAAGTGTGCAGATCATTTATGTATAAGGAGAATAGTAAGGGACTTATTAGGCATCCCTGCTTAACTCCTGTGTTAGTGTCAAACCATTCCGACTGCTCACTTCCATCCCATACGGTTGTTTTGTTATTCTGGTACATGCTTCTCAAAACGGCTATCATCTTAGTGGATATACCAACGTTACTCAATTTGTACATCAAGGATTCTCTGTTTATAGTGTCAAAGGCCGCTCGAAAGTCCACAAAAAATAGAAAGAGCCTTTTCTTCCGTTCAAGGTACATATTGGCAATGTTGGACAGTACGAAAGATACTATCCACCGTCGAGTATCCTTTTCGGAATCCGGCTTGGCATTCGTTGAGTGTATTGTTTGTGTCTACCCAGTCTGTCAGTCTCTTTTGAAGAACCGCCGCAAATATTTTTAGCGCCACATTTTGGAATGAGATACCTCTGTAGTTACTCGGAAGATCGGGGTCTCCTTTCTTGAATATTGGGTAGATAATGTTCTGCCGGAAGGAGTCTGGCACCTGCCCGTTATCGTATAATTTATTGTATTCCTGTGTTAAGGCCTCTATAAATGGGTGTGTTGCGTTCTTGAAGAATTCTGCTGGTATTCTATCAATTCCCGGTGCTTTATTGTCCTTGCAACGTGCTGCTGCTGATATGACTTCCGACGTCGATATTTCTTTATCAAGCTCGTTTATTCTGATGATAGGTACGGCGTAGCTATATTGGTTAACGGGACTTGATGAGTATAAAAGGCCGTGAAAATAGTTTGCTAACATTGTTGTGTCGATTTGAATTGTCTTTCGGGTTGTGCCTCCATTTAATCTTCTTGCAAGTGTCCAGAAGTCCTTACTACTTTTGACATTCGCAATAGCAGTTTGCATACGTGTGTTATATTCGCCTTGCTTTATCTTACATAAACTTTTAAAGTCGAAATTTGCTTGATGATACGCCACCTTGGCTTCTGTGCTATCAGTTTTTTTAGCTGTTTTGAGCGCATAAAACGATTTCTGTCGTGCTAGTTCGCATTGTCGATCAAACCAAGTATTTTTATATGTATTTATTCGTCGATTAGACTCCATACATTTAGCAGCCTTTCTGACGCAGTTCTCTAAGACTTGAATACCATTTTGACTAGCATCTGCCACTTCTCTTTGTTGTGCGATTTCGATGTTTAGACTAGTCCTATAACGTTCAGCTTTATTCGAATTCCATCGCATTTGCGGTAATAGAGTTCTTTTGTTAGAGCCGTCACTCCTTGATGTTGAGTCCAATTTGCACCGTGCTACTATGGGCAGATGGTCTGAGAGCGATTCGTTTCCTACGCAGAAGTCGTACAGAATTTCATGCCACTTTCCATTAATTAGGCAGTAATCTATCGTCGACGCCGCCTCATTTCGCAAAAAGGTAAAGCTGCCATCTAAATCTCCGGTTGTTCTACCATTTAATACCGTTAGATTTGCACACTCGCACATTTCTATGATGTTTTTCCCGTTTGCGTCTAACCTTTTGTCTCGAGATTCTCGGACTATTTTGCCATACTCTTGTGCTGTATCCGGCCCTTCAGTGAACACTTGCTGGTCGCCAATCCTTCCATTAAGGTTGCCAATTACCATTACGTTGTTGAGAGCACCCTCCAGTAATGTATCATACAAGTCATTGAAGTCTCGAATCCACTTGTTGCAGTTTAAATGTGTCGGGATAATTGTTAGTAATTCGTTATTTAGCTGAAGATGTACAGTCGCCTTGTTCCCGAGGTATTCATAGCTACAAACGTGACTTATGCGCTTCTCTATACCATATAAACATCCCCCACTGGCACGTCCTTTTCGGTGTATCCGTTCCGCAGGAATCCACTTTAAGATATGATTCGGAAAATAGGTGGTCATCTCCTCGAAGCCGCGTTCAACAAAAGTTTTAAAATAGGAAGAATAACTCATGGTTGGTAACATACTCCAAAAAGTGCTTATACATTAATTTACTTTTTAAACCTGATATATTATAAGCTAAGATTTTAAATTCAATATCGTTTTTAGGGCTAGGACTTCTATCATTATATTTTAGTTTTTTTGGGGGACTTTGTTCTAAAAGAGCCTGAAAATCAGTGGGTATTTCCTTAATCTTGTCTCCATATATTTCTTCTAACATAGCCGTTGCCGTTTGCTCTCCATTCATTAGTTCCAGATTTCCATTGAACTTTATCCATTTTTCTCCGATTCGCATCCTGTCGTTTCTCACTGTGATTCGGTGTGATTCATCTTTCTGTAGTATTCGTCTTTTAAGATTCAGAAGGGCCCTTCTTTGTTGTTGTCTTGCATCGCTTAAATCCTGCTCTACAAAGATACTCGTCCCTTTTATTTTTATTTTCTTCCTTAAGCTCTTGGACTTGTTTGGACACAGTGTCAAATTGCTCCTTAATCTCCTCTACGTCCTCTTTTGTAGCCACATTTTTAAGAACATCCATTATGTCCCTCAGTGTAGGCTCCTCTGGCGAGCAGTCCAGCCTTCCCCTTTTGGATTGCTGCGAAGTGGTTATCGCGTTTGGGGGCGTACGCACCAGTCCTCCACGTCCAGCCATTTGAATGCACCAACTGATTTTAAAAATCCCGCGTCACCAGCTTATCGATTGGTAGTTTTACTTAAGCTGAGTGCTACGCAACTCGTTTATCGGTAATCGATCGCTGGGCTATTGCTTGTATCAGCTGATGAGTTCCGCCTCTAGTTTTCCAATTTCGCTGCCTCACGTTTGTTTTGGCTCGGATAAACTTTCTTCGCTTTCTTGAGTTTCTCTTCACTTTCGCCGCCAATTGAGTGGAAACTTACTTGCAGTGCGCCGCAAATGCAAACCTTTATGTTGGATTGCCAGGACTCCCACCGTGAAACTCCAATTCCTGACCCTCGGTATGCCACTTGTTGTGCGTTGCAGCGACAGCTCAGGTTGATTTTTCGTGCAGGACACCAGAAAGAACACAATTGTCAGGAGCTTGCTGCCATATACGTCTTACTCACACCAATCTCTCTCAATCTATATATGAACATATATATAACAATATTCTTATTTTATTTTGTTGTAAGAACATCGCTGTTATTGATTTTTTTAAATAAATACATACATAGACGCATATTGAAGTAAATAAGGTGTCATTTAACTGTTTTTATAAGCAACATTCTGATTGCGTTAAAAATCTAGAGATCTGAGCTCCATTATACGGAATATATAATATAAAGATTCAGGTACGATTTGCGCTTTCGAGCGTTTCTAGATTGGCCGGGCATCAGGTGGGCTGCTTTTCACCTGGGTTTCGGCTTGAAATAAATAAATGAGAGCGTAAGTTTTTCCGAAATACTCGTTAGTCTGGGGAAAGAAGCATTAAACAGGGCAATAACATTAAGTTAACAATCATAACAAAGTTTTGTTCACAATTCCAAAATGTTCCACTTTAAGCTTAGTTCACTATCCAGTCCAAATGGATACCGAAAATATCCTGAGGATCATCAGAAACTATCCTTTTTTTTCTCTGTGTAGTTTTTCAACCGATTGTTTCTATGACAGCTATATGCTATAGTCATTCAATCCGGCCGGTTCCGACAAATGTGCAACGTATTCGTACCAAAAGACTTCGTGCAAGCTTTAAAACTGACGGAGGAGATAGCATAGAAACAGACGGACGGACAGACGGACAGACGGACAGACGGACATTTATATATCGACTCAGCTCGTCATGCTGATCAAGAATATTTATACTTTATGTGGTCGGAGATGCTTCATTCTCTGCGTTACAAACATCAAACAAATATAATTAATAATAATTTCCAAGCGGAAAATATAGTACTTCGAGGTACGGAAATTTTATTGCTTGCAGTTAAGGCAATATTTGGATTTTTTACCTATTTCAGGACAATGTAAAATACTGTCGGAAGCCTTGGCTGAACAATCGGCCGAGGTTAGGCATTTGAACCGCCAATTTGAGGAAGAGTCCGTTCTAGAACTCAAACCCTGGTCGATTTGGAAACTATGGAGTCGCTTCTATGTAAAAGCAATATTAACAATTATGTACGAAATTTGTGCTCCATTTATATTCTAGATTTTGATGTAAAGTTCTAAGTCATAAATATTTACCATGGCAGGTTATGCTATCTCACCTATTAGACATCTAACCAATTAACATTTTTAAACTCAGGATGTTGGATGTTAGATGTGCTCAGTGTAAAAAGCCTGTAAAAAGCCAGAATTGGCCAAATACTTGAAGCATACTTTAAGTGACGAAGTCGTCATGGCGTCCAACGTCGACTGGGTTCAGAGAAAAGAGTATTGAGTATTTTAAAAACGGAACTCCTCGAATCCAGCTTCCAACAACTCGATGAAGAATACTTGAAACTTAGAGTAAATAGAAAAGAGAACTAATATTCATTTAGATTAAGATTTTGAAGTTGTTATATGTATTAATATTTATAACTTTAAAATAAATGTTTGAATGTTGATTGTAGTTCAATTTCAAAGATGATTTTTAGACAAATTCATGGGTTAGTTCGAATTCAAAAGCGATTTCAGGTCTGAAAAAAATACTGGTACACGTGTGAAATTACTCATGAATTCGAACTAAAATCACCCATGAAACTCACCCTTAAATTCAGTACTGCATTTCATGGGTAAAAGAAGCGAACTTCATGAAGTCCTAGAACACGCCTGTGTTATTATTATTCATGGCTGAAATTTATATAATGGATGGCATGAATTCAGTACCAGCCATTCCACTGATTTCAGTACTGATTTAATTTAGACCTAAGACTGACAGACAATCTTTCGCAGAACTTAAGTGTGAAAGCTTCTGTAGAAACCGTCTTAGGAGCGTGTTAAAAAAATGGTCATATCAATCTGCTCTGAGCGGAAAAGGATCACTGTGTGCCCTTTGCTGCTCTCTACAAATACATTTTGGACAACTCCTTTGCTTGCTCAAGGCCTTTTTTCAAAAATATTATTTATTTTCCTACTACAGCCCAAAACTCCTGCATAAGTCACGCAAATCTCATCCAAATCTCTAAACTTGGTTGGCTTTGGGTTGTGTTTTGTGTTCCGTTTTCTCTCAATTAGCGAAAAATCAACAAAAATGTGGCCATATTTAACATTTACGCAAATTAGCCGCCAAGTTCGTTGAGTCAGTAAATTGAGCGCAGCATCCAAAAAAAAAAAAAAATAACCGGGTCCAAACAGCCAAACCATATTAGCGCCTCTGATGATGGCGGCAATTATAAGTTGGTTTCAGGCAAGGGAGGAGGCGGCGACTGAGAGGCGTTGCAGTTGCTGCACGTGCGGCAGCAGCTGCAAAATTTAATTTGGCAATATTCAAGAAAAATTAGCAACAATTTTCTAAAAATATATAAGAAGTTGGACAAAAGCAACAAAGCGACATGCAGCACACACAGCAAATAATTGAGTGAGTCAGTCTGGGTAAGAGTGGGTGTGCGAGTGGAGTGGATGTGAGGGTACCAGTGTGTAACGGCACGCGTGTTCCACTTGGCACACTATTTGTTGAGGAGGGAAGTGTGCATTTGATAACTAATTTGAGCTTAACATTTTTGTTTAAAATATTAAATTGATGGAGCGAAATTGCAAATGAAATACTTTAAAAATCTTAAGACGATTTCTGAGTGCTTTTGGTACCAACCCTATTGGATGATTAAACTTCTAGTGGCTCCCGTAAATATAATAATGGAATTATTCCAGTAAGATATTGTGTATGTTGTTTCACTGTTTAAGCACCCTGAACTTACAATTCAAAAATTAAAATTAAGTCCCGAAAAATTCCAAGTGCGAAATTCGACACCAAATACATCGATGATTTAAAAAAATTTGAAAAATTCGCCTAATTTTAAATGTTCCTGCTTCTAACAAACATAAAAAGGTTTCTTGTATTAAAAACGAGAAAGGGAAAGCTAACTTCGTCTATGCCGAAGTTTTAATACACTTGAAAACGCTTCTCTCAACGGTTAGCGACTTCGACCAAACTTTGCAGATCAGCTTAAAATCATTTAATATTACCCATGACCGTGATTGAGAGCGGTAATATTGAGAAAAAAACAGTTTTTCTGACTAAAACCCATTTTTCGACCGATCATTTGTATGGCAGCTTCAAGAAGTAGTCATTCGATCAAAGGAAGACACTGTTCAAAATTTCAGCTCGATAGCTTCAAAACTGAGGGACTACTTCGCGTAGAAACAGACAGACGGACAGACAAAGCTTAATCGACTCAGCGTGTATAAAAATTTGCCATAAAAATATCAATATAAAATCTTTTCAAAAAATCCTAAATCGAAAAAACTCCTCCTCAGAGAATAAAAAAGAAATTTTCCGAAAATTAAGCAAAATTTAACTTTTTGCTAGAATAGTTAAATTAAGTTATACTAGTAGGTAAGTAAGAGTTGGTCTGTTGAATTGGTCTTCTGATCGAAGCCTAAATAGCATTTCCAATCCAAAGAGATTTGAACGCGCCACGGCAATGAAAGTTTTGCTATGTAACCCCTGAATGATGTACCAAAATTAATAACACAAGGCAATAATATAAGACTTGTTCAATATATTGAATGGTTGGTGGTGATTCGAGATGATGTTCGTGTGCAGAACACGAATCTGTTCTGTTTTTGAAAGTGTTCCATCACTTCTAGATAGGAAATGGGTACTGGAAAGGTCCTTAATTTTTTTACCTCGGAAAGGGACAAGGTAAGTTTCTGAAATATAGGGCCTAGGTAAAAGCACAAAAATTATACTTTTAAATTTAAAAGCCTGGTTCATCCATTTTTGTATAGCCTTATATTAGAAGATTCGAATTTAACACAATCAAAAATGTCAATGAAATCCCTGTTTTTAGAGATGGAACTTCAATTGGAACATTTGGTGTTCCATCTAGATTTTCTAAACAAACAAAGAAATCTCTAGAAGTTCTGTAGCACCACTTACAAACCAACCGTCGGCAAAGTCTCTAGAGAATTCTGTGGCACTCCAAATAAATTTAATCAATTTTAAATGATGATTTAAATATTTTTATTCTTAAGTAGAGATTCAAATGATCAGCTATTAAGGGCAAGATAAGTTTGGTTTTAATACTAGAAGTTACAAAACCATTCACATTTTCATCCAATCTTTCTTTACTGGTATCGGAAAAGTCTTCAGAGTCCTCTTTATTTAAAATCTAATTGACAACAGTTTCAAAATATTCCGCAATGGCTTCAAGAAGCCAATCTTTAAAATAGTTTATGATTTTCCTTAAAATATTTGGAATCCTCGTCAATTTGAATTTTAAAAGTGTCAAAAAGTATTTGCCCAGCTTGAAGTCAAGGATAAGATTTTTTTTAGAAACCATGTCCCATTGCGTAGACCAAACCAAACGAACTGAGTCTGAACTGTTGAAAGCCTTCTCCTTTATTAATTGGAAGCGAAAGATGTCACGTTGGAAAATTATCTAGTCTCACCTATTGACAGGGTAAATAAGAACAAGATATTCATGCTAACTTCGTCTGTATTTCTATCAGGGTTTTGAATAGTTTTCGTAGCCCTAAAGATTAATTTAGAAAATGCTGTCCACTTTTTGGTTGCTCAAAGTTGTATAATACCCTGTACTGGGTATTCGCATTGTCGACCACTCGGCCTTTCTCCTGCCAGGCAATTTAGTTGTGGCCTTTTGTTCTGGCTGCAATTTCGAACATTTGTTAACGAATTTGTTTGCTTGTTGAACATTGTGTGCATTTTGCTCTTTTTCGCATTGTGCATTGTTGCAAATGACGTGGCCAACCCAACCAGCAGCAGGTCCAGCCGCCGCTTTGCTCGGACACGCACTGCCCCCACTTCCCGCCGTCAGCTCGTGAGCCTACGTGCCTCGATGACTGTGCGACGCGTTTAAAAAACAATCAATTTTAATTTCAATTTAAATTAGTTGCTGCTATTGTGACTGCTGGATGCAAACTTAACCCCGCTGCATTTGGCCATAAAATTATATTTGCTCTCTCCCCCTCGCCCCCTCAATGCAATTTCGTTTTTGTATTTAATTTCATTTAATGCTAATCTCCGGCAATTGTTACGAAAATCGCCATAAATTTTACTTACACCAAACAAAAAAACAAACAAAATTCCATGCATTTCAAATTGCATTTCATTTCTAACATTTTCCTCACCTTCGAACTTTTCACACTATTGTTTCGCACACACAAAAAGCACATTTAATAAGCAAATTAAAATTGCAGAGTGAAATTTGTGTTGTTGTGTTTTACAGTATTTTTACATTAAGCCATTATAAATATTATATAGAATTACCTAATGAAATTGTTGTTTAAAATTTGAGTGTGTGAGTGTGTGTGTGAATGTGAATTTAATTTCAGATTCCAATTTCAAAATGGGTATGAATTTTGCAATTTGTATGAAAGTTTGGTAGAAAGTTAAAAGCATTGCATTGAGTATTTCAATTGAAGGGAAATGGAATAATGAATTAAAAGAAACGATGATTTATCATTCATATCCGCCTTTGTTTTATATAAATGCTAAAGCCTCTATATATATATTTCATAATTGAGCTTGTAGAAATAGATGGCAATTTTACATGGAAAATTATTATTATATAATTTATACCATAGTTTGTTGTATAATTATGCAGATACTAATAAAAATATACAATTCCGAATTAAAATTTGAAATAATATTTATTCACAAGTGAACACATAACATTTTATGATTATTTCATATACACACCAATATTTAATATTTTAATCAGTTTTTGATCAAACTTGACGGAATATTACATTTCAAAATATCTACGTTGAAGATACAACCCGTAACGCCATATTCGGTTTATTTTCACTAGAACTGATATTCGGCCCGATTGTACCAATGGGAGCTATATGCATTAGTTATTCGATCTGCCTGGTTTCGATATAAATGTAGCGAAATGTAGAATAGAAATCGAACAAACCGGATGATTGGTTAACGATTGCTGGGTCAGCCTACCTTTGTGCAGACATTCATATGGAGTTTTCTATTTAACAAATCAGCTTTTTAAAATCATTTCTAATTTCAGAGCTAATGCAAATATGTTCAGGTCAGTGAAAACAAGAGCGTAACATCCCGACTTCAATATACCCGATATTTAGGGTAGGAAAGGTTTAATGGATTTCCCTAAATGTTTGTCAACACAAAAGTTAACATACTAAAATTTCAGGAGCAAAGAAAAGTGGCACATTAACGGATCGGAAATCGAGAGAGTTAAATTATTTAAGTACCTGGGGGTAACGATGTCTTGAAATATGTCACTCAGCAACCATTTGCAACAGAAGTATCGCGATGCCATCAGCAGCACCTGGAAAACTCTACTAAGCAACGCAAATGTGCTACATAGCATTAAATACAGGATGTTTCAGGCAACATCCAGTTCAATCCTAATGTACGCATCCCAGGTGTGGCGGTTCAAGGAATATGATGATGTGGAGAAGCTACTACATTTCTATTTAAAAAATATGTACAGGTTACCCCGAAATACTCCAAATTACGCCTTATTTGTTGAAACTGTCCTCTCTTCTCTATACTGCGAAACATTAAACACACACTTTGCATATATATAGAAGATAATTTCTTTGCCTAATACCCGCTTGGTAAAAACCATTGCCAAGGACTTACAGTCAAAAAGAGCCCAGTGTTTTGAAGTCGGGAGTAGGCTTGCAGAGGAACACGGAGTTGGAATCTGCATCAGTAACTCTGATTCGTGGGAAGAGGCGCACTCACAAATTATAGAGAAAGTCAGCAACAGCTTTATGGTAAAAAATATTCGATAGGCAAGAGCGAGCGAACACAGAATAATCTACAGGCAACTGAACTATTCCTTGGGAGAAAGAAACTATTTTAACAACAAGCACAGCCAAAACCAAATTTCCGCAATATTCAGAGCAAGATGCGAAATGCTAGATCTGAATAACAGACGCTACACCAGGGGCACGGAAGCCAATTGCACATTGTGCAACCTTAATGTGAAGGAGGACACGTGCCATTTCAGAGGAGTATGTCCGATTCTAAGCGAAATCAGAAAACTGTACTGGCAACAGGCACACCTCTCAACACAACAGGTTGTCATCATTCTGAATGGTGAAAACTGGAACAGCCTACACCATTATATAAAAGATACGTCAACATACAGACGGCGCATTCACACGGAAGATTTTTAATTTAGATAACGTAAAAACAAAAGAAAACCTTTTTCGTATTATTAAATGTTCTATATACAAAAGCTGACGGCACACTGTCAAAGCTATTTATTTTCCTTGATTTTATTCCCATATTTGTATAATTTTTTTCAAGATATATAGATAAACCTGTTTATGTTAATTTATTGAATAAAATCGCACTACTACTACTACTACTAAAATTTTATTAGCAAATGTATTTCTTCTTAACTCAGCTATTCATTATCCGATCTATATAAAATTTTTTAGAGATTTTAGATATTGGGTATTTAAGTCTAAGCTTGGAAAATTTTTGTCAAACATTTGACACAAATTTGATCTGGGTGCAGACAATAGAGTCCACGTTTTAAATTCGGTTCCTCTATACTTAGAAAACTGTTTTTTCTAAACTTAAACAAATTCAGTCAAGGGTTGAAATCTATAGTGAAGACATTTTCAAAAAAAATTCCTTTTAAAGGCAACTATACTAAAATGCCGACAAAAACACATGCTTATTTGGCGTTGCGTGTGTGTGTGTTTAGCCACGCTAGAACGCTCTCTTTTTTGTTGTTGTTCAAAAGAGAGCAGTATAAGCTCGTATACTGTAGCAGAAGACTCTGTTTTATACTGAATCCGCGATCTTGGACGCTGCTAGTAATTTTATGCACTTGGTTTCCTTTTAAAGCTCATGCAGTTAAATTCAATCATTGCCATTTTCATACATCCTTTCGATAGATTTTTATTTCTATTCCTATAAAGTATATATATTCTTGATCAGCATCAACAGCCGAGTCGATTAAGACATGTCCGTCTGTCCGTCCGTCTGTCTGTATGAACGCGGCGATCTCAGAGACTATAAGAGATAGAGATACAAATTTGTGCATGAACATAGGTGTATACCGTACGCAGATCAAGTTTGTTTCAGATTTCCAAAATTTCCCCCTTAAACCGCAAAAACCTCTCAGCCACAATTTTAAAGTTTCAAAATCGTCGCTTAATATATATTATCTTAGGCCCCTAATTTATCAGTTCTCAAACGCACAATGAGATCTGAGCAAAAACACCGAAGTTATTCACAAAACAAATTGACTTTTTGCCAACAATTAAATTTATATTCGGATTTATCTTTTGATGCGATCCACTAATCGATCCAATTTTGGTGTTCTCCAAAAGAGGGAAAGGGCCGAATCTCAAGGTCATGCGTCATCGGCGAAAACAAAGAGAAGTCGGAAGTGACACTGTGTGGGGTATACGGCGGGTGGGGTAGAACTTCTCACTTAAGCGTTTTAAGGTATGATTTGATCGGCTGCGCAACATATGGCCGAGCGATCTAGTATTGCAAAATTACCTTGTCGTGCCTTATCCTTGTATTTGGCCGTTTTTGATTGAATGCTCGACTCCAACAGTTTAATTGAGTTTGGTAGAGTTGCCCTGTAATGGTTTCATTCGGTTGTAGCAGCTTACCACGCCCAATTGGCTCAACCAAATATAGAGCATGATATTGCCACCGCGAATATTCGCAGCATTCGATGGCCTTCGGCTGAATTTTTTTTAAGAATCCTTTAGAACTGTTTTGTACAGTTAAAAGTAATTAAGTTCTCTAATGTTAAGCGTAGACAAATGCCAACTCATTTCAATTGTCATAGGCATTAACTCTTCCCGCTCAGCCCCTTTTATCCAAACAACATCCCTTCAGAATAAACGCATGCCACCCAACCTTCCGCCACGTGTAAGTGAATGAATATATAATTTAGTTTACGGGCAATAAGTAAGAAATACCAGCAACTAAAAATGATTTGTTCGCTTGCAAATTGGGATTATTCACATTAAGGGGTTTGGGCCCCTTTGGGCGACCTCACCACAGTTGAATCAATCAAGCGACAAGGGCACACGCAGAGGGCTTCCCAGACACAAAACATTTTGTATCTTGAATAATTCTTGTTCCTCTACTTAGCAACAATTTAACGTAATTTACGTCTTCGTGGCAGAAAGGGGCAAAAGGAGTCCGGCACACACGCAGATGCTGCACAAACATGTGTTCCTTTAACAACTTTCGTCCCCTGAGGGCGGGACTGGGATAAATTATTGGGTGCGTCTGCCCATTTCCACAGACCAAAAGTATCTTGCATCTTGTAGATACATTTGCGTATCTGCGGTTGCGTGGTCTTAACTTGAAGCCGGGAATCAAAGCATTTAATGGTGCTTTTAATCTTGTTAATCGCCCACGTCCCCCTCTGTCCCGCTCCACCTCGGCTGTGATTTTCAGATAGTTGCGCCTATTGGGTGTGGCTCAGTTGTTTATGGAGGCGTGTCCATGAAAATTGCCTTGACTGGACAAAGTCGGCGATTTAAGAAGTGAGTAAAGTTTGTGATAAGCCCCCACTGAGCTTTAGTTGGGCAGCGGCATAAAAATGTTGGCATACTTTGGGGCGTCCTTAAGCCGCGCACCGCCAACTCCGAAAATAGAATCATCAAGGACAATTTTGACATGTTCAAATCCCTCAGTGCGTCTCCCACTCAAAATGAATATTACTTATTTCTTTATGCAAATTTCCTCTCCCGAGCTGACACTTGTTGTTGTCCATTTTGCCGGATATTTTTGTTGAGCAAGACAAATGATTTCCATTTAATTTATTTTCGCTACTTCTTCAGCTTCAGCTTCCACTGCGTCTTCTTATATTTCTTTCTTCTTGGGTTGTAAGTGGCGGCGAAAGGATTTAGTTGGAATAAATTATAGGTTGGAATTGTTATATCTTTTGTGCAAATAAAATAAGGGCGAATAAGTGCCACAAGAGCTGACAAATGTTACCAGGGAATAGGGAGCGGCACAAGTAGCGATAGGAAGGGGTCGTGTGGGTGAAGAGAAGACAGAATTTATAGTTTCAAATGAAATGAACCAACTCGAGGGGTTATCATGGTAAAACAAAACAAGTTGCAGAGGAAATTACCAAAATGACCAAGGTACTATATGGATGCACTGCCAGCCATTTCCATTCTGGGAGAACGACTCACCAAAACTGCAAAATAAATTTAAAACTTTTTTTTGCTAACCCTAAAACTATATCATCCCTTTCTGTCTATCTTGTGTTAATCTCAGCGTTGGTTTAGTGGACAGGACAAAACCATATAACGAAGGGACTTCTTCAAGGGTGTTGTCTAGTGCAAGACTTACGCAGTTTATATTATTTTAAGCTTCAAATGCAATTGAATTAGGAAAATTTGCGTTTAGTTTGTCTACCGTATCTATTTACCAGACTTTCAAGCTTAGCCGGGTGCCTGACCTATCCATGATCCGCCTTGGAAACTTAGACCTAAAAAACTCTGCGAACCGAGCCTTAAGCTGGACAATGGGTTTAAATAAGGGTTGTCGATATCGCACCGAAAGATCGATATATCAATATTTTTGCGATTTGATACTAGAAATATTTTTTATAATTATATGTTCTCAATCTGTTGATGAATTCACGCTAGAAATTACATTTTCTCATTACTTTTCAAATTGTAAAATCTAATGCTTCTGGTAGATGGGAAGTAACCACAAGGAAGATTGAGGACATACTGTGACACTCTTTAAGTGGACAGCTAGCTGTGACCTTTTGCTTTTATCCTGGAAGAGTCAAATAGGTAAATACTGCACTATACTCGTCCAAGCGCGTTCAGAGGTAGGGCTTCTTCCCTTTAAACCTATTCTTAATAGGGATCATGGATTTGATCTCCACTCTTCGAAATATTAGGACCAACTGGACTCTGTGCCAAAAAAGTTTTTACTTTTTTAGCTTCCGTGACTAAAATTGGAATTTCAATAGGCCGCTACCACCGTACGAGCATGATTGGATATTCCATCTCTCAATAACCGCAATATTTATTGTTGGACTTAAGGAATGATTTCTTATTAAATCTTAGTTCTATTGTTATACCTTATTCCCGCCTCCAATGGACAAGTTAGTACCTTGCCGTTAGAGGTCAAACTTAGAAAACTGATTGATTAAGACTTACAATTTATTGAGATACTGAATAATAAATTGTGTTCTTGAGGGAAGGCAACAATTAAGCAGTCCATATAGGCCATAAGCTAGTGATCAAAATAGATCGAACTGCATTTTTAGATTCACCAACGAAGCCTTAGTTCGCGGGATATAGGTATCTTTGTACAAATAATTGCCTCAAAACCGGTCTTTATATTTATCAAAACTATTTATATTTTTATAAATTTCGTGTTTTTTTGACCGTTTGATGTGCAGCTATTTACCCGGCAGTTTACCCTTCTATTTAACCGTCCACACCTCCTATCTACCCGTCGACAATTTTCAACTATTAAGGGCCGATTTCACATCTTCTACATAGAGCTATTTGTCACATAAACTAACAAATAACAGAGTAAAATCTATGACTATCTGACACATAGCAGCTATCTGGGAGAACAGAAATCGGCCCTTAATCTTCATAATAATTTAAACTTATTATATAATTTTAAATATATCGTGATTTTTTTGGAGCGATTGGTCCATATGTCCTATTTACCCGACGACAATAGCCAACTATTAAACCTTGATCGATATTTTTGGAATAAGCCCATCTATTTTGTGCTATTTTGCAATTCGGGGCGGAAAAAAATCAACATATCAAAGATTTTAAAATACGGCCTGCGGTTCTTGAGGTAGAAATGGTGTAACACATATTTGATTAATTTTGATCTACACCTACTTTGGAAAAATTTCACAGTTTTTGGCCTACTTATAATTCTTAGGTCCTATGAACATTTTGGAAATTACGCGATATGTTTGACCGTTTGATCTTCAACTCCTATTTGCCGTTGGACCGTTTATTCTACTCCTTCCATGCTAACCCGTCTCTCAAAGCTTTATAATAGTCTTAGGACTTATGAGTCATATGACAAATTTGAAAATTGCATATTTTAGTAATAAAAAAAAATTTAATATTTATTTTCTGCCTGCGCTTTCATAAATAATCAAGTGAGTATTTTTTAAATTAATCTACTCCTCCTATCATAATAATTTTAGCTCTACATTGGCTTTATATATTGTATTTAGCAACTTCAGCATCGTCATCTAAGCCTTAAGCGCTTTAATTAATAGTATTATAATAAGTTCGCTAGGATTACATTTTTCTTATATAAGGAAAATTTTTCAAATGCCTGAAACCCGCTTAGCTCCGTTGTTGCCAAATCCCTGCTGTTGAGTCGAAGCCAGTGCTTCGAAACATGGAGAACACTTACAGAAAATTTAATGCTAATTTGGAGTTGACTAATCCAAATACGTGGGAGAGATCTCATCGAATAATATTGCAAGTAACCGTTCAAAATCTCACTCTAATTTTATGCAGCAAGCTAGGAGAAGATCGACGGGGACACGTTACAGACGACTAAGCTACTCATTGGGGGAAAACCCATATTTTCACGACAAAAAACTTAGCCTAATATCATTTGTATTCAGAGCTAGATGTGAAATGCTGAACCAACGTTCCCGCCCTTATGTCAACGACACGAAAGCCATCTGCACCCTCTGCAATTTAAACGCTAAAGAAGACACGTTTCACTTCATTGCAGTTTGCCCAATTTTATAGGAAATTAGAAATATATATTTTAAGCAAGGAGAATTAGGTGAACAACGAGCCATTGAAATTCTTAACGGAGAAAATTGGAATATTTCATATAAATTAAATGTAGAAGCATCAACATATAGAAATCGTATAATGTCTGAAGATTTTTAGTATAGTCCTAAACCGCATAGGTAAAGATATAGTATCGCAACAGCTGACGGCTTTAAGCCAATGCTGAGCTACGTTATTTTATTCAAACCTGTAACCCTACCTTAGTATCTCGCGATGAGCGGGGAAGTCGAGTGTTGTTAGAGTGTGTGGCTATTGGGATTCTAGGTCCCCAACTATGTACACTTTGAAACCATATTTTGTGAATTAAATAAAGCATTACTACTACTACTAATGAGTTTGCAAATTTCGCGGTTTTTTGCACCATTTACAGACTTGGGATATAGCCTATAACTCTTAGCTGATAGCCATGTGAAAATCTCGTAGAGATCGGTCCGGCGGTTTAGACGCCCATTAGGACCAAATACAAACATACTTTCACTTTTATATATACGTCGATATTGAGATCTTTTAAATTAAATTTTTAATAAATAACAGTTAGACCACAATGGACATATATGTGGACTTCACACTTAAGGCTTTTAAGGAAGCCCGTCTTCCACTTTTACTGAACTTTCTTTCTAATTTTGTTAATGCTGCAGACTATTCATGTATCAATGTATTCAACTTTCTTACCCAAGGAACCGATTTGCTTTCTTAACGCTAGCAAAGAATGAAAATGATTTTCTCCAAATGATCATATTTAATCCGCCCTTACTGGATCGCGAACTCAGTACCATGAAGGACTTAACCTACGGGATGGCATTTTAGCTCTCAGCGCCATCGGCCGTCACTTTTTGGTGCCACCAGTTGAAATATAAGATCTCAGCTGGCCGAAATCTCTGGCTCCAAACCGCTGAAGATCAATTCACACCAGTGAAGTCGTTAGGCTAATTTTGCCCACTCTTAATTTTAGAAGAACAGACTTGGTATCAATCGCAATAATTATTGTAGAAGCTGTTGCTCATTTGTTGCTAATTTTTTGGCCCAAGCATAGAAGCTTCACCGCTTCTACTAATGCCACCTAACCTCACCGGGTTGTACCGGATTGGTTTTAAGGTAGCCTGATATTACTGGCCAGGATCTCATTTACTGCCGTCCCCCTTTTCTGCTCGTGCCTTTATCTGTTCCAGGTATGTTGAAGCCAAATACTTTTATATTTTCTGAATGATATACACCTTGAGTGAAGACCACACATCCGTTCTAATCTAGTTTGTTACACATTTCAAGCCAAGTTTCAAGCCATAATAGTTCAATCAAAATAATTAAATTCAATTCAAACCGAAATGCCAGATCCAGCACCAGCTCTCAACTCAAAGGACTTTGAAGTATCCCAACCACCCAGTGATACCATCTCGGCAATGGAGTTCGCCCCAATGCAAACCAAAAATCTTCTCTGCGCCGCCAGTTGGGATAAAACAGTGCGTTTCTGGGATGTGGAAATGAGTGGTAGGACAAATGGGAAAAACTTCCAGGCCCTTAGTGCTCCCGCCTTGGATATAAGCTGGAGCGATGATGGCACTCAAATTTTTATGGGCACCTGTGATGGCGGGATACATCAGTGGGATCTGCAAGCAGATCAGCTTATCACCTTGGGCATTCATCAGAAGGGCGTACGCACTTGCCACTGGATAAAGGCCAAGAACTATTCGTGCCTGATGACAGGCTCTTGGGACAAGACTGTAAAGGTAATTGTGAAATTGAACTGCAAGGAGTATAGTAAATATTAACTTTCATTAGTTCTGGGACACGCGCAGTCCCACACCCTTGCTGAGTCTTGAACTACCCGATCGTTGTTATGCCGCCGATGTGCATTATCCTCTTGCTGTGGTGTCCTGTGCCTGCAGAACCATTGTGGCATACTCCCTTGACAATGGACCAGTTGAGTATAGACGATACGACGGTCCTGCTCATCAAGTGCGGAGTGTGGCCATCTTCTGTGATCAAACATCCGCAATGCCTGCGGGTTGGGCCGTGGGCAGCATTGGGGGACGTGTAGCTTTCTACCACCTGGATTTGACCACGAACAATTTTAACTTCAGATGTCATCGCACGATTAGTTCGACGGGTACTCATAACATTTATGCAGTGAATGATGTCAAGTTCCATCCTGTGCATCGCAACTCCCTGGTGACGGTCGGATCTAACGGGTGCTACTATTTTTGGGATAAGAGCTCCCGGACCAGGATTTCGGAAGGGCAGCAAATGAATCAGTCGTTGACCAAGTGTTGCTTCAACGCCGACGGTCAGATATTTGCCTATGCTCTGGGCTATGATTGGGCCCAGGGTCATGAGCATTTTGATCTGAAGAAACCGCCGCAAATATTTTTACATCCCTGTTTTGAGGAAACTAAGCCGAGTGAGCGGTGAAGTGAAAGAAACTCGGGGTTGAGTTCTTTATTTTGATATTTTTTGTTCGGTTTCTTAAATTTTAAGTGTTTAAAAATAAAGTTATATTCAGTATTCCTAATACACCCAGAAAGATTCCCCAATTATTTCAGCTTGCCTGATTGAGACCTCATCTCCAGCTCCACTCTCCATTCTCCACTCGAATCTGCGACAATTAACAAACACTCGACTTAATGTTCCTAATGAGCTTTGCATGCGATTAATTTTCCACTCGAGCTGTTGATTTTCACGCTGCAGGGGCTAACCATAAATCATATTGCATTGTCATCCCGCAGCAGCAGCAGTCTGAAGTGGGCGAGTTCTAATCTTGACTGAGAATGAAGAGCTAGGAGGTGGCAATCGACTAGTTGCCTACTTAATATGGCCAGCATCTATGCTTCCGCTACGACTCCATATCAGGGGCTCACGTCAGATGTCACTAATCTAAATTTATGCAAATTGCCAACTGTCTGAGTTGCGCTCACATGCACTCCTGCTCCCGCTCCGCCAGCGGCAGATTCCGATTCCAAATGCCAGACTCAGCTTTTTGCAACAGTTGTACAAATGCAGCTGAATTCAAATTTGACATGATGCCGGAGACTACGCGGAGCATTCATTTGGGATGCAGAGTTCGTGTTGCAGTCACCAGTTGCCAGTTGGTTGCCTGGCAAGCTCTTATTAAATTAAAAACGAAGGCGTTTAAGTGCCGCCCCGCAAATCTCTGATATGCAAAGCATTTTTGAAATAACTCAACCGTAAACAAAACTCTGGCCAAGCTCAGGCCAGAACCCGAGCGAAGCCAGCAACCAAATTAATTGAAAAAGTTACACGCATCGGTAAGCTGGCTGCGAGTAAAGGATTCGCAGTTGATTAGACCAGTGTAACCGATATACAAGTAGGAATGTTCTCTAGAAACCGAATACTTAAGCGAATCTGGTGCAAGCCGTCCTCCAACTGACTGGCTTACAGCTCGCCTGCCTTTCAGTTTCATTATCGCAAAAGCGGCACGCGATGCCCCACGTTTGCCGCCATTTACAAGTCGGCGCGTTTGTAATCATTGCAGTCGCACCTCCCTCCCGCCTGGCTGCCTGGGCACTCAGGTGCCCATATGCAAAGCGACAAAGTGTGAAATTTTCGGATTGTTGGCCTGGAGGGGAACAGCTGGACGGAAAGAAGATTGTAGTTGACCAGCTGGACCATGTTTGCCTGAGCCCAGAGGTGTTAACGCAAAATCGCTGAAATATACCAAAGCGGGTTAAGGGGCTAATTAATGGAAACGGAATTCAAAGAGAAACGAAGTGAATCACTTTCCAACAAGTGCATTTATTTTGGGAGGCAGAAAAGAATGGAAAAAGCAGTATAACTAACTTTTTTTCTTGCGTCATTTAAACTTTTAAATTAATGAATTAAATCTCTAAAGAACAGACTTACATAAAGTTCACCATAGAAGTTTTCAAGTCTTTCATTCTTACATTTACAGTAGAGCAACAGGGCAAGAATGCAATATTTCTAACAAAAAATTAGTGCAACCGTGACTGCGCCTCAAATGGTCCATCCGCTTAGTCCAATTTTGGCTGCGAACGGCGACGAATCGATAATTGATGGTCATTATTAACACTGGCCGATACAGCTGCGATAATTTCTTCAGTTCGCACTCTGCGTAAGCGTGTTGGTGGTTTAATGTCCAGCAATGTAAATTTGGTGCGATATTTAGTCACAATAGCCCGAAAAGCCGCTTCAGTGGGTCGATCAAACTGACCATAAGATGGAAGAAGCGCGCGATGAACTTTCTTAACAGAGCACGCATTTTGATAATAAAATTCAATAATTTGCAAGCGTGGTTCGGTTGTAAGACGATTCATGGTTAAATTACTCACTTTTTAACGACAATTAACGACTCTGAATCACATACTCTACATAAGCTATAGATAAGATTTATAAAAAAAAAATAGAGGCCAGCTAACTTCGGCTCGACCGAAGTTTATATACCCTTGGAGCTTGATATATGCCTGACAGTTTGTATGGCAGCTATACTATATAGTGGTCCGGTTTCGACAAATCTTGTTGAAATTATGTAAAATCATTGAGAACTTATAAATACGAGCGTTGGGAGCGATGACATTGAAAACAAAAAAATTTTTCTCACTAAGACTTTTTTTCAGACCTAACTTTTGTATGGCAGCTATACTATATAGTTGTCCGATTTCGACAAGCGGTGGTGAAATCATGTGAAATCATTAAAAACTTATAAATACGAGCGTTGGGAGCGATAACGTTGAAAACAAAAAAGTTTTTCTCACTAAGACTTTTTTTCAGACCTAACTTTTGTATGGCAGCTATACTATATAGTTGTCCGATTTCGACAAGCGGTGGTGAAATCATGTGAAATCATTAAAAACTTATAAATACGAGCGTTGGGAGCGATAAAGTTGAAAACAAAAAAGTTTTTCTCACTAAGACTTTTTTTCAGACCTAACTTTTGTATGGCAGCTATACTATATAGTTGTCCGATTTCGACAAGCGGTGGTGAAATCATGTGAAATCATTAAAAACTTATAAATACGAGCGTTGGCAGCGATAACATTAAAAACAAAAAAGTTTTTCTCACTAAAACTAGTTTTTCGACCGATCGTTCCTATGGCAGCTATATGCTATAGTCATCCGATCCGGCCGGTTCCGACAAATGTGCAGCGTATTTATACCAAAAGACTTCGTGCAAAGTTTGGTTACGATAGCTTTAAAACTGGCGGTGGAGATAGCATAGAAACAGACGGACAGACGGACAGACGGACGGACAGACGGACGGACGGACGGACAGACGGACATGGCTATATCAACTCAGCTCGTCATGCTGATCAAGGATATATATACTTTATGTGGTCGGAGATGCTTCCTTCTGTGCGTTACAAACATCCGGACAATTTTAATATACCCTCTCCAAGGGTATAAAAATGTTTCAATTTTTTGAAACTATCACACGGATCAAACCCCCAAATTGGCGTAGACTTGGTTTGAAATCATAACATTTAATAAAATGGTACCATGACCATTGAAAAAGTGCGTTTAATCTAACCAAGAAATCGTATTACAAAATGTATAGTATTCTGCGCTCTTAACTTCTAGATGAAAGCTAGTTTGGCCGAACACCAACACCCTATCAGGATATCTTTGAAGTGAGGCACCAACTAACTAAACTGAATTGACGGTTGCGGCCGTTTCTGCGCATGGTCATTTTTTATAAGTATAATATCGTCCATTTGATAATTTCCAAAATTAAGGATCTAAAACTAATGCTGATTACTATACTTACTACTGTGGGCGAAAAATACTGGGAATTTGTTTTTAAATCGAAAAATCTTTATTTATTCTTGTAAATTCATTGCATTCCCCTTAAAGTATTCTATTCTGAATGCACCACACTTGTACCAATGTTTTTTTTTCAATTTTAAAAACATGCTACAAAGTCCTTTTCCAGTAGACATGTCGTATAATGTCAAAATAAAATTTTTTTTATTATAGCAATTATTTAAGATGGAATCAGTTAGGTTTCTTACCGGCGTCCACCCTAGTGTACATGATTGGATACACTTTTGAACATCTTTGAAATCTAAATGCTTTTGAACAGCAGTTTTACACAGTGTATTGTGCTTTAGAGCAGATGCTTCCTTTTCCTTATTTTTTTACATTTTTGATTCCCCGAATCTCATCATTTATTGTGTCATCTACAGATTTAATTTTTCCACTGTCTTCCTCATTACACCCCTACCCCATTTTCTGCTTGTCTTGTTGAATTGAAATTATACCATACTCGCTCTTCCTCCCCATTTTTCCACTTTTCCAGCGATTCGTACTTATTTTTTTGTTGTGTTGTTTTTTCATTCGACTGCCTCTGTTTGCCTTTGCACTCAATTCCCCAGTCAATATGCGAACGCGCTTCTCCAAATGAAAATGAACAGCTAGCGCAAACCAAGCGAAATGTATCTGCAAGATACACTCCTTCTACATACATACTTACAATCATTGCGAAACGTGCAAATATTTTAACTAAAATGCGAAGCGAGTTACTTTTATCTGCTCTTGTTGCCAAAATAAGAATGAGTATTTGCGAGGCCGGCCCCGCCCCCTCTGCGCTCTGCCGCTGTTTTTCAGTCAACATAATTTTACTACTTTTATGGGCCAAAGTAATACCCGCTAGAGTCACTCCACCCAGCCGCCTGCCGCCTCCCGCCTTCATGTGTTTCCAGTTTAAATTTTAGCATTTCCTTTCATCTCACGCGTCTCGCGTGTGCAATATCCCACAGCTTCCGTCCTTCCGTTCCTCCATTCTTGGTTCTCCCGTTGTCTGAGTTTATTGGCTTCGCAGCATACTTTGAAATTTACTGAGCTTCACTTGTAATGCTTCGCTATATTGAAATTAATTACAAACAAAGGATGCTTGCCGCCGGGATAGACCAGGCCATTCCTCCCCGTATCTGCGGCGCTACTTTCACAATAAATGTTCTGCCTGGGGGCACGTTTGGGTTCTAATTTTATGTTACATACTCGTTACATATAGAAAATAAACTTACAACTAAATTATTTCACATGTTCTGAGTGGGCTATAGATTTCTGGGCGTCATAACTAAAAAGTTTTAAAGAGCTCAACTTTTTCAATTTTAGCTAAACTAATTCAGGTCATTGAAAATTAATTGGCTATTTCGCTTTTTTGTTAGCATAATTGAAAAATTAAACAGAGAGCATAAAACACACTCAGAAAAAAAGGAAGCATTAATTACTAATGGAAAATATGGTGAAAAGAAATATTTGGAGAACATGTTTACTTTTTTTATGCCGAATCAACATCAATCAGATATTAGTCCTAAAAGTATGCTTTACAGTTTTTTATTGTTGAAAGTGAATACTTAAATTGTGTGCCAACTCCATTAATTAACATTTTTACATGGACAAAAAATGCACGCTTTAATTCCTCTATTTATCTCATTTACTCAGTGTAATCATAATATTACTTTTCCGTTATTTGTGTTTGCTTTGCACATATGCATTCTTTTTTTCCCTTCCATCATGCACCATCGATTCCCATAACATAAACAAAACAACTGAAACAAAAAAAAAATCCAAACTAATTAAAAATGCTTTGCAAATAAATCACAAAAAAAAATCCGTAAAAAATTTAAGTAGACTCAAAGCAAAGGCATTGCCTTCCCAACTTCTTGTTAAAGTTAAACACAATGAGCAGATAACACAGAAGAAAAAGCTGACGAAAGTCAACACGTTGAGAGAAGCACAAAATGACAAATGTGACACACACACAGAAAGGCTAGCCAAATTTTTTAAATATTAAATTTCAAATATTTGCGCATCTCAAATATGAGTATTATGCAAACTTTCATTCCCTTAACACTCACACTTCAGTTTCCTCTAGGGAAAACGACGAGACAACAATTAACAGGCAGTGGAAAATTTTGTTATTTTTGTTTTATTTTTATTTTTTTCGTTTCACTTAAGGATTTGTGGTGCCAAACAGCAAAACAAAAATAAATTGTTTACCTTATTTGTATACCCTGAAATGCAAATAATGAGCAAGTAAATCAACTTTTTAGTGTTGTAGAAATTTGTTTAGTAAGGATTGAAGTTTAAATGGATTGCATTCGGTGAAAATATGCACTTAACCTGCTTAGGTGGAAAAATCATGTCCCACTTTTCAATAGGGTGCGCTTTTTACGACGAGAATAGAAATTTATGGATTCCTATTGTATTATGGATAATTCAACCAAATTTCAGTTTTAAAGGCCGCGACGAGCCTACATCTTAGTCTCTACACAGAGGGAAAAAACCGTAGAGCATTGGACTCAAAACGAGCACAAACGTTATCAAAAGTATGCATGAACGGGTTTTCTCACATACAGTGCAATTTTCTCACTTCGAGAACAAAAGCTCAAATTGAGTTGACATTGTTCCATTTTTGAGAACAAGATTTGAGTTTATATTGTTCCGTTTTCAAGAACATTTTAAACTCACCTGGAAAAAAATTTGATTGCACTTGGGACCAGGTGTGGGCGGAAACATCGCTTCAACGACCCACTTCACCTGACTCGTTTCATTTAAGTTTCCAACAAAACACAGAAAAATTTGTTCGGGCTTGACTGGGATTTGAGCCTGGTACCTTATGCACTCAACGTATGGAAGAACGCACTTGACAATTCAGCCACTGAACAGTTTTGCAGATGCACGTCAAGAGGGCTACTTATGCTTTGTTGAGCAGACAAGAGAGAGAGAGAGAGAGCAAAAAGAGAACCAACTCGCTGTATCTCTTGTATATCTCTCTGCTAAAACCGGTGTTGTTGTTGTTTAAAGTAAATATTATTCCAAAGTGATTGTTTTAGTGACCTTTTTGATTGAAAATCATAGAACTTTTTAAGCAGGCTCTAGGTCATTTAAGTTTTGGATATTGTCCAAAACTTGTCTAAAACAAGACACGCACAACACCACAAAGGAGGCTGGTTGACAGTATAACGCTATTTCATGAAAACCAATTCAATCATCAGCTGTCTCTGCCTGTCCTTGGTGTGTTGGCAGAAGTCACCTCCTGACAAAATTGCTATAACCGCTTGGGAATCCCAAAGGCAGGCTTGTAGCACAATTCGTCATCAGCAACAAACGCCAAAAACACAAAGGCCTTTGTGGTTATGTGTGTATCCCGTGTATCGGCCCTTCTGCTGCTAGTGGGGGAAATTCTTTCCCCGCATTTAACTAACACAGGCGCCAATTGTTTGAATTGCCCAAAGCAATTCAGGTTTAGTTTCTAACAACTGCGTCGTGCCCAAGCAATTTATCACAAAGTGATTGTTTTAGTGACCTTTTTGATTGAAAATCATAGAACTTTTAAATGTTAATATTATTCGTTTGAGAACAACTTTACTCATTCCAAGAACATTTAGAACATTTGTTCTCAAAAATTTTGAGAACGTTCTGTTCTCATTTTGAGTTGACGGCAACTTATTTTCTGAACACGTTTTTTTCCTCTGTGTACACACTGCGCACATTTTAGAGCAGTGGTGCACAAACGCACATTATCATGATTTGCGCTGGTGTGCGTAGCAGAGCAACACGAATTAACGTCGTTATGTTAGATATAGGCTACATACAAACACACATATGTGTGTGCGTGCTATTTATAGAGCACACGTATTCTCTCTTTCTATGCGTGTGTCGGCTGCGACGCTGGCAGAATTATTACTTCTTATCCCAGAGGAGAGGGCAATTTGACCTTGTGCACCACTGTTTTAGAGGAACGCCGGGATGTAGATGATTTGTTCCTTCTTCAGATAGTGCGTCATTCGCAATATGCATCGATTTGCCGAAGAAATGATAAAGACCGAATGAGCGGTTCTCAAGTTATGTGCAAAAAAGTGAACCAGGTGTCTTCTGGAAGCTATAATTATAGCTTATAAGCTGACAGACAAAAATAATACTTTCTATTCCAATAATTAAATTTTTCAAACTATTTCGTATATTCCAGGGTACTTAGGTTTCGGCCCAATCCAAGTTTGGCTTGCTCATTTTGTGCTGATTTTGTCTTGATTTTGTCTAGAATTATTCGACGATTGTGTAATATTGTGATACCCGGTACTCGTAGAGTAAAAAGTGTATACTAAAGTTTAGCAAATTTATGTAACAGGCAGAAGGAATCATTTCCGACCATATAAAGTCTTCTTTCTTCTTGATCAGCAGCTAGAGCCAATAAACTTGCCACTTTAACTTACGCTCTCGTTTTTATTTTTAACTAAAACTAACATTCGATTCAATTTGACGATGTCGCTGAAAAAGCCATTCAGTGGAACGGAAGAGCACAGAACAGTGGCGATAGAGATGACAAAGTGAATAATTAAAAGTAAATCAGATTAAATCTGTACCTGGAGTAGGAGTCGAGTGCAGCGCTAAAATACTTATCTATACATTCACAAGCGGCGGCTAAAACATATATGTACATATCCCCAAGGTGACTCGAGGAATGTGTTCGTGGGCTGCAGGCAATAAGTCCCCAATGAAATAAGGCCCTTAAAATAAAATGAAATAAGGCCCCAAATTTGGGGTGTTATTTCATAATGAAATAATACCCCATTTTGAAAAATTAAATAACACCCCAATTTTTCAATTCTATTTTTATACCCTTGGAGAGGGTATATTAAAATTGTCCGGATGTTTGTAACGCATAGAAGGAAGCATCTCCGACCACATAAAGTATATATATTCTTGATCAGCATGCCGAGCTGAGTTGATATAGCCATGTCCGTCTGTCCGTCTGTCCGTCCGTCTGTTTCTATGCTATCTCCTCCGTCAGTTTTAAAGCTATCGTAACCAAACTTTGCACGAAGTCTTTTGGTATAAATACGCTGCACATTTGTCGGAACCGGCCGGATCGGATGACTATAGCATATAGCTCCCATAGGAACGATCGGTTGAAAAACTAGTTTTAGTGAGAAAGACTTTTTTGTTTTCAATGTTATCGCTCCCAACGCTCGTATTTATAAGTTTTTAGTGATTTCACATAATTTCACCAAGCCATGTCGAAATCGGACAACTATATAGTATAGCTGCCATACAAAAGTTAGGTCTGAAAAAAAGTCTTAGTGAGAAAAACTTTTTTGTTTTCAATGTTATAGCTCCCAACGCCCGTATTTATAAGTTTTTAATGATTTTACATCATTTCACCGCCATACAAACTGTCAGGCACATATCAAGCTCCAAGGGTATATAAACTTCGGTCGAGCCGAAGTTAGCTTGCCTCTATTTTTTTCAGGGACCGTAAATAATGATTATTTTATATTTTTTAATGTAAAAAATCATATACTTAGAAAAGTCGTACAAATAAAAGAACTATACCAATTTGGTTCTATTTGCATCTAAAATGCATATCTGCAATGATTTTCGACTTAATGATTTTTTGGACATATTCCTCAGTAATAATTATTAAACTTTGAGTTTTACTAAAAAACTCTGATTTTAATTGTTATTGTCTGAGTGAAAAAATAATACTTACAAAATAATTATTATTTTGTGATTTTTATTTTTTCGCTCAAAAATATCGCTTACGGTGCTATTACGACCATACGAAAAGAAACTGAAACAAAATAACTATATATTCTTAGGATGTGAACCAAGGCGAAACTTTGAAGCCAAATTTTGATTAAAAAAAACTCTTCCTTTAGGCGCGATTTTGGTGGTCAATGTGGCACTGGCGATCTGACACCGGATTTTAATAGATGTCGGCGAGATAAGACGAAAATAATTTGACCAAGTTTTCCAATTATTGCATAGTTTTCAAGATATCCGCCCACAAAAGTATAAAATTTCACATAAAAACTTACAAAAAAAAAACAAGGGCATAGCCTGATTTGTAGGGGAACCGGCCTCCGACGCTTTTAATTTTTTGAGTATGCAGTTTCAAAGTACACCAACGGAAAGAAGTTTAGCGATTTTTTGTACACTTCTAGTACAAACCCTTGATTTTTAACAGCGATTTTTATCATATCAATCACAATCCTTTTTCGAGCTATCTATCCATTAAATAATTCCAATTTTTTTTCTGGTCAAAGATGGCATGTATACACTCCCCCGGAACAGTTTTCCAGTTTTTTAAAATGCTATCCGTTACCTACAAAATTACGCGAAATTTTTAACACCATTTATTTAAGGCATCCAGAAAGGGTTTCACTTTCATATTTTACATGTCCAATTGTCGATCCTAAATACAATTTCTGCAATTTTTTCAGAATTTTAAAAGTTGAAGAAGGTGGTTAAAATTAATAAAAACAATAAAATGTATATACCTAAATTTTATTACTCACTTTCGTTTTTTGTATATTAATCAAGTTCAAACCATTTTACCGTGATTTACAAATCATTATATTAAAATCTATGAGGATTAGTAGCAGTATTGCAAAAAACTTAAATGCCAATTTAGATTAAAATTATTTCAGATCTAGTGCATTAGCGCACATCTTAGCTAAGTGACCCCCATGGTAGTTAAATTAATAATTACTTAAGCAATTGCTCTCAATTAACTGCACTATGATTGTGATGTTACTGAACCGCAAAAAAATACCATGGATGACCAATGGTTAAGAGAATAGACGTGTGGTTACGATAGCTTTAAAACTGACGGAGGAGATAGCATAGAAACAGACGGACGGACAGACGGACATGGCTATATCAACTCAGCTCGGCGTGCTGATCAAAAATATATGGGCGATTCCATGAAAAATCGCCCACTGGGATTTTTTTTGGATCGAAATAATTTTTTTCGTATTCCTTGTAGTAAAATAGTATATACGTATTTTCAGCATTTTGGCGAAATACACTTAATTCGCGGGTAAAGTCGATTTGAAAATTGACATATTTGAAAAATTTAATTATTTTCAATTGCTTGCTATCCAAAGCCATTGGTAATAAAAATTTTTAAAAAATCTGAAAATTAACATTTGAATCCAAGCTTTCAAATAACTCACACTAAATAATTTTTAAATTTTTCTTTGGTCTTCAAATCGCGAAAATAAGTAAACAAAAATTAATTGCCGCGAAAGGGATTTTTTTTTTGTCCTTATTTTTTTCTCAAAACTTGGTCTTGTATGCAGTAATTTACTGTATTAAGCTGTAAATGGGCAATCCAATAGTTCCAAAATAACTCTCTGTTGCATTCATTGAAATTATCGCTGCTGTGCGTTATCTAGACAGGACTAGACGTTATCTAGACTGGAATAGTACCGATTCTTTTTCAATAATATGTTTTCTGATTGATTTTATTTAAAATTTTGTGTGTGCCTATTGAAAAATGTTCGTTTAAAAAAATATACCAAAACGGAACCAAATTAGTAACGATGCAGCGACATCTTCAGGTCCACTATTTTCGCTTCTAATTATGTAGAAAAGTCAGGCAGATGATCAAAATTTCATAGTTTTATTGTAAGGCTAGCGTCCCTGACTCAAACTTTTCGCTTATATGTGAACTGAACACATTCACAAAATTATTTTGGCGGTCTGAACGAAACGACGTATACCGTAAGAGAAAACGGAATTACAGTAAGATACAAACCATTTACCGTAGCTTATTTCTGGCCATAAAGCCAGAATAAAAATTTTTTTTATTTAATTTTACAAAAAGTTCGGTTCAGTAACATCACAATCATAGTGCAGTTAATTGAGAGCAATTGCTTAAGTAATTATTAATTTAACTACCATGGGGGTCACTTAGCTAAGATGTGCGCTAATGCACTAGATCTGAAATAATTTTAATCTTAATTGGCATTTAAGTTTTTTGCAATACTGCTACTAATCCTCATAGATTTTAATATAATGATTTGTAAATCACGGTAAAATGGTTTGAACTTGATTAATATACAAAAAACGAAAGTGAGTAATAAAATTTAGGTATATACATTTTATTGTTTTTATTAATTTTAACCACCTTCTTCAACTTTTAAAATTCTGAAAAAATTGCAGAAATTGTATTTAGGATCGACAATTGGACATGTAAAATATGAAAGTGAAACCCTTTCTGGATGCCTTAAATAAATGGTGTTAAAAAATTTCGCGTAATTTTGTAGGTAACGGATAGCATTTTAAAAAACTGGAAAACTGTTCCGGGGGAGTGTATACATGCCATCTTTGACCAGAAAAAAAATTGGAATTATTTAATGGATAGATAGCTCGAAAAAGGATTGTGATTGATATGATAAAAATCGCTGTTAAAAATCAAGGGTTTGTACTAGAAGTGTACAAAAAATCGCTAAACTTCTTTCCGTTGGTGTACTTTGAAACTGCATACTCAAAAATTAAAAGCGTCGGAGGCCGGTTCCCCTTCAAATCAGGCTATGCCCTTGTTTTTTTTTTGTAAGTTTTTATGTGAAATTTTATACTTTTGTGGGCGGATATCTTGAAAACTATGCAAAAATTGGAAAACTTGGTCAAATTATTTTCGTCTTATCTCGCCGACATCTATTAAAATCCGGTGTCAGATCGCCAGTGCCACATTGACCACCAAAATCGCGCCTAAAGAAAGAGTTTTTTAATCAAAATTTGGCTTCAAAGTTTCGCCTTGGTTCCACATCCTAAGAATATATAGTTATTTTGTTTCAGTTTCTTTTCGTATGGTCGTAATAGCACCGTAAGCGATATTTTTGAGCGAAAAAATAAAAATCACAAAATAATCATTATTTTGTATTATTTTTTCACTCAGACAATAACAATTAAAATCAGAGTTTTTTAGTAAAACTCAAAAATAATCATTATGAAATGAACAAAATAGTAAAAATTAATAAATAATCATTAAGTTGGGATTTTAAAAATATCACTTATAATGATTACGGTCCCTGATTTTTTTTGTTCATTTTATTGCTTTATTCAATAAAATAAAAACTATTGGAAATACCTAATATAAAATTTTAAAATATTTTCTTATTTGGATTTTTAGTGAAACAAACTACCTATAACATTAAATAATAATGAAAATTTTTTACAAAAAAATCGCGCGATTTTTGTGTAAAAAATTTTCGCCTAACGCTTAGATTGACACAATTTTTTTGATATAATATAAAAAGTTTTCATATAAAAAAATTTCGTCGGCGGCGCTAAGATTTTTTAAAATAGACAATATAATTACCTCGTCAAAATACAGCATTTTCTGTTCTTTGACGTAGAACAAATTTCCAGTTCGCCGAAATGCAACAATTTTTTCGCACTTCATAATTTTTATCTCGCACTTGAACGTCTGCTTTACACAATGCAAATCACTAAACTGATCAACATACTCAAAAAGCTTATCACTGAACTAATTGTAAAACGGTACTTTTGCACATCTGTACAAAAATGCATCAAATACTAAGTCAGAAAACGCAGGCAGATAAGAAAATTAACCGTTATTGAAATTTTTTTCCATATATCAGCCAAAATAAAAGAAATGAAATAAGACCCCAAAAAAATCATATTAAAATTGGGGTCTTATTTCCATGAATGAAATAAGACCGCAAAACTAATTTTTGGGGCCTTATTTAATTTCTTCTTTTGGGGACTTATTTCATTTTGAAATTTTATTTAGGAAATAAAGCCCCAAAAAAATGAAATAACACCCCAAATTTGAGAAAAAATCGTTGTTTTTGTTTTTCATATAAATTTTTGGGGCCTTATTTCATTTTTTTTTGGGGCCTTATTTCGCAGCGCCGTTTTCGTGGTTGGACTTCCAATTTGTTGTTTTACATTTACTTAGTGCCTCTATCTGTCCCATAAACTAACAAACAGCCAAGTAAACTAAAAGTTTATTCAGCTATTATTATTATAAGAAGTTAAGAAATCGGCCCGTGGATAAGTAGCATGGCGGGAGTGGAATCTTTCCATTTAGAGCAGCAATGGCCTCTGATTCCTTCTAGGGGGCGAAAACATTTCGCTATTTACACGTACACGGCCCGAACGCATGCCGAAGCTGAGACCAAAAGAACAGAAAGCCGGTTCGAAGCTATGAGCCATCGCTGATTAAGAGCGTTATTTGTTTACTTGATTCTTAGCTTGCAATTAATTTAGAACAAAATTTTATAAAACTTCCTCCGATCTTGTAAAATGTTGTAAAACATAGAAGCAATTCATCATAGAGAGAAAGGGCGTATTTCGTCTCTTTATTTAAGTTGATATTTTTTTTTCTGGATTGTCATCCTCTTTGGGCAAAGCGGCCGTCAGACCATTTTGAGATCTGGCGGCAAATGGGCTAGAATAGGGATCACCGACCAACTGGCGACCCATCCAGAGGCATGTCTTTCCAAAGTTACAGTACTTCATGTTTTTCCTTCGCTGGAAATGAGTTATGCTTAAACTTAATCTTTTAATCTTTAATATACAACTTACCCTTGGGGCCTCACTGCACTATGGGTATGTCGGACATAATGCTATCATCATTATGTTCCTGCACACTGGCCCTGAATGTCGCGCAGACCACCCATCTTTCATTGGCGGGCCGTGAACAGATACAAATGCATCGTGACTTGGTTCGATTGGTGTGTGGAACACAAGTGGGTGCTCGTCCACTCCCGGGCTATCAGTATATTTCTTATATTCCTTTTCGAACTCGCCGCTTAATAAATGTGGGCACTTGAAAGTGGGCGTATCTAGGTTTCGCTAAGCCATATTAATAGTTTTGCAATATTTTCAAACAAGAGCACACTTACAACGATCCGAATTCGTACTGCTTGATTTACTTTTAACGACTGACCCCAGAAATAAATACTGAACTGTCCTGTCCAACTTTGATGGGAATTTTATTTCAAAGCCAACTTGAGCTGTGGGAAAATGGAATTAATAAATACAGCCTTTTTAATTTAATATTAAAAGAATCATAAACATCTTCTAAATTCAATCGTTACCCGCAATTGTGCATCCCTTGCATATAGATTGTCATATTTCCGCTCACGCCCCCATCTCTAGCATTCGCTTTCAATAGTGGGCTGAGAGGGGGTTAAACTCGGTGAATGGCGTCAAGCGGCTGCGGTTGAAATTAAAAAGGAATTTACCCAAATTGCTATTGAAGCCTGCGAAGCGAAGTGAAGCGTTTGCGTGAGGCTTTTGCTTTTGCGGTTTTTGGGCAAAGTGCCAGGACGCCTCCAAAAGAGACTGAAAAGCAAAAGCAACTGTTGCAATGATGGAAAGGGGAGGGAATGAGGGGCTTTTAATTGGGTTAGCAACGTCAACGGGCTGTCCATTGGCAGATCATTGGCCCTGAAGCCCAATCGCCAATCGATTTTCCCTGGTGCAACGATGCACTCTGGATTATTTCGTAATTAAACGCAAAATGCAGGCCTCTGCCGCTTCTTTTTTCAGCACAACAAATTAAGCGTAAAAGCAGGGGCGTGCCAGGGCTCAGCCTCCAGCTGCCCCTCCTCCACCATCTACACTTCTACTCCCACTCCAATGGCCGGTGTTGCGTATGTCGTTTTTGGCCCGACCACCAAAGCGGTTGTCGATTGTTGTTTGCTGACTAATTAATGACACTTGAATGCTTGATTTCACTTCCCTCTGTTCAGCTGGATGGAACTGTCGGTGGGCGGGTGGGGGGCAGTATCTATTTTTGGTTGCCCAGTGCCATGTTTGCGGTCAGTTCGGGGAATTGTCCAACATACCGTTAAATGTTAATGACCTTGTGGGAGTTGCGAATTGGCATTCGAAATGTCACTTCGATTAATTGGCAAGTTCTATGAGTTTGGCTCCCATTCACCTTTGCACAAATAAATTGAAAACAAAAAAACCAAACTGTTTTTCCTATTTCTGGTGAAAGGCGGTTAAAAGAAAGGCAAACTTCGATGGTAAGCGTGGAGAAATTTTTCCACTCCTGATATATTTTGAAATTTCGGGCCAAGTTTTTCAACGAAAACTCAACATTATTCCTGTCCAACTAACTTCCCTTGACCACTTCCATTTCACTCAGGCATATTTTGGACTCGGCATAGTGGGAGCATTTCATATTCTGTTTGGCAAAGCTGAGGCCATTAAGGCAGCTGGAAAAGGCGCTAAAAACGCATTAAAATTAATTATGAGAAACACTCGCTGTCATTTCCATTTCCACGGTTTATGTTTTTTTCGGTTACTCATATGCACATTCGCTTCAAATTTCCCCGCTGCCTGCATCGTTGCTCACTTCAAAGTTAATTATGTTGACATAGTCAGTTTCAGTTATTTCTTTCTTTCAACCCTTTTATTATAAAAAAAGGAAGGTGGCCACGCCCCCACATCCCGCACACAGCATGTATTAAGAATTCCTGCCACACCCCAGAGGGCTGGTGGAGAGAGGAGCGGGTCCAACTGTTGGGTCGGCTGCCAAGTTACTCAAATTAATTAAGTTTCGCCTTTTGCCAACATTGAGCATACGCCCCATTGCTCGCCTCCCACTGGCTGCAGGGTCTGCGGAGCCTTTCAATTTTTTAAGTGACATTTGCCAGACATCACACCATCCCCGCCATCCCCCGCCAGCGTCAATGTTTCATATTTTCTAACCGCAGTCAAAGTGCCCCACCACACCCCACCGGAACCTGCACTTTTTGAAATTTAAAATTAATTGCTTTAGCGCAGTTTTAATTATTAAAAAACTATTGATGGAGCGAAAGCTAACCAAAAAAAAAAAAGTAAATTAAAACAACAATAGCTAAACTTTTCCACTTAGTTCTTAAAGTTCTCCCTCTATCTCACCATCATTTAGAGGGTTGAAAGCCAATCAAAATGAGTTTTGGCTGGGAAACACACAAATGGGACAGAGTTTTACTGTTTTTTAAAAGCTTTTTTGTTTACGAAGTTTCCGCATTAGACAAGATTCACTTTTTTGCTCTTAACTTGAGAACCGTTCATCCGATCTTTATCATTTCTTCGGCAAATTAATTCATTTTGCTAATTACTAACTATCGAACCGTCTACCTTCAAAATTGTAGGAGATATAACGTTCCAAATTGCGGGGGCGGGAGGGGGCGTGGCCAAAATTTGAAACAAACTTTATCTACGTGCAGATAAAAGAAGCATTTGTCCTATACATGTCAAACCTCTGTTCATACAGACGGACGGACAGACGGTCAGACGGACAGACTGACATGTCTATATCGACTCGGCTGTTGATGCTGATCAAGAATATATATACTTTATATGGTCGGAAATGATTCCTTCTGCCTGTTACATACATTTGCACGACTTTAGTATACCCTTTTTACTCTACGAGTAACGGGTATAATTATGAATCGCAACCACCGTGTGCGATGATACGTCATTTTAATCGTGTTCAGTAAGTAGTCCTAATTTCGTCAAACACATTAATTAATTCTTTTTTTTCCAGAGCAACAAACGACCAAAACTAATGTCTCTTTCAAAGCAGAGTTCCCCATTCAAGCCTGTGGGGGCTGAACAGACTGTTCAATTCACACCGATTTCGCGCTCTCTTCTGGGGAAACCCTATTTTAAAGTGTCCGATTCTATGAAAAATTAGCGAAACAGGCCAAGAAAATGTGTTTCTTTCCAGAGGTAGGGAATTTGATTAGAGATCTTGCCACTGTGAAAACATTTGTATACGTATACTAAGTATAATAAGAATATACCCTTTACTCAACGAAAGAATCTTTAATAGATAGATAGATAGATGAGTGTTTATTTCATTATTGGACAGAGTTCATAGCAAAAAGAAAACTACATATACTTGTACTAGCAAAAGGCCCGTCGCGCTCCGCTGCGCATTGAACAGTATAGAACCCATATCAGAATCAGTTTGAAGTCAATCGTGAGAGTCAAATATTTACCAATTTTGAAAACATTCTATAAATTTGTTTCCTCTGTAGAGCCCAAATTTCGAATCATACATACATAGACTTGAAATCAACGTTTTACTACTTTGCTTTTTCACAGTTACGACTTTGCTGCTGCGTTCTTACCACCCCCATCCCACCTACACCCCACCCACTCCCAATCTGCTTCTTACACAACTTCCACCCGTTTCCCACCTACTTTCCACCCACTTCCCGCCTACATCCCACCCACTTATCACCCAATTCCCGGCCAGATACAACCCACCCAAATACCACACACCTCCCACCCAATTCCCGCCCAAATCCCACCCACCTCCAACCCAAATTCCACCCACATCCCTCCCACTTCCCATCCAGTTCCCACCCATCTCCCACCCACATCCCACACACCTCCCACCCACTTACCGCCCAAATCCCACCCACCTTCCACCCACATCCCACCCACCTACCACTCAAATCCCACCCACAAACCTACCACCCACCTCCCACCCACCTACCGCCCAAATCCCACCCACCTACCAACCACATCCCACCCACATCCCTCCCACTTCCCACCCACCCACCTCCCACCCCCTTCCCGCCCAATTTCCAACCACTTTCCTCATTTGAATTATTTCATGTTGCTGTTATTTTAGTTGTGGCTGGAGTTTTTGTATTTGCGTTTGTTTTTGTTTTAATTGCAACTGTAGTTTTTTAATTTGCACTCTGTCTTGTTGTTGTTGCCAAGGCAACGGAACAAAACGTATTCCTCTGCCTTGATTCATTGTGTTACAAATTTTGTTTCATTTTCTTACGCTCCTGATCGGTAACTCAATTCAATTGCTCCCACGCACACATTGAAATCGTTTCTCTTCGATTTATGCTCTCTGGGCTTTGGTTTTGCGTGCGCTCTCTGCTCTCGCAACTGTAAAGCAAAGTGTGCCTTTCGGAAATGAACTGGGAGCAAATGGCTGGCAACCTTGACCACCATCTTTCCACCCAGTGGTGGTTGATTTTCCGGAAGATTAGTATGCAGTTAATGTTGAATTATTTTTATTGATTTTTGAAAAAAAGTTTGAACTTGATCGGATGAAAAACAAAAAAGTTTCATACAAAAGTTTTCCGCGAATTTTCCACATTTCCCGACAGAATTTTCCAAAAATCCGTTCTTAGTACTCACTTTCAGCATATGATAAAACTACTGTGAAAATCCCATCTTCCTATCTTTTATGGTTTAGGCTGTGCGACGGTCACCAGTCAGTCAGTCAATTAGTCAGGTTGAACAGTTTTATATATATAGACTAGCAAATAACCCGTCGCGCTTCGCTGCGCCTTCAATAGTACAACAAAGCACACTCACTTACCACCCAATTCCCGCCCACATCCCACCCACCTTCCACCTTCTTTCCGCCCTCTTCCCATCCACTTCCCGGCCACATCCCACCCACATCCCGCCCTCTTTCCTTCCACATACCACCCTCTTTCCACCCTCATCCCGTCCACTTCCCGCCCACATCCCACCCACATCCCGCCCACATCCCACCCACATCCCACCCACATCCCACCCACTTCCTGCCCACAAACCACCCACTTAAAGCCCTTTCCCGCCCTCTTCCCGTCCACTTCCCGCCCACATCCCACCCACATCCCCCCCCCTTCCCTTCCACTGCCCGCCAATTTTCCGCCCACATCCCACCCACATCCCACCCACTTCCCGCACACATACCACCCTCTTTCCGCCCTCTTCCCGTCCACTTCCCGCCCACATCCCACCCACATCCCGCCCACATACCACCCACATACCACCCACTTCCCACCCACTTCCCACCCACTTCCCACCCTCTTTCTGCCCTCATCCCACCCACATCTCACCCACTTCCCGCCCATTTACCGCCCAAATTCCACCCAAATCCCACCTACTTCCCGCCCACATCCCACCCACATCCCGCCCACATACCACCCACATACCACCTACTTCCCACCCAGTTCCCACCCACTTCCCACCCTCTTTCCGCCCACATCCCACCCACATCTCACCCACTTCCCGCCCATTTACCGCCCAAATCCCACCCACATCCCACCCACTTCCTGCCCACATATCACCCACTTCCCGCCCTCTTCCTTTCCACTTCCCGCCAATTTTCCGCCCACATCCCACCCACATCCCTCCAACTTCCCGCCACATTCCACACACTTTACATCCACTTTCCATCCACTTCCAAAACAAATTACCACCCACATCCCATTCACTTCCCAACCACTTCCCAGTGGGCATCCCGGCGCTATTTCCATCATCGGAAAATTAAAAACAAAATAAATTCTCATTTTGACCTTACAATCCGAGTTTCAAGCCAATCGGATAAAAAATAGTTTTTGCATGCAGAATTTTCCGACCATTTTCCTCGTGGGCGGATTTTCCGACATTGAAAAATCACATTTCAAATTATTTCGTATTTTGTCCTTACAAACCGAGTTTCAAGCCAATCGGATGAAAAATAGTTTTTCATGCAAAATTTTCCGGGAATTTTCCGACCGTTGGGTCAAATTTTCCAACTTCTGAATATCACATTTCAAACTATTTCGTATTCTGTCCTTTCAAACCGAATTTCAAGCCAATCGGATGGAAAATATTTTTTTGCATGCTGAATTTTCCGACCATTTTCCTCGTGGGTGGATTTTCCGACATTGAAAAATCACATTTCAATTTATTTCGTATTTTGTCCTTACAAACCGAGTTTCAAGCCAATCGGATGAAAAATAGTTATTTTCATGCAGAATTTTCCGGGAATTTTCCGACCGTTAGGTCAAATTTTCCAACTTCGGAAAATCACATTTATATTCATTTCACCTACTTTCCTTTCAAACCCAGTTTCAAGCCAATCGGATGAAAAATAGTTTTTTTTATGCAGAATTTTCCCGCCATTTTCCTCGTGGGCGGATTTTCCAAAATCGGGAAAACACGTGTCGAATTATTTCGCGTACCTAGCTTACAAACCAAGTTTCAAGTCAATCGGATGAAAAATGGCATTTTTCCCATACAAACTTTTCCGACGCTTTTCCGACTTTTCCGGGTGGAATTTTCCAAAACCCCGTCTTAGTACGCACACTCACCACCAACAGAAACTCCTGTGAAAATTACAGCCCTCTATCTCTTACCGTTTGGGCTGTGCGATGATTGCCAATCATTCAGTCAGTCAGTCAGTCAGTCAGTCAGTGAATCAGGACACTCTCTTTTATAGATATAGAGATGACCATTAGGGTGGAAGCCGATAAGTTAACTGATACCATCTTAAACGATTACTTTTAGTGTGTACATAATAAATTAAAAAATCAAAACTTTGTAGATCATGTTTTAACCTCTGCGAAAAGCCTTCAAAGTTTCCACTAATATTACGTATACGACACGTTCACCGAATCGAAATTTTTTCGACGAATTCTCCGTATCATTTTAAAAGTTGTCAAATTTAAATTTATTCGAGCAACAACAAAAAATGCAGCAGGAATGGAATGTATTTTTAGTCGGTAAATTAAAACCTTATTTTGTCAAAGCGAGCCCATTTCCAACGAAGAGATGCGATTTGTCCACGCTCTTATATGGGACTAAATGTTTAAGACTGTCATAAAGTGCGACTAGTGTGGCTCGCAAGTTGGAGTCAGCATGGTCCACGAGTGGGGTTTCAACCAGGGCCATGAACTCACTGCCCTTTTAGTCTATACTCCAGACAAAACAGTGGAAACCATTTTTAGTGTCCATTTTGGCTACCATGGGCAATTCACTAAACTCAAGAGAACGTTCGTGGACACCGTTCGGAATCGATAAAGGAGATAGAGCCCCAAACGAAGTAGAAATAAAAGACTATACCAGATGAAGACTTTGCAGCATGTTCTTAAAATTGTCCTACAAACACAAACAAAATTTTTGGCTGACGGAAATCCTCTAACTGAACCCTCCCCGAGGGTGTCGGCTGGGCAATGGACACTGTATGTACCTCGGCTTAAAGCGAGCTATATACCTAGTGTCACTTGCGCGTCTTACACCCAGGAAATGCAGTGTCTAGCTAAGGTGACGGCCAGTTCTGTCCAGCTTTAGCTGGGCAGAGTTGAGCAAGAGCCATGGTTACGAGGTGCCTGGCAGTAGGCATAAAATGCTATGGGGTGGTACCCAAGAACAAAATGCAACCACCATGGTCATTTCCAAATGCACAACATAAAGGACCAAACTCGGGCTGGGATATCAGCCCAAACGTCGGTGGAAGGCGTGACTGCTACCACCGGCGGGCACGGTGGGAGAAATCCCCTCTTCGTGTCGCCAGCGGTCACACCTCTGTCGCGGTTGGAGCAGGCCAAGACAGTTGTACAGCTACTGCCACAACGTCAAAAGCCAAAGTGTGGCGTGGTACCGCAGTCGATACAGACTCGGACTGCGAGTCGCACGGCGGCTCTATAAATACGGAGGCCGAGGAAAAGCTGCTGCTTTCCCCAGTCCTGTCGGGTTCTAGCACCTCTTGTAAGGTAAGGCCCAAAAGGACGAAGGAAGGCATGCGAGCGAAGGCCCAATATAAGGCGGCCCTCAAGATCAAAGCGAGGCTCGATGGCAGCGGTAAGCTCACCCTAGAGGAGAGCAACAAGCTGGCGTGGGCCGAGCAAAAGATCAAGGAGGGTCGCAAACACTTTGCGGAGAGACAGGCGATGCAAGCCACCTCCGCATTATACGCCAACAAAGTGGAGGAGAGCTTGGCTGTCAAGCGGCAGCGCTCAACTGAGCCAGCGAAGGCGGAGGCCCCAGCGAGCAAAAGGCCACGCCCAAGACCGCAGAGCAAGGCTCCACCAAGCTCTACTCAAAGGGAAAAACGCCGGGAAAGGAGTCAGCCAGTGACGTGGCGAAACGGCATCTGACCGTAGCCCTCGTCGACAAAAGCGACCCTTTCGGCAAAATGACCCTGGAACAGTGGAAGCTAGTGGAGGGGAAGCTGTTCGAGGAGATTTTTTAAAAGGATGGACGACCCAGTAGCGCAACCTGTCACGTTCGACGGAGCAGGCTGGCTGTTTGGAGTCAAAATCCTTAAATGTAAGGACGACCTCACCCTCAAGTGGGTCACCAGCGTCGTTGCAGACATGGGAAGCCCATGGGAGGGTGCCCAGCTGGAAGTAGTTGACAGAACTTGTATTCCGTCAGTGCCGAAAGCGAAAGTACTCTTCCCAAGGGTTGTACCAAAGGAGCAGGCGCTGAAACTATTAAGGTGGCAAAACCCAGACGTGCCAACAGCTGACTGGAAGGTACTGCATGTTGCTAAGCCCGACAAGAACGGGCAGCACATGGTCCTCCAGATCAACAAGGAGGCCGATGATTTGCTCTACCCTAGATTCGGGAAGATGGCGTGGGGAGTAGGAAGCGTGCACCTACGACTCAAAAAGCGCCATCCCAAAGACAAGAACGAGCACACGCTAGAGGCTGGAGAGGTCGAGAAAGACCTGGGCATCGACGAGATGGTCGATAAAGCCAGCAGCCTCGATATAACGGAGGTAGAGACCGAAAGGGATGAGGAATCAGCCACAGCAGCTGACCCACCCAGTATGGAGGACGATGAGGATGTGGACGCAACCATGGTAGTTGACCCATCCAGGCCTGGGGACGCCGACAACGACCATGCAGTTGAAGGTCCTCCAGGTCAACTTGCATAAAAGCAAGCTTGCGTCGGCGGAGCTCCTATTAACCCTTGAGACAGGGCCCGCCGAAGTGGCCTTAGTTCAGGAACCTTGGATTGCGGCAGGGAACAAGGTCTCAGGGCTAAGGTCACAAAACTACAACGTTTTCTATCCCACCGCAGTAAGTAAGGCAAGGACGGCCATTCTGGTAAGAAAAGGCATCTATGCTTACCTTATGTCTAATTACAGCACGGATGACCTCACAGTTGTGGCCCTGGAAGGTCGCGATGATGAGCCAATACTACTGGCATCCTGCTATATGGCACACGAGCGAGAGTCGCCACCGCCCGAGCTCGAACACTTAACGGCTGAGGCGAGCAGGAGAAAACAACCACTCGTCGTCGGAACGGACGCCAACGCACATCACACCGTGTGGGGTAGTCCAGACATCAATGACAGAGGTGAGTCACTCTTAAGCTTTATCCTACAAACTAACCTTAAAATAGAAAACGTTGGAGATGTGCCCACATATGTGGGACCAACATCGGCCAATGTCCTAGACCTAACTCTGACCTTATAGTAGTACACAGGCATCAGAATGGAGAGTCCTTGATAGAAACTCCTTCTCAGACCACAAGTACATCCAATTTAAGATCGAGTTCAACCACAACCAAACCAGAAACGCCTATAGGAACCCCCGGAACACAGACTGGGTGAAGTACCTTAGAACGGTAGAATCAAAACTACCAAAGCCAACGAGTATCTGCTCGGTAGGCGACATTGAGAGGTCCGTGGAGACGCTCACAGCCAACCTAACCGAAGCATACAAAACCTCCTGCAAACTCACAGTTAGCAAAAGGAGAACCAGACCCCCCTGGTGGACCCCAGCGCTGAAAGAGCAGAGGAAGGACGTGCAAGAATGCTTCAAACTCGCCAAACAAGCGGATGAGCAAATAATCTGGGAGGAATACAAGATTAGACTTCGCGTCTTCAAAAAAGAAGTACGGAAGGCAAAACAGAACTCTTGGAGAAACTTCTGCTCCAGCATAGAGAAGGTCTCCGAAACAGCTAGACTCAGGAAACTGCTTTCAAAGCAGCCACCCATGCAGAGTCAGCTAAAAACGAACGACGGACACTGGACAGAAAGCAGCAGGAAGCGACATGTGCTCTACTTGATGCGCACTTTCCAGGCTGCACTCCAGTCACTGAGGCAGATACGCCCCAAGACCTACACACGCAACAAGTCAACATCCCAGACAATATCATCACTCCAGAAAAGATCCGATGGGCGATCGACTCGTTCGCGAGTTATAAATCCCCAGGGCTAGATGGAATATTCCCAGCCATGCTAAAAACGATCAAATGCGCAATCGTCCCATGGCTACGATCCATTTTTATAGCATGCTTGAGGTGGAGCTATGTACCTGTGGCCTGGAGGACAGCACGCGTTGTATTCCTGCCCAAAGCAGGGAAATGCAGTCACGTGCAACCAAAAGACTACAGGCCCATCAGCCTCACATCATTCCTGCTCAAAACAATGGAGAAGCTACTGGACCTTCACATAAGAGAAGGCATGAACCTGACCTTGGAGGGAAACCAGCACGCCTACACGAAAGGGAAATCGGTGGAAACAGCGCTACACTCCCTAGTAGCCACCATCGAGAAGGCACTGTACCATCAAGAATTTGCCCTGGGAGCATTCCTTGACATTTCGGGTGCATTCAACAACGTCACTACAGAAGCAATAATGCGAAGCCCTAAGAGCCCCTAGCAATACACACGGCATTGGACTCCTGGATATATAACCTGCTGAGCTGCAGAAGAGTACAAGCCGAGTGGGGTACCACAACCATTACAAGAGAGGCACACGGCGGAACGCCCCAGGGCGGAGTCCTGTCACCTCTTCTATGGAACCTTGTGGTCAACGAATTACTTAAAAAATTTCGCAGGAAAGCACCCAAGATAACCGCATATGCCGACGACATAAGCATAATTATTATGGGAAAATGTCCATCGACTGTCAGCTCAATCATGGACTCTACTCTCAGAGAGATACTAAAGTGGGCCACAGAAGCCGGACTTAGCATCAATGCGGAGAAGACGGACCTCATTCTCTTCACCAAGAGATACAAGGTACCGCAATGGACTCCACCCACGATAAATGGAACACCGCTAACGCCAAAAAACAACGTAAAATACCTTGGAGTAGTAATCGATAGTAAACTATCCTGGAGACTCAATGTGGAGGAAAGGGTGAAAAAGGCAACCAATGCGCTATATGCATCCCAGAAGATGCTAAGCAGCACTTGGGGCCTATCACCAAGACTAACACACTGGCTCTTCATATCAGTTATACGACCGATACTACTACGCGGTATATTGGTATGGTGGCAAGTCACAGAGAAGTCCACATATCTAAAGCTGATGGAAAGGCCTAGCCGCAGGCACTGGTCTGCATAACGGGGGCGCTGCTGTCTACTCCAACAAAAGCACTGGAACACATCCTAGGTGTCAACCCCTGGACATCCAAGCACGCCTCACTGCACACAGGACGGCCCAACGTCTTTGCGCGGCTGGCACCATGGCTCTACAAAGCTATGGACACAGCACAGTGGGCAGAGAGATCAACAGTAGCACGGACTACATGATCCCAAAAACCAACTTTACAGGCGCATCAGCATTACTGGGACCAGAAGACTGGCGTACAGGGCTGGCTCAGGAAGCAATGCACCTTTTCACGGACGGCTCAAAGATGGCCTCAGGAGTCGGAGCCGCCGTGTACTGCAAGGAACCGGAATTGAAACTCTCCTACAAACTGCCAAACCACTGCACTATATTCCAGGCGGAAGTTTTCGCCATAAGGAAAGCAGCCGAATTGGCAGAATTACACGCACCAAACGATCAAATCAACATATACGTAGACAGCCAAGCGGCAATCAAAGCAATGCAGAGTCACGCCATCAACTCCAAAAATGTTCTGGCAAGCAGAGAAGCATTAGATTCCCTCAGCACCTCCAGCAAGGTGCAAATCTACTGGATTCCCAGCCACCAGGGCATCGATGGAAACGAAATGGCGGACACTCTTGCAAAAGCCGGGGTCGCACTAAGCCGAGAAGCAACACTAAATATACCTATCTCCCTACAGACGCTATACAGCAAGATGGAGGAGATAGCGGAGAAAGAAGCAGAGGAAAAGTGGAAGAACACGACCGGCTGCAGAATCTCTAAAATTATGTGCAATAAGAGAGACAAAAAACTCACGCACTATACGCTGCAGCTCCAAAGAAGAGACTGCAGACTGCTTATAGGCATATTAACTGGTCACTGCCTAGCAGCCGCTCACGCGATAAAGCTAGGCATCACGACAGCAGACACCTGCAGGAAATGCAAGGAACCTGGAGTAGCAGAAACTCTAGAACACCTCATCTGCAGCTGCCCAGCAATCGCCACGACAAGATTAAGACATCTGCACTCCCCAAGCTTCACCACTCTGGAAGAGGCAGCCAAGAGCTCCCCCAAACAACTATTGGCATTTGCCAAAACGTCAAGAATCCTACAGGATTTCTAAAGGAAATGGTACCATAAAGCACCCGGCCTCACTAAGGACCGTAAGGTCTATGTGTGGCCCCCCCTACATGGGGCCAGCCGGTAATACCTACCTACCTACAAACAAAATTGTAAAAAACGTTGGCACAAGTGTAATAATGTAGGGGGAGGTTAATTTCAATGGAATGAAATGAATTGCCAATATTTAATAAAGAGTTTTTGATTTATGAACAATTTCCCGGATTTTTTGCCCATAGTAGTATAGTAATCTGCATTATTTTTCGATCCTGAAGGAGTTTATTTATAAGTAGCCTAGTATTCGCAGGAACGGCTGCAACCGTGATGCGCAGCACTTCAGTTCAGTGTGGGTCATGACTTCAAAGATATCCTGATAGCCTCTTAGTGTGCGGCTAAAACTGACTTTCATCTAGAAGTGAACAGCGCAAAATAGTAGAAATTTTGCCGTAATATACGATTTTTCATAAATACTATTTACATATTGTCTTGGTCATATAAAAATCAATTTTTTCAATGGTCATGGTACCTTATTGTCAAATGTTACGACTTCAATCCAAGTCTACGCCAACTACTTAAAAATTTAACATAAAGGCAAGGGAAACAGTACGTATGAGTGATAAACTGTGCATCTAAGTCGCAGACCCTAAAACTAATTTTTTCTGAAAAATTTTTTTTGGTATGGCTTTTTTACGGATATATGCATCGTTTATCAGTATGGTCTTACATTTTTCCACATATAAAATGTCCGACCTATTGACCATACACTCATTTTGCAATACTTAACATAATTTTAGATTCTGCATATTAATTGAAAAATTTTCCTTATGATATTCTTTGATAAAGGTTTCATGAAAACTTTCCGAGAAGTTCAAAAAAACATTTTTTGATTCATGGTCAATATTTTTTAAAGACCATTGGTAGAACATAAATTAACATATCCGCAAACTAAGGCTTTGTTGGTGAATCTTAAATGTATTTATATGGAATTTTCACAAATTTTCATTGTAAGTTCCAAGCTCATATCTCTCCCAAAAGCTCTTCCGCCAAAGAATAATTGCCTTATCTCTGCTAAAGTGGAACAGTCGACAAGAAAGTATATAATGTCGTCACGCGCCCTCATATTATAAAGCGAGCAATTTCAAGTCCTTATATGTGGTGTGAAACTAAGTGCCACGATTTCACTGCGCTCCTAATTAAGTTCTCTTCCTAGCAGGCGAACGGAAATTCATTTTTGTAGCTCTAACCCATCCTAGGAACGATTCGGTCTGATCAACGTGCCCATTCCATAGGGATAGTTTTTCCGCCAGGATTTTCCCCTTTTGGAAATGTTGTAATTATTCTCGCAGTAAATACGAAGACACAATCTTTGGAAGTCGGTGATCGGGCATACGCATTACCTTTGCATTAACTTGAAATGGAATTCGGCTGTATATACGTGAAAGGGGCAAGTATGCTGGATCCAGGTATATCAATCTGTTTGGCGTAAACTGAGGCAAGTGGCACAATCTTTTAATGAAATACCTTAAAAACATTCTACTCCGTCGAAGTGGTACAACCCCCATAATTGAGCGCCATACTTTATAATGAACATCACCGATGCACTGTGTAACTTTGCCAATCTAGGGGGACTTAATTGAAGAAAAAATTATTTTTAAGGTCAATGCGCTTTTAGAAATATTCAAATGTAACCAAAACAAAACAAAAAATGTTTGTTCAGAAAGTAACGGTTCTTAAATCGGTGCATTTGAAATGCATGCCAAATTGCATTGGACAACGATCATCAGTTGAGAAAGTTTAGTGTTCTCAATTGGATCGTGTGGCCACTGTGAGCTGTCGAACTTATTTTTTCCATATTTGTTGGAGCATTTTTGTTTTTTGCGCTATAGAGGTAGTTTATTGTGACGTTCCAGAGCATACAGTTATTATTAGGTGAATTCCTTCTGGAAGACAATCAGGGAGATCGTTTAGGTATAAGGCGAAGACTTTTAAGATTTTTGAAGACATGCCAAGGTTGTACAACTTTAATAAGTCTATGGAGTTGAATGCAGCTCTTAAATCTACAAAGAACGCGTACAGCTTTCAGCCACTTGAAATGCATCTCTCTGCGAAGCTCGAAAGACAAAAGACGTTGTCAATGGTAGAACCCGACCTGAAACTCTGAAAGAAGATCACCCTCGCTTATCCAAGAATTTAGTCTTTCCAGCAAAAAATGTACTATATATTACTATATACTATTACTATAGTATATTTACTACTATATACTATTAAAAATCATGGAAAATTGCGGTTATAGCCTGATAAAAATTTTCAAACATTGTGAGAATATGAAAAATATAGTTGCCCACTTCAGAAATAATTACCCATATATACATATGTTGCAGTGGTCCGGAAAAGTCATATACCACGCCAAAACGCTGCTGTAGCTCTTTCAACGCTTTGAAAAATGATGTCTACAACACACGTGTTAATTTCATTAATGTAAATAATATACATTTTGTAAAAGTTAAAAATTAAGTAAAAAGAGATTACCATGATATGCAGTTTCTAGAAGCACGATAAGAAAAAAAATTAATTTGATAAAAGGATCAAAACGATACTAAAAGTTTGACATTTGATATATTGAACTGATAAGACCTAGTATCAAATTGATGCTAAGAAATAAATACAAAAATATGTCAACCCGATACATGGTAGTATCAATTTGATATCATCGGAATGTCACTTTTAAACTTTCGAAAATGGCAAATTAATACGAAGAGTATTGAAAAAAGTTGTATAATCAATGGTTTCAAATTTATAATAAAATAGTAACATTTTGATAATTATTTTTTCTCTTTTGTAGTAGATGCATGACCCCAAATGTATGACAAAATTTGTGAGCCACATTTTAAAGAAAATCCTTAAAGTTGAGAACATATTTTTTATTAACAGGTGCCAAATATATGACAAACAGGTATATTCTTAAAACTTCGCAATAGCCAATCTTTATAAAAATTTTAGATTTACTATTTCAAATATAAATTTGGGTTCCAGAGTAGTGATCAAGTAAAAATGTGACCGATATTCAACATGATGAAAAAATGCATATTTATTGTAATGGTCGGAAGGGACGTGCCTAAAATTTTAAAACAAACTTGATCTACGTAGAGTCTTCATTTATGATTTTGTTGCTCTTGCTTTTATAGTCTCTGTGATCTAAGGGGACATACAGATGGACATGGCTAGATCGGCTAATGAAGCTGTTCAAAAATTTTTATTTATATTAATGCTTCCTTTTGCCTGTTACATTCATCTACGCGACTTTAGTATACACTTTTGAAGGGCACAAATGAAGGGTATAAAAATCTCGATTTAAGATTTTCTTTACTAGATAATTTTATTCCAAATAAGAAATTCGTATTCAAAAAATTTATTACAGTAACCTCTCCCGTTGCATACCATCTTCTAGTTCTTGTCCATTCACTAATGGTTTTTGGATAAAGCAATTAATATTTTTCGCTTTCGGCTACTTTTCATATGCAATTTGTAATTTATTAGCCATCCTAATGGCCCCAAGGCTCCCAAAAATCTACTCGCTAGGCAGCTGTTCGTCTACGCAGTTCATAAATAAAAAAAAAACATGCAACTCAAGACAGGTTTCAGTTACTTATGCACCCCACACTCTCACCATGCCGTGCCACTTTTCGCACCTCATCCAAGAGTAGATCGCACGCCAGCAGCACTCAGCCAAATGACAGGCAAGTGTTGCCTCACGTTACTCTCTGGCAATTTTAATAATCAAGCCATTTTCGTATGGGATTTTCCTTAGCCAGAATTCGTTGTAAATATTTGCGGATTAGTTTTGCTGTGGGGTTTTCTGCTCCGGCAATTGGAAAATAAACACTTCAAAAGGGCGAGTGCAAATGAGTACGTTATGAATATTATTTGAGGCAAGACACGACCTTAAATGCAAATTTTTATTGGACTTTAGTTAGGCTAATGAAATAAAGCCATTAAATGAAAGAAGAAGTGGTAATTATGTTATGCAATTCTGGTGAAGGTTGGAGGAATGATTAATAGTTTAAAAAACCCCTTTGAAATTCCAAATTTGCCATTTTTAAGCAGCTTTCTAGAAGATACACTGAGAAAAAAATCAATCTAAAATTAAGATTATAATCTTGAATCAAAGAGAAACGGTGTCAAAATTCGACTAAGACCAGATAATCTTAACCCAGTATTATATGCTCAATTTTCTCAATTTTAATCTTAATCCATCAATCTTGGATAAACATTGTTTATACTCGACTTTAAGATGAAACAATCTCATTTTTAAATATGAAAAGAAAAAACGAAAAAAATTATATTAAGCTGTTATTATTTTTATGTTTTGTTTTTTTTTTTTGTTGTGTTTGATTTAGTTATTAACAATTTGTTGTTTCTGAAAAACTTATATAAATGTTAATTATTAATTCGCTGGTACTGGGACTTGAACTGAGTACCTCGGGGTGATTGACCACACTGCATCGGCACTCAGCCATCTCGGCTGTTCAGCCTCATTGTTGGATCGTCACTAATCGTTGTTTAAGAACTCAGCAAGACAATACCAGCTGAGTTCTTACACTGCAACTGGTCGCGCGAAAAAAATTCCTTCAATAGCAGAGACGGTAAAGAGCAAGTCAAAAGCTTTATTGGAACGAGTAGGTTGTGGTTCGAGTCCCAGTAGAGCCGAGTTGTTTTTTTTAAATTTTTTTTTTAAATTTTTTTTTTAACAAAATAAATTTATTTATATATATCATAAAGGTTTTTAACTAAAGCTTTACTTAAAACTGTAGGACGGTTGATACATTTCGAGATGATAAATCTTGTTTTTAAGATTTTGAATCTCATTTCAAGGTTTTTTTATCTTGTTATTACAAAATTAAAAGATTCTCGAAAAAAAATTTTCAATCTAGATTTTAGATTGCATTTTTTTTCTCAGTGTATTAGCTTCAGCTTATACTCCTACCTACTTCTTGAAACGAGTTAAAACATCCCTCAATTGTTTTTGGCTATTGATTTCTTGCCCTGGAAAACGTATGGTAGTTGGTGTAACATAAGAACCAACTTAAGAATGGCTTCGTTATAATATAGATTCTTTGAGTAAGCAATTTTTCAACGTTTTACCAAAGATTTAATCTTATATTCAACCTCTCCGTTCGCCTAAGGACAGTAAGTAGGTGTCTTAACTTGTACTATTCCACTTGTCCTACAATATTGGGCTAACTCGTCACAAATAAATACTTTAGGAACTCCAACCTAATAAATATTCCCTTAATCTTGGTAATAATCGAAAGCGATGTAATTGAACATAAAAATTTTAATTCCATTAACCTTGAGAGCTAGTCTATTAAAACTAGAGTATAGTCGATGTTTGGTAATGAACCACATGAATCTAAGGACTAGTTCGAAACTTTATTCCATCCATAGGAGCAGTATTTAGCTAAGTTCCCAAAGGCAAATAAAATTTTAACACATTGTGCAAACAAAGTGAGCCTTGAACTCAAGCAAGAAGAAGCGAAGAAGAAACAAGCTCACCGCAGTGTGTGGGTTACGCCATGTCTTTCACGCCGCAGTTTGGGTCCATGTTTTCGTCTTTGCCTTGGTGTGGTCAGAGTACGTACTAGCTATTGCATGAGGGTCTCACCAGTAGGGGTCATTGAATTCTTTGGACCATCTCTTAATAAATCCAAGAACGCTTTTAGCCTTTCAAGCAAGCACTCAGAGCGCTTAAGTCAGTTTGTAATAGAACTTCTATATAGAAGTGGAAAAACTGGATCGTCAAATGACGCACATAGCTTGAGATCATCAGCGTACATAAGGGCTGTTGAATCAGAAAGAACTCGCTGAATGTCGTTAATGAAAAGGTTGAATAACAATGGGCCAAGCTGCGTGCCCTGTGGAACTCCAGAGGAAACGTGAACGATTTCAGATACAGCAGACTTAAGACGCTCACTTTGGGACCGATTGGAAAGGTAAGATCTGACGACGAATAAAACCATGCTTGGATGGACTTAGAATGGGTTGGCAAAAATGTTGTAATTGGCCAGTAATTATGTGTTCAAATAATTTGGATATGGCATACAGCTTACAGATTCCTCTAAAATTGCCTATATCAGACCTACACTCAAAAAAAAGTTCTCATCACAGTGACACAATTTAGACATCAATTTGAAACTATGGAGTATCGAATTCTCTCTAATACTCCAAGTATCAAATTGATAACTTCGAAAGTATTAACATGATACTTCGAGGATTTCAAATTTATACTACTGTGTATCTGGTTGACACTTTTTTGTATTACTTTATTAGTATCAATTTGACACTAGGTCTTATTAATTTGACACTTCAATTATCAAACTTTTAGTATCATTTTGAAACTAGCTTATATCAATTTAATATTATTTCTTATCAAGTTTGTAGTATAATTTCAGTTCTTTACAAACTGCCATTAAAATTAATAATAAACATTTTGAAAACATTATCTTTGTATTTTAAATTTATTTCGACATAATAAATTTCGACACCTCGCTATGTATGAACATTGGTCTCCCACTGCATGTCTCATGTCCACGCGAATGTTGCATTTTTAGAATCACTGTACTGATGTGCCATTTGCTGGAACCCATACACGTAGCGCGTTGCTCCTTCAGAGACTCTGAAGAAAAAACGCGAAAGACGCTGTAGAGGAGAGAGCTGTCTTCGTTTGATACCTCTCGCGTTGTGCGCTAACATGCAAAGCGCTGAACCAGGCACCGCAGCATTGAGGCATGTTATGGGTCCTGTCTGAATAGTTACATTTGTTATTACATATGCTTGCAAAAAACGACCACAGCAACATTAATACTTAACTGCTTAAACTTTACTTGTAAGTGTGCACCATTTGAAATCCATTTATAAATCTTTATCACGTCGTCTTCCATAGCGTTTTCTTTTATAGCTCTATCATACTGAGTACATCTAGCATCCAACATCCTAAGTCAAAAATATTTACCAAGGCGAAATTTGCCAGATTTGTAGCATGTTACTACCATCGACCCTCTTAGCATGCTTACAGGACAAAATCTTTTTTATGAATAAGAATTATAAACGATTCCTTTCATAATAAGGGGAAATCACTGAGCTCAAGAAATAAATTAAATAGCTTAAGGAGGGGATCACAGGGGAAATCAGCACAATATTTAAGGACGCAGTATTTTACAAGGATAGAATCACTTTCTAACAGCACATGAGCATCAAAGCAAAGACAAGGTGTGTTCTAATTATATGAAATACTGTGACGAAATGAAATTTCTGTCGTTCTGAGTACGTGGGTGAAAGACTTAAAAAGAAACCATGGTGGATCGCAGAAACTTTATTGCATGTTAGCTCTTGATAGTTCGCGGTCCATTAAAAGAATTTTTTGAGATAAGGGAAACTTATACTACTGAACTACCTTATATTCTTGGAATTAATCGTTCAATTATTCATTTTTCATTATTTATTTGAATGTTGAGAAAAAGCTTATAAATATTTTTGTTTTACACAAAACCAGCATTTTTCAAAATTCTTTGAAAAAGAAACCATGGATGAAACCCGAAATTTTTTTAACGAAAATTCTTAATGTAATTTATCTGGCGACCTTTCTAATGTTTAATTAATGAGTTTAGCAGGCTCTAGGTCCGATAGTTGGAAACATGGTGCTTGTCCTATTTTTACTTTCATTGTTTTTTGAGGTTCCCAACTGATTAAAACATTGATTGTATGGAAAGGCAGGTGAAGTGATGGTTTCGACAGCGATAAGCCTACTGAAGATTCATTCGGGAGAATGATGAAACGGTACCGTATAGGCAACCAGCTCATTTTTGGTGTACAATAATGCATGAAAATGTGGCGGGGTGAACTTCCAGTGGCGTCTGCGTGCGGGTGGTGTAGAGGGTGCTGTTGCTGCTTGTCGGTCGGAGGTGTGCGCAAAGGGATTGTCGGGGTTTGCTGCTGCGCAAAATAAACTGTGGGGGTAGGAGTTGGGGTAGGTTTTTGCTAGCGGAGTGAAAAACGCGTGCACTTTCTTTTCAATTTCAATGACAAGAGAGATTTATTACTTATCGACTATCGAACTAAATCTAACAAAGGGTTGCTACCGATTAATCTATTCTATTAACTAAACCTTAACTAAAACGTTGGTAGAGTGAAACGAGGAAACGGAACCCAAACATTCCGCCCCCCTTGCACTAGTTGCAATATTAAGGAACTTCAGACTTCATGGTTTCTTTCTAATATTAGACTAACAATATGACTTCATGGGGTGTCTCTTTGGATGGATATTTATGCGTTTGGGTCGGACATTTACATTCTGCATGAACCAGACAGAATCCAGCCGAACGCTGTATTGTGTGCCACTGGGAGTCCAGCAGTACTGGGAAGGACTCCAGCTCGGATGATGTCGGCATACACGTCGGCTCCCAGGATGATCGCAACCGTAGCTGGACGATAGAACTTATCGTCGGACAGGGTGATGTGCTTAAATTTTTCGCATACCCGAGCGTCGATCTGTGTGGTCGGCGTACGCACATGGAGCTGTGGGTCGATTTGGAACACCACCTCCAACCTGAACTCCTTGTCTATCTGGGACCGGAGCACTGCTGTACAGGCCTCCTCGTGACCAATCCTCACGCTCTTCAGCCGGAACGCTTTAGCAATTGAGGCATTGATCAACGAGACGGGCTTGCAGGAGTCGATGAGCGCTCTCGTCTCGTAAGTGGTCGATCCATTGTCGATCACTATCGTAGCGGTTGGCAACACCTGAGGATTCCGGTGTTGCAGCAGTGTGGTCAGTGATGGAGATTGGAGTGGATTTTCAGGTTGGGGGCGTGTATGCTGGACTGTTGGGGCCGTGGATGGGCCTGAAGACCGAACCGATGAGCTGGTCCGTGATCGGGATGATCGGAAAGATGAGCCAGTTCGGGAAGACCGTGCAGGTGACCCAGGGCTTGAACGAGAAGATCTCTCCCTCTGGCCGTCACGAAGGTGGAGAAGCGTATGGTGGTCGCTGTGGCATAAACGGCACTTGGAACCACTTCGGCAGGAGCTCCCGGAATGCTGGTGAGCCAAACAGTTAGAGCAGTACTGGTTGATCAGCACTGCTCTTAGCCGCTTCTCAGCGCTCAATCGGAGGAACTTCTTGCATCTCTTCAACGGGTGGATGCCTCGGCAGACTCGGCAGCGGTAGGATTGAATACCTCGAGTACATCTGCGTTCGTTGGCTAGCTGGTTGTGTCGCTTCTGTGGGGCCATCTTGGATCTGGCAAGGGGTCTACATAGAAAACGAAAAGGATTACTATTTAAACTAGATATTTTTCTTGATGGAAGTGGAACTGGATAGAGTAGGGCTGAGTTTCTGGCTCTTTTTGGAAGCCGCGGACAGTACGGAGAGCGCAGAGCACGCCAAATCTTTTGCGTGAATAATTTAGCAGAATCGAAGCTATTAACAATGGAAAAAAGTTTTGGACATCTCGCATAGGAGGATTTTGATTCCGATTCAACAGAAGTGACAGCGGAATTGACAGAATCGGGACTCAGGGATCTGAACTGCCTTTGAGCCATATGTTCAGGGTCGCGGAATGGAAGCGGAAATATCCCTTGAGTTGGCTGAACGAAGTGCTGTTCGCATTTAGGATTGCTCTCTCTCACCGGTCGTACCGGTGGATCCTCCACCTCACCAAAATTTGTGAGATATGTTTCTAGAGGACCATCTTTGTTTACGGAAACTCGAGTGGAGAAAGAAGAGATAGATATTGGAGCGGGCGATGGAACAGGACCTGTTATAACCCAACCAAAGATAGTTTCTTGCCCCATGAGAGTTCCACATATGTTGGAACGGAAACCACTGAGCATAACTGACGGAAGAATGTCAGCACCAATAAGTACGTCAATGGGGGCGCTTTTTAGGAAGGAGGGGTCTGCATATTGGAGATCTGGCAGGTCTGTGAACATAGTCGGAGAGATCGTGCCGGATGGCAGATCCCCTGCCAGATTTGGAAGAACATAAGCTGATGTTTCCACCTGTAATCGTGGTCTATGGGGGGAGACTAAAGCAAACTGGCAAAGTTTGTGAGTCTGAGCGGCAATAGTTTGGTTTAAACCGGAAACTTGCGCTCGAACGGTTTGATATGGCAGCTTTATTTTTTCGAAAAGCCGCTCAGAAATAAACGTTCCCTCTGAACCTGCATCTAATAAGGCTCGGGCTGGGTATGTAGTACCCTTGTGGCATACATGGACAAGCGCAGTACCCAACAAGACACCTTGCCTGTTGGATATGAAAAAGTTCTGTACGTTAGCTTGATGGGTCGAGAAAGTGGACTGTATTGTTTGCGGATTATGCACGTTGGATGGAATTGTTGCGGAGGGCGCAGTAGGGGTATCTTCACGATGGAGTAGAGTGTTATGGCGACCCTGGCAAATATAGCAGTTGTGCGCGCTAGAACACTCTCGGAGTTGGTGGCCTCTCGCGAAACAGTTAAGACATAACTTGTGCTGTCGAATGAAATCCGTTCTTTCATTGACAGGCATTTGGAGAAAGCTTGGACATAAGCGGATAGGATGATTCTCCTTAGCACACAGATTGCAAGTTTGTGCTGTTGTGCTAATTTTCGCTTTAAACGAATTGAGTCTTTTGGAGGGTGCTTGAGTTGCCGACACGATCTTGGAGTGACCTGATTTGGCTTGGCCATAGAACTGCTGCTTCGGACACGTATCGGAGTCTTCTATGGCCTCTAAGGTGCGATATCGTTCGTTTAGAAACGTGTCCATTTGCTGCCATGATGGAATTGCAGTCTTGTTGGTCACCGACTGTTCCCATAAGGATCGGGTAAGCTTTGGCAATTTGGAGGAACAAAGGAACACGATGATGCAGTCCCAGCTAGATGTATCGATTTCAGCGTGCTTGAAAGCTTTCAAGCACCCTTCAATCGTACTCTGAAGTTCTTTTAAAGCTGGACCTGACTCAAACGATACGACTTGGAGAGTAAACAAGACCTTTAGCTGGCTATTTACAAGCAACCTTTTGTTTTCGAATCTGTCTACTAAGTCCTGCCATGCGGATTCAAAGCCGGCATTAGTAAGTGGGGCCTTTGACACAATAGTTTTTGCTTCACCACTAGTCTTCGCGTTTAAGTGGAACAGTTTTTCAACTGGCGAAAGATTAGGATTATTTTTATAGATAGCGGAGAAAAGATCCCGGAAAGTGGGCCACTTTAAATAGTCACCAGCGAACACCTCAGTGTCACATGGTGGTAAATTACAGCCTCGTGGTGTTGAATCTACACCCGATGACTGTTTGCTTTCGCTCTTTGTAGCCTTTGCTATCTGACCCCGTAGCATAGAAGCACATCTCTCGTAGACGGAGTAGCACTGCTCATATTTACCCTGCACAACTTCCAATTCCTCAGTATGAGATTCTTGAGACAAGAGCTTGCAACATTGCTTGTACTCTTGCTCAATAGTCATCCACAGAGTCTGTACCTGGTCACGGCGGACTTCGTAAGTGTAGACTGTAACCTCAGTCTTAGAGGGAGCCGTAATCCTGGCCTCAAACTGATTGAGCCTATCGGTACTAGCAATGAAGTCATGCAAGGCCATCTTTGATGCAGTTTGACTTTGTGCGGACTTGGATCGGGTGGATGGTGGAGGTGCGATCTTAACCTGTTCCGATTTCGGAACCTTGTTTTGGATGGGTGTTGAGGATTCGCTTTTTGTAGCTTTGCGCAACGACTCAGATGGAAGTCTAATCGCAGGAGATGGCGATGTGGAATTGCGTCTACCTAAGTTGCTCTTTGTCGGAACTGGCAGTCGGTTCTGATCACCTTTTTTGTCACCAGTTGACATAGTAGGCTCTCACTGGAGCCAAGAACAGACTTAGTTTGAGAACAGTGGCGGAAAACGGAAAAAAGCACGATGGATATTGGACAAAGCAGACAAATTTTGCGTTCAAACTTGGAACTTTCCTTTGATGGTAGTCGGAAATCTGAAACCGAACACGTTTGGTAAATGTCGGAACTCGAATTTGTCAATTCACTTGACGGATATAATTTTACCCCTTTAAATACTTTTGTTCTGAGTGTGTGTGTAAATTTTGTATGTAGAGTTCAAAATCGTAGTTGTGTGGATCAAAAAAAAAAATATATATATATGTATGTATATTTTATGTATTGATTTATGTGAAAGTTCGTGTCCAAATTTGTATAAAAGTTTGTGTGTAAATTTGTGGTTTAATAAATAAAAGTGTATATATAAATTTGTATGAGGAAATACTTGGGTAATATTTTGAGATCGTATGTATAAATTGGTGTTAGGAAAAACTTGTATTTATTTTTATTTTATTTTTTTTAAATTTATTTAATTTTAATTAATTTGATTAGTAGCGGATTAAATTGCTTTTAATTTAGTGTATCTGGACGCATTTATTTATTGTTGGAACGAATGGAATGTGGAACGGCTCATTCAAATTCTGGTGCAAAGGGCTGCATTCCCCGATAACACTGCACTTATCGATCGCTATTTGTGTGCCAATGTGCATGTGTGTATGTGTGAAAATATGTAAATTTTAATTGCGAAAAAATATATATGTTTCTTTATTTGTTTTGTGAAATGTGTGCAGGATCAGGATGCTTAACAGCCAAGTTGGAGATTGGCGCATTAAAAGTGGAGCCACCTGCTTTTATATGGTTGTTTTTGTTGTTGATGGATATGTGCAGCTTTGTTAACTGCCGTGTGAGTGTGTGTGCAATGTTTACAAATGGATGTGTGTTAATGTTGTTAAATTTATATTTGTTTTGTGAAATGTTGGCCGTTATCAGAGGATCGGCAACCAAATTGGAGATTGGTGTTTAAATAAGTGTGTGTAGTGGGAGGATTTGTGCCGTCTGTATGTCCATACATACGTGCATAAATATATGTATGTATGTGTAAATATATAAAACTGCACAGGAGGGTGGGTTTTAGAAAGTGTTTGCAAATATATATATTTATATGTTAAATCCAACTGGAATGTATGCCGGAACACAATATGGAGGCCAGGGTTGGCTGCGCGAGGATTGGATTGGGTTGGCAATTTACAGTTGGACAAACAATATGTATATATATATATGCAATTGTGTGGCTGCCACTTTGGCTGCCTGGAACATGGAGAGTGCACTTAACTTTTGTAATCTGGAAATTTCACCGGTGCTTGCTGGGGGTTAGGGGGAGACTTCGGATTCGGCAATCAGACGTCTTCTCTATCCGGCTCGTGTAGGACCATGAAAATGTGGCGGGGTGAACTTCCAGTGGCGTCTGCGTGCGGGTGGTGTAGAGGGTGCTGTTGCTGCTTGTCGGTCGGAGGTGTGCGCAAAGGGATTGTCGGGGTTTGCTGCTGCGCAAAATAAACTGTGGGGGTAGGAGTTGGGGTAGGTTTTTTCTAGCGGAGTGAAAAACGCGTGCACTTCTTTTTCAACTTCAATGACAAGAGATTTTTTTTTTTGATTAATTATTCTATTAACTAAACCTTATCTAAAACGTTGGTAGAGTGAAACGAGGAAACGGAACCAAACAAATGAATAAGTTTTTTTTGTTGTGGACAAAAAAAAAAATTTTTTTACTAGAACCGCTTAACGCACTAATTAAAATTATTAATATTTTTTTTAATTTTCTTAAAAAAAACCGGGATACTTAACAATTACCAACAACAATAAATAAAACAAAAAAAAAAAAAACAAACAAAAAAAAAAAAGGACCCAAAACCCCCCACCCCTTATTGCAAAAAGCTATCTATGCCACTGAAATGGGCAAATATTTTAAAATATTTGAGCAAATTATTTCTCTGTGGGACCTTAGCTTTAGTTGTCTGTGACGCAGGTTTCTTTTCTAGCTTTAAAAATAACTGTTTATCTGTATGCTTGAAGATGCTCAATCGTTGCAGTTGGCTGGTGATCAGTGGCTAATTTGAATTCATAGCCTGAAAGATAATAATTAAACTTTTCCACAGCCCAAACCAGTAGCTTTTTTCCGATTGGTTAGCTAAATGTGTTCCTTCTTCTTCAAGTTCCAATCCCGTGTGGGACTTAGGGCATCAACCACTCCTCTCTTCCAACAAACTCAGTTGTTGGCCGTAGCTTTCAGTTCTCTCCAGGTCTTCCCGATGCTTTCCGTTTCTCTACCAACAGTCCTCCTCCAAGTTTGTTTGGGTCTGCCTGGTGTCCGGCCGAATCCATCCGGTGGGTTCCACTCCATTGCCTTCCTGGCGATATTGCTCTCACTTTTACGCAATGTATGCCCTATCCAGCTCCATTTCATTCTGCGTATTATGGTGTCGATACTCTCCATATTTGCGCGTTTTAGTAGCTCGGAGTTCCGTATTCTGTCAGGCCAGAAAATACAAAATATCCGACGCAGGCATCGGTTCACGTATGTTTGAATTTTGGACACTATGGAAGTTGTAATTTTCCAAGTGGAGGAACCGTATGGAGCACTGGTATTATGTTAGATTTAAAAAAAATTTTTTTTGAGCAGTGTGGATATGATGAGCATCGCCAAACGACCGACAGCATCCCAAAAGCACCATTAGCTTTCTGAAGGCGCGACTCCACATTGAGCTCCGTACAGCGACTACGCTGCCCAGGTAGTTGAATTGCTGGACTTGTTCAATGGGCTGATCATCCAAAACCAGCGATTGGGATTGTCCGGAACGAAGGCTAAGCGATTTAGTTTTGGAGGTGTTGATTTTTAGACCTGCCGATTTAGATGGGGTGCCAAGTTCGGCTAACGCACTTGCCAGGTCGCTTAGCCTATTTGCCAGGAGGCATATATCGTCCGCATAGTCCAGATGCCGCAATGTGGTTGTCATTGTCCACCTGATGCCGCTGTTGTTGGGTGTTGGTCGAATAGGTCAGAACACATCTGCAACCACCATTATAAACAGGATGGGAGACAGAGCACAACCCTGTCGAACGCCGCTGAGGACTGGGAAAGGCTGCGAGAGCTTTCCGCCATGAAGCACTCTGCACTGGGCGCTGTCGTATGTAGCTCTGATGAGGGATATAAGTTTTCCGTTTAAGTACCTCAAAAAACAATCAAATTATTGAGTTTAATATTTTGAGTACAAAGCGGTATAAAGTCCAACCCGGTAGTTTTCTATAGCTTATTCGTCGACTTTCTCGTTCGGACGTATTATGTTTCAAAAAATGTAAGCAGGAAAATTAAATTCAAATTATAGACCTGAGCTAAGCAAAAAGGTCAAATCATAATTAAAAATTAATGAGCGACTGAGCCACATTGACTTCCTGTTGTCCTACTCAAACCTAAGTTTGAGTGGCTGGAACAGCTGCATTTTTTGGGCAATTGCCATTTGTAATTATGATCCAAGCCTCCCAAAATGGCCACATACCGGAAGTTGAACCCTGTTCGCTCTCACTGCTGCCACTTTGCCGTTCCTTTTGCCTAAAAGCTCAAACGAGCATTTAAAACTCGATTTCACTAAATATTTAAACAGTTTATTAAGCTGCAGCCGACACACAGAGTTGCGCCTACACATACACATATGCGTGGGGCGTGTCCCACACTGGAAGCCACCTGCTCGGCCACGCCCCCTCTCTTCACTCTCTGTCTGTGTAAAATGGCGCGTGCAATGCGCAAAAAAAAATACAAATTTAAATTTGAATTAATTATGATGCCCTTTGCCAGGATGCAGGTCCTGGACGCCATTGCAATTTTGATACTGTTGTTGTTGATGCTGGCGGCGGTGGCATAGCGGTTTGCGTCGGTCTATGGTGCCCCAATAACAAATAATAGCACTTAACGCCACCCATGAGGCGTGTGAGATTTTTATTTCATTTTCTTTATTGTATTTTGCGGAATGAAAGTTTGCAACTTAAATGAAAATGCTTTGGAAATTTGTATCATTCTACAGCTTAAACCTCTAGCCGTGTGGTTTTTATGCAAAATTAATTATATAAAAATGGAACATGTATAAACTAAACTTTAAAAATAAAATCAGAGGGACAACTTTTTAGCCGAGGGTAGGACAACGCTAGAAATTTGAGAAACAGCTGGGAAAACACAACACATTATAAATAACTTATGTTGAGCTGTCACATGGAATGACCGCCTACTGCTCCACTTACTTAACTGTTGTTGGATTGAACTAAATGTAAGCCTACAGCGACTACTGTTGAAAATTTTCCGACTTATCTTTTGCCTTTGTTCACATAAGATGTACGTAACCTAGTTAGTCTACTCATTTTTAACTTTTAAACAACTCACGATCTACTTTTGACCAAATTTTATTAATTTCAATATTTCTTTCCAAATTTTCGCATCCCAAATATCTGCAATTCTTACCGTCTACATTCTTTTGTTCTCGTTTTTTGCCCCAAAAGTTTTGTGCATCTCATATCTGACGCTCATATCAATTTACCTGCTTCAAAAACTTTTTGATTGCCCAATTTGCTGCAGGAATGCAGGCAAGCCCATTCACCCACTTTAGTTGCTTAAAAACTTAAACAGAAAGCACTTCAAACTTAAACTAAACCGTTGTAGGTGACCACTACTGAGCCACATGTGTCCAACTCCTCGCCAGATAATGTGCAACAAAATAAATGGTGAGACTCAGACTGACAACTCACTTGGTGGAAGCTGGAATCGGGTGCTAGTGCTGATTGGAGCTGGGGCTGGTGTGAGCAGTTTCCACCAACTCGACGATGACTTTTAAATTGTTTTATTGAGGTGCCAGTGCTGGTCAGAAAGTTTAGCAAGTGTAGAATAAATGAGAATCAGCTTGGAAGTCCATTTTGGAGCATTACAAAAAAATGCTGCAGTGCGGTGTTGCCGGGGTGGGAGGCTAATGGCTATCTGTGTGTGTGTCTGTCGTGCATACTAAGTCAAATTGCTTTCACATGGTAAACACTGTGGAACAAAGTTAAGCAACTAAATTAACCCCAAAAATTTGTAAAACCAATACGGTTAATGATTTAATTTTTAATACTAATAAAAAATCTAAAATAATATATAAGAAAATAGTTTTAAAAACGAGAAGGCCAAGCTAACTTCGTCTTTGCCGAAGTTCTTATACCCTTGCAAATGTTTTAGTAAATCAGAGATTACGAACGTCAGCAATAAAAGAAACAATTTTTTTAAATAAAACCCACTTTTCAACCGATAGTTCCTATGGCAGCTATAAGATATAGTCATCCGATTTTCACCAAAACTTCCAAATCTGTGTAAAAGCGTATAAAACTAATAGTTGCTGAAGCGGGAGGCGTTTACATTAAAAACAAACGAGAGCGTAAGTTAAAGTCGGCTCTAACCGACTTCGATATACCCGTTACTCATGAAAAAACATGTTTAACAGAGTTCCTGCGTTCCATAGGGTGACCATCCAAAAAGTATGCAAAATTTTTTTTTTTTGGGTGGGGTCGGGGGGCCTTGTTCACTTTTTTGCTCATAACTTGAGAAGCGTTCATCCGATCGGCAAATCGATTAATTTTGCTAATTACTAACTATCTCTAGAAGGTACGAATTATCTATCTTCAAAACTGACGGACGGACAAAGCTCAATCGACTCGGCTCGTCGCCCTGATCAAGAATATATATAGTTTATAGGGGCGGAAATGAATATTTCTATGCGTTGCAAACTTCTGGGCAAAATTATAATACCCTTTGCAAGGGTATAACAAGCTTGTATAGTTTACATTCAGTTTTTGCAAATATAAAGTAAGTAAGACACCTAGTGCAGCAGGTCAAAGCAGACCCCGATTACACATTTCGTGTGCATCAGACAGTCACGAGAACACACATCATATATATTCCCAGTGAAAGCGAATTGATCAAAGTTTCCGAAAATGGAAAAATTGGTGACACACTGAAAACGTATTTAGGTATAAATAAAAGAAATGGTTTTGGTAGTTCGCTACCTTAAAACTTTTCCTGGAATTTGCCCTAACCTTAAAGCCAATTACCTGAAAGTTTAAAAAAAAATCTTTAAAAAGCTTTATCTAGAAAAATTCAAAAATATTAAATATAAATATTAACCCCCAAATTGTAAGAAGTGTAGCCTGAGGATCAACGTCCCTGAAACAAAAGTACTGACGATTTGTAACGCTTTTTACTAAAAAAGCTTTTCAGACTACCAAGGAGTACGCCAAACTATGCACATCGAAACAGGACTAAGGCCCGTTGTATTTGGACGCACTGCAATTGCACTTCAACTACATTCAAAGGGTGATGAGCATGCCAGACTGTCGACTTCCAAAAATTGTAACTTGTTATCTTATTGGGAATAGGCTCCAGTTTTTCCAAGCGTGGGAAAGGATAGGCATATCGTGCTCGCTCGAAAATGTAACCACTCAACTTTAAGCACCCCATGGGAACGTCAAACATGCAGTGCACCTAATGTTACCTTGGAGCTGTGAAAATGTGCTACACTTTATTGCCATGTGCCCCATTGCCAGCGAAATTAGAAATCTGCACCTCAAGCAACGCTTCCTGAATATTGAAGAAGTCAACGAATGCTCTCAAATATTAGCAGAATATTTCTAAATGAAAGAATATATAAATAAATAATGAATAAATAAATAATATCTTTAATATCTCTAAGCAACAACATTCTGGCTGACGGCTATAGCCATTGCCATACACATATACATTTACTACACTATTTATTAAAAAACCTTCAAAGCTTTATGTATTAATAAATTAATAATTGATAAATATCGAGGGCGAACCTGCAAAATCGAACACGTGTCGAAATATTTCGCGTACTATGCTTAAAAACCAATTTTCAAGTCAATCGAATGAAAAATAAAAATTTTTCTAACATAGTTTGGCTTAATGGAAAAAGTGTAACAGACAACAAAGTAAGATATTTTAATAACAGGACGACTTATTATTCTTTTGAAATCTGGGTTGAATTGTTCATTTATTCCACTTAATTTGTTCAGCCTTTTTTTGTTTATTATACAAAATTCGCTAAAAAATGTGAAATGCACATAAGCCTCAATGTCGACTTCCATTTTTTGTAACGTCTGCACAGTGGTCGATTCTGCCAATCTGGCAGGCAATAAATGCAAATTTCAAATCTCGTAAATGTTTTTAATTTTCCTAAAAATTAACATCCCGCCATTTATTCCGATTTTTAAATTTTTTTAACCGATAGTCACGACGTCGTGAGCGTGCAAAACTTCATATACTTTTTTTACCATACCTAAAAACATTTTCGCGCCTTTTCAAGTCTTTTTATTTTGGTCTGTAAAAAATAAAGTTTTGCGATAAGTTGTGAAGTAAGACTTAAATTTGACAAGAATTGGTATGTATTTAATAAAAAAAATTTGCGTTTGTCCTGTTCTTGTATGTGTTAGTGGCAAATCGATGTCGAACTTCACATTTCATTTGAAGTACTGCTACTAACACACCTGCGACTTTCGTAGAGTAGAACTTTTGATATTGGCCTGTATTGGTCTTCACTCTTTATTTGTTTATTAAAATTGTCAATTGTGAATCGTCAAGTGTCAAAATGAACTGCAACTATCCGCAAATTATCAGTTTATTACATTTTATAGGCAAAATGTCAGTCTTGAGAAGCACTCCCTTCTCTTGGTTGAACCACAACCGAAAAAATTATCCTAGGAATACAATAGATGATTTAATGCATGCTCTATTACTGTCGTCATACCCTATAATATCGTCCATATCAAAAAGTACTTCATAGTGCTCGAAAATTTCATTTAACTCGATAAACGTAATAAAGTAAAGTAATATGGCCTTACTTCAAGAAAATGTCTTAGATTTGAGGAACTCAGAAGTTGAATAAAATTTTTTTTTTTATTAAAATTTGAGTTCTTCTTATCATTATTTCAGTGTAAATAATTTATGACTCAATTTTAAAAATTTTTAAATTAAAAAAAAAATCAATTAATAAAATTTTAAAAATTAAAATTTAAGTTTAAATTTAAAAAAAATTTTTTGTTTGTTAATTTCTTCTGTTTAAAAATAATTCCAAAAATAAAACTTAATTATTTTGTATGTTATTAATTATTGCTTGTCAGATTGGCACAATCGACCACTGTGGTCTGCAACGGAACTTTAACCAAGCATAACTTTTTTCAAAAACAGATACCATATTATTATAAATTAGGTTTGAAAGTACTCCTAAACTTTGCAAAAAAAATCATAAAAATATACCAATGTGTACGCCAGCTGTGTCAATTTTAACAAGCAAATTTGCATACAAATGTAACGTCCGCAACGCAGGATTAGCCCATATCGAAATCAGTATTCGTGTACAACAGTACCAGACTACCAAATATTTTCGCGCAGTATATGCTCCGACAGGGGATTGGATGGTACGAGTCTCTCAAAAGAAACCTCCAGGATTACAGGAAATGCTACTCACTTTGAATGGGTAAAAGGAAATATAACACAGGAAAGCAAGAATCAGCATGTGAAAATGCCAAAATTGAGCGAAACGCTTATACAAACATTTAAACTATGCAATAGGGACTGAGTTCTGCAATACAGTCACCAGACAACGAACCATAGCACGGATTTAAAAGGCGCAAGGTGATATTCTACGGTTGAACAGCTGACCCAGAAGCACGGTCAACAATGGATTATGCTCTTTTTGTAATTTAAAGGAGCTAGACAGCATGCAGCAGCACTTTATTGAATGATGTCCCTATTCTGTATAAGAAATTACAGTATAATGCTTTTAAATGCACATCCATCGTTAACACCACAAATGATGCAATTATCACCAATGTGCATTTAAGTCAAAAATTCGTCTCAGTTTAGGGTAAAATTGTTATTTATACATTGGCTAGTACATAGATGCATTATTTTTTTAATATAATCCGTAACTTTCTTTCGAAAATATTTTTTTGGACTAAATTTTCTTCTACACGAGAAAGTGTGGAGCCTTCATCCCATTTATATTCTCTATACATCATTTTCAATGGTTTACAAGTGCAATAACCAGCTTTAGTTGATGGTAACTGTGAATCATCCGATTCAACCTCACTACTGCACTTATTTGCTAAAATTTTATCGTCTAATATGGAGGGAACAAATTCGTCACCAGTCATGGCCCTATGACAGTCAAGATTCTCATCCACGTTCACACAATCCGTACAGTTGGAGTATGATGCAAAATCTTCGGTTATTCGAATTTTTGTGGATTCTCAAACAAGATCATTCTCAGATAATCAAAGTCGACAAAACAAACGATAACATAAACTAAGAGTTTTGTTTTAGATTCTAGCAACGTTACTTACACTTTTAAAACAATTATAAATTGTTGTCAGCATAACCAATTTACATGCGTTGCCTTCTATATAAGAAAAGCGCGAAAGTTTTTTTTTTGACAATTTCGACTGAAGTTTCACAGCGATTTAAAACGACCAATAGTTTTTTAACCAAAGCTCGTCGGTATTCCAATGTCAATAAGTGAATAATTCCTGGATCCTTGAGGTATAAATTTCATTTGAACGTTCTTGATAGACTGCACATCTTTATGACAAGCCGAGGTATCAATGAACCAGTTTTGAAACGATTTTTTCTTATAGGCTTTTTACACTGAGCACATCTAACATCTAACCTGAGTTTAAATGCTTATTTAGCCATTTGCTAAACCAACATTTTTAAGCTTTTGCTTTGTAAAAATGGTAAGTGAATGTTGGATGTTAGATGTGCTCAGTGTAAAAAGGATATTATACATATGCCCCACGCTTTTTGGTTTGCATAATATGGGCATACGAAGTTTTTTTTTAATCAACGTGGAGCTTTGACATTACATATAGCAACGACTTTTTTTTATGAGTCATAAAAATCAAACGCGTGTTCTGATTTCTTTGCCCCTTATGTTGCTTACCCTGTATAAAAATGTCAGTGCTTTATAATAAAACCCAGTTTTATCTGCGTTAAATATATTTTTCTCATCGTAATCTTTAAGCAGTTCGGGCAATATATAGATATCATAATCATTTGCTCCTCAAGCATAGCTCTCAGCAGATTCTGCGTGGAGCTTGAAAAATTTAAAAATATGGAGTCAGTTATCATCAGGTTTTAACTAGGTAACGAACTTTAGGCAAAATTTCTTATATTTGCCAAGAATAACCTGCCGGTCCAACATCGCATTGGTGGAACGCTGCTGCTCAAACCATGTCAGAAGTGTCTGCTGTGAGCCCGCGATAATAGCGACATGTCTGAGCTCGTCTTTTTTATAAATGCGGTAAATTGTCTATCTGTCACATTTGTATTTTATAAAAAGATCACATTTCCTTGTCTTATTTTTAACTTCGTCAATAATCTCATTTTTGCTTCACAGTTAAAGAAGCGTTATATTTTGTTTTTCCACAAATATGGCGCGCATTTAAATAAATTTTGGTTCAAAAACCAAAACTTATTACCGAAAAAAGGTGTAATAATCTTAAAAATGCATTTATATGCAATGCAATTAAACCAAATCATTTAGAGTAAAATCAGTTTTAACTACTATTGACAGAGATTTTGGAGTAATTATCTTAAATGTGCAATTAAGTGTAGGTGCAATAATCCAAATTATACTGTACTTAGAGTTAAAGCTAATCCAAATAATTACAAAACATAATATTGTTTATGTGTTAAAACAGGGTAATCGTTTAGGATCCGAACTATATTAGACCGGTCCAAAGGAGATTCGAAACTATATATCAGAAATTACAAAGATTTTGAACTTCGAAATTTAGGAGCAATATTGAGCTAAATATTTTCCGATGCCACAAGACCTACAGTTTAACTCCGAACCCGGACGGCAAATTTTGAGAACTAGCTTTTTCATGACTAATTAATTCACAGCTGGCGCCAATAGCTGTTGAAGGTGACCGGATGTGTTTCTAAAGAAAGAAAAAACTTTTTTTATTAGATGTTCTGAGGCGGGATCGAACCCACGACCTCCCGCCCAGCACACTAACAGCTGGGCCACACACGGCCTCAAAGTAAGGTAACTAAAGTTAATACCCCACCAAAAAACCTCTTATATGGCACATACATAGCACTCCCGTGCTTTGGACCTGTCTAAATTTTTAAGTCTCCTTTAAAAACTCATATTTCAAATATAGATTTCCTGTTGTCCACTATGTTGGTTGCAGTCATCAGCGTCCGTTGGTAATCCCTTTGCAGCATTTTGTTGCTCTGTCACCCAACTTGTATGGCGAGCAACTTTTCCCCATTGCCCTAAGTATAAGTAGCCCAAGCCACTCGCTTCAATATGGCCAGAGATGACATGTTCCACATGTGCCACGAACCAAAAAATGCTCATAAAATTGTCAGCACCAGGAAGGGCGAGCGTTGCTGACTCTAAGCTGCTGTCAATTGGCATTACCCGGGCAGAAGCGGAAGCAGGAACAGGAACGGGAGCTGGAGCTGAAAGCTGCACTGTCATAGCCTCAAGGCTGATGCCGGAGCTCCAACTGAAGCAATTTTCGTGTTGTTTGTGTGTGGGCAAAGTTAATGCTGTCGCAGATTAAAACCAAAACATGAGCCCGGATCAAACACCTGAACGTACTCGTAGTTGTGGCAAGAGCCCGCGGGCGTTGAGCGAGTTAAGGAATTCCATTACCATTTTGCCCCGCCGCGCGCCAAAGTTTACAATCAAAATCATTCCGTTATGCAATCAAAGCTCAGCAAATGCCATTCATGACGCCGGTCAAAAAGTCAACTGGAAAAGCTTTTGAAATATAATGGGAATTCCGTAGCAAACTTTTGCCCAACAACTTCCTCCGAAAATAGAAGACTGGCCAAATTAAAATTTAAATGAGCTGCCGCTGCTCGTCCTCCTTCCCCAGCTATCTCCGCCTTATTGACACGTGACAAAGTTGAACTGGCAATAAAAAAGGAACTCGGAATTGAAGGAGAAGGCGTAAAATGTTCGAAACAATTTCAATAAGCGCTTCCTGCCGAGGACTCTGGCTAATAATAGGAGGAATCGAAACGAGCGGGACGAGGACGAACCCGATGCCAGCTGAGCATTAAATTGATAAAAGCAAAAATGTTGCATTTAATTGGAAAAATGTTCTCAATGAATTTTCATTCGGTTTTCCACGGACTTGCGTTCCGCGCACAAACAAATCGATTTCAGTTTGCTTTGAATATTTGTATTTGTTTTTGTTTTTACTGTATCTGTGTTTGTATTTGCTTTGTGTGTGTGTGTGTGTTGGGTTTATGGCTATTGTAAACAGGCTGTGTAATTGAAAATGCCACGGGGCTAAATATTTAATTGTGTTTTTTTATTTACACTTTTTGTGTGTTGCACGATGGAAGCTGATAAGAAGCTGGGAAATAACTTTTGAAGCTGAGCTGAATGGGTTAAATGGGAAGGCGGATTTGTATTGATGAAGTTTGATTCCGCCTTTCCGTCCAACCGGTCACTCTCATGTTCTTAAATCTTTATCTAAAATGTTGTTTTTTCTGCGCTCTGTAGGAAAAGTTGTTTAAAAGTAAGTAAAATGGAAGCATTTTTGGTGGCTAAACTAAGACCAACATTTTGACAAGACAAGCCCGTTTCCAACTAAGAGATCTGTCCCCTTTTACTTTTTTTATTATGGACACAATTTTCAAAAAGTACGACGAATTTGTGTTGGAACAAGCGGGGTTCCAACAGGCCTTGTTCAAAACCACAGATTAAAACCGAAACCGTAACCCTTTAAATTATGCACAATGAACCTTTTATATAGGTACATTGCGCCGCACTATTGCTAACGGGCACAAGGAAAAGAGAGCGAACGAGAAAGAGTAGGTGCAGCTAACAAAAACCTTTACCCTCCTCATCTTTCCTTATACATATGTGATATTACATTGGCATGCAGGGTTATTTAGCCCATTCAAAAATGAACGACTTCGGCTTAAATTTGGCAGCAGATAGTTTTAATTTTTTAATCAGCAAGTGATTTTCTTTTTAAAGTTGTTGTTGGTGTATATCAACCTAAATAAAGAAATATGAATGGTCAAAAATTTGATACAACCTATGTCGAGATGACGACGTTATCTACACGTCTGGCGGCGGGATCAGTTCTGTGTGCCCAATGAGTCAACTGACCATGAGCTACCTTTTCGACCAATGGGTCTGGCGGCCCCATGCTTTTGTCGAAGCTTCGACCCCAGTGGAAGATCAGGACACTTCTTTTGAGTTTGGGAAGCTGATCAATAATGAACACACAATGACATATGATGACGGCTCTTGAGTTAGCTCGACAGCTATTTTGGGGAAGATGTCTCATGTTTGCTGGCGATGCAGTTAAACGGACAAAAAATTTAATTATTCTAGGGGTGACCGCATTTTTGAAGAGTACCCGAGTACTTTTGTCGTTACTGAATGATTTTACAACACTTCAACACTTACTCTCTTCACTTTTACGCGGTTTTGTAAGCAACCCCAGGGCAGCAAAGAGGTAAACTCCATGTTTGTTGTTGTGGCGTAAATTGGAGTTTACGCTTTTTTTACACTTTACGCGGGCTGTTGAACACCTAATTATAATTTTGCCCAGAAGTTTGCAACGCATAGAAATATTCATTTCCGACCCTATAAACTATATATATTCCTGATCAGGGCGACGAGCTGAGTCGATTGAGCTTTGTCCGTCCGTCTGTCTGTTTCTACGCAAACTAGTCTGAAACTTTGCACAGAGTCTTCTTTTTACTGCACACTGCTAATATGTCGGAACCGACCGGATCGGATTACTATATCTTATAGCTGCCATAGGAACTATCGGTCGAAAAGTGGGTTTTAATGAGAAAAACTTTTTTGTTTTTAATGTAAACGCCTTCCGTTGTAGCAATTATTAGTTTTATACGCTTTTACACAGATTTGGATGTATTGGTCAAAGTCAGATGACTATATCTTATAGCTGCCAAAGAAACTATCGGTCGAAAAGTGGGTTTCAGTTAGAGATTTTGTTTGTTTTAATGCTGACGTTCGTAAACTCGATGTATTAAAACATTTGCAAGGGTATAAAAAACTTCGGCAAAGACGAAGTTAGCTTGGCCTTCTCGTTTCTGTGTATGTTTTCACAAATTTGTTTGATCTTAATAAAATAAATTACATATCGTGACTGTTCTTTCGACCATTATAACGATCAAACTAGCAAGTTTTAGCCGGCTCGAGGTCATGATATGTTTCCACATAACTTTAAAAATGAACGCACAACGCCACAAAAGGCGGCGGTCGACTGTACAGTGATTTCAAGAACCTCCCGGTTCTATCTACTGTAGAATTTGCCTATCGATTGCACATCAGCAGACAGCTATGACTGCTAGGGAATTTCATTTCAGCATAAGAGCAAAAGCCTACCGCAATGGACAACGCAAAGATGAGTCTATTTCTTAATAAAACCGATGTTTTTTATTCAACAAAATGTCAATATCGAAATGAATATAGATATTTTCCAATTATCCGGCTACACTAACCAGATGACGATTTCTTCGCTTTTGAGCTTGACCCTTTTATTTCATTCCATTTTTTAATCCTGCTCATTACTAAGTGCAGAAAAACCTTATAGCGAATTGATAATGCTTTAAGTATTTGTATACCAAATACATTAGAAATACATTTAACCTCTGGTCTTACTCTTTTGCATATATGTAAACTCATCGCAAAATTTCCATGTCAATCAATATAAATGGTTTATGCAGATATTTATTTTTGCCCTGGCAAAATGCTTAAATGCACATACATATGTATGAGCGGAGTGTACACACATATGGTAAATTTTGATGTTGTTTGGAACACGTCTTTAATCGATTTATGAATTGTTGAGCACGACTGTGCGCACACGCACACACACACACACACACACACACCCAGCGAATGATGTCAAACAATGAACCAATTTCATTTAAATCGCATAAATTCAAATAAATAACTGAAGCAACGAGGGAGCTGCGAGAGTCGAGATTTAATCAAATGACACGAAAAACCCGAAGCGAACCGGGAGACAAACATAAAAATCAATAAACAATAAAGTTGATTTATGCATCAAAGTGTCAATTGGCAGCAGCACCGCTGCCCCCGAATTCAATGGGCCTGCATGGCGTATGCGTAATTGCATTTTGTCAGCAGCCTCCCCCGCCCCACCGAATCATTCGTTTATTCGCTATTTTGATGCAAAATATTTGCTGATTGAAAAATATGCTTTTGATTTTTATTGTCACTGACCAGAGCCAGCAACTGTTGCAGTTGTCATTTAAATGTTGCCTTTGCTCTGCCCAACGCCACGACGATGCGTCCATCTGTCAACCAAATCAATTTTGTGGCTTCAGCCATTTATCTTTGTTAGCTCCTGATGACCGATGTGGCTGGTGCAGTTTTTGATTTCGATGTGGAACAGCAGCGGCTAATTGAACAGAAAGCGGCCAGTTTGATTTGAACATAATTGTGAGGGGCGGGAGTTTATTTAAGCGAGTTTCTGTTCCCCTTTCCCAGTTGTCACATTTACCCCAAGTAATCAGCTCAAGTGCGTTTTTATATATACTTTGTATATACACCCACAGCCCACCGCCTCGGCCCACTCCTGGGCCAAGTCAACAAGCTATAGCGACTTGACTGGTCTGCCAATAGAAGGGACCGCACAAAACTGCAATTCATCAACTCAAATCAGAGGAGACACTGCCACAAGCCGCCATGTGACGGGCTATATGGCTGATCCTCGTCTCCGCGTAGTTACCTCAGTTCGCCTTGGCCCACCCACTGAGGGGACTCAATGAGGTGATTTGCATGCAAGCGAGTAGCGAGGCGGATTAGGCGACGGCTGATTGGACAGACACTGGAGGTGAGTGCGTGACACGAGAACTAATTGATGGTGGACTCTTTAAATAAAAATGTAATATGAAAAATAAACTACCGATTTTTAAAAAAATATAAGATAATATAGATATTGCAAATATGCGAAATATGAGATTAAAATTTGAGATCATTCTAGGTGTTCATACAGACAGACGGGCAGATATATCGACCCCTGTGACTTATTCGTTCTTTCTATGTATCGATTCGGTGGCTGGCAACAATTATGAACTTATTTAACTAAACTCAAAACAATTTTTGTAAACAAACTGTAATCTCCCGACGTAAAACGATATTTTTTTTTATGCGCGAAAAGTAATGTGTTCATGCCTTTGATTTATGTAAACAAACGTCATTCGAAAAATTTTTTTACCAAAAACAATATATATAAAATCAATTTACAAAAATATTAAACCCCTTTTAATGTTAGCCCCCCAAATTTTTGGCCCCAAGTGGAGGTTGATAAGAAATCTTTCAGAAAGATAAATTTTCAACAAAAAAATTTAAATGACGAGAAGGCCAAGCTTTTATACCTTTGCAAATGTTTTGAAATATCAGAGTTTAAGAACTCTACCAATAAAATCAACAATTTTTCTAACTAAAACTATTTTCGGGACGAAGGTTCCTTTGGCAGCTCCAAGATATAGTCGTCCGGGTTTGACCAAAACATTCAAATCTATGTGAAAGCATATAATATGTATAATCGCTGAGTTGGGAGACGTTAACATTCGAAACAAAAAAGTTGTTCTCACTTAAACCTCCTTTTCGACCGATAGTTCCTATGACAGCTATATAGATATAGTTATCCGATCCGGTTGGTACCGACATGTGAGCAGTGTGCAACAAAAATAAGACTGTGCAAAGTTTCAGCTCGATAGCTTTAAAACTGAGAAACTTGTTTGTGTAGAAACGGACGAACAAAGCTCAATCGACTCAGCTCATCGCCCTGATCATGAATATATATAGTTTATAGGGTCGGAAATTAATATTTTAATGCGTTGCAAACTTCGGGGCAAAATTATAATACACTTTGCATGATTTTTCACTTGGTTGGCAATAACGTTTTTTATAATTACTATTTTTATCCTCTTTGGTTTTTATACCCTTGCAAAGGGTATTATAATTTTGCCCAGAAGTTTGCAACGCATAGAAATATTCATTTCCGACCCTATAAACTATATATATTCTTGATCAGGGCGACGAGCTGAGTCGATTGAGCTTTGTCCGTCCGTCTGTCTGTCCGTCTGTCTGTCTGTTTCTACGCAAACTAGTCTCTCAGTTTTAAAGCTATCGGTCAGAAACTTTGCACAGAGTCTTCTTTTTACTGCACACTGATAATATGTCGGAACCGACCGGATCGGATGACTATAGAATATAGCTGCCATAGAAACGATCGGATAAAAAACTAGTTTTAGTGAGAAAAACTTTTTATTTTTAATGTAAACGCCTCCCGCTTCAGCAATTATTAGTTTTATACGCTTTTACACAGATTTGGAAGTTTTGGTCAAATGTATTAACATTTGCAAGGTGGGTTTTATAAAAACTTCGGCAAATTGACGAACGTTAGCTTGGCCTTCTCGTTTTTTTCGCGATTTAATAAGTCATCAGTCAGTGTAAATGGTTTAATACCTCACCTATCAAAAAGTCTGTAACTAAATTCGTTTTTCACTCCGTGTACTCAACTAAAAACCGTTTTGTACGTACGAGTGCTGAACACACAAAAGTTCGGTACTTATTTTTATTGTTCGGTGCGTAACGACGCTGTACCGTACTTGCTTTTTTCGGTGGGTGCGTTAGAAATTATTTACCGTACTTTTGAAATTGGCTATACAGCTCCTCCAACGTGGCCAAGCCAAGCTTCTCTCAATCTATTGGCGTGTGTGCTTTACATTTTTCGCACAAGAGAAAGGGACCTACTGCTAGTTACTTCACAGCTGGCGCCAATAGCTGGTGAAGGTGACCGTATGTGTAAAAGCTATTTTCTAAAGAAAGAAAAAAACTTTTATTATTAGATGTTCAGAGGCGGGATCGAACCCACGACCTCCCGACCAGCAGTCCAGCACACTAACCGCTGGGCCACAGACGGCCACACTTAGAGTATATTAAGTTTATGCAAAATAATAATCATCGGAATCATTTCCGATCCTATAAAGTATATATACTCTTGATCAGCATCAACAGCCGAGTCGATATAGACTTGTCCGTCCGTCCGTCTGTCTGTACGAACACCTAGTTAGAGCTACCAACTTGACATGTAGTCTTCTTTTATCTGTACGCAGATCAAGTTTGTTTCAAATTTTGGCCACGCCCACCCCCGCCCCCACAATAGAAAATGTTGAATAACTCCCACATTTTTTAAGATATCGAGTTCAACTTTAGTACTTTAGCTAATAATAGCAATAACTATAATCCCTAAAATGTACAGCAAGATCGGATAATATATAGCCGAGTTAAAAAAATGTTGCATACTTTTCGGATGTTCACCCTCAGGAGTGCAGGAACACTGTTAAACATGTTTTTTCATGAGTAACGGGTATATCGAAGTCGGTTAGAGCCGACTTTAACTTACGCTCTCGTTTAAATCAATTTTACTCTGAAATGACAAAGATTAAATTAATATGTTTGAAAACATCGATCGCTTCATAGAAAAAAAAAAAAAAAACTGTTCCGATGCAGGATAAAAATCGGTACGGAACCTTAAAAAATACTGGAAAAAAGTTCAGTATTAATAGAAGATATTTAGATTTATAAAAGCCATTAAAATAATTCAAATAAAATTTTGAAATTCACAAAGAAAACAAGCAAGAGTGTTGCGGTCGAGTGACCCGACAGCAAAATACCCTGTCCCAAGAATTGTGTTTTTTACAGCTTTGAATTCCATTTCTTTTAAAATTTATTTCAATAAATGAGCAGGCGCACTTGCATATCTTCGATGTTTTTGTTCGGATCTCATTGTGGTACACAGAATAGATCGATGTTGGGCCTAACTGAATATATATTAAGTCACTAGGTTCAACTTGAAAATTGTAGCTCTGACAGTTTTCGCGGTTAGAAGAAGATGGAGGAGGAATTTGCCTAACCAGAAGCAAACTTGATCTAGGTACGGGTACACCTACATACATGCAAAAATTTGTGGCTCTACCTCCTATAGTCCGAGAGATCCACTCGTTTATACAGAGTAAAATACAGTTTTGCGCTGTTAAAAGATGGAGGAGGAGGATTTTTCGAAATCTGAAACAAACTCGATGTGGGTACAGTATTCACCTACATACATGCCAAAACTTGTGGCTCCATCAATTACAGTCTCTGAGATCGACGCGTTCATACAGACAGACAGACGGACAGACGGACATGGCTAAATCAACTCGGCTGTTGATGCTGATCAAGTATATATATTCTTTATAGGGTCGGAAATACTTCCTTTTCCCTGTTACATACATTTGCAGAACTTTATGATCCCCTTTTTCCCATTTTTAATGGGAACAGGGTATAAATAGGAGAACGAATTTTAAATGAATTAATGAATTCAAAGAATAACTCCTGGAAATATCAGTCATATTCAACTTGTGTGTTATTATTTTAATATCCGTTTCTTCCTTCATTGACGAGTTGATTATGTGATTTTTAATCTGGAGAATCAACTTGCTCTCTTTATTCATCGGACCCCTTCAGAGATTGACTGAACAGACTGATGGTTTAATACGTCGAATCGATGGGTTTTTACTTCTACAACCAACAGTTTCCATTCCCAAGCTCCTTGCATTTCTTGCATTTGTAAATCCTTTCTCCCAGTTTCTGTGATCCACCACAACTGTTCGTACATCCATCGATCGCTGTCCACCTAATGTAGTGATCAATATTCAAAGCCATCCATAACCACCACCCAACGGGCTAGTTTGGCTGGCTACCTGGCTACCTCTTGCAGCCTACGCCTCTGCATACGCCCATTTGCTACCGTTTAACCAGATTGATTTTCCAGGCAACTTCGGCACGACTCCCATGATCATTTCTCTGCAAGTGGTGGCTTCTTTTTGGGCCACCGCGTGACGCCCACAATTCCCAGCCCAGCCTGGCCTGGCCTATCAATCAATTTCGAGTTGGACTTCACTTGCTTTGCCAAATGGCTGCATGGATAACACGGCTGGGGGGGGAGTTGGGGTGCGTTGCGGCTTAGGTTAGGCCTCTGAGCGCTTTTGGTTGTAAAAATTGTTGCGGCATCATTTTTCATATCCGCTAACCGAAAGCAAAAAGGCCAAAGTCAGACAACAACAACAACAAATCCAGTGGATTCAGCGGCAGGGAAATCGAGAAGTGCGGACTCCTCTGAAAACCTTTTGCTGTGCTGCCAATCGAGTGGCGATCCCCAACGCAGTTTGCATTTCTCATTTCTTTGTTTTTTCGCTATCGACTTTTTTTTGGTCCACGGTTCATGGTGAATGTTTGTGTAGCGCGAATTTGTTGCAATTTCTCATTGTCAGCGAACGCGTTCGCCGGTAAATTTTGATTAAACGCTCCACGGGAATTCACTTTGCCCGGCCACTTTTTTTTGTTGTGTTTGTATTCGTGCTACCTCCAGCTGGTGGCCAACTCTTTCATTTGCATTTGATAAATGGAGCTCGTTGCGAAGCGATATGTTATGCAATTTAGGGATTTGTTTGGCTAAATGTTGCCACATCTCCGATAATAATTAATTGATAGAATAACTCCTGGAAAAATCAGTCAACACATCGGAAATGTTACGAAATTGGTTTATTTACACAGTTATCGCAGGATGCCAGAGCAGCCGAACACAGACCCTAGTGAACCGGAACAAAGATCGAGCATATCCTTGAGACCAAAATGCGATTTAAGATTTAGTCTGATAATTATATTTATAATTGTCCTCGTTGTTCTCTTCTCATTATTCTTTTACTGTTATGTCAAAGGAGTGTGAGAAATGTCTGGAACAGAAATAAAGGAAGGGAGCCCCACTGAACTCCCATCATCAGTGCCATTTTTGCCCATTCCCATGTTCCAGGGCGGCAGTCTTGCATGAAAAGTTAACGAGAATTGATGTTCCATGTTTCGGCCAAGGCAAAATGCAGAGGAAACCAAAAAAAAAAAAGAAACGCAATGCCAAACAAAGCATAAATTTCTCTTCCCCGCCGATTTACATACTTCCAATACATGCAAGTCGATATCGCTCTGCGCCTTCGCCGCTCCTCCCCATCAGCTTGCAACAACGCGCGCTGTTGCATAAATTTCCAGCCAGCAAATTCAATTTGCGTAACGCATGCGGCACATGACACGAGAGCGGACTCGGAGTCCGACTTCTGGTTTCCCAATATCCATTGCCAAATTTACTTTTGTCTCTTTTATGCGACCTCGATAATACATATGTATTTATGCTGCAACGCGCACTGTAAGACCACTTGAAGATGGGTTGAATCTATTTGCACTATTTCTCTTTTCCTTTTTGTTTTCTGTCTGTAGATAGCAGCAGCAATTATTTGGCCCATTCGACGACGGAGGACATCGGAAATCAAAAAAGGTCGATGAGTTGCAGTACAAATAGTTAACAAATTCGTCGAGAAGAAGTCAATGGAAGAGAAATAGGCTTCGGAGATTCGCAAAAGTCGCTTAAAAACAAGAAGTTCTGGCTAAAATTGCCGAGAAGTCAAACTCACAGCTAACACTAGAGTTCGGGGGAAAGAAGAATGGGTTCGAATCTTAAAGGGTTAGCAGAGGGAAAACCAACCTAGGAAGAATTAAAATCTAACCAATGGTCCATTTTGTAAGTCCTTTGTACGGTTCTTGTTCGGACCTTTTACTTAAAAACCCTAGATAATGTTGAGACTATAGGCATACACTCAGATGTAAAAAGAACACCTTTTCATAATCGTTCAGGTTTCAAAACTGTTTAAAATTGTTTCTATTTATTGTGCCGAACTAAATTTGTATCTCATCTGAGTATGTTCCTTAAGAATTATAAACTTTTTTGTAAGTTCCTTTATTGACAATAAAACTCTATATTTTTTTTCAATACTCCTTTTTCAGACTGGTGTCATTTTGTTAAGGATTGTATAAATGGAATAGAATGGGCTCTCTAACAGCTTAATGAAGATCCGCTGTTTCTGGCTCGATGGATACGTCAAACCAAAGAAAACCGAAGAGACTCTCGAACTACAGTTACATCCACAAAAATGCACTATTTGGTGTGTTTTATGGGCTGCTGGAATCAGCTTTACTTAAGCCCTTGACGTCAGCGACATTTGGTTTCGGCAAGACGCTGCTACAATGGCGTTTCGGACTTGTCAATAGGCCGCCTAGATCATGTGATATCACAGCACTGGACTTTTTCCTGTGGGGTTACGTGAAGTCAAAAGTCTTTTTCGTTGAATCAGCCACGATTCAAGACTTGGAAGCCAAAATTACTCGCGTAATTTTCGATATACCCGAATTAATGCTGGGAAGACTGATCCAAAATTCCGCATGGACCACGACATTTCAATGAAATTATCTTTAAAAAGTAAATGTCAGAGGATAGTTCTTTCAGCCCATAATTAAGCACTATATGAGTTATCGAAAGAAGTATTGGCAGTTTTTTGTACTCAGGTTAGACGGGATCTACACAATGAAGCAAACTTCATGAAGTTTTTTCAGTAGGCTAGATAATTCCCTTGATTTTCAAGCCTACTATAAAAACTTCATAAATTCGCTTCATCGTGTAAATCCCGACCATGCTTTTAACGACTATTTTTGGTGTAAAATTTATCATGAATCCATTAATAAAACAAGTGAGAAAGTCGGTCAAGCCCGACTATAACATACTCTGTACCTGGAGTAGAAGCTGAATGCAATGCTGGTGCTGCGCTCATCTCAAAGTCTCTCTCTCTTTTTCTCTCTCTCTTTTTCTCTCTCTCTCACCCTTTCTCTCTCGCTCTCTCTTTCTAAGATTGTGTGGTGTTAGTTGTGAATGGGTGGGAGGGGGTGGGGCAAGGGCGAAGTACTTTTTTGCTCATAACTTGAGAACCGCTGATCCGATCTTTATCATTTCTTCAGCAAATCGATACATTCTGACAATTACTAACTATCTCTACGAAACGTCTATCTTCAAAACTGTAGGAGATATAACGTTTTTTCCGAATTGCGGGGGCGGGAGGGGGCGTGGCAAAAATTGAAAATAAACTTGATCTGCCTGCAGCTATAAGAAACATTTGTCCCATACATGCCAAACCTCTATCTCTTACCATCTCCGAGATCTGTTTGTTCATACGGACGGACGGACAGACGGACAGACGGACGGACGGACAGACGGACGGACAGACGGACGGACAGACGGACGGACAGACGGACAGACGGACATGGCTATATCGACTCGGCTGTTGATGCTGATCAAGAATATATATACTTTATATAGTCGGAAATGATTCCTTCTCCCTGTTACATACTTTTGCACAAACTTAATATACTCTATGTACCTTCGGTACAGAGTATAACAAGTGAGAAAGTCGGTCAAGCCCGACTATAACATACTCTGTACCTGGAGTAGAAGCTGAATGCAATGCTGGTGCTGCGCTCATCTCAAAGTCTCTCTCTCTTTTTCTCTCTCTCTCACCCTTTCTCTCTCGCTCTCTCTTTCTAAGATTGTGTGGTGTTAGTTGTGAATGGGTGGGAGGGGGTGGGGCAAGGGCGAAGTACTTTTTTGCTCATAACTTGAGAACCGCTGATCCGATCTTTATCATTTCTTCGGCATCGATACATTTTGCTAATTACTAACTATCTCTAGAAGGTACGAAACGTCCATCTTCAAAACTGTAGGAGATATAACGTTTTTTCCGAATTGCGGTGGCGGGAGGGGGTGTGGCAAAAATTGAAAATTAACTTGATCTGCCTGCAGCTATAAGAAACATTTGACCCATACATGTCAAACCTCTATCTCTTACCATCTCCGAGATCTGTTTGTTCATACGGACGGACAGACAGACGGACAGACGGACGGACGGACAGACGGACGGACGGTTTTGTTTTGGCTCTAATATTATTTCGGTTTTCGGTTCCGCAACGCTAACCAGATTTTTATTTCAGTATTCCGATACGTACCGATAAAATATAAACAAAGATCGTTCAATGGTTTGCGTTAAATTAAAAACACACTTCTTAAAGTTATTTGTGGAAACTTGGTCGAGTTCTCATCTTCTTTATTTTGAGAACTTTTTCAGGACAAATTTTTATGTTTGATGCCATTAAACTGTTTGGGGAAAATACTAATCTATTTGAATTGTCCTATTTCTTTTCCGAAAAATACATATGAGAATTTACTTTTAACCGGTCCTGAACCGAACCCGCAGTACCAGTTCGATTCGGGTTTTGGCTCAATCGAACAGGACCCACAACCGAGCCTTTTAAATTTTAAACCTACCGAACGGCTCAAAGAATTTTTTTATTCAGTTTTTTTCAGAGCTTTTAAAACTATTGCAATCTTTTGAAGCTTTAAGTTTTATATTAAAAAACTGATTCGGAGCATTATGATTTGAAAAATATACCCAAACTGCATATTACCACTTCGAAAAGGAAATGAAGTCAAGTTCTTAAATGACAATTTAAATCCGTGCACTATGGGAAAAAAGTTCACAATTTTGGCATAAACGTAATTTTTTTTGTGTTAGAAATTTAAAAACGATTTTAATTTTTTGATTCCTTAATAACAAGATAAGATAAAAATAATTTTATAACATTTTTACGGAGTACCCTTCATTTTTTGCGCGCTTTCAAAGTCAGCTGATTCAGTGTGAAATATTAATCAACTTGCAGCTTCAATGGTAACTCTATTCCAAATATAAACTTAAAGTGTAAATATGGAAAAATCTGGTTAAGGTATGTATATTAATGGCTAATACATGTTTTTCGAGTGTTATGTGCTGATATTAATTTGTCCAATGTGTTGTTCGTGTGTATTTTTAGGTGTATACTAACAAACGAGCGTGTGTTCTGTGGAATATTACTTTTATATAGCACAACGAATTACCAAGGTTCCAGTTAAATAATGTTAACCAATTAATACAGAATTAAAAAGTATTAAAGCTTTTGCCCCGTTTTGCCCCCTTTTCGGAAAAAATGACTCTTTGCAGGTCTCTATGAGTTCACTCATGCAGCGCTGCTTGAGGTTTGGAGCAACAACAAACGCGAAGGAGACGCAGTGAAAAGTCATATTTTGGAAAACATTGATGAATCCTTTCTATCTGAATACCAAACGACTGAATTTCAAAGAAAGTGAACCAATTTATTGCTTATTTACACAAGCACTTACCGAAATGCAATCACATGTTGGAGCGATTCAAATCAAAACACTCACGGTGGCTGGCATCTTACATTGTAGTTGCTATCGAAAAGCAAGAAATGGCACAAATCAAAGGTGGACGAAAGCAGTTAAACTATGAAGACGCAGGACCTCGCCTTAAGAGGAAATTAGCTTCTGAGCTGGCTTCAGAGCAAGGACATTCAACATCACTGCTTGTACATGCTGCTGCAGTTTCGGCAAAAAAGTCGAAGGAACCAGAAGTCGCCTTTGTATTAAAGAAGACAATGAGCAGTGACAACTTAGGTGATGTAAAAAAAAAAATTGAGACGAATGATCCCATTCCAATAGGTGCTGATTTGTTACTACAATTATTCCGTTGAAACTAATAGATCAGCTGAATAGAGTTATTTGGATTAATAGGACTCCACAATCGGTGAGATTTTGCCGCCCTTTGAAAATTGAATTTGTGAAAGAAATAGCGCCCTTATTTTAAAAGAAAAAAGTAGTCTGGATGAGGATATAGAAAACCTTCAGACATTTTTATACTCATTTAAAAACAAAATAATATCTGTTAAGTACCAGACTCATATGACTCTTATTGACGGTAAAGTCTTAAACGTTGTAACCGGAACGAATTCATGCCAGTCATGTCCATTATGTGGAGCAAAGCCAATTCAGTTGCTAAAAACAACAGACTTTAACTCTCCGATTTTTAATGTAAAATCTGAGAATCTAAAATATGGAGTAAGTCCGCTTCATGCATGGATTCGATTTTTGGAGTTTGTGTTAAGAATTTCTTATAGAATTGAGTTAAAGAAATGGCGCGTAAAAGGAGATGAAAAGCTCATCGTTTCATTGCGTAAAAAACGTATCCAAGAGAAGTTGTGGTCTGAGCTAGGCCTTAATGTAGATTCACCCAAACAGAATGGAAGCGGAAATAGCAATGATGGAAATACGGCTAGACGAGCATTTTCCAACAGTAAGATATTTTCGTCAGTTTTAAATTTGGATTACAAAATCATTCACAGTTTTTACATCATTTTAATTGCCATTTCTTCTGAGCACATAATTGATTCCGAAAAGTTCAAATCCTTCTGTGACCTTACTTTTCATTTGTACATGGAACTTTATTCTTGGTACCCAATGTCCCCAACTGTGCACAAAATATTGGTACATGGATACCAAATTATGAACCGTTTCATTGTTCCAGTTGGTATCCTTGGAGAAAACGCGTCAGAAGCGCGGAACAAACTATATAAGAGCGATAGAAGATCTCATGCCAGAAAATGTAGTCGATTGGCAAATATTACAGATGTATTTAATAGAGCATTGGACTCTTCCGATCCGTTACTTTCAAGTCTTTGTTTGAAAGAAAGAAATAAGCTGAACAAAAAGAAAAACCTCCCAAAAGAAGTTATTGATCTTCTCGAGTTTCCAAATGTAGAATTTCATGAGTCCGCAGATCAGTATGATGATGAAGAAGAAGAGGATTACGTATTCACTTGTTTAAATAACATTTCTTTAGATGAGGAAATTGAAGAAAACTAAGCAAATAAATAAAATCAAACTAGGTTAGGTTCAAACAATTCTTGAATATAAACATAAATTTTAATATAAGTATATGTTTTTTTTAGTTCTGGTATTTTTTTAAGTATTATTAGCATAATTTAAATTTTAAGAAAATTTATTATAATAAAGGCGAAGTAAATGGATTATTGTTGGTATGGGGGCGGAAGGAAGGCGTGGTCCAATCGCCTACATTTTTTTTTTCGAAATTTTAGTTTAGTCTAACAAACAATTGTGCAAATTTGTAGAGCTCTAGCTTTATTTTTAAAGTTAATGCCAAAATTACTGACTTTTTTCCCATAGTGCCGTGGTGCGTGGTAAGCCCTGGCAGATAACTAATGAGATCCATTGGGGTACTGATAAACTTTTTTAATAGCTTCGTTAGACGAAAACTTCCTGAACAAAAATATTTTAAATTTTTTTAACACAAAATATCTCAACGATATCAGAATTCATGAACCAATCCTCGAACCAAATCCTTAGGTTCGATAAGAGAAGCGAACGTAACAATTTCCAACCTTCTTTAGAGGCTTGAAGCCTTGGTCAGAGCTGCTTTCTTCATTAAGCTAAGTACGCAGTTGTTAAGTAATTACTGTAATACTTTGTACTTTAGTGTAAAATAGAGTAAAACCATGTAATATTAAATAAGATGCTTGTTGCTGCTGCATAATTCGCACTGCAGAATAGGACCATATGCTAAGAGTATTCAGCTTCATTGCAAGGTAAAATAATCTTATCAAGGATTGTTCGAGAATATCTTAAGAGATATGGAAATTAAAGGGAGGACGTCCCTGTGACTTTAACCACCGGTGGCAATGGGCTGGCCAGCCCCTGTCTTAGGCGCCTTAAAAGAGTATACAAACAGTCTCTTATTGTACTATATTTTTATTTACCAGGTTTTTTAAAGCATACGATTTATCCAATTTTGAATGCAAGCTTTGCAGTCTAGTTGTTGCTCAGAACCGAAACTGTACGGGTACAACTTTTAGGTTCTTTTCGGTATTTTCGGTTCCAAGAATATCAGTTCTCGAATACCGGTTTAGAAACATTTCTAAATATCGGTTCCTGTCCCGAGTTTTAATCGGTTCTTTTCGGTATACGGTTCCGATTTGGTTTCGGTTTGATTCCCTGGCTTGTATACAATTACATTTACTTGAGCAATCAATAAATCAAGTGTAGGTACGGTGTTTAGAACGAATAGCTTGCTTATACTTGTTAAATGTCTGCTAAGTGTTATGTCTATGTTCGGATTCGACGTTAAACTGTAGGTCCCTATCTCTTACATTTTACATCCCAAATACTAATTCTATACCCCTTGTAAGTTCTATTTTTGGCTCGATTATATGAATCAGGCTTACTCAGACTGATCGAACAATTAAATACTGAATGGAGGTTGATGTGCGCAAGTCCCGGTAGCTTAAAGTAAAGTTGCTTATTCGGAGCGTATGACATAAGAAGCGAGATTATTATTAAGCGATATCTGTCTTTCGGCAGCGTTTCGATAAAAAAATTATGCATTTTTAAGGCGACATAATTACGCCGCAAAGACTTTTAAGCCGTCCAAGCGCTGATTTCTCATCTTGTAGCACAGTAAAATGTAAGTTTATGTGGTGGCGGCAGAATTATGGCCCTCACTGAATTTCCCTCTTAATTGTCAATCGATTCTGAAATTGGCTCAGAAAATATGCTCTTCTCATTTGCCCTGTTCAAAGAACGTGTTTTCAATTGAATTCTAAAACTCCCACTCACCCATATCTGTCTGCATAGGACCACAACAACTGCTGTAACCTGACCACTTTTACAATCTCCTGTGGGCCACCTTTGCCGGTCCCATAACGATGGCCCATGGTTCCAGCCAGCTTTTATGCAAAACCCAGTCAGTACAGTCAACAGGCTTGTCTACACTTTTGACACTTTGGCCAAAGCACAAAAAATTCTTTGGCCCTCTCATCATTTCCCAGGCCTGAGAAGGTTGCCTAGCATTTCCCAGCATTTCAACACACTCACACAGAGCCCTGCAGCTGACTAAAATGAAGACTGGTCATGATGATGGCTTTGGTTATGGCAGAGCGCATTTGCGGACAAATTATGCTCCTGTTGCTGCTGTTCCAACTGCTGACTGGGCGATAAGCATTTTGCGTGATTAATGAAATTTGAGAACGGGAAAGCAGGAACGGGGGAGGGAGTCGCTGAAAGTCGGGTTGCAAAAGCTGGCAAACTGCTGAGACTTTCCATAAATAAACAATTAGGCCTGGCTTATGGACGCACCACAGTGGGTGGGCCCCGGTCCCCCTTTCTAATGGACCCGCCGTCGCCCAATTAGAATTCGTAAAGGGGCACGCTTTGCCCATTTGAGTTTATATTGAAATTTAATTTAATTAATCGCTGTGTGGACACATCCACGTCCACGTCCACATCCAGGTGTTGTATCCATTTCCATTTTTGGTTAACTCGCTCGCAGCGCTTATCGCAGCGGGAAGTGTCAAAAAGTCAACTCAATAACTGTTTATTTTTCTTGGCATATTTCCAATTTGGATCGCGTCGGTGAGTATGTGGATGTGTGTGTGTGTCTATGAGTCAATGGTTGATCTTGTTTGGAGTTGGCCTTTCCACTTGGGGGTTTTGTTGTTTATTTATCTTCATTTTATTTGCCTAATCAATTGAAATATTTCACCATCATCTTTAGTGATAGTTTGCATTGAGAATGTATGGTTATTACGTTGAGGCTGCAGATAATGCAAACTTAATGGGGTCAGGACCCCTGAAAAGGGCTGGCAATATATACCTACATAAATGTAAAAGTGAACGTGTGATTGTTGCTTATTTCACGAAATTTTCACAAGAATATTGATATATTGATTTGGGGAGAGTCCCAAGCAGGATAAAAGTGATTGAGAAACATAACTTGAAAATTACTTAAGGTATAATGCAGGTAGGTTGGCTGGATCCAGATCGGCTATAAAGAAGTTGAAAGCCATCCATCAGAAATTTTGTCAGCTATAAATTGATATTATTCCGGCTCCAAATTTAATAAATAAAACATTCAAAATATTAGAAGAGAAGCCTTTTATTTTTTTATACACGTTGACCTTAAATCTTAAAAATATCGTAAAACTTCTTTATATTGCTCCCATATAACACTAGCGAGCAAATAAACGTTACTCATGAAAAAACATGTTTAACAGTGTTCCTGCGTTCCTTAGGGTGAACATCCGAATAGTATGCAACACTTTTTTAACTCGGCTATTTAACACTTTTTTGCTCATAACTTGAGATCTTTATTTTTCGTAATTTCTTCGGCAAATCAACACATATTACGAATGACTAACTATCTCTAGAAAGAACAAATCATCTATCTTTAAAACTGCGGGAGATATGATGTTTTTTCCGAATTTCGGGGGCGGGAGCGGGCGTGGCAAAAATTGAAAATAAACTTGATCTGCGTGCAAGTATAAGAAGCATTTGTCCCATACATGACAAACCTCTATCTCTTACCATTTTTGAGATCTGTTTGTTCATACAGACAGACGGACATGTCTATATCGACTCGGCTGTTGATGCTGATCAAGAATATATATACTTTATATGGTCGAAAATGATTCCTTCTGCCTGTTACATACATTTGCAAGACTTTATTATACCCTTTTTACTCTACGATTAACGGGTATAAAAATGGTTCGGTTTAAGGTTCGGTTCACAGTAAAATAAAAGTTGGGGTCCCGGGTTCTAATAACACGGCAAAACTGTTTAAAAAAAATTGATCTACTGCAATTAAAGGAACTATGAAAATTGATTTACACAAGTTTTAGCAATTAAAATTATGCATCAACTCAGATTAGGTACAGTTTAGAATTTTTTGTTAGCGAGTTACAGATTTAGTTATTCTTGATACTAAATAGTGATTGTAGAAACTGTCGAGTACAGGTATGCAAGTTTAATAAACCGGTTTGGTTTGTGTTTTTAGGGTATTTTGAACCTTGAAAACTATAAATTAATGACCTCCCCATATTGCCTATATACTGCCTATAATATTAAAATTTCAGCTTTGTGACATTATTGAACCAAACTTGCTTTAGGCTTTTAAACCTTAATACTTACTTAAGTTACGGATAAAAATTATACAACATTTTCTACCATTTTAAAGTTTAAAATTGTTTCTTTTCATTTGATTGCACAGAAATTGAGCAATTGTTTTTCTTTCTGTTCATCTTAATTCCCAATTGCTTGAACTTTACACACAATTGAGTTTTCTCGACACACAGTTGACTTGTTAAGAACATAAGCTGCAAAATTCTTTTTATTAACTTGCCCAGCTCTGGAAGTATTTTGATGCATAAAAAGGAAATATGCAAAACTCTCCCCCACTCTCCTCGTGACCTTCGTGACATACACTACCAGGCAGCTCCAACGACACCGACACCAACACCTACCACAATTGCGTTGGCCATTCAATAAAAATGTAAATTAACTTATCAATTACAATGCCAAACAACAATAAACTGCCCGGACAGAGGAGGGCGTTGGAGTACTTACATATCGTTCTAGCTGGGCGCGTGCCTCAAACAAATTTCATTTGTGGGCTGCTTACCCCCTGGGCATTCCGCTCGCTTCAATTTTGTGGGCACTTCGGCCTTCGCCTAACGGTTTTCTTATGCAAATTACCGCCAACGTTAAAATATTCCTGCTCATAATTTTTATTTCCGTTATTCAACTTTCAAGATTGTATTCCACTCTGGCCAAGAGAGCATCCGCATCCTCTGTCCAATATTTGTGTTACGTTTTGGCCTAGTGGGAAATTTGCTTTGCTAATATAAAATGTCTGCCAGGTTGTCTGGCGACAATCTACGGCCGGACAGGAGGCGTGGACATGGCGACTCCTTAAATGACATAAGTTACGACTGTCGTGGGTGCATTTCATTTCAATAGAAAACTGATAAGAACTGCGTCGCTGAGATCAAAAATTAGATAAGAGCACTATTAAAGCTGACCTGAGAGTGACAGGAATTTCCATTCAGGTTAAGTGAAAATGAGTGGTATTTTGTGAAGGATAACTGAGAATACGTAATGTTTTGGCTTAAAAAAAACTTTTCTCCAGGAGTAAGTGAAGTAATAAGAAGTAAAGCAAGCTCTCCTTTACAAATTATCTGACAAGACGCATTTGTTACAATGTTATGACATAATTAAACTGAGTACCACTTCTTCGTGACCTGTGAAGAGTGAAATCATTTCGGTTAAACCTTATTTTAAGGACCGCCGTTATATCGTTATGAGCAATACGGTGGTATCGCTAAAGCGGCTGAATGTTTTATTTAACTCTGATGCGAAAGCTATTAAAATATTTTTAGGTCCGTAAGACCGCGAAGTGAATTTTGTTTACACTTAAAAATTTGCTTAGAAATTAGCTGGTGATATTCGAAAACCCCCGACAATTTTCAAAATTTAATAAATAAGATTATTGTGAAGATTTCAGATGGTCGCTCAACCTAGGCTAGGGAATAATTTGGTTTTTTTGCTAAAAAAGTCATGCTTTTATATTGTCATGAGCACGGGTACATGGGAAAATAAACAGACGGGTAAATAGGAATTCTAATTCAAGCGAAATTCGAGTTGAGTGCAGATCATCGTGGATAGTAAATAGTGTGCAATTATAGACGGGTATTTAGGTTTGGGTTCGAGCAAACAAATTCCCGGATTCTCCGGCTCCGGAGCGGTTCAACTCAAATCCGGTTTGCTGCCCTGTTGCTAACCACATTTTGTTCTTAATTCGAAACATTTTTTGGGATCAATTTACAATATGTTGGCTCTTTTGTAGAATTATTTATGAATTCAGTTCACTTTTTCCAACAATTTTGATGCATTTTGGGAACATTGTGTAAAATATTCAGCTCTTAATCTTTCCTTTAACTTAACTTTTTAAGGATGTGATCGTTCTACAAATTTTTTTTGATTTGGATAATAATTTTTTCACAAACTAACGTTACTCAAACTCAAGAAAACTTGATTTAAAGAAGATAAATTATTGATTATTTTTTAAAGGCGAAATAGTGGTCAGTGTATTTCTGTCCATGTGATTTCTTAGAGGAAACATAACAAACTTCACACCTGAAAATAAACGTTCAGTACTAATTGCGTATTAATAAAATTTACAACCCAGTAGAATCTGGCGGAATCCGTGGTTGTTCATCATGGCAAACGGCCTTCCATCAAACGAACACAGACAATCACAAGCATATCAAATAGTGTGTTTGTTATTATCCACCTGAATCGTTGGCTTAAAGAATTCATCAATGCCCATTAACCAGCAGTTTTCATTTCCTCTGTTTGCTTCGTGTTTTGCTAATCTACTTGATTGTCAAGTAAGGCAGGCATTCAACCCGCTAAGCACTAAAGTAAATCTTCAAGAGCTATTTGGTAATCAAGATTATTTATCGATCCGCCAAAGAAATGAATCGGATGATCGTTAATTGAGTTATTGAATTGATCAAATAAATACAAATTTTCGGGGGGTTCAGAGAATGTACTGTTATTGTTACTTGTTGGTGTGAAGTGTGTTATGTTCCGACCTTCTTTCCCGGGTCCAAGTATCGGTCGCTAGCTTACGGCTGACTCAGGGATGAGTACGACCTCGATAGCAGGACTGGTCGGCTAACAACAAAAAATTTATATTTTTCAGATGCCTGTCACGGCTCACACACGAAACACAAAACACTTGGCAAAAATAGCTGGAATTATTTGCCAGAACACTTCCCGCCCTACCAAAGGTTGACTTTAAAAAAAACTCACACTGTTCTTCAGGCCGCCATCTCACCCCCTAAACAAATTTACACTAACATGTTGCCTTTACTTTTCACTTTTCAGCACATATATTTATAAACCATTCACTAACACCTAAAGACATATTAATTAATTTTCCTAACCAGGGTACCACTGGGACGAATACAAGAACAAATATATATATAGGGGAGAATGGGGGGTTCTGAGCCGCTGGGGGTTGTGAGCCACTCGAATATTGGCCACAAAAAAAAATAAATTTAAACTTTTTGTTTATGTCAAGTGTTTCCCTTCTTATTATCTAACTTTTGGCTAGCAACCGATCAGTCAACACGTTCTTTAAGTTTGAGAACCAGAACTCGACTTTTTTTTTTCAAAAAAAAAGTTTTATTTTTCATTTTTGACTTGTGAATATTATACAAAATTTCTTTCGTAATGCCAAAAGTAAGTATGAGGGAAATATCTTTGGTCATTTGCCTTTTTAATAGAATTATGTTTTTTTTTTTTTAAATAATTTTTTTTTTGTTATGTGACGTCACCAAAAAAAGTGAGAGTGGGGGGTTGTGAGCCACTTTGGAAAAATGTTGGTTTTGACTTCCAAAGAGGATATTGCAATGATACGCAATAAAACAGAGGAAAAACTCTCCAAAGAAGTTAAAAACCCATTAAAAAAGGCAAACAAAAGAACAGCCACCAGCAAAAAGTGCTCCTATATAAAAGAAAACAAGCCTGATGCCGTCAATCAATTTTCACTCTTCATTGATATTTCTTAATTCAGAATATGAGAAAAAATTTTATTTTTTTCATTTAATAAAGAATATTTGCTTAAAAACACGAATTTTGAACTTTTAGATGGGTGGCTCACAACCCCCCACAAATTTTTGAAATTTCAAAAAGTCACTTTTTTTTCAATATCAAATAAAAAAACCCCAAAAATTTATTTAAGTATTAAGTTTTGTGCATCTTTAACCTAAAATACAAAATTTACAGAATGAAAATATATTGATTTTTGGCTAAGTTATGTTCGAAAAACAAAACTATGATCACAACCCCCCACTCTCCCCTACATATAAATGGGATTAATAAAATAAATTAAGGGATTAAATTAAATAAATACTTATAAACTAAATTTCCCTACTGCCATGTCTTTGTTTGGCTTTATATGTGGTATAAAAACCTGGGGCCACCCAGAGGTGGGTGGCCAATTTCTCCTTTAAAATTGGATCCTCTGGGGCCGCTCTGTATGGTCAACTTTTTTTTGTGGTCGCAGTGCTCTCGATGCGAATTTTTACAAAATCTTCCCTCTGGAAATACTCAAATTACGAAACTACTACGCAATAATTAATATTAATTCCTACCGAGCTCAAGACTCCACACACTTTAATGCTCACGATCCGGCAAATATTATATATATCGACCCCTGTGCGCGAAAAAATCGTATGTGCCAAAAACCAAATTTTACAGGAGAGCGTTTTTTCTACTTTTCGATGCGGTGGCTGGCAACGTCGCTAAAATTCTTTATATGTGCAACATTTATCAATTTATTTAACTAAACTCGTAACTATTTTTATGAAAATTTTACAATTTAGCTATATTTCAACCAGACTGTTGAATATCAGTATTGTGGCCCACAATTTGTGGGGCACATACGATCATTTCGCCCACAAGAAATAAACTCATATTGTCACATACGATTAAATTTATTTTGTTGTATCTCCGTAACCGTTATGGTTATCGCTATATAATTTTACCAGATGATGAGTTAGTGGACTTAGAACTAATTTGCATCAAAATGTCAATTTCGCAAAAAATGGCACATACGATGTTTTCGCGCACAGGGGTCGATATATTGACCAATTAAAATTGTGCCCAGTCAGTGACGATGACTGTCGGGAAATTATAAGCCCTTCTTCTTACTCTGGGCCACTATTCACCCAGGACGGTCTCAATTTAAATTCTGGAGCCGCTCACTCCCTGAACCTTCGGAACTAGTGAACCAGCACGACTCAGCAAACCACTCGTGCGCACCCCTGGTTCTAATTTCGTTTATCGGCGGTCAAAACAAACAAATAAACATTTCGGCTGTCGGCTCAGTACCAGCACATAATAAGTGATGGGCCAATTTTTTGTCTAAGGTTAAGAATCCAAGGTCATACGCATTTAAAATATATCTAAACACACTATTAAACGAGAAGGCCAAGCTAACTTCGTCTTTGCCGAAGTTTTAATACCCTTGCAAATGTTTTAATACAACAGAGTTTACGAACGTCAGCATTAAAACAAACCATTTTTCTGATAAAAGCCACTTTTCGTCCGATAGTTCCTATGGCAGCTATAAGATATAGTCATCCGATCTTAACAAAAACTTCCAAATCTGTGTAAAAGCGTATAAAACTAATAATTGTCGAAGCGGAAGGCGTTTACATTGAAAACCAAAAAGTTTTCTCACAAAAAACCCACTTTTCGACTGATAGTTCCTATGGCAGCTATAAGATATAGTCATCCGACTTTGACAAAAACTTCCAAGTCAGTGTAAAATCGTATAAACCTAATAATTGTCGAAGCGGAAGGCGTTTACATTAAAAACAAAAAAGTTTTCTTACTAAACCACACTTTTCGACCTATAGTTCCTATGGAAGCTATAAGATATAGTCATCCGATCCGGTCGGTTCCGACATATTATCAGTGTGCAGTAAAAAGAAGACTCTGTGCAAAGTTTCAGCCCGATAGCTTTAAAACTGAGAGACTAGTTTGCGTAGAAACAGACAGACAGACAGACGGACGGACGGGCAAAGCCAATCGACTCGGCTCGTCGCCTGATCAGAAATATATAGTTTATAGGGTCGGAATTGAATATTTCTATGCGTTGCAAACATCGGGCAAACGGTATCTCTAAACGGTTCTTCAAGCAGTCAACCGACATCCAGTACCATAAATCATTTCTACAACTCATCCAATAAAGATTTTTGTGTATCAATTAATTAAAATTTAGGAAAACAGAAGAAGCTAACTTCGTCTTTCGAATTTTTTTGCAAATGTTTTAATACATCAGAGTTTACGAAAGTCAGCATTAAAACAAACAATTTGCAAATAAAACCCACTTTTCGACCGATAGTTCCTATGGCAGCTATAGATATACCATCCGATCGGTGTTAGGACAAAGTTCAGCTGATAGCTTCAAACTGAGAGACTAGTTTGCGAGACAACACGACAGACAACAACGACAACAACAACAACGACAACAACGGACACAAACCAATGACTCAGCTCGTCGCCCTGATCAAGAAATAATTGTTTATGGGGTCGGAAATGAATATTTCTATGCGTTGCAAACTTCTGGGCAAAATTATAATACCCTTTGCAAGGGTATAATGAATTAATACTAATTTTAACTTAAAGCTTTGAAGGTCAGGGCAATACTCTAAGCCGTCTCCGAAATATTACACCAGAATAGTTTCGTATCCTTTTATTGGAATTGGATCCGAATGGAATATTCCTTGGATGCATACTTTTCATCAGGGTCCCCCGAGAAGAGAGTGTTAAAATGTGACTGTGTCTCTCTATAACAGGGTTTCCCAAGAAGAATGAGATAAATCGTGAATGTGTCTCTCTCTAACACACAATGAAGTATGACTTCGGCAAATAAGTTCGTGCCGCCGGGGCTATCGCTGGGAAACTCTGCTCTATAACATCACTTCGGAAAGCATGTTCGGTCCCCAGGGGTAAAAGTATATTTTGAAGATGAGAAGCAGTCGATTGATTGATCGATTGACTATTGAATACCTTTCTGAAATGAAAAACCGAATGGTAAAAGGGGATAAACCTGCGACTGAACCCGATCCAGACCTTCAATAAGGGCATATTCCTGTTAATTTTTGGCGTCTTCTTTGCAATTACATCTGCGTTAAGCTAATTTTACTGTCGTTTACAAAACACTTCAATTCCTTTTTAACAAGAGACTCTCAACGAGATGACAGCAATTAACATATTTTACAACAATTTGCATGCGGTTTATGTAGCGCTTCGGATGAGTTTTGCCTTAGTCCAACATCTTTCCAGTACCCTTAACAAGTGGTGCTTACATGGGGTTTTGGCAGTTTGGCACATTTTGGTTAAATTCGCATTTCATTAGCTCTCGTTATGGGGACCACCTACTATACTCATGTATGTACTCAGGCCCCAGGTAAAGACCAGAGACCCACAACGAAGCAATTAAGCTGGCAATCGGTTGCTAACAATCCCAAAATCAAGACCCCATGACATTCAATGGGGCAATTTTACAGCGTAAAAAAGGTAAAGAAAACAAGTTCAAGTCCAAGTCCGAGGTCCGAAGCTGCTGCGGGGCAGAAACACAAAAGCAAAACACTTGAAAGCCATCAAAAGATGTCAATTCCCTGGCTGAAATTTTATTTGCGTTGTTTTACATCTTTACGTCGAAGGCATCTCCATCATCGTCATCATCCTGACTCTGGATCTTGAAGTAGCGCATCGTGAAGGTGTCCTTGCTAGTGGATACCACACGCACCCAGTCGCGCAGGCTGTGCTTCTTGAGGTAGCGTTTGGCCAGGTACTTGAAATAGCGCTTGGCGAAGTGCACGCTGCTGTTCACAACCAAAGTGAATTGCTTGGAACGCTCAACGATGACATGCTCACCCAAATTGTTGATCCTCTGGTTGACTTTGATGTGGGACTTCATATACTTCTCCAAATCCGCAACATCGAGAATAAGATCTTCGGCCACGCTGGCGCAATCGATGACAAAGCGTTGCCGTATCTTTTTCTTGGCGGCTCCCGATTTGCCACGCAACGGACGCTTGACATGCTTGCGTTTGGGCTTGGCGGAAGAAGCAGTGGGAGCAGCGGTGACAGCTGCTCCAGCGGAAGTTGACGAAGCCAAGGGGGCAGCAGCGGGCTTATCCTTTTTAGTGATGGTTAGCGCCGGTTTTTTGGCAACGGGACCTTCAGGCTTGGTGGGTGCTTCACGCTTGGCAGGTAATAGCTTCTTCTTGGCAGACTCGGCCACGTTTTTAGTCGACACGTTGGATTTCGGAGCAGAAGTGACAGCTTTGCCAGATGTTTTTGTAGAAGTAGCTACCGCGTCTTTTCCTGCTGCAGCTTGTTTGCCGGCCCTAGTCTTAAGTGTGGGATCCTCCTTAGGAGCTATTGGTTTCCCTTCGACCTTGCCTTTGGCTTTTGGCGGATTCTTTGGATTCTTTTTGGTAACTGGTTTCATCTTGGAACTGGAATTAAAACAATGATTTTATTCAAGTATATTTATATGAAAATTAAATAGTTTTACTTGACTCAAATCTATTTTAAAACCTCTATACAAACACGTGACTTTTCACGACAAAACTTTGAAAGAAAAGGAATAAGTGTGACCAAGTTAGGCTTAACTTCAACCAGAGTTGTCATTCTATATTCTCGTGACACGACATTACGCGGGGAGAAACTTAACTATGTCAGAGACTGCCAAGAAGAGAGGACACAAAATAAGGTTTTAACTACTTCACAATGCGACATGTAGGTTTGAACAACTTTTAAGCCAATACTTATCAAATATACATATTGAAAGGTCATACTCGTGGTATTAAGATAGGCAAATGGTAAAGCGGCCCATACATCTCACAAATTTTTGCGCCAAATTCACCCGCGCTTAGCCCACTCACCACACTAGTATTTGCGCAATTTTCATTTTAAAGCAAGCGTTCGACGAGTAAAGTTGATGGCATCTGGGTAGCGCTCTTCGTATTTTTTTTTATCAAAATTGCATATTGGGAGTTCTTTACCTCTCTATGATCCACAGAGCAGTTCAGGAACGACAAACTTCTATGAATTAAAAAAAAAGCCTCATTTGCTTCTGTTTTTGCACAATGTGCCTACTAACAACACAAATTTTGCGCAAATAACACAAAAAATCAAAGCCATTTTGATTTTTGTCTCGATTTGCACAAATGCGTGCGTGAGACGCATACACCTTTAATTCACTAACACACATAGGCGATTTGCGCAAAAATTTGTGAGATGTATGGGGCGCTTAAGGAAAGAAAATCGAATGCGATGGGCTGTCGATATAGTATCGATTAATCGATGTTTTTGTTGGGCGACTTGCAATATTCCGATATGTCATTTCTTAAAGCGATATAGTCCATAACCGCTTCTTATTTTAAAGATATGTCGGAACAAAAATTTCAAACTTCTCACATCTGTTTCGTGGTTAGTAACACTTCTTACAAATGCTAGATGTGGACAGCAGAGATCTACGCAAGAGTAATGCAACTAGAAGTGTACTGCATTCGTATTTGATATTTGATGATACAAGCAAAAGACGGGTGCTGACTGTATCACACCAAAAATTTTAGCAACGCTCTTTTTTGTATAAGACTCTCTCTCTCTCTCTTTCTCTTGAGTTAACATCAACAGCTTAAGAGCGTTTATTGTTGGTTTTTGAGAAGAAGAGACCGAGTGCAATATAAGCTATGCATATTCATGATTTTCTAGTGTGTATGCTGTTCGTGTGAAAAAGACACTCGAAGACGAACTCAACACGCAGTGCCGCCACCATTTTGACAGACGTTTACACAAGACACTCAGTCTGTATTTGTCAGGACTTCAAAATTCAGAGTGTCAGTCACACCGAATACGCTTCAATAGCGAGTGTTCTCGCAGTCAAGAAAACTGGAACTTCTGCAAAACTCTAATGGACACTATCAATGGTTCTTTCAAATGAAACTGTTTAAATGTTATTCATAATCTATTCAGGGACTTTAAAATGCTTTAAAAAATATTTATTAAGCTATATTTTTATAAAAAATATCGATTAACTTATTTTGATCTTAAGCAGGCCCTGAGTCAATTAGGTATGATTTTGTCCATAACTTTTCTAAAACAAGACTCGCACAACACCACAAAAGAGTCTGGTTGACTGTATAGCGATTTCATGAATACCAATTCAATCATTAGCAGTCTTGGCCTGTCTTTAATGAGCTATTTTGGAAAATTTTTACAACCCGAAGCCAGGGTCTATTGCTGGGAAACTCAGGTCTTTGCACAATGAAACATACACAAGAACATTTAAGTAAGGTATTTCAATCGATTTTTTACATATTCAATTTATATTTATTATTATATTTTTTATTTTGGCGCTAGAAATAGAAAGGAATATATCTCCAGTTCGACAGGCTTAAAGAAAACAAAGCAGTCCGGTATAAAAACAACCGATAAATCTTTATTTAGATTAGTTAATATGCTCTTCATGATTATGATTATTCCTCATAAAAAATAGGAGACCTACTATCAATAGGAGGCAAAAAATACTATGTGATGTCAATATTTTTGTTTTATCAAAGGGACACTATATTCTCCTTAATAAATAGATCCAAACTTAATATGCAGGTATTCTTAAGGATAAAGTACATTTTGACTACATTTTGTAAGCAAAGTTTAGACATCCATTTGAGCACAGTTTGGTTCTGTCTGATCTCAAACCTTTTTTTGAACGTGAAGTGATTTTACCTCTGTAAAAATGTTTACTCTTAACTATGGTAAACTAAATAAACTAAAAAACTAAATAAAAATATGCTTGCCGTTCATCATTTCATAATCTGATACAAAGAGGCATACCCCGCTCAATCACAAATTACACAATCCGAATAAATCTCGTGCCGATGTCTCTTTCAAGAGGCACTGTTATTCCTTCTCTTGTGCTCTGAAAATTATTATATCCCACCCCACCATCTGCAAAAGCTCCATTCCAGACATTGATCCGCTATAACAAAAGGCCGTCAAAACAAAAGACGGCAATTGGTTTGGTATCGAATGACGGCGAGTGTCCAGTGGCAGGAAGAGAAGAAGGAGGTAGGTAGTCGGGCTGATTTAACGCTGATTAATTGGAGCAAAACTGATTATTACAGCTTGTTGTTGAGGCTTGTTGTTTTTGTTTTTTTCCAGTAGGTCCGTAATTTGTGCTTTTCCTTTGGCCTTTATAATCAGGGTTTCCTTGTGTATTTATAAAAAAAAATTAAATGTATTTTGTTTTGGTAAGAGATTCAAGTTTTGTCTTGAAGTGGAAGGCGATTAAAGAAAATTAAAGGAGTGTAGGAAATAACAGCATGTATTTTTGGTTATTTTATGAGTATTTTTAAATGAAACGAATTTATGTGACCAACTTATAAGTTCTAAGGGACACCAGAAATAAAGTGCAAATTAGAACTAGCCATAAATTAGTGAACTAGTTCTTAAGCTCCATTGGCATTTCGCAACACTAAACAGCTTAACTAATAGTTGGCAACCCTGTCGTGTGATGACTTTGCATTCAATTCCAGATCATTAATAAAATCAGTTCCTTCTTATACGCTCATTAGCAGATAATATCAAGATTTGGTAGCAGGTAAGCTGATCCTCATTCTCCCTTGGGAATATGTTAATTAACGTTCCGTTTACAACATGCTCAGTGTGGCCATCAATTAAATAATGCACAGAACTTCTGGTCTTGGTCTTGGCATGCGAATCCTAACCTGTTTTATGTGGCGTCTATTTTTAGTACCAACTCCTGGGCAGGTGCAAGTTTAATTTGTAAATGCGAGTTTATTTAAGTTTAGATGTCACCCTTGGACTGCCAATATCGCTTGCGCCTAGCATAAGCCGTCTTCAGGCAAAGTTGTTTTAGCTTTTGGCCACACACATCCAAAAAATCTTGCCCCATGTCACACTTGGCTGTCAGACCAGGTTGACACTTTTTCGCGTCCACACGCCCGTTAATCTGCTCAGGCATATCATCATCATTATCTTCACCATCATGCTCAGCTCTCGGCTTCCTCGAGGTCGTCGCGATGACTTGACACTTTGCAAACAGACAATGAGTTGCGGGCTAGAAGACCCTTGGCCAACTTGCCGCTGTCTGACATAACATTAGCCTCGGCATATCGTTTACAAATTTTTTCAAGTGTTTAACTGGATTATGTTTTCATATTTTTTTCACAGATCATTTGCTTGGGAACTTTGTTTTTTTTGAGTTGAAAATAATTTTGCAGCTTCAGCACCTCCTTCAACATGTTCTGTCCCTTTAAGAAGCCTGAGAATAGGTAAGTAATGTGATATTAAATAATTTTTGAAAAGTCTATGGGAAAAATATTGTTTTTTGTTAACCTCTGCTGTAGGACAAAAGGGTTGAATCCATATTAGTACTAAGGCTCTCCTTACTTAGTCCTAAGTATTGTATAGAGTGTAGGGATCTATGATTGCTTGAATCTATCTTAGTCCCGACCGGAATCTGAAAATTTAGCTATTTTGAGTTGGGAGGAAATCTCTCGCACTAACATAGCAAAGCCAAGTTGGTACTGAAAGCCAGCGCTGTTCTCATGAGTCCCGGTGTTTGCTGTCAAGTCGTTTAGGAATTCCCAAAACCATTACGGTAGCTGTGCAAGCATAACGAGATCTCAAGCCAGCTTAACATTGATGGTTTGATTTAATTTATTCGGGCTTGACTGGGAGTTGCACCTAACATATGGGTTGACGCGCTAGACAATTCAGCCGTTTAACAGTTTTGCAGATGCACCTCTAGAGGGCTACTTATGCTTTGTAGAGCTGACAAGACAGGGCGATCAAAAAGAGAGCCAACTCGCTCTCTGTCTTGTATATCTCTCTGTTAAAAACCGGTTTTGTTGTTGTTTATAGCAAATATTATCCGGCTGAGAACAACTTTACTCATTCAGACATTCGGAACATTTGTTCTCAATAATTTTGAGAACATCTTGTTCTTATTTTGAGTTGAAGGCTACTTATTTTTTGAACAGGATTTTCCCTCTGTGCACACACATGTATTTTGAGTCGGTTTGAAATCGCAGGTTTTTTGCGAAAGTACAAATGGAATCATGAGTGTTATAGCCTATTTCCACTGAACAAATAAAACTTCATTTCATGAAATGACAAGAAATGAAGAAAATGATATCATTTCTTTAATACGAATTGTCACTTCATTATGCCTTTCATTTCTGAAAAATGATGAGAAATGACGACATTCCCCACGAAGGAATCTGGTATTTTTTTAAAAAATACTAGCTTCTCTCTGGCATTACTCGGAAACGGAAAGTGTCATCACCAATAATTTGTTAATTTGAACTTAAATAGTAGGCGCAATTTTGTTTAAAATGTCATGACGGGTATGTTATTTTTTGCTAAATCCCAGCGGCGCAAATGCCCATTACAAGTTCGATGTTCTCTTAAACACTTTGAAGGCTGGCAGCCTTCAAGTATCGGTTACTACTCTGTATACATTTACATAAGCTTGGCCGTTTTCGTTGGCATACTGTATTCAAAGCAGAATACTATGTAATCGGAAAAGTGGGCGTATAACAGAAAACACTTCGGCTTTAGATTACAACTCAATATACCATTTGAGAAAATGTTGGCGACGAAGTATGCGTTCAGTTCACAAAACGATACACCATTTTGAAACTTGTGTGTGGACTTGTGGACTAGCTGTGCGCGCGTCCACACACTAGGTGTATCGGATTGTAATGGGGATCAAAATTAAAAAAAACTTAAAAAAAAAATGTATGAGAATAGGAAGGAATTGAACTCTGGACCCATAACACAGAAACACATGGACGACGGTACGTTAGCTCACTTGACTATTAAGCATATGGGAAAACTGGCGACAAAATCATAATTAAGAATGTAAGCAGTTGGCCCTTTGGCGACCGAGGTGCCACTTTTCAAAAGTCGATTGACACAAACATAACACAACTGTTATATATACACGAGCAACAACTCGACCCGAAGTTAAACTTCTCTACACACAACTGTGTATTCGAAACGTAGCGAGAAATTCCCATTACGTGGGCACCTACTACGATGCATATTGTGGAGCAGCCTCATTCACCTCTGCGCCGCTGGGATATTCCACGTGAGTTTGAAAGTGGCGCCTGTTATTTAAATCCAACTTTTCAGCTGTTTTTTCACAACGTATCGTTGTGAATGTTAAACAAATGACAATTTCTCAATGGAAACGGCAAAATTTTTAGAAATGAAAATGACAAGAAATGAAGCCAGTGGAAATAGGCTATTAGTATAGTTATGGTCCCATATCAAAATTGTAAGAAATAAATCGTACTACTTATCTACAAAATTTTGCCAATAGAAGGCATTGTTAGTAGTTCTTAATAAATCTGTAAATTTTTCAAAACAATTTAAATAAAAAACAAATACATACAATCTTAGTTATGGTCCAGGTTGTAAAACGGTCGAGAAACAATTTTTTTTAAAACCTTGAAACTTATTGTGTATTTTCAACCGGACCAGAAACCAAACCTTATAAATGAATGACCTCCTGAACTCCAACCGCAACTCTTCTTTAAAAAAAAACGGTCGATTCAAATGGTGACCTTTTCCTATATCTGTTGAGCACATAAGCCTACTGATAATAGGACCGTGAGATACTTGAAACAGTACTGCAAAGGCAATCACACCAGAAGCAAAAGCTTCTCATACAGGTCGTTTCCCGTTTTTGATTTCTTTTCGATTTCAATTATTTTGGCTGACTCTAATGATGTTTGAGGCTTACTCGACAATCATTTCTCGAAAACCCAGAATGAGCTTATGCACAAAATATATTTTCAGTTTGCAAGGGCCATAGAAGAGAGAGACCAGAGACGTATATGATGTTGTTGTTGCAGTTCTGAACTCGCCGCATATGAGTTTTTTGTTGCTTTATTGACTGTGCCACCAATTTGAAATAAAGTTGGTGTTTCTCTTCTGCATATTTTTATACCCTTGAAGAGGGTATATTAAAATTGTCCGGATGTTTGTAACGCAATAAGGAAGCATCTCCGACCACATAAAGTATATATATTCTTGATCAGCATGACGAGCTGTGTTAATATAGCCATGCCCGTCTATTCCGACAGTTTTAAAGCTATCTTAAACAAACTTTGCACGAAGTCTTTTGGTACAAATACGCTGCACATTTGTCGGAACCGGCCGGATCGATTGACTATAGTATATAGCTGCCATAGGAACGATCGGATCGATTTTTGTTTTCAAGTCTACCTCTTCCAACCCTCGTAGTTATAAGTTTTCTATGATTTGACATAATTTCACCAAGATTTATCAAAATCGGATAACTATATCGTATTGCCCCCATACAAAAGATAGGTCTGAAAAATTTCCTTGTGGTTTTCAGTGCTATCGCATTACTGATCAATGTTACATGCTACCACCCAATTCTGCCAAGATTGATTCGAATCGGATAGAAACGAAAGTCCGAAAGAGTAGTACTTGTGAGAAAAACTTTTTTGGTTTTAATGGTAGCGTCTTAATACTTTCCAGCTATGAATATTATCTGATTCAGCACAATTTTTGGAAATTTGTTAATAAACATGTATAAACACGTATATCATGTTCCAAGGGTATTTTAACTCCGGTCGAGCCGAAACTAGCTTTCCTCTATTTTGCATTGCAATGCATTAACAATGTTACATTTAGTAAGCACATCTTTTTTACAATTTTCACCTATTTATGATTATTTCTCAATTTCAGCCTCACCACAACGACAACTTCGAGTACTGCAAATTCAAAAATAATGGTGTCTTTTACATTCGATGAGGGCATTATTTTAGCCGTCAATTCCACAGCTCATCTTATTTACTCCATGGATGAGAGCATTTAGTAAGTTTACCGAATAAATAACAAGATCCTTCAAAAACAACTTCTCCCGATCTCTAGTTGCTGTGCATCCATCTCTGGATACGATCGGGAAGTCCTACGCGAAGTGGCCACCAAATTGGAAGACTATTCTCGTGACAGAGGCAACAAGGTCACAGTGGCTCAAACTCGTGATATGCTTTGCAAGAAATACGAGCATGCCGAATCTGTGGAAGTACTATTGGCTGGACAGGATGCGGAGGGATTGCATATCTATAGATTGCAATCGCATGGCAATTATTTGAAAGGACAGTATGTGGCCATAGGTGCAGGTGCGGAAAAGGTATTGGAGTACTTGGAAAAATCTTGGAAGAATGATCTGAGCTTGGGAACAGCCAAGAAGATGGTAGACGAAATTGTAGAAATAACAGATAAGGAAATGTCTGGAAAGAGTGAAGGTAAACGTCGCACGGAGGTGGTCGTAATATTTAAGAGAGCCGAGGAAGAAGAGGCAATGGCGGCGGAAAGTCAGATCCCAGACTAACTGCAGGTAGACTTAAAACCAATATAAAATTAAATGATTTAATTGAAAATAAAAGAGTCCAGCAAAAGTGAAGTGGAAATTGCTTTTAGATAAGAGTCCGGCTCTTTCCTATTTACTGTGTATACTCTCTCTGCGGCAGCGACGCGTCGCGACGTCGGCACACTGAACGTATGCGAGCTTACATTGATCTTTTATTACAAAGGGTAAAAAAAGGAGCTCTCGCATGGCTAATCCCACACATGCAATGCCCAATTGAGTATGTTTATTTTACGGGACCCTGTTTTAGATAAACAGAACCATCATTTTTATTTTGGACATGGAATTTGTCTTATATCTTTACCTGAACCAACACATTAAGTTGCGATTTTGCTAAATCCGCCTATTTAATTTATATTCTGTAACTGAGCAATTGGGCTATATCGTAACCTTTATTTGCGATTTTGTTTCTAGGAATAGTTTTCAAATACTTTTTGAAAAATCAGTTTAAAATTTCCCTGAGTATTTCCTACGAAATATTGTTAATTCTCTACATTTTCAAATTTTATTAATTCCTTTTCCCTTGCATGCCTCAACTATGCCCGAATCACATTAATTGTTGATGCTCCCCAACTGCCTTCCAAATAATTAGCCACATTTCTCAACATTTTATGCTGAGCTGGTAGCAGGAACAGCAGTAGCTGGAGCAGCCTTTTCGTCTTTGGTCATGGTCCTAGACTGAGGTAAATGCCAATGTAAGCACAAATGATTTATACACCAAGGCAAGCGTATAATTAATAATGATTAAAAGCTGGCGCCCATCAACAGCCTCATAAGCAACTTTCCAGCGAAACGAAAACGAAAATGAAAAGTACAATATAAAAGTGTATCCCAGAGAGATCCAGATCAGAAATCCACTGGCGCCCCTAAGGCATATCCAGCTGTGCGGATTAACGTGAATTTATATGTGGCATTTGAATAATTTCATAGTGGAGCTCATTTTGGGTCCTTCGCTCCGTGTGCGTGACCAGGTTTCATTTTCATTAGCCTGGTTGCTGTGTGTGTGTGTGGTCCCAGCATTGACAGCTCCTTCTGGGTGGCATTTAGGCTGTCTACTCTTCAGATTCACTTTTGTTCAGGAAAGATGAATTTATATCTGTGAGTTGCTAATTGATTTCTGCTAAGCAAATTGGCCTGGGATGTTCTTAGTTTTTGCGCATTTTTTTTGCGGCGTCATAAGAGCTATTAGGGGTTTATTTCCTGTAATCATTAAGATCCCTAGATGAGGTGGGATTGGTTGTTTACTTTACTGCTCAATATATCATTTCAATATTGGAGTGAAATAATGTCAATGCCTTGGCGTTAACAGCACGAGACACGAAAATCGAAAATCAAATATACGCCATAAATAAAATGTGGCAAGTTCCACGAAGACGGGCGTCTTTCAATAACATTTCGCTTTCAATTCCTTTTTTACACCTTTCTGGCAACTGAATGCGAAATCGAGTTGCCTGTTGGCTTGACATCTTATTCCCAAAAAAAAGGCACCTACCTTTGGCGGCTCTGGACGAGAAAACATATTTATGTGCATGCAACTTGCAGGTGTGACAACATGAAAATTTATCTGTGGCATCGCTGCAGCTTCATCTTCTTGCGGACGTCACTGAACACATATATATGTATGAATGTGGTTACCAGTATGAGAGTGGCAAATACTATGGCGAAGGTCTTCTGTACACCAAGTGGATTTATATGCGAACCGGAGCAGAGATTGTAGTCTTAATGCGACGTTAACTTTTGCAAATCTGTTTGCTGAAAGCAAATATAATGGATGACTATGATATAGGAGTCAACTGTTGCACCTCGTCTATATTTTAGTTTCTGGTACATATTTGTTTAAATGTTCTTTCTAAACAATCTTCGGCGGAATATAGACGGTATGAGTTTAATGGTGAAATTTAGTGTGCCGCTTTAAAACGACATAAAATCGGCACAAACCAACAGCGTTGGTTTCTCAGAAGCTAATTAAAGGTATGGAAAACCCCAAGAAAAGTATCTTCATCTGGATTTCGTGCAACCGTTGTCGCGAGACAGTTTGATTAGAGGCAGATGGACCGGGAGCGTCCAGGCCTCGTTACAGTTGCGAAATCCACAGCAGTGCGCAAAACCCCAGCACGGTGTCCTTACCGAGCTTCTGCGGTAAGGAAGAATTTGGAAACGAAGAGGGACCATCCCCTTCCCCCAACGGGAACACGTTCGAAGGGGGACTCTTGGCCTCCAAGACACCACCCAAACAATATCAGTAACCTAAGAACCACGAAAATCCTGAACTTTGTACAATAAATATGGCTGCTGTGGGAGTTGTATACTCCACAAGAGGCTCCCTGCTTGTCCCACACTTATTTTCAAAATAGCCCTTATTCCCGTGAAGCCGTACTCAGATCAGAGAGTTTTTAGTGTCTGCTTTGGGAACTATTCTAAGGTGGGTGCTACCTCAGAAGAGCCAACTAGTTCTGTTAGCAATGAACTAAAAATAGCCTAAGTTCACAAGAACACACATTCGTCTCTCAGAGGTCCCCCACTTTCGAGTTCAAATGAAATTTAATTTCCAGCTCCAATATCTTTCGGAAGAAAATCTCTTAAGCTGCCTTTTAAATAGTCGGCTCACAAAATTCTCTAAAGAGAAACTCCTATCACATTGAACCTTTCATTAAACCTTTCAATCAATTTGAAAGAAAATTAAGAAAGAAGATGGCGATTGCCTCGCCCTTTCTGTCTAGGGATAACCGTATCCCTGCATTCCACTGCTCAAACGGACTTGGCGAACTGGAATTTAGAAATTCCAATTAAATAGAACGGGATTATAATTCAATTTATTGGGAATAGCTTAGGCGAGCTTATTGTCCGAAGCACAAGCGAAACGAACATCCCAATTTCTATACCTTAACATGGTTTGCATTTTGATTTGGCTAACAGCAAAATGCGGGAAAGGTAAAAAGATTCTGAAATCCCTTTCGGGACTGCCCTTTAGTTCATCTAAGGGTCGAGTAGTAGTAAGAGCTTTAGTATTTCAATGGAAACATCTTAGTCTGCGGATCAACTGGGTACGCACGGTAGCGCTCTCCATTCACAGTAACGTTCCTGCCTTCGTCATCTTTAAAAAAGTGCGGTCCAACGATAGCATCTGCCCATAATCCATACCAAACAGTGCATTTTGCTGAATCCATTTGCAATACTTCTGGCTGCTCTTGACACCAAATTCGGCAACATTCAACCAGAAATAAGCTAAACCCAATCTTCAGATACAAAGTGGATCTTCGTCCATCTTTGCCAGCGTCCATTTTCTAAAAGAAGGCCGTTGTGGTAGGTCGTGTGGACTCAATTCGTGCACCAGCTGTATTTGAAAAGGTTTTATACACAAAACCTTCCGCAAAGTTTTCCACGTATGTAGTTGAGTAACGGAGGCCCAATTGCTGGGAACGGCGCCGAATCGATACTTCACGGTCATTAACAACTCTGGCGAATACAGCTGCGATATTTTTCCCTGTCCGCACTCTACGTCTCATGTTAGTGGCTTAACGTTCAATAATGTAAATTTGATGCGATTCACAAGATTCCGAATAGCCTCCTCAGAAGGCCACCCAAACAGACTATAAAATGGAAGAGGTGCACAATGCAATTGCTTAACCAAGCATGAATTTTGATAATGAAATTCAATAATCTGCTCTTCGTTTGTAAGTCGATTCATGGTTAAAATTTGGACCAAACTGAACATGTTTGACTGTAACAAGTGACACGAAAAAAGCTGAGCTGTCAAAAACTGTGTTGTCAAAAAGAAATTTGCTGAAAAATCACCCTTTACTATTTCCCTGATGTTCTCTTAATTTATAAAAATTGAGGTTTTAAAAATTAAAAAAAAAATGAAAGACTGATGCAGTCGAGTGCCAAGACTGCAAATACCACGGCTTTGATTTCCACTGAAGTTTTAATTATTTAATAATTTTAGATGTTAAAAGATAATTCAAGTAAAAGAAACTTTTACTACGATTATATTCGATTAATTGCTGTTCCATCAACACCCTGTTTCTACCCTAAATAAATTGTATGATAAATGCCCTTCAAAGTATGCTATGTTTAGGAAGATTTTAAATTCAGAAATATATTCATTTATAGTTGTTGGGTTTTAACGACCTTGAGCCGGCCATCAACTATTTCTTATATTTATTAATATTATTTGTCTCTGACAAAATTGGATTATGTAAGACGATGCGATAACTGACTCACAATTAACTCGTTTAAATTGATAATTATTTAAGGAACAAATTCAAAGTATGCTTGAAGGGTATTTATCATGAAATTTGTGTGCTTATAAACGGACAAGTAGAGATAGGGCTTTCATGGTAATTGTAATTATGCTGAAACACAAACATAAATTTGCCTTTATTTTTTAAGGACTTTGAAGAGTTTCCCGTTACTTTTCGATATACTAGACCAAAAGCTTAACACGACCCTTTACCGACTCATAAAACGAGCATTCCAAAGTAAAAAGAAGTTTGCACAGAAAGAAGCTCCACACGAATAAATAAAACTTTGTCAAAATATAAATTCATGGTAAAACTAATCCTATTTACTTTGAAACGCTCATTATAAGTTTCGGTACATGGCGAAATTTAAATGTTGTGTTTATTAATTTTCCCAAAGCAAAGAAAATGTTGAATTTTAATTCCAGTCTTAAACAAAATTATTATAGACTTTAATCTACGTTTTAATATTTAAATTGTAAATTTTTTTTATCACGCCTCGACGAAACATAGTGAAAAGTGTGAAATGCCTTAAATTCTTTGGCCCATAACTCAAACACTTCTCCCGCTCATATGCATACAGATATATGTATACGCATAAAAATGTTTCCTCTCTGCATAATTATTTATTGTTGTGGGGCTGCCCGGCTAACTTTAATGGAATTGGACATGCAACATAAAGTAATTTATTTTTAATTAATTTATAAATGCAGCCACATCAAAAATGAAGGAGGACGAACGGAACGCTTATCCCTGATACCAACGCATTGTGAATTAAGCCTCAATCATTTGCATTTTCGTTATTTTTTATAGATTTAACATTTTTGCATTTTGTTTTTTGTTGTGCAACAAGCGGCACGAAGTGTCGCTGACAGCCATGTCATCAGCACTTCGAGCCAGAGATGTACTGGCTGCTGCCACGCCCCGCCCCCCTACTATAAAGAGGCGGCTGCAATTTCATTAAAATTTACTGCACGTTGCAAAAAAAAAATCGAAATAAAAATTGTTGCGGTCAATTAACGTCAACAACGCAAAGCTGGGTCCTGCGGCAGTACATGTAGCCGGCTCCTCCCCACTTACCCTCCCTTGCTCATTAACAGGCGCTCGAGCCGAGTTCCTGGTTTTGTTTATTGTTGCGCTGCTGTGAATAAATAAATAAATTTCATTGACATATGCTTAAATAAATAATAGAGCATATTTTAAGTTATGGCTGGGATGGGGGATACTCTTTTGCCTCGCTGTGGTGTGAATTATGATCCAGACGTGGACCACAAAGACCACAGCGGAGTCGTTTCAATAATAAACTGCCCTCAGGCAATGCGGATAATTTTTAATTTTGCTTAACAATGGAATAAAAATGGGAAAAACTGTAAGATGAAGAAGCCGACTACGGAAGGTGCAGTTGGACAGGAATCAATTATGGGACAAAATGTGACCCTGTATTCTCGAACCAATTTGCATTTTCGCACACGAAACAAATTTCGCTAAGTCCTACGAAATCTCATTGTAAGAATGAAAGGAATTTAATTAAACACGCAGAGCTGAGCAGAGATTTGCCTTAAACTAACAACGCAAACAAAGTTGGCCCATTTGGGTAGCTGCTGGCCACAACAAACACAACTTATTAAGCCAAAAGTACCAAAAATGGGGGCGTGGCAGCAGCAGAATAACAGAAAGAAAAGGAAATTGCAAAGCCCAGCCACGCAACAAAAACCGCAAATTAGTTTGGCCACAGATGCCCCCAATGTCAAGCGCATCCTCGGCAGCGGCCCGGCCCCATTCGGCGAGGCTGAATAAATATGAGAAATATTGCTGAAGAAGCCGAAGGCGTCTTTCCTGGAAGCGCAACAACAATAACAAGCACAGCAACAATCACCCTCATGGAGTGACTGGCTGCCCTTCCCTTTGGGTAGCCAGTTTTATCAGTGGTTGCCTTTTCCACTTCAGAAATTGACGTGCGCCGCGTTGTCATCGTTGTCGTTGGCCTGCATCTCGGCTGCATCTGCATCTTGTTCTCCATATGTGCACACTTAGATGCCCCAGACCAGATAAGCTCGCTGGCGTGCCTGCCCCCCACCCGTTCCATAAATTATAATTTTATGATCACGAACATATTCGTGGAATATGTTGGCGTTTCCATTGTCGCCATCATTGTCTGCTCCCAGGGGCGTTAAATATTAAAGTGTCAGCGTGCAGAGCAGGAGAGGCCCTGGAATTGGCTACTCCGTTGCCATTTGGCCGTTTGGGTGTCATCGTTTGTGTTTACACTAATTGAAGAACTCGTCTCCGCTTCGTCACAGTCATGGTCAGGGTGGAGTGCACAGTGGATGCTTCTGTGGTCAGTTAATCGTAAAATTCTTTATGGCCTCGGGCTCCTCTAGCCTAGGCTGAAATTAGTTTGTTTTAGTTTTCGCCGACAGTGGGTTGTGGCGCAAGGGTGGAGACTCTTCGCATCTGCGCCTTTATTGAAACTCGTAAATCAATTAAGTTCGCGGACAGTTGAAGCACAGATATTGCTTTATTTATGCCTTTTAATTACCATAGATATTAACATTTCTAGGGTTACTCCTTAACAATTTTACCACTTTCAATTCAAATTCAAAGTGAGCCGAAATGGGGCGTTAAAGTGGAACATCGTAGCATTTAACTTTATTATTCTACAAAATGGGTTCTTAAAAGAAATGAAATACAACGTATATAACGAATCCAGTCTATAGACTCTTTTTATTATAAGTTCTTAATCATTGGTAAAAATTTTGCGATTTGAAATCGCAAAAGTTTTGCGAAAGTGAATATGGGAGCAGTATTCTTCCACTTTATAGAGAACGACGAGAGCTGAAGAAGGCACAAGAAAAAATGGATCAATGTAAATGATTAAACTAAACCAGTGGTGTCCAAACTCACACAATCAAGCATTGAGCTCGTGTGCACAGCGGCGAAACACGAAGTAAACGACACGCCGCTTGTTTGACCTTTCAAAATGAGCAACAAGTAAACGAACAAATGGTTCTTGAGCAGAGCCTTATGGTTGTTGTTGTTGTAACGCCTGGGTTTTACAAGTATGTACGTAGTATGAAAAGAAAGAGAAAGGGAGTGAAAATTAGTAGATGTTGAAAGTTTGTTTGTTTAGGGCCCAAGTCCAAATCGAGGGGTGGCTGCCTAGGGATTGGCCAGAGTATTGGCTAGGTTGATTGCGGGCGTAAACAGGTTTTCGTGTGACGGCCGTTTAGGGCAGATATCCGAATATCTGATTAGGTATACTGTTTAGCTGCCTGCTCTTTCCGGGCTATTGGGCGGCGTTGTTCTTGTTGACCTGGGTGATTCCTCTCGCTCGGATCTATGGGTGGTGGTCTGCCCCGGGCTGCTTGATAGGTATGGTGTTTTCTACTGGTTTTCTTCTTACGGGCTAGAGCAATCGGCAGTGCATCGGGGGCCGGTCGCTAGGGTAAGCCGTCTGAGGCGTGGACTGGTTTCCCTTCTGAATTGCCCGGCCCTGGTTTGGGTGAGGATTAGTATTATCGACGTTGGTGCGGTCGTTTGTGGTCTCCTGAGGATTTCAGTTTCCTGTGGTGGTCCTGACATATGTGGCACCGTGGCCACTTGAGGGCTGCGTTTTGACCGTCTGAGGTTCTTCCACTTGTTCGTGATGAGGGGGACCAAATTGGGGCGGTAGTGCGATCGCAATCGTTTGTAGGTGGTGGTGATTGTCTCCTCTCTTTGCCCAGCGCTCCCAATGGCTTTGAGACCTTTTCACTTCAGCTTTCGGCCCTCCTTCTGTCTTGGACGTAAGGAGTCAAACGTGACCCAAGTATTTTTGGGTTGTTGGTAGATACTGGTCGTTTATGTGGATGTTGAGTGTTTGTTTGACTTCCTTGGTAGGTTGTGAGCATTAGATGATTTGGTGGCGGAGGCTAGTCCTGTGGGAAAGTTTTCTAGATTGGATAGTTGTTTAACCTTTCTTCCAGTGTTTTGACGTCCCTGCCTTGTAATTATGGTGCAGTCATCGGCAAGAAACTAATTAACTCTAGGCGGAGTTGGTAGGTTAAGATGTAAAGGTTGAACAATAAAGGTGACAGGACTCCCCTGTGGTACCCCTTTGAGCTTTCGTTTGCTCGACTACGGCGTGCCTTCCTGAAAGGTAGTTTAACAACCATCTTTTGATGTGTTAGGCTTGCTCTGTAGTATGTCTTCGAGTAGTATGGTGTGGTTCACCATATCGAAAGCCTTCGAGAGGTCCAGAGCAACCATGATAGATCTTTCGTGTGGCCGTTTACTGTTTAGGCCAGTAGTTATGGTAGTGGTAGAGCCTTATGGTTGTGTGAATCGGTGATCACTGAATGGCAAATAAAACGGCTGTAGTAAAGAGAGAGCTCTCTTGTTTACGTACACAAGCGCACTTTTCTGTCCTCTCCACTTGGCCGGCACAGCTTTTGAGAAAACTAAGAGGCAAACACGCGCATCGTAAGAGAGCAATCCGCCGATCATGCTGTTTATAGAAAACACGTATTCTGCTCTCAAAATGTTAAATTCTATCCCATGGGATAGGCTTTTGGCATTTTTGACACTACGTAATTAAACCTTTCTCTGGTATTCAAATTTGTTAGCTATTCTATCATTGAATTTCGTGTAGATCATTCTTATACTTTAAAACATATGAGTAAGGACTAAGACTATCAAGTCTGTTCCCATATCCGAGTGGAAATGTAAAATCGATTCTAGTTTCGAATCGTTTTCATTATGATGTTCCCGTTTCCGAGTGAATGTATGTAAAGGAATAAAGGCTTGAATCATTTTCGAACTATAGTTCAGCTGAGTGGTAACTAACTTAGCATCTGCTGATACGGAATTGCGAAAAGCTCGGATTCACTTTGAAAAAATTTATTTCAAATCAATTTGTATGCTTAATATATCTATGGATAATTTAAAATCTTTACATATAAAATATAAATAGGTGTTGGTTCAGAACTTCTAGTCATAGATCTTCTGGACCTAATGGGGGCGTATGTAGTCAGGTAAAGCTTCTGATCGGTTCAATTTGGCGAACCCAGAGTGATCGTGGTCTACTGCGTCTCAAGTCGACTCACTGCTCGTGGTGACCACCGGAAGCAGAGCGATGCATCCGCAAAGCTGCTGACTAACGTGAGCGGCGTTAAAAAGTAAATAATGCGTTCTTACAATATTTTTAAAAAATTTACGATGAAATGTAATATATATTGTACTAGAGCCCTGCACGAGCTCACACTAAATCATTGTTAACAGTAGGCAATCACACTGTGAACACTATCAAACCGATTCATATGTCGAAACGAAACAGCTCTTATTGAATTATTGAATTTCATTTTAATTCAAAGATTCATTGAGTCGAAGTTAACCTGCCATGTGATTCTTGTCATCTCGTATGTCTCGGTCTCACACTAGTTTCAGTTCGTGTTAACAGTGTTAACAGTTTGGAGAAATGGAGAACAATTCTCGCAATGTAAGTATATATGTACAATTAAGTACAAAATGGTTTTTAGTTAAGTACACGGAGTGTAAAACGAATTTAGTTACAGACTTTGTGATAAGTGCACGGACTGAAGACTTATTAAATCGCGAAAACAAACCAAAGAGGATAAAGATGACTGAAGACTTATTAAATAGCGAAAAAAAAACCAAAGAGGATTAAAAATAGTAATTATGAAAAACGTAATTGCCTACCAAGTAAAAAATCATGTCAGGATCAATGCATAGGCGAAATTCGCACGTAAGGGATCTCAATGGTAATTAAACCGCGAAATGCTTAAGAAACTGTTTTTCAAGACCACAAACTATCACACATAACTGCATTGCCCTGTCTATGACAATACCAAACCGCGATTAATACCAAGGATGACCAAAGATAAAGAACATAGCCAAGATCTTAAAAACTGTTTCAAACCACTGTCTGTTACTGACAAATCATTATATCGCGGAAAAATACCAAGGAGGATCAAAAAATCTAATAATGGCAAACAAACTTTACTTTAGAGTTATTGAAAATGGTGGACAATGGTCATCCATGGTTCGTGGCTTATGCTCTATCTATGTTCTTCATTGTTGGTCATCCATGGTTCGGGGCTCAGTATTGTCAAAACGTGCGAATTGCGCCTATGCATTGATCCTGACATGATTTTTTACTTGGTAGGCAATTACGTTTTTCATAATTACTATTTTTTATCCTCTTTGGTTTGTTTTCGCGATTTAATAAGTCTTCAGTCCGTGCACTTATCACAAAGTCTGTAACTAAATTCGTTTTTCACTCCGTGTACTTAACTAAAAACCGTTTTGTACTTAATTGTACGTAACTAAAACTGTTTAGTACGTACGAGTGCTGAACGCAAAAAAGTTCGGTACTTATTTTTATCGGTCGGTGTGTTACGACGCTGTACCGTACTTGCTTTTTTCGGTCGGTGCGTTACAAATTATGTACGGTACTTGTTATTTTGAACAGTACGAAACGAAAAATGTACCGTACTTTTTTGAGTACGGTACTTATTGAGTACGGTACTTTTGTTGTGTTTATATTGGATAACCATTGGTTATCCATGCTATTAATTGCAATTTAATATTTTCTTAATCATGGTTTTGTAGTTATGTGCGGTCGATTTTGGTCTTAAAAAACAGTTTCTTAAGCACTTAGCGGTTTTGATACCATGGGGATCCCATAGCTGTGAACTGCGCTTATGCATTGATCAGTGCACGAAATACTTTCGTGTTGTATACAAACCCTGTTTGCTAGTTTTAATAATGTTCATAGTGTTAACAGTTTTAACAGTGTTCTCAGTGTGATTTTCCTATCATATACATAGATTAAGTTCCTTTGCTAATGCTAGCACTCACACTGGCTTTGTTAATGAATCGAAGTAGATCATCAACTCCCAATCAGATACTAGATAGTTTAGTAAAATGTCTCGCTTTGACAGTGTGAGCATTGATACTGTTGCCTGTAACACACAATTCATTTCAACGAGATTGAATAATTTTTTGTTTAGTGTGCACTCGTGCAGGGCTCTATATTGTACCAAAACGAGCAAAAGCAAAGCCAAAACTTATGGTTTATGCTCATAAAAGTATAACTTGGACGTTTTTCTATAAAAACTAAAAAAATCGTGTATATTGACCAAGTTACAAGTAAAATTCGAAAACACTACGGAAAACCCAATTTTTGGGGGTAAATTCGATTTGTGCAACCTGTAAACGTCTTTCGAAAAATCTGAAAAAAAAATCTTAAACATACTTTACTCTATAAGCTTTTAGAAAATGCCGCTGCAAAAAAAATTTCACTGTTCATAGAACCTTCAAATCATTCCATTAACGACCTTAGGGGTTACTGCTTAAGCTACTTAATACGCCTGAAGTACAATTTGGACTTTGAAATTTCTGCCGGTCAAGTTTTTTGGATTCTGTCCCAGTGTGCACAGACTCAAAAGCAAAACTTTTGAAACCGAATACCTTAATTGTTTCTCGAAGTCAGGAACAGCTACCACTTTCGAATCCACATGATCTGAACAAAATCGAAAGTAGAAACAGACCTATATCTTATTTTAAGTACACGAAATAATTTTTTGATCGAACATACTTAAGTACAGAATTCTCGATTATTTTAAGATGATGAATGGGTTAACAGTTTGTTCACCAAGCCTTGAACGCAATCGGACTTTTATCCTCCAACTGCAATTGGCGCTGTCATGTAAAAAATAAGTTAGTATCAGAGTATTGTATAATAACTTCGAGACCAAACGAGAGCGCAAGTTAAAGTCGGCTCTAACCGACTTCGGTATACCCGTTACTCACGAAAAAACATGTTTAACAGCGTTCCTGCTATTGAAAAGTATGCAACACTTTCTTAACACGGCTATTTTTCACATTTTTGCTCATAACTTGAGAACCGTTCATCCGATGTTTATCATCGATCGACAAATCGATTCATTTTGCTAATTACTAACTATCTCTAGAAGGTACGAATCGTCTATCTTCAAAACTGTATGAGATATAACGTTTTTCCGAATTACGGGGGCGGAAGGGGGCGTGGCCAAAATTTGAAACAAACTTGATCTGCGTGCAGATAAAAGAAGCATTTGTCCCATACACGTCAAACCTCTATCTCTTACCATCTCGGAGATCTAGGTGTTCATACAGACAGACGGACGGACGGACAGACGGACGTGTCCATATCGACTCGGCTGTTGATTCCGATCAAGAATATATATACTTTGTATGGTCGGAAATGATTCCTTCTGCCTGTTACATACAGTTGCACGACTTTTGTATACCCTTATTACACTACGAGTAACGGGTATAAAAAGGGACTTTTAGGCTATTTCTACTGACAAACATTCAACCATACTCTCAAATACGAATGTTTTGTTGTTCCACTGACAATTGTTCATTATGAATGGTAAAAGTGACAGTGAAGTAAAATAAGCTTAAATACTGTGAATTTTGTTCAGAATGTCGCTGAATCCTTTACTGATCTACAGAGAATCCATATAATTTAGGATTCTTGTCAACATATAGAACATTCTGTGAATTTTGTCGAGATGTATTCCTCTAAAATCTAATTTTTACGAAAAACAATCATCTTCTGAATGGATTTTTACTTTCAATTGTTGCAGCATTGCTAAAATGGGCAGAACGATACTGTTCATCTATATATATAAAACTGTTCAACCTGACTGACTGACTGGTGAACGTCGCACAGCCTAAACCATAAAAGATAGGAAAATGAGACTTTTACAGTAGTATTATCTTATGCTGAAAGTGAGTACTAAGAACGGATTTTGGAAAATTCTGTCGGGAAATGTGGAAAATTCGCGGTGTTTTGTTTTTCATCTGATCAAGTACAAACTCATTTTCAAAGATCTATATGAAAATTCAACAACAACTGCATACCAATTTTCAGGAAAATTCACACCCATTGGGTAGAAAGTGAGTGGTCAAGGTTGTATGGGCGAAACTATAGTTGCCAGCGATTAGCGTCAAACTCATTTTCAAACAAGTAAGAAAGTCGGTCAAGCCCGACTATAACATACTCTGTACCTGGAGTAGAAGCTGAATGCAATGCTGGTGCTGCGCTCATCTCTAAGTCTTTCTCTCTCACTCTCTCTCTCTCTCTCTCTTTCCTCTTTCTCTCTCTCTCTCTCTTTAAGATTGTGCGGTGCTAGTTGTAATAGAGTGGGAGGGGGTGGGGGACGGTGATTTACTTTTTTGCTCATAACTTGAGAACCGCTCATCCGATCTTTATCATTTCTTTGGCAAATCGATACATTTTGTTAATTATTAACTATCTCTAGAAGGAACCAAACGTCTATCTTCAAAACTGTAGGAGATATAACGTTTTTTCCAAATTGCGGGGGCGGGAGGGGGCGTGGCAAAAATTGAAAATAAACTTGATCTGCCTGCAGCTATAAGAAACATTTGTCCCATACATGTCAAACCTCTATCTCTTACCATCTCCGAGATCTGTTTGTTCATACGGACGGACGGACAGACGGACGGACAGACGGACGGACAGACGGACGGACAGACGGACAGACGGACATGGCTATATCGACTCGGCTGTTGATGCTGATCAAGAATATATATACTTTATTGGGTCGGAGATGATTCCTTCTCCCTGTTACATACTTTTGCACAAACTTAATATACTCTATGTACCTTCGGTACAGAGTATAAAAATTACACATAACAAAACATAAGTTGTAAGCATAGTACGCGAAATAATTTGACACGTGTTTTCCCGATTTTGGAAAATCCGCACACGAGGAAATTGGCCGGAAAATTCTAAATCCAAAAAAGTGTTTATCATACGATTGGCTTGAAACTCGGTTTGTAAGTATAGAATACGAAATAGTTTAAAATGTTATATTCCGAAGTTGGAAAATTTGACCTGACGGTCGAAAAATTCTGCATGAAAAAAAACTATTCTTCATCCGATTGGCTTGAAGGACAAAATACGAAATATTTTGAAATGTGATTTTTCAATTTCGGAAAAGCCGCCCACGAGGAAAATGGCCGGAAAATTCAGCATGCAAAAACTATTTATCATACGATTGGCTTGAAACTCGGATTGTAAGGTCAAAATGAGAATTTATTTTGTTTTTAATTTTCCGTTGTTAGAAATACCGCCGGGATGCTCACTGGGAAGTGAATGTGATGTGGGTGGAAAGTTGTTTTGGAAGTGGGTGGAAAGTGGGTGGGAAGAGGATGTAAAGTGGGTGGAATGTGGTGGGAAGTGGGAGGGATGTGGGTGGGATGTTAATGGGAAGTGGGCTGGAAGTGGGATGTGGGCAAGTGGTGGGATGTAAATGGAAAGTGGGTGGGATGTGGGTGGAATGTGGCGGTAAGTAGGAGGGATGTGGGTGGCATGTCGCAGGGTTGTGGGTGGGATGTGGGCGGGAAGTGGGTGGCAAGTGGGTGGAATGTGGGTGGTAATTGGGTGTGCATTGGTTGTATACTGTTGAAGGCGCAGCGAAGCGCGACGAGTTATTTGCTAATGAAACAAAAGTATTCTTTCATGGTTGTCTATAACAAACAATGATTTGTAATGTACACACATTACGCTTCACAATTTCAACCCAAATTTATACAACTGACACCCGGACGAAGTCGCGGCGGGTTTTGTTAGTTATATATGTTTATAATTTGTTCAAAAACTATTCTCTCCATTACACCATGGCCCTTATCCGGAACTAAACCCGATGTAGTAATTTTTGGTAGAAGTATTTCTGCAGATGAAGTTCTGTTCGATCCGTCTAACTGATTAAAAGTCTAGTTCTACGCAAATGTTTAAACCAGAAAGTGACAATTATTGTAGTATTAAGATTTTCCAAGTTGATTTCTAGCAGTTTGTTTTATGCAAGACTACTTTCTGTTCCGTTTAACTCTGTACAAAAGACTCAAACATATACATTCTTATCACTAGTTTGAGTTCTTTTTTGGACAAACATAAAATCAGTCACAGGATTTTAAAATTAAAGTCTGAAACATATTTAAAAAATTTGCTGAAGGCATTTTTAAAGTGTAGAATTTTTACAAATTGAAATTTTCCTTGAATATTCTTACCGCTGTATAAATTATGAAAAATTGCAGCCGGTGCTTTCTTTGTTATTTTGTTTGCCTTGCACATACATATTGGTTTATTGCATTGCTGGGTTTTCATTATGGAACCAACATCAACATGGAACACACAGTTATGGTGGTTATGCGTGGCCGTTTCTGCGATGGGGCGGAGGCAGCAGGGGAAGATGAGAGGCAAATGAAGGCGCATAATGAACTTTAGCATGCAATAAAATGAAATTTAATATTGTACCGACAACGCGGCTTGGGCTTGGTTTTGTGAGACCGCCCTAATTAGTTCCTTCCGCATAATTGTGCAGCAATGGAGCCATTTTAATATTTCACCGAGAAACTAAATGAATTTATTGTCCAACTGGGGGAGAGGGCAGCATTAAGTTGAGCCCTTTAATATTTCAAAAAGGAGAAAAAAAAATCAATTGTTTACCATTATTAGCCCAATTAAAAATTCCCATTTGCTTGGGGTACACAAATTGGGACCAGATTATCAACTTGGATCATCATCATCAGCCAGCAGTTGGAGTCATTGTCTCTGGTAAATTCCCTGGAAATTAAAGTTGAAAGTTAGAAGCAAATTAGCAGCAGCGTCAAAATTACACTAGCATGAAAATTAGAATTAAAAGCTGACAAAAAAGTTGCCAAAAACTAGCAAACAAGACGAAGTTAAGGAAGAAGAAGAAGACAAAATTCGCCAGAAATTGGGTGAGTTTGTGTGTGTGTGTGTGTGTGCAAGCAGTAAAGTCTGAGAGTGTATTATTCGCAAAATGTTTAAGTTTTAAGGTGTCACTTAAATATTCTTCTAATATTTTTGGGGCGGAAAAAAATTGGATTCAAGATCAAACTGTAACCTAAATGATGTGGCATCCGAGCTCTGTTATATCAATATCATCATTTCGCCCAAAATCTATCAATCTGCTTGACCACACGATCGATACCTGTATTTCTTAAGTGTCAAACATTATAAAAACACAAATTGAGGTTAAATTTTCGTCATTTTATTTATTTGAATTTACTAAAATTGCAAGTGGGGATTGCATAAAATAATGACACTTGGTTCATTTGTTTTCTTTGGAAGCGGACTCCTTCAAAATAGGCTTTGTTCCGTGCTGAGCACACACCTGCATCATTTGCCTCACGAAAACATACCAAAACGTAGAATGAATTTATGACATGCCAATATATTCAGAGCTGATCCGATCGCCTGGCTTAATATCCACTAGGCGCCACTAAAACGATCATGAAATTCATTTTGGCGCATGGTCCCACTGTTACTGTCAGCATTTAAAATACAATCTGCATAAATTTACGATTTTTTTCAGCTAAAATTTTAATTTAAAACACATTTCGGTTTTTTCGGACAGGATGAGTAGGAAATGCACTGATAGAAAAAATTCTTATAAATAAAATTTAATTCTGAAAATCCTTTAAAAACCCTGATATTGCTATTTACAACAAAGAACGTACGTCCAAGTTTTTCCCGTGTTCAATTTTTGTTGAAGTGTTTAGAAACCTTTTTTTCCAGTGTAAATAAAAGAAAACATGAAGAACAACCGAAAACATAAATAAATCTGAAATTTTATGCACTCAAAGCCTGAGACAGGCTACACTCAACCATAAAAAATTGTTGTTTCTTTTTTCGACTCAAAACTTTTGTTTTTAAAAGTTCTTTAACGGTTTTCGGTCGTCGTTATTGTTGTTGTTGGTCGCCGTTAAAGCTGCCCTGAACCACATGCAATTTCTTTTGGTTTTGCGCCGAGTTCGATTGCTGCGGAGAGCCACAGCAGCAGCAGCAGCTGCAACAACAAACGACAAGGACAAAAGCCAACAATGGATTATTAGTGGCACTTAAGCAAACACGGGCAAGGGCCAACCAATGCAGGGCGGACGGACAAGGGCGTGGCAGACGACTTATGGCACCACACCAGGAGAAGGAAGATGTGTGTGTGTGTGTGTTTATGCATGCCGTCGCCGCCGCCGACGCCTGCTGCTGCTGTCGTTTCTGCGCTGATTTATCGCCGAAATGTGGGCGTTTTTAATTAATTTTCGCTTCAACTCATAAAATGTTGTAATAAATATTTGAAAACAAAAACAAAAAATAAAACACAATTGCCCGCTCTTGATTTAGTTAAGAATTTCGCACTCACAAATGCACTTCAAGTGGCTGGCCAAGAGCCCTTCAGTCTAAGTAACCACAAGAAATTGGACAAATCCTTTTGGTTTTTTGAAGCTGCTGGCAGCTGAGAAGAGAAAACGGTTTGAGTGGAGCATTGTGGTTGGTTTTCTGAACACATATATGCACCATACGTACGAATTTCACAAGTTCTTCATGAGTAAATGTTAGCACAAAACTGAGATTGAATTCCTTGTACCTCAAAACAGAGTTGAACTTCCATGAACATGTAGAGTTTTGGCAATTTAAGCAAAAGTTGTGGCAATCCATCTTCTCAAAATTTAACCATGAGTGGCTAACTCATTTTGTTTGGTCCGTCTGTCCGTTTGAATGCATGAATCTCAGAGATGGGATCCGAGCGTATGGAACAAATTCCTATTATGCTTGCAGGCAGATCATGTTTGGAATGAACGGCATATCTCTCGCAGTTCTAAAACAGGGTTCACGTAGAAGGGAACGCAAAAATGTGACACCTTCTCTCTTTAACACATAGTGAACCATGACTTCGGCAAGCATTCGTTGTGAATTGTCGAGTGTGTTCGTGCCCTAGGGGCTATGGCTGGGAAACTCTGTTCTAAATATAGCAGAATAAAGGATTGTCAAGTTAAGAGCAAAATAAAGTTCGCTGCTGCAGCTGACAGAGCTGACCAAGCTAACGAACTATTACTTAACATTTATTCCCAAATGGCTATTAGTCTCTTCTTGTAAGATGATCAATGATTCTTTATCATGAAGGCTGGTGTAATAACATGATTTTTTGGAAAATCAATGCCCGAACCTGTACACTCAGAAAACACTTTGTTATATTTAAGAAAAATCAGTCAAGGGTTAAAGTCGCCCTAGAATTTATAACTAATTTCTATATTTAAGACATCTTTTCAGAATTTTAGAGAAATTTCCTGAACAGAAATTTTTAGAAAAAAAGCCTTAAAAATAAACCCTTGACTGAATTTTCTTTAATTTTGAAACATTAATTTTCTGAGTGTACCTGTACCTGAGCAAAAAGTTGAAAAGGGTTCGGTTCACTAGCTCCTTAGAACGCTTTTTTTCCCAAAATTTTGACAATTTTTGAATATCTTCCACTTTTTTTTTACATTCTAGCTCCTTAGCTAAAATTATATTTAATTTTCATAAGAATACGGTTATTTTCAAGAATTATTAATGCTTTTATCATTTTGTTCCTTTTGACGAATATACAATTTAGCAAAATGTCTCTTTGTTGTTTTTAGTTTTAACTCTAGGGTCTAGAAATAAAGGTTCTTTTATCAAAAAATTAAAATGTATGAATTGGGATGGAATGTATAATGTGGGATCGTATTTCTAAGAACTTTCTTAATTTTTAAGAACATTTAAACTTAAAGCCCCGTACTCAGAAGGATAGAAAGTTCCTTTCGTCACAGTAGCGTTCCGATGGCTGGCACGAAGCTTCCTGGTGTAATAAGATAAGAAAATACCAACGACGGTTAATTAAAATACAGCTCCAATAATTTATTCCCACGTCCTGGTGATTGTTGAGAAGAATTTGGAGCTCCCATATTCTTCATCGCATTCACTACTAATGTCTGCTTTGGTTGATTTTTCGTCTAAATAAATTCGAAATTTTATATATTTTAATACTTTTGGGGTAAAAATTTCCGCCTGTATTTTCTGTCCAACTGATCCGATGTAAATATCCACAATTGAAAAACCAGCCCGAACTAAACCACTCCTCTCTAGATTGTGCGTGTTGGTTGTGTGGTGGAGTGTGGGGGGGGGAAGTACTTATTTATTCATAGCTTGAGAACCGCTCATCCGATCCTTATCATTCTTTGGTAATCGTACTATACGAATGACTAACTATCTCTAGAAGGAACGAATCATCTATCTACAAAACTGCGGGAGATATGAAGTTTTTTTCAAAATTACGGGGGCGGGAGGGGGCGTGGCGAAAATTGAAAATAAACTTGATCTGCCTGCAGCTATAAAAAGCATTTGTTCCATACATGTCAAACCTCTATCTCTTACAATCTCTGAGATCTGTTTGTTCATACGGACGGACGGATGGACGGACGGACGGACAGACAGACGGTCGTACTGGGCTATATGGGCTATATCGACTCGGCCGTTACTGTCGACTTCTTCAAGCGGATTATAAAATGTAGAGGATAGTGAACAAATCGTATCCACATCCGAATACTATTTAGAGCTGGATTTACCAAATTCGGTGTAAAGATTTCTTGGTTACATACATTACTCTATCTAACTAAATTAATTAATCTTTAGATATACATTTGTTTATACTTAATAAAATCTAATAATAATTTACGTATATGTAGTGGAGAAACTTATATTTCTTTCCCGCACCCTTTAGCTCATAATTAATGCTTCTCTCGCGCACACTTCGTATTCTTTTCCCGTTTATGTAATGAAAATGAAATGACCTTTTCATAAGCATTTCGATATGCATTTTAAATGTTGTGTTAAATGGCTTATTTAGCTTGTTAGCGCTCAAAATTATGGGACAACTCCTACCCAGAAGGAGGTCTCGCGCTCGCCCAGGTTGCAGTGCGGCGATAAATATCCAAGTGTAAATGGATACCCTGGAGAACCGGAGAGAGAATGAGCCAAGCAATGAACTAATAAAGGACGGACAGACGCCGCCGACGCTTTATTAGCCAGACTTTGTTATGGCCGCAAATGCGTTGCCATAAATTTCAAGCTTTGGCCACAACGGCGACTCCGACTCCAATGAAGACATTTACCGGCAACGGGCGGCGGCTAATGAAGATCAACGAGTGGAGGACGCCGACAACATGACTGAGATTGGCCTGCAGCCCGTGTGTGGGTGGGCTGGGTTGTTCAAGCGCATTTCTATGCGCATCGCGCAAATATTTCATAAATTTCATTCAATTTTTTGTATTAAACGCCAAGAATTATGTGCCCAGGCCCCACGGAAATCCGCTCATTACGCTAGACTTGTAATTAATCTTGGGCAAAAAAATAAGAGAAAACGAATGGAAAAACTTTCGAACCCTGCGTACACCTGTTACACACTCGAAAGGGTCCTCTTGGGTTTCACGCGAAAGGGTTTCTCTGTGTCGAATTGTGTGTAAATATTTGCAAATGAGTTTGAAATTAATCCGGCTTACTGATTTTTTCTTTTTGGCTTAGAATGTGTAATTAATTCACGGAAAAAGCGGGTATCAAAAAGTTCATGAAAATTGGATGTTGTTAGAAAGGGGTACACAGTTTCATATGTCAGTTGGAACATGTTTAAATATTTCTTTCCTAACTTTTAAATGCAAAATAAAATTTAGATTGAGCAACTGTGGCTAGCAAAATTGATGCGACTTTTTGCCTTTAAAATTTCAAATATTAATTAATTAAAATTCTTTTTACAAATGAGTCCAAGAGGAGGAGAAATGCTTGACGTTGATTGCCGAGAGTTCTGCCAGCAGAGTTCTTACACTGCAACTGGTTGCGCCTAAAAATTGACGCCCGCTGGCGGAGCGAGCTAAGAGGCCATGCCAAAAACTTCAACTATGTTTGTCCTAAAAAATCGCCCTGGTTTTTCGAAATAATTTTTTTTTTTTCTTGTAGTAAAATAGTATATACGTATTTTCGCATTTTGCCTTAATTCGCATTTGAAAATGACATATTTGAAAAATTAATTATTTTCATGCTTGCTATCCAAAGCCATTTAATTTTTAAAAATCGAAAATTAACTTGAATCCAGCTTTCAAATAACTCACACTAAATAATTTTAAATTTTTCTTTGGTCTTCAAATCGCGAAAATAGATAAACAACAATTAATTGCCGCAGGTTTTTTTGTCTTCTTTTTTTCTCAAAACTTGGTCTTGTAGCAGTAATTTACTGTATTAAGCGTAATGGGCAATCCAATAGTTCCGAGTTATGCCATTTTCATTTATTAAAATTCACTTTTTTGAACTAACAATATCATGTTCAAGAAAATGTTTGGTTTTAAGAAGATAATATTTTGTGGTTGAATAGAGTGTCCCTTGTATAGTTTGGCATTTCCTAAATCGTAATTTTAATAATTCTGTGGCCCTACTTTAGTAATTTGTGTTTCTGTATCTTACTGTGATGTTTGGTAAAAATTAGTTGACCCATTCTAGAGTTCCAGGGCAGGGGTAATCGTTTATCGGTAATCATTTGAATGCTTGCCCTTCTAGCCTTCTTTTTAGTGTATATCCAGCTCCACGCAAGGCCCTTTGGGCTGTTGTGAAAGCCCCCCCGTCTGTTAAAATTTTTATGGTTATACTCACTATATTCGACCACAAAATATTACCCTTAAAATTAAACATACTAAATCTATATTGTTACGAAAATTAATTTTCTATTGTCAATTTTCAAATCGACTTTACCCGCGATTAATGTATTTCGCCAAATCTGAAAATACGTATATACTATTTACTACAGGAATACGAAAAAAATTATTTCGATCCAAAAAATCCCATGATTTTTCATAAACTTACAATTTTTCAACTGAAGCTTTACACCAAATTGTAGGATGGTTGATAAGTTGTGAGATAATCAATCTTGCTTTTAAGATTTCTATGCTCATTTCAGGGGTTTCAATCTTGTTTTTTAAGATTGCAAGATTCTCGGCAAAGAGATTTTCAATCTGTATTTAAGATTGATGTTTTCCCCAGTGTACCATCAGTTTTATGGAAGCCACGGTTTTTGCTTTTATTGTTATTTTTATCAATCTAAATTCAGTGTTCGAAAGGAAAACAGATGTCAAATGGTTTGCTTTGAACTAGGTCGCTTAAATCAGTTAAATGTCGCTTTCCGCTACCCTGCTGTTCAACGTCTCAGTACTGAATTTGTCAGTGCTGAATCAGACCCGAGAAGTAGGTAGTGCTCCAACTTATAACTGATTTCAGTTCTATCCATGACATTTCAGTACTGAAATCATGGAAGTAGGCCCTGTCTGTGTTAAATTCAGGCCTGAAATGCATGTAAAGGCAGCCATGATTTCAGTACCTGCCCTTCCCAATCAGGGCTGATTCAGGTCTGATTCAGTACTGAGGCGTACTAAGAAGTCTCCCAACTTATTTTCAGTATTGGGCGGCTGATTTGAACTGCTCAAAATCTTTTATTGTTGATCATTGTGCCTCAGTATTGCACGATTTCAACCCTTAAACTGAACTTTATTCAGAAGCCGCTTAGCATAGCTTTGAACTTGTTTACCGACTTTTTATCAAAATGGTTTGAAAATATTTTAAATTATTTCTACTAAATTTACTAAAGCTGGTCTTGAACCGAAACAAATAAAGCCGTATCAAATATCTTATTCGTTCTACTTCTTTAAAAAAATTATAAACCGAATAGAAAATATAAAATGACTTGGTTTAGTTCCTCGAAGTATTGGATAAGCTGAGATCTCACCGTAAGAATAAAGATGTTTTTAAATTTTGAAATGTGAACAGAGAGGAAAAGCTCGCACCGCTTTAAAACCATTCAGCAGATAATTCCGATTAGCCGCAATCGCAATCTATATTCACTGATTTTAGCAGATGAAATCAAAAGTCGTAAAGCACAAATCGATAATTAAAATTAACTACTGAATGGTCCCTTTGACTCAACAACATAGCGACATGGCGAAGTACTCATAGCCGAATCTTCAAGAGGAGAGAAGAATCGTGCGGATTTGTCTTTTAAAAAAAATTCTGAAGTTGAAATGAGAATTTCAGAGGCGAACTAGTCCAAGTCTCCTGAAGTTTGCATTTCTGCTAAATATTATTATTCATTTGATTCGAAGCTATTTAAAATTAAATAAGATTGTAGTCATACCTCAGTAGAAGTTGTTTTGCCCATTGTTTGTCAAAAATGATAAGCGATTTGTCTGGATCGCTTTTTTTGGATCTAATTTTAGCATCAGTGAACTACGCGGAACCGCTCAAATAAGCTTGGAACTTGATAATTGTACGGCTTAAGTCGCTCAAGCATCCCCTTAGATTCTAAAAAAAAATACCACTTTATCAATAAAAATTAAGAATAGTCCCAGGATGTATTAAGAGGCAAATTGGTATTGCATCAATCAAAATCGCTAAGGTGTATCAATAAAACGTATTTTATAGCCAGAATCAAATGAAATATATTCAGGGTTTGTCCGGAACGTAATAGGACTGACTTTTTTCCGCCGCGACTGTACTTCGGAGCGTGCGCGCACCGACTGTATTAGCGGCTGGTGAGTTGCCTCCGAGCACCTGGAGAGTCAGGACAGGCATTTTTGAGCAACGTGTTTCTTTGAGTGGTGCAAGCCGAAATTGCAGCGCGATTATATCCTGTTTGAAACTTCGACAAAGTCTTAAACTCAAACCGTCGACTAAGTATTTGTTTAATTTGTTTAATTTACCAAAATCTGTGGTTCATGACAATAAGACGGAGCATTTGAACATGCGCAAGGTGTACGCGAAGATGGTCCTAAAGGTGCGCACTGACAACCAGAAAGCACGAGTGGAAGTGTGCCAAGAAAATTTAAACATGTGTGAAAGCAAAACCCAATTTTTGAATAACGTAATCACAGGTGACGAGTCATGGATCTTTGAGTATGATCCCGAGACAAAGAGTCAATCTTCCGAGTGGCACACGCCGGCGAACGGTTTGTACCGCTCACAGAAACATGTTTCGCGAAAATGCCTGTCCTGACACTCCAGGTGCTCGGAGACAACTGACCAGCAGCTCGTTCGTTAGCTAGGAACGCAGTGGAAGAAAGTTAGTGTTCAGCAAAACAAATTGCTCCATGATCAAGTACAAATTTTGCAATAATCTTCCTACTGAACTGTATCAAATAGCAGAAACTATTTTGTGCATAATTTTTTTTGATACCGGCTCAGGGATCAATTATTACGCTGAACACGCCCATTATTCTCTTCGTTATTTAGTGACTGATCAGTCATTGTTAAAAATAATAAAGGGTAAATTTTACGATACAATGCTGACAAAATTTCTGGTCAAATTTCGCAATGCAACGTGTCGCTCGTTATTTTTTTTAGTATTTGAAATGAATACCTACAAATAAGTGAGACTGAAAGTCCTCAAAATTCCCAATAGTGTACAGATTAAACAATACAACAATTAATATTGATAGTTGGGAGCGAACAAAAATCACGTATGAAAAGTACCTAGTAATCTACCTATTGACAAGGAAAAGGGAACCTAGGTAAGGTGAAAGGTACGGATTTGATTCGATGATCGGACCTGACACGAGTTGTGGTTCCTAAAAAACGAATTCGGCCGAAACGCCATTTTAGACGATCGAATGAATATAAATGGGGTTTTAAAGCTAAAAGCCGAATAACACGATCGGTTTTTGAAAATGGTAACATTAAACAACTCCGATATAATAACTTAGATCAAAATATTGTATATATTATATATCAAAAAAATTTCCCTTATATCAATTGTGGGTTAATTTGATGATTAACTGAAATTTTTTGATCTTGTTATATCTTTTATGATGCATTTTTAAATAATAATTCAAATTTAACCCATATTCTCCATAAATATAATGCAAAATTTAAAAATTTGTTGGCGCCAAACATGAGGTATAAGTTTCCATCCCTTAATCCGCTAGTTGTCATGTAGAGGGCGAGAGAGCTAGTGAGAAAAGAGCTTTTCAAAATCTCCTAACAAAACATGAGAGGTTTGAAACCAACCAAAAAAAAATTCTGTGGCACCTAAGAATTGAAATTCGGTTGGAATTTGGTTGGAACAGGTTTAAGTGGCACCCCCGATAGATACCGCATCTGATACAAACTTATTTTTTTGGAATCCAATTTCAGCTCCCAAAAAAAATCGATCTATAATAGCTACAAATCTTTGCTCTCAGAAGTAGAGCTTTATAAAAGGAATAGCTAGCTTTCAATATATGTATTCTCGTAAAGGCAGCGAGAAGCAAAAATTGGGATCCAACGCCAGCTCCCAAGAACAATCGTTTTTTGTTTCACATGCGTCATCTATAATATCTATAATTCCTTGATTTCAGTAATGATCTTCGCTGCATTTAGGCCTGGATTTCGGTACTGAACTCATGGGTAAGTTTCATCGATAGAACTAAAAACTGTAATGAAATAAGTCATTCATTTCAGCAATTCCTATTTCTTAGATCTGTGCTCAGTGCCAATAAATTCAATACTAAGGCGTAGAACTGCAGGGTCCCACTTCCAGAAGCAGTAGTATTGTTATTCAAAAACAAGGGTATTCCATCGTCGACTGTTCTGATCCCACTTTAATCCACTTCTTTCTTTTGCCATATTTATGGCTGGACTTTAGCATTGGCCAGCTGACATCTTGCCGAGATTGAACGAGAAAAGCGTACATAAATTTTTATAATTTTCCTTTTCTTTCTTTAGCATGCGACGTCAGCTCAAGAAGAAGGAGTGGGCTCCCAGCTGTGTCTTCTTCTTGCTGCTGCCGCCTAAGCCGCGCGGGCGACACTTGACTGACGCCTTGGCTGGCGCCATCTAGCGGTAGCCGACAGCGCGTGCATAACTTGCGTTTCATTATAATGAGATTATCCCTTTCGCTTGTGTATGTGTGTGTGTGTGTGTGTGTGTGTATGACTGGCACATTTCCATCTTTTGGGCTCAGAAACTGCAACAGCTGTTTGTGTTTTCTTATTTAAATTATTTCTCTCGTATTTTTTTGACGGCTTGTTATGCTTTTCCTTTCTTGTCTTGTTTTACGCTCCTTGGACATTAGATGGTGGATTTCGGTTCTGTTTATTTTTTTGTTGTTGTTTTTTTTTTCGGGGATTTACGTTTTATTTAAGTTAAGCAAATAGTCTGTGAGTGAAAGTAATCAAACAATCTGCTGGAATTTTTTTTAATTAAAATAAATCAAAGAAAATGTACTCAATAAAGGACATTGATTTTAAAACTAAAGAGAAAAAGAATTAGCTTAAGTTAAGTTCAATCGAGCTGGAATTAAGTAATGGCAATTTAGAAAGAAACTTGCTCTTAGTTTATACTTGTACTGGATTTTTCTCTCCGTGCATTGTATTAACTCTATAGTAATTTCTAGTCTACCCGGTTATTTACACAATTAATCATTTCCAATTAGCTCAGTTAACATGCCTTTCAATGATTTCTCTTATTGATTTTTAATTGTAATTTATTTACAAACTCTACGGGATCATCTTCATAAGAAAAACTACACATTTACCATGTTCGAATTATGCAAACATGAATTGACATATGTAGATTCATTTTGCCTGTGGAATCGATTGGCTCACGCCAAGGCCAAGCCCATGCCCATGTTTGAAAACCAATTAGAGCCAAAACGACAAATGTAATGTGACAGCTTGAAACTAACAGCAACAAAGGCAACAACAAAGAATAGCTAACAAGATCAAAATCGTGTAATCTGAATCATTACAACATTAATGTATTTTTGTACAAATATGTCGAAAAGGTGTGAGCGGAGACCCCACAGATTTTTGAGCTAAGCTGAAATCAACAAGTTTCGATTTAGATTGGGTGGAGTTTTGATTATTGTTAAACTTTTAATTGATATATATACATTTCCTTTTTTTCTCAGTCGTATTGAATTTTGCCATATTTAAACTGCACAAAGGATAGTAAATCGACTAGATCACAAAAATACTCTATTCTGGGAAATATTGATGGAGATATCATTTGATTTCACGGCATAAAGTTTTCTACAAAAAGACAAGCAACCGCTAATGTCCGATTATTTAAAGTTGTTAGCTCACACTGGCTTAATAAATGAATAATTCCGAGGGTTGTTTGATAGGTAAGGATTGTCAATGACTTTTAAACTGAGCCTTGACACACACACAATTGTTATTTCTTTTATCTTGCTTTGTTAGTAAATGAAAATATGGTCTAGAGTGCAATATAATAATACTCTTAATCTACTGTTAAATTATAGCCAAGGACTTGCCTACAGTTGTCCCCCGAGCGCTTCTCCGTGCACTACCGCACAGATTTTTGCAGGTGGTTGTGGCTTAGTGGTATAGTACTTCTACCACTGCACGGGAGTCGTGACTTTGGCCCTCTTTCGAGACTTAAACTTCCAATATGACACAATATAACAATAACTTATTTCGGAGATACACTGACATAACAGCATTTTTGCTACACAGAAAGACAATACCTATTCCGAAAATATTTTAAGTTATCGTCAACTCAGAAGCATGAACGAAGTATTCCCAATCTTTGTGAGGACAAATGTTGCAAATGTTCGTCGAATAAAGAAAGTTTAAGTACTCTAACGGGAAAACCTGAATTATAAGAGTAAATATACATGCCAAAATAATTCTGGATTTAATGAATACTCTCGGAATTTTGCGAATTCAAAACTTAACATTTTACACGTAAAGCATATTTTAATAAATAATAAGAGTGAACACCTGAAGTTCCCTAAGCCGGGATTAAGCTTTTGCGACTAAGTTTCTTTATAGAAAATTTTTGCAATCCACATCACATCCGTCTGTGCCCTCTGTTAATCTGATAAAGCCCTCATTGACATTGATGTCCGTTCCCTTTTTGCTCTAACTTTCACAAGGTTTATGGAACTCGAGTTCTAATTTTTCTTTTATAGTTCGCACCTGCAATTTATCTATCAACATACTGTTGTCAAGGTAACAGAACTTGTTTGCATACCAATCCACAACAGAACACTGTTAAGCCACGGTTAGAATTATCTTTCTTCATGCATTTAATTTTTAGTTTAGCAATTGTTAAATGTCCTTCAGACCAAATGGTAACCGTGAGATACGAAGTGCTTTGTCCTTAGAGGAGTCATCAAAATGGGTATTACTAAAGAATCATGGTAATTAAGAGGCCTTGGAGGCCAAAACGAAAAGGAATAATCAAAATCACATAATTTAGACATCAATTGTCAAGTTCTCTTTAATACTAAAAGTACTAAGCTAATATTTTTAAAAGTTTCAAAATTATTTATTGAGAATATCAGGTATATTTAGATTGACCGGATGTTTGTAAAGCATAAAAGGAAGCATCTGTGACCACATACAGTTTATATATTCTTGATCAGCATGACGAGCGGAGTTATCATGTCCCTTCTGTTTCTGTGCTTCTCCGTCGTAGTATCAATTCAAGTGTGCAAGTTCGCATTGGGCGTCATTTTGCAAAGCGCAGAAACAGCCACTGACTAAACAGTAGCAATTGTAATTAAACATATGTTTCCAAAAACGACGACAACAACATAAGGGAATTTCCAGCAAAAGGTTATCCTCGACCAAAAAATAAAACGTGAATAAAACACTATATTTTTATCGTATTTCAATAGGAAAGCAATCTAACATTTATTTATAACCCATTTGGATATATTCGATTAAAGGGACGTGCTAGCGCAATTTTTCCCTTTTGACATTAATTTCGCTTATTTTTTTATACCCTTGGAGAGGGTATATTAAAATTGTCCGAATGTTTGTAACGCAGGGAAGGAAGCATCTCCGACCATAAAGTATATATACTCTTGATCAGCATGACGAGCTGAGTTGATATAGCCATGTCCTTTGTCCGTCCGTCTGTCCGTTTGTTTTTATGATATCTCCTCCGTCAGTTTTAACGCTATCTTAACCAAACTTTGCACGAAGTCTTTTGGTACAAATACGCTGGACATTTGTCGGAACCAGCCGGATCGGACGACTATAGCATATAGCTGCCATAGGAACGATCGGTTGAAAAACTAGTTTTAGTGAGAAAAACTTTTTTGTTTTCAATGCTATTGCTCCCAACGCTCGTATTTATAAGTTTTCAATGATTTCACATAATTTCACCAAGCCTTGTCAAAATCGGACAGCTATATAGTATAGCTGCCATACAAAAGTTAGGTCTGAAAAAAAGTCTTAGTGAGAAAATTTTTTTTTGTTTTCAATGGTATCGCTCCCAACGCTCGTATTTATAAGTGTTCGGAGCAGAAGCGCTGACCCAATTTAGTTTAATCTTATTATTCGTAATTTAAATGTAAAATGCCCTTTGGCCATTGTTTGCTTTGAAAAAAAAAAAAAACCAATTAGTTGTTCCGCCCAAAGCTTTTATCTTTGAGCTTTGCTTATCTGAGCGGAGCTTTGGGATGCAGCAGCTGGCTAGCGGCCGTCGGCTATTGCGTTTTTCAATTCACTGCAACTCCAGAGATCAGCCAATAAACATTTAATAATCCGAAGTGAATCGCATTTTTATAAATTGGCAAAAAGGTGATAAAATTGTTATCCTCCTCTAAACAATAAGTTTTTAATGATTTCACATAATTTCATTAAGGCTTGTCGAAATCGGACCACTATATAGTATAGCTGCCATACAAACTGCCAGGCATATATCAAGCTCCAAGGGTATATAAACTTCGGTCGAGCCGAAGTTAGCTGGCCTCTATTTTTTCTATAATTTCTAAACAATAACGTTTCTTTTTAACCGTAAATAATATAAATTTGTCAAATTATAATATCAAAATATTAGAAGGATATTTTTAAATTTTCGAAACTCTCACAATGAGAAAGTGAAAGGTAGAAAATTTTAAAAGGAAAGAGGCAGATAGTAACTTTAAGCAACGAAAAGAAATGTATTAGAAGGCTCTAAAATGGCAGGCATACCCGAAAGCGCAGCGCAGTAAGATGTCATGCAAGTTTGACACGTGCTCCGAGGTTAATCCCCAGTCAAGGCGGGGTCAAGATATTATAAATTCGTTCTTTTTCTGTTTCTATAAAACAATCATAACTATTAGTTGGCTAAAAAAAGAGCATTTCATTTTTTGATTCATTTTTTCGTTGTGTAATAATGAAATAATAAAATATCAATTTGATGTTAAAATAATATTTTAATGATATTATCATTTTGATTTGGTCGAAAAGTTCACTTTGATATTTTCGAACAGGTTAATTTCAAGATTGCCATCTCGGTTTTTTATTGATATGAAAAAATATGCCACAACAAATTTCTCTACACATTAAACAAAAAATTCCTTGTAAATCAATTAAAGAAATCAAAATTCACTAACAATTTCTAAATGGATTACAGAATTAAAGATAATTCGCTATGTGTACAGCTAGGAACTCTACGAGTGCCACTTTCGAAAACTGACCGTGCAAGTGATATTGAGAACATGCCTGATTGATTGCTTACTTACCGGGCGACCCTCTTGTATATGTCGCCAAACACTTTTGGAAATCGAATTTAAAAATGAGATGCTCCAATTTGATGGTAACTCCAGGCACTTAAGCACTTAATGAAATTAAAATTGCTCATAGTATTTTTCACATTTAATTTAAATGGCGTACTTAACTTTTTCTCTTTTTCCCATTTTGGTTAAGTGAGATTGCATAACGACAAACGGATAAAGGATACCACCAGCCGGGCTCAGTTCTGACAAAATCGAAATATGCGTGCACTGAAGTGGGCGGCAGCAAATGAGGAAATTTAATACCATTTTCTCTTCATATTCAGGGCAAATAATAGAGTTGGTGCGGGGCGGTGGCGGTGTACAATGCAAAAGTAAATAAATAAATATGTCGAAATTCCATTATTAATAAACAAGTATTTGCGTGAGCACACATACACACACATATGACATGTATCTGCCCATCGGTGTATTTAGTCAGGTTTCATCTCATATCCTCCTCTGCTCGTACAAATAAAATGTCAAAGTCTCAAGCGAAATCAACAAGCGAATATCCTGCGGATATTTTGTTCAACATTTTGTCAGCTTTCTTCCCCTCTCGGTGTCTGTTCTCTGGGCTCCGATGGAGGAGGGGTGGGAACAAGAAGCAAAACTCTCTGAATAATGAATTGCAATTAGCGCAATTACAACAGATTGTCACAACTATATATCGTGGAATTCGTATTCCCCTCTCTGCCTAATGCACATGTGGAAAATAATGTCATTTAATTTTTCGCAAAAACAGAAACATTACAATTTGCATAATTCAACAAGGCAAGAAAATATGCGAAGATGGAATGCTCTAGAATGAAAACGAAGTCAGCTGAGAGTTCTTATATAAATAAATTTACAAGTCTCGACTTAAAATCAGTGTACCTCTCTCTAAGGGTGTAAAAGTTAGCCCAAAATAACTAAAATCCCCACCAGCTGACGACTAACTTACTGCTCGTACAAATTCTGCATACACAAGTGCATACATATATACGTGTACATTTTCTGGTTCTAGGGCACATCTGCTCTCACCTCAGAGCTTCATCCTCGCTAACCCCCATTCCCCAAAATAAAAGACAACTGAAAGCGGTCCTCACAGTGGCACAGTTTTGCCCCCCAACCAGGTCATTGTTTATGCGCGTGTCGAATTTTGGGGTTACTTGAAAGTCCATTGGGAACATAAATATTTATCCAGCGATAAAAGAATTTGGTACATTTTCCGTTAGGTTTTTTTTTGTTATATAAATAGCGCAATTTGACTTGGTTAACCCGAAATCCAGTTAAATGTTTGAGGGGGTTGAATTCTCTTATATTTAAACTTAATAAGCCAAGGGACCTGTTAGGGCAGGTTAACATTGGGCCATGTTGTGCAGGGTGGTTAACTGAAGTTCCAGGAACTAACATTGAAACGAGGGGGAGTATCAAGTAATGAGTAATTCGAAAGGGGGTTGAAAGTAATAGTTTCTATTCTTTCATATTAGTGTGTATTTTATACAAGTTTGTTTTCAGGTTCGGTTTTGGGTTTCATTACTTATTTTTCATAATTAATGATGATGCGTCACATCGCTTAACACCGTTTTTGAATTGCTTTGATGATTCCAGACTGCATATTTTTCAGTGTAGGATCATCCTTGGGAATCTTCAAATCTTCAACTGACAAGAACGTTTCAGTCTTAGTAACACCAGAAATAATTGCTGATGGACTGAGTTGCAAAGCAACAGCATCAAGTTTTTTTTTCTTAATATTTCATGCTGGTTGTCAGTAAAAACAGCCAACGACCGCTGATGATTTGGTAGAGATTGGAATGAAACAGCTTTACGGCTGAAAGAGCCTTACAGTGTGGTGTGTTCCTGTTTTTAAAGTTATGTGCAAGCATAACGAGACTTCGAGCTGGCATTGAATTAAAGGTTTCACAAATTATACTTTGCTGGAGGAGATGCAAGGGCGTAACGATCCACTCGCCTCCCATCATTTGATTAATCAAAAATCTGCTGCTCACACAGAAATCCAATCTATGTAATCAATAGAAGCTCGAGTACGTACTGAGCAACAAATTTATGAGAATTATAGTCGATTAACAATACTCTGAAATGCATTCGAGTATCTCTAAATAGTTATTCGGATTGCATCCATATTCGATTTAAACTCTTTAAATTGATCTCGGTACTAAAACTAAATCATTATTGGTCAAGACAGTGCTGCATACAAGATGACTAATAAATTCGATAAGAAGAGCAAGCATTCTCGCATCAAAGGCAAAATTTCATTAAAATTAGGGGTTTCTCTTTTTTTTGCTTGAGCACTTGGGGAAAAGTGTAAACATTTCCAACAACAATTTACTCTGAACAAATTGTGCACAACTTGCCCCCCCAGGCCCTGACTACGAAAAGTCGGGCACTTGTACCGTACAGAGACCTGCACGTAAATAAATAATCGATAAGAAGAGCAATCGATTACTCGCCGAGTATATTACAAATAGTAGATACCTACTGTAATTTGGACCGTACTATGTTTATTTTTCTTTGGGTGTGAATCCCTCTACCCTCAACTTTGGACTGAGAAATGTATACCAAAGAGGATAAAAAATAGTAATAAAAAAAAACAGGGCAAATAAAGTGATAAATCATGGCGGGATCATTGCATAGCGCAATTCGCAGCTAAGGGTTCTCCGAGGTAATAAAAACGCGAACTACTTAAGAAACTGCTTTCCATGGCCAAAAATGACCACATAACAGCATTACCCTGATTAAGACAATGCCGAACCGCGGTAAATACCATGGATGACCAATGGTTGAGAATACATTTAAGATCATAAGGAATGTTTCAGACCACTTTTCGTGACTGACAACTCATCACATCGCGGAAAAGTCCGTTGAGGATCAAAAATGGTAATAATGTCAAACAAACAGGAAAAAAACCATGTAAGGATCATTGCATACGCGAAGTTCGCAGCCAAGGGTTATCCGTGAAATTAAAACCGTTAAATACTTAAGAAACTGGTTTCAAGGCCACAATAGATCTTATATAACTACATCACCATGATTATGACCATCCTCTAGTGACTAACCGAGATACATACCATGGATGATCATTAACAAAGAACTTAGAAGAAGAAATTTTTTTCAAATTTTCCGAAAATTTTTTCAAATTAATTGCCGGTGTGGTCATCCGTGGTATTTATCGGTTCAGTATTATCATAATCATGGTAATGTAGTGCTCATGTGTGCTCATTTTTAGCCTCGAAAATCAATTTCTTAAGCACTTAAGCGGTTTTATTACCACGGCGATCCCTTAGATGTGAATTGCTTTTATGCATTAATCCTGGCTTGATTTTTTACTTGGTTGGAAGTAAAGTATGTTTGACATTATTTATATTTTTGAACCGCAACGGTATTTTCTCGCGATTTGATGATTTGTCAGTCCTAAAAAGTAGTTTGAAACATTCCTTATGATCTTCACTATATTCTTTAACATTGATCATCCATGGTATTTATCGCGGTTCGGTATATTTAAAATCATGGTAATGTAGTTATGTGTGGTCACTTGTGCCCTTGAAATGCAGTTTCTTAAGCAGTTAGTGGTTTTGTTACCATGCAGATCCTTCAGCTGCGAATTGCGCTTATGCATTAATCTAGGCATGATTTTTTTACTTGGTTGGGCATGAAAGTTTTTTTTGACATTATTAATATTTTTATCCTCTTTGGTATTATTTCGCGATTTAATAAGTCGTCAGCCGAGTTCTTGATTTTGTCGACAATCGAGTTCTGGATGGGGGCCCCCAAACTGTGCCACCAAAATAAACCTTGCTAATATTTTGATTATTATTATTTTTAATTTAATTTTGTTTTTTACGGTTTTTCGATTATAATCGTATGATGCCACAAGCCCCCTATACCCCGCACCGGAAAAATAAATAATACCTTAAACGTAGTTGTGCACAAAATTTGTGCCCAAAGGGGGGTCCCCAAAAAAATTTAAACAAAAAGTTCTTTTTCTACACAAAAAGTATATACCTTATGTTTCTCTAAAAAAATGGTAGTCTTATTTTATGAGTTTTATCGAAAAAAACAGGTTTCCGGAAGAGTACCCATTGACAAGAGTCTCATTAAGAGAGTGTATTAGGCGGTAGCCAAAACAATTCTTCTTAACCTCCACAGTTCATGTTATATTAAATGTAGGCGAGTGGAACAAACACTCAAGTACTCCACTGTTTCATGGTATTTCAAATGATGATCTTGTTTTATTACCTCTACAGTATTCGAGCAGCAGCAAAGGATGTTTACGACTTATAGTACCAGTTTTTCCTTATCACAATCCACATCGATAACTATTCTCCTTACATAAGGTACACTGAGTTTAAGTGTGTACAAAAGTATGTCACATTTAGAAGGAATCATTTCTGACCATGTAAAATAAATGGATGATTCCATGAAAAATCGCCCACTCGAGTTTTTTTCTGCTCGACATAAATTTTTTCGTATTCTTTGTTGTAAAATTGTAAATACGTATTTTCATTCGCGGGAAAACACGATTGGAAAATTTGGGTATTTAAAAAATTTACTTATTTTCAATTGCTTGCTTTCCAAAGCCATTGGTAATACAAATATTTTAAAAAATCTGTAAACTTACATCTAAACGCAAACTCCCAAGTTATTTACACTTAAGAATATTAAACATTGTTTTTGGTAATCAAATCGCGTAAATTAGTAATTACAACAATTACTAAATAAAAGAGTTCCGCAACCACACCAGTTGAAGTTCAAAAGAAACTACTTACGCGCTTATTATACATATTATTGGAGTGATAAGTGCAATGGGCCGGAAACGTGATATTATTGTGCGAAATTTTATTACCTTCCGTCAATTAGTCTAGGTGAAAATTGTGCAATGGATCCTTTGTGGGAAATTATTTCAAAAATTTATAAAGGAACCTACTGAGACTGCGTACAAAAGTGGAGTGTAAAGATCTATTTACACGACCTGATCACTCATTTGAGTTTTCGTCTGATTTGGTGTCTGACCGTGTAAAAAGGCGATCAGACGAAATAGAACCGGTTCTACTTGGCCTGAGCACTCATCTGAGTGGCATTTATCGAGTTACAGTGTTGCCTAACTGCAGTGTGCTGGCGTTGCCATTTTCTGACAATCGATATACAGTTCTTATCGAATGTTGGCTATCGGTCATGTTTCTTGTATGTCAAGTGAATTCCTATTTAAATCCAAAAAAATAAATTGCATCTTAAGAAGCATCAGAACGCAGAGCGCCATTCGCTTTTTATTCTTCTTGTCTTATTTTTCTATGTAAAGAAAGCAACGTCATAATGTTCATATGAAGCAGATGATTCCGATGAACCAATGGTTCTGCAACTGGCTCATCTGAGCTTCTCAGGCATGTGTATAAGCAAAACTGAGTTGATTAGATGAGTTTTCGTCTGACGATGAGCGATCAGGTCGTGTAAATGGAGCTTAAGAAATATAATAGAAATTGACATTGCCTCGAAGCACAACAGAGGCGTACTGGGAGTGAATGCGCAATATTATTGTGACCATTGTATAACAGTCAAGACACTGGGTATAATTGATTTGCACAAAAATCGTTCTGGTCTTAATTTGAGTAAGGAAATTGAAGCTATTTATTTTGGAAGAGTTCCTTAACTTCCGACTGTGGAAACAATATAATAAAAGTGGTTGAATTTCTAAATGACAATCTTTTAAGCGGCATATGCGTTCATTCGATTGCTTCCATCAGATGTGCAGCTCACTCGCTACAGCTTGCAGTGAAACCATTTTTAAAGGATGTCGGACGAGAAAAAATAGTTTGAAAGCTCTTAAAATTAATAACACGTTGCTAACTCCCAGTTATAGGTAATTAATTTTCAAATTAATATAGAACTTAACTAATTTTTGTTGGAATGTCCATGTATAAATTTCAATTTTTTCAGACTATCAATTTCCCTTTCTCAGCCTTTACTCGATGTCCATACCAGATGGAGTTCTACCCATTTAATGTTGAAAAATGTGTGTGTATTCAAGGAATTTTCCGAAGAAAACGTAAATGCAACTCTAAGTTAATCGAACTTGAGTTATAAATTTCGGGATGACCGCTGATTTAAACAGTCTAAAACCTCTTTACATTTCTTTAATGTGCCGCTAAAACAGAGAAAAACCCAAATCAAATTCATGTTAACTTTTCAAAAATATAAATTGTTTTATTTTCATTGACTTAAAGAGAATATCTACCTATTTCAAATCAATATCATTTACTTGATTTGCTGTTAAATAGTTTCAGAATCTAAGCAAATATTACTCCCAAATACGACTTAAATCCCACTGTGCCGCCTCATTCGCGGGCAAAAGAACCAAATCAAAATAGAGTGCGGTGGTGACTGGTTTAGCCTGCGGCATTTACCGCAAAACAATGAAAATTACAGCGACGGCGATGATGACGATGACAAAAGCGCCACCTATTAGCCACACAGGTGTCTGCGTCTGCTCTGCTTCCCGGTTCCTCACTCCCTCGGCCCCAGTCACCATTAGCCCTGCGCCAATATTGATACAGACCGTATCTTTTATATGACATATTTTTTGGCTACTGTCAGCGCGAGCTCTGGCATTTCTGGGCCTTTGTTTGCATCCTCTCGAGTATTTTAGTTTTATTTTTTTAGACAACAACAAGTTGATATAGCATGTGTGTGTGTGTGTGTGTGTATATACACATGTCATATGCATGATTTTTTGTATGAAAAACAAACACAAATCCCGCACTTAGCTGAACTTTGCTTTTGCTTTGATGTCTATCTGGGTTAGTGGGTAATGCAGTTGGCATTGCACGTGGCGAAGATGTTTAAGGGAAAACAATTTAAAGCTGATGCAGAGTGAGAGAAGAAATAGAAGGGGCGCTTCAACTGCTTGGGAATTCCAAGCTGAAGTTCGCTTTCTGTGTGTTCTACTTAAGCTATTGATTTTCATTCTTGCCACAAACCCACTTTCTGTCACTTGATCAGCGCAACGCCAACTGAATCCTAAAATGTATACAAATCTAAGACCATAAATAAAAAGATTCGCCCAGTTTTGTCCAGATTGACGGCTCAGTGGGTATAGTTTTTGGTTGTGGCTGAGGTGGGTGCAAGGTTCGTTCATGACAATTTCACACATCAACCGCCTGTCAGTTCCCTGACAAAGACCGACTCTAAGTGGCCATAAGGTAGGCAGCTCACGTGTTTTTAGACAGTTTCAGGTGTTGGCCGTTTGGTTTCGCCCCGTTTGGAATTTCAAATCAATCAAAGGATCAGCTTTCCAACCGGATTCGAAGTCACTTAACAGAACCTCGAGTTTCCGCTTTTCGAGAATGCTTTTTGCAAGTGGCGATCAATTTGCCAAACAAATTGCAAGAAACTACCTGAACCGCAGAGCCAATGACAGCTTTGGAAACCCTAGAAGTACCAGCTTTAATCATGAGCAATTCCTCACGATCTTGCTGGCTTTCCTCGCTGCGCGTCTCGTATTGCATTTCAATGACGCGACCACATTCCGCGTTTGTTTTGCTTGTTCTGCTTGCAAGGTTTCCCTTGGATATAGATTTCCACTCTACACTTGGCATTGTTCCAATGGCACGCTCTCTTTTTAGGTGGTCAAGTTGCCCAAAGTGGTCGGCCGCACACTTACAACCAACTTTTGGGGGAAAAACTTAATCAACATCGGCAACAACATCGATTCCGACATCATTTCCGTTGCCGACAAAGGCCTCCCGCGACCACGTCGCTCCAATCTTGTCAATAAATCTCAATATCAAAATATGCTAAATGACCACCCGTATATTCCTCCAGACAATGTGGAAAAACTAAGAAACTAAGAAATGCAAATAACTGCACGAATGTGAGATACGCGCATAAATTTACCAGCCATGCGGGGACGACGACAAACAAACCGTACGAAACCGAACAATGAACCGCGTTGACAGGTCTCGGTTTCGTACTCTTGTGTGTATGATTGATTTAACCTGAATCCACTGACAGGTACCAGAAAAACAAACGATACTTACCTATGCTAACGACAATAGGGGAGTACAACCACTCAACTGTCGATCAACTGCTGGAGTTTATGCAGAGCCAAATAAGTGTACACGAATTGAGATACATATTCATGGAATTCCTTTGGGGATATCATTACATAGGAATTTGTTTAAGCTGTGCCTACCTGCTTAGTGGAGGAGTGTGTGTGAAAATTATGTCACATCCTGTGAGGATTGGGGAATTGCATTGGGAACTGTGATGAAAATAAAATCAAATGTGATCGTTATAGTTATGATTATTAGATTTGCCCTAGAAACGTAAAAAATGAGAAGCTTGACTATTCAACAGAGTTTATTGTAATCGTGCAACGATTCTGTAAATAGGGTAATCAAATAACGCTTCGGCCTATTAGAAACCTTGAGGTTAATTCGATTTGACACTTAATTAGTCTATGTTTAATTAAGAAATCCCCTAAAACAATTTGGACAAATAATACTACGAATACCAAAACTCGAAAATTGAAACGGAAACAAAACTGAGAAATTAGTAATTTGGAAACAAAAATGAGGAAAAAATTCGGATGAAAATCCGAAATCCCAAATACTTTGTAAACAAGCGAAAAAGTCGGTCAAGCCCGACTATAACATACTCTGTACCTGCAGTAGAAGCTGAATGCAGTGCTAGTGCTGCGCTCATCTCTAAGTCTCTCTCTCTTTCCTCTCTCTCTCTCTATGATTGTGCGGTGTTGGTTGTGCAATGGTGGAAGGGGGTGGGCGTGGTGTGAGTTACTTATTTAACCATAACTTAAGAACCGTTCATACGATTTTTATCGTTTCTTCGCCAAATCGATACATTTTGCTAATTACTAACTATCTCCAGAAGGTACAAAATCATCTATCTTTAAAACTGTAGGAGATATAACGTTTTTTCCAAATTCCGGGGGTGGGAGGGGGCGTGGCAAAAATTGAAAATAAACTTGATCTGGCTGCAAGTATAAGAAGCATTTGTATGGATGTCGAACCTCTATCTCTTACCATCTCTGAAGAACCTTTTCGGATGGTCACCCTAAGGAACGCAGGAACACTGTTAAACATGTTTTTACATGAGAAATGGGTATATCGAAGTCGGTTAGAGCCGACTTTAACTTACGCTCTCGTTTCCTCCTTATTTTGTACTCCTTGAATTTTATGCTTAGTTTTTTTGTCCATGTTTTAACTGTTCATAATAAAATATTTGGAAATCGCTTATTGCATTGTTAAGTCGTCATTTTTAATCCCTTCCGCAAAAGTTTTGAACACAAAGAACATATTTTTATTTTTAATCCATCTACTATCTATACTTATGAAGTAGGCGTCACTGACTGACACTTAACCCACCCACAGCCAAAACTACTTATCCTAGAGGTCAAAGATTTGTCACAGTCCTTCGTTAAGTTATGCAGGCGAAGTAGGTGAAAAGCCGAAGAAAAGATCGAATGGGGCAAATAAGTGAGCTATTGCGTTCAAGCAACATTGTGCTAAGCTGTTTTGCTAAGAGCTCGAAAGAGAGTGAGAAAGGACGGGAAGAGTGGAGGGCGTAGGAAGGGGGAAAGCCATTTTGAATGAAAATACAATTGAGGAGTGGCTGCCATAAGGTCAATTTGTTTTGGCTCAACGAAACGGGACTTACTTTGAAGTTTTATCCAACAATATTGTCTCTTTGATTTTTGAGAAAGCCTTGGGAATCAATGCTGCTGTGAAATCCACAATCTTTATTTATTTACTAGATATGGGCGCGGAATGGAAATATCGCTAGACTTGAAAATCACATCCACTTGACGGAAGGGATTAATATATAATTCTGAAATTTCGAGCGCCTAGAAAATTGGGATCGGTCTTTTAGGACATGTGCATGTGCACAGGCCACTTAATTTGCCACGCAAAGTTTTGTTATATTTTTACCAGCTGTGAACTTGAAACTGTCTACAAGATAAAACAACACAATTTCTACAATTTATTAAAATCTTAAACTGGGACAAAATCTCTGCGAGCTCAGCTAGTAAACTAGATACATATATCAGCCGTTAGCACGAAGATTGAAATTGGGAGTACTTCAACTTCAACAACTAAAAAACCATCCGTATCAGGTAGGTTCACGTCGACAAGCAAGACTTAAATAAAATATATTTTGTTTTGGCAGACATCTGTTTCTATTGGCATGAACATCGGCATGTGCGAATCGGCGCCTCGAATTTGCCAAAAAATTAATCTCGGAGCAATGGGAGCAAGGTTGTGCCCACCGCTCGTTTCTTTCATCTTCTCATTTCAGCAGTATAAATAGATTTGTGTTTTGCTGTTCGCGACTTTGAAAATTGAAGACAAAAACTTCTTGAGTTCGCTACTTCTTTTAGCTGGATAATGTTGCTCACCTTCATTCTGAATCCATTAACGATTCCAGGGTTCTGTTAAGTGTGTGTTACTCCTCTACCACTCAACTAAGCTGTTACTTTTAAATTGTGTAAAGGATAAGGTTTTCTGGCTCCGGACGTATTTTGGCTTTCGTCACATAGTCTAAATGCTTTTTTTATCTAGCCCGTGGAAGGGGTGCGGCCTAACGTCTGGGTTTTATTTCGTTTATAATTGGATAGATAACTTCAAACCAAACTTATCTTGCCCATGTTGGGTCATATTGGTTCCATGTCCTTGAGATATAGTCAAAAATCCTTTTTTATAAGCTTTTTTTAAATAGAAATATCTCGGGAACCAGAGTACTAGACATGAAATAAATGATAGAGAATTGATCAAAGTTTTTGAAAATTGGAAAATTGGTGACATACACTGAAAACATTTTTGCTATAATTAAAGAAAACTTGAATGCGATGGTTTTGGCAGTTCGCGTTGGACCGCCACCTTAAAACTTTTCCTGGAATTTCCCCCAACCTTAAAGCCAATTATCAAAAAGTTTGAAAAATCAAAGATACGCTTCCTAAGAAAAATTCAAAAATATATATTCGCTTATTTTTATCAACGTAAATCATATTTGGGACAGAAGAAAACTCATTTATGCAAGCCCTTTAAAATTTGTACCACAAAGGCTTTGTTCTTGACATATCCGGTCCGTTTTATGGGAAGAAAACGATGCTCGATTATGAAAAATTCTTGCCAACTCTAATTTAATGAGGCTTTTGCGACCTAAGATAGTCGTTGGTGGAGAAGGAAAAGGCTTTAGAGTTCTGATGCCAGAATTAAAGGGAAAAAGCTTAACTGGACACCGAAGAAGCAAAGAGTCCGAAAAATCACCAAAATAAGGTGGTGTCGAAGCCGTTCATGGATCAATTGCTCAAAAATATAAACTTTTACATCACAATCTGGACAACAAATATCTCAACAAAGTAAGTGATCTAGCAGATCAACAACAAGTTTGAAAGGGTTTGAACCAGATAAAAATTAGGAAGCAGAATACTTTCTCACTTAAAAATCTAACTTTAAAAATATTTAAAAATTTTTTGCGAAGAAGTTGAGCAAGACCGTTACAACCAAGAAGAAGTTTATTAAGTCCATTGATACATCACGCTTTTGAATTTCTAAGACTCACGAAGACGAGCTAAAGGTATTATATTCTATCTTACCAACGTCGCTAGCAGTCTCATACCTAGCAGAAGTCCTGATGAGGACAGAAGATTGATGCTTCATTCGTTAAAATGAGTCCCTCAATAATAAAATTCGAGGTTCGCTCGAGCATATTAACAGCAAGTCTTACTGTGTCTACGTCGTTTTTATTCCAAACAATAATAGCATAGATGGCGTACAACGTTATGCTGTAGTTGTCCCAACGGAAGAGGACTGTTGGCTGTTGTTCTCATGCTGCTTGATTTATTACTTGGCTCATGCAAGATACTTATCACCCATTATCCTCCACAATTTATCAAATTTTTGTCGGAGAAGCAAATGTTGTAATAGACGAAAATAGAAGACGACGAGTAAATAAAATAAGCGATATATTTTTTATTTCATTAGGAAGCGTATCTTCGATTTTTTTCAATTTTTTGATAATTGGCTTTAGGTTGGGGAATTCCAGGAGTTTTAAGGTGGCGGTCCAACGCGACTGCCAAAACCATCGCTTCATTTTCTTTTAATTATAGCAAAAATTTTTTCAGTGTATGTCACCAATTTCCAATTTTCAAAACTTTGTCAATTCTCTATCACGGCATTTATCATGTCTCTAGCTTCTCTGGTTCCCGAGATATTTCTATTTAAAAAAGCTTATAAAAAAGGTTTTTGACGTATCTCAGGACAGGAACCGACCCCTTGGCCATCTTTTTTTTGTTTTTTCCCTAAAATAAAAATAAAACACACTGTTTTTGCCCCCCCCCTAGGCAGACCCTTTGTTTAAACAATAACAACATCATCCTTTCTCCATTCAAATCAATCAAATCTCTATAGACCGTTATACTCATTACATGCACAAAAGTCCAACAGAAATATCGTTCAATTCTCAACATTAGATGGGAATAAGAATAATTACTTTAGACACTGGACCGCTACACGATGACAGTTAGCCTCCCAGTTTTGCCACAAAGCCAAGAAAAGAAGTACACAAAATCATCATAAGAAACAGAAACAAAGCCAAACCCCATCCAGACTTTGCCTCGCCTGACAACCGCAACAAAATGAAATGAGTGAGGGGAAATTGATTGACAGTTGAATGATTTAATGAGCAACAAGATAAACGATGCCAGTCTCCGAGTTGGAGTTGAATTCTCGTGATGCTGCCAACCGCAGTGCAGCGCAGCGAAATGAATTACTTATTTTCATTTGAATTTGAATTTTCCAAGCCACTCACAAGTTGTAACACGGCGGTCCATAAAAGATGCTTATCTCTTTCGCCTTGAAGCATGTGTGGAGCTTTTGCGGCGTTTTTCTTGCGCTGTCATCCAACGATTGACGATGACGACGCCGACGACCACGCAGTTTGTGTCAACCGGAGGCCTCCGGGACCTGGGCTGGGATTTTGGAATTCAATAAAAACTTGAAAAAGTGAAATAAAAATGTTAGACGAAAGTTTACTTGGGAATACACCAGCCGTGAAATGTTTGTTCAAAGTGAATAAGAAATAAGATTTTGAACGAATTGGTCTTTGACTTAAAAAGGAAACAAAAATGGTGCTTGGAAACAGTTTAGAGTATATGTATTAGGATTGTCGTAACGAAGTTATGTTTTACCATATGTTTTTTAGAAAATCGTTGCGACTTAAAGTGTAATCAGAACTAGCAATTAGGAAGTCAAACCGATTCGTATTTTGATTTCAGCTGTGGGCCAACTGTCCATTCGGTAGAAGTTTCTCTTTTGGCGATTGGATTCCTAAAGTGCTTTAAAAAACATTGAGCTTTTCAATCTAAATAAAACTTCTGAAAATTACGCAAAATGTAAATTTTTGTAATGAAATTTATCAAAGCATATCCCCAAACAGCTAACTGAAGTATTTGAGTATTAAAATGTTAGTATTGAAAACATAATTTCTTATTCGGATCGGTTATCATTAGGTTTTTGCGTACTACTAATACAGTTTAAAGCTTATCTAAATACGCAGTGGTTGGAATTAAATGTTTAATTCCAAGTTAACTCAATTCGTCAAAACGAGATGTTTTCCTCAACTTAAATTTTTGGAAATTTTAAATTAGAAAAACCAAAGTTCCGAAATTCGGGATTGTGTTGGGTTTGAGTGTTTTCGGTTCTTCGACATGTTCCATAAACAGATCTCCCAACTAGATCCCGTGGAATCTTTTGGAAGGGGTCATAAGAATGACAAGAATAGAAGAAAGAAATATCACCTAAAATTATGCTATGGTTTGGTTTTATACTTTACGAAGGACATAGAGTATTTAAGTTTGGGCAAAGTATGTAAAGAGAGAAGGAATCATTCCACCCCATAAGTATAAATCGACAGCATAAACACCATCGATATAGCCATCCCGCGTCCTCCTCGTATGACAAACAGATCCAAATGTTAGGTAAGGTTTGTGTATGACAATTTTCTTATAGCTCAGGCGATCAGTTTATTTTCAATTCGCCACGCCCCCTCCCGCCCCCCAATTTCGAAAACGTCACTCCTTAGAAGCCGTATTAGCGTCGGATGATAGATCGGTAGCGGTTCTCGTTATGAGCAAAACACGCACCCCCCCCCCCCCCCTCCCACCCACACAACAACACCGCAAAAAAAGGGAGGAAAAAAAAAAAAATAAAGACAACAACCACACTCTACGGACAGTATGAATAGCGTTGACCACTTTTTTTTTTTAGAAAATTTACACTTATGCTTCAGAAAATTGGTAAAAATCTTAAGTTTTCTAACTAGATTTGAGGTAATTCGGGGTCAAGCCGACAGCACTTTGGGCGAGGATTTCTGGCATAAAGTAAGATCGTGGTAGTTATTTCAAAAGTCACAGACCCTAGACTTCGACTGAAGAGCTTCAAAATGCTATTACTGAGGAATAGGCTTTGAGACACAACTTTATGACCTTCAATTCGCTAAATAACACAGGAAGGGTCTCCTATAAAGTTTAAGAAAGTAAGAAACCCTAGTCAAAGTCCCGACTAAGTTTGCTCAGTGAGCAATGCTCACCCAAGTAATAAACTGCACCAGTACCAACTTTATTTGTTTGGGTGTAGTTTCGGCCACTTCAAATGTAAGCTTGAACTTCTGTTTAATTTTCCATCAAATATCTTTACACATAATTAAATTCGATGCGCCATTTAAAAACTCATCTTCGAAATAGTAACAATTGCATTCAAAGTTTTTCGTTCCGTTTGCTTGTTAATTTTTATGTCGCTCCCAGATCCAACTTGTTGCTCCAACCCGAAAGAGAAAAACCCACACACTAAGTTGAATATAATTTATGTATCGGTCAAATAATGTTTTATGATCTGCCCATTCTCATTAGGCTACCAAAAAAAGAAGAAAAAACGCTGTGTGGGCTTTGCCACATTTCCCACTTCGTTCGTTCGAGTTTGTCGATTCAATTGTGTCAAAATTCCTGTTAACCAACAATAAATTTTCGACTTTAGTTTTCGGATTCTACACAAAATTGCTGGAAAAATGCAAAAATTTCCCGTTTCGCACTAGGAACCGAAATGCTTACACGAACTCTAATTAAATATGGGGCACTGAATCATCTAGCTAAGGCAAGCTCCACGCACTGTCCATCCGCCCAAACCGTACGCCAGCTGCACGGCAGCAACTGGGAGCGTCAGAATGCCACGAACCAACAGCGCAAAAAACTTATACCGAAGCTGGTGTACCTGCACAATCCGTGGAAGTATTTGATAACCCGATTCAATTTGTGGAAACTGAAATGGCTCTGGGACTCGGATTTCAATGAGGCCGACTTCATAGAGGGCTCCAAGCAAGCGGCGGTTGTGATGACGGACATAATTCGGCTGCAGAGTGCGGACAAGATAAGCGAGTATACCACTCCGGTGGGTTTCCAGCAGATCACACGAGACATGCTGCTGTCGCGGAACGACACCCGCTTGCAGTTGGTGCGCTTCCAGAAGGAGCACCTACGTCGCGCCATACCCATGAAGGTGGCCAGGCGTCAGAATTTCGGTCGCAAGTACGCGTTCATTGACATGTTGTTTGTAGGCTTGAGGAATACCAAGGACTTCGATTCACCCACCGAAAGGGTGGAAGTGGGCGAAATCATAAGGCGTATGGACAATGAGCTGAAAACGCCACAGGAAGTGGCCGCGGTGCCACATCGCATTGTTTTTGCCGAGATTTTCATACGTTTTCGACGCGACTACACCGCAGAGAGCATCCGTCGGATTACGGAGACGGCTCAGAGTCAACCAGGCGCTGCACATTTTGATCCGTTTCAAAGGCAACAACAACAACAACAGCATATGTTGTCCTCGAACGTGCCACCAAATCCTTCGCAACCAGCTCAACATCAAGCCTTACCCCTGGGAGGACGTGTTTTACCGCGTAGAGACGACTCCGGTTGGTCCGTGTCCTTCTATAAGATTTTGACCTTTGATGTGCTGAACTATGATCCGAAGCCCAAACAGCAGCAGCAGCAGCCAAATCAGCATTTGTAGCATATTTAATCAACATAAAATTCGCTGTAATCAAATTTTGTTTTTGGAAATGAAATTTCTTTATCGTTCCACAAAGATTATTACAAAATCGCAACTGTGGGTGTGTATGCTCCTCAAAGCCATAAAATCGTTAATTCCAATGGGATTGCATTGGGGGTGGTTAGTCCCCCCCCCTGGAGATTTACAAATGCGAAAAACACTTTTGTGACGGGTTTCGGCCTATCGTTCCTATGGCAGCTATAGTCATAAGATTTTGATCAAACTTAACAGAATTATGATTGAATGGGGGTCGAATATTAAAACAGTTTGATACGTTTCAAAGCAGGCTTGCAGCCCTGACTAGGATGGCTTTCAAAATAATTTGTATTTTACACCAAAACGTTTCAAGTTTTATTGTTGCCATTTAAATGGTTCTTTGCATAAAATATCTGGTTACCGTTAGCAGCCGCCCAAGTCTTCGGTATCTTAGTCTAAGTGCTTCCTCCCACGCTCCACATGTTTGTGATTATGAAATTGCTTTAATCTTTTTCTCTCTTCAACATGGGTTGGCTTTGGGCAAATATGACCCCAAGGGATCCTAACTTGTATTTTGTTTTTAAAAACTTGACCCAATTAGCGTTGAAAGAAAGCATGCAAGTCCCACTCTTACAAAACATATTCATTTTCTTGTTTTTAAGTTTTTTGGGGTAAATTTAGGTGCAATCTTCTCCAGAAGCAGCTGAAAAAGGACAGGCGAGAGTGAGAGAAGTGTGCTAGGGAGTTTCGGGGGGCTACATAGTCACAGTAACTTAACCTCATTTAAATATTTTGTTGCTGCCACTATTGTTGTTCTGTTGTTTCTTCTGCTGGGCTGCTTCTCGGCATCTTTTTGTTATTTTATTTTCAGTTTGCCCCAGGTACGAGTGGGGGGCACTGCATTTTATATTCAAGTACAACGAAAATTGTTGTAAATTAGTAAAAAATGTAAACACACACACACACATACAAGAAGGTGCCACGGTGAGTGCCCATTGAAGAGGTTGCTCTTGAAGCTACCAACCTACGCAATTAAGTGACGACCAAGGGAGCGAGTGAGAGAGCGCGAGGAGGGCCAGTGGTGAAAGGCTCCCCCTCTTCTGGAAGTAAACCTTCTTTGTTTGCCTTAAAGCAGCAGCTGCCCTAACCCCCACCTCCCACCCCTTGCACTTGAGCAACTGCTTCTGTCTTCAAAAAGGCTTTCGGTAACTTAGTTTCCGTCGCTTTTTACAACCTCATGTTTGCATTTTGTACCTCTGCCTCCGGCTCCGGCTCCAGCTCGGCACAGCTTCCACAAGTGGGTTGTCAAGCAGCAGCCCCCCTGCCATAAGTTGTTGTCAAGAGAAGTTGTAAAATGCTTCCACACAACAACAGCAACAACAGCAATCGTTTTGGTAGCTGTTAGTGGATTTGGAAAGCAAAATGTCCGCTGCTAGTAAAATATTTTTCTTATATTATGTTGACTTATACAGAAATAAGGTATTCGTAGGTATTATAAGTGGTATGCTGGAGTGCTCTAAGAACTCTGACAAAGTCAATACATTTTACCCAAGGCAAGGCTTAAGTCTAGGAATGGATTTAGTTGCCAAAGAATAACCGTAGCTTTTATCTCGCTTTACTTTTCAAATACAAATTTTAAGAATACTTCGAGTTCTAGAAACCCAGTTACTTGGGTTCACTTTGGATTTACGGTGTTTTGACAAAACTAATTTCCTGACAAAGCTAAGCCAAATGAAAATAATTCCTACATGACAAATGATGCCAGCAAATAACATTTCCTGTTCTTATCTTAAGCTCTTTTTAATTGTTTTCCCCTGCCCTCATTTTCATTATTCAATTTTCTTTGACAATTTCTGAAAATTAATTCAGTCTTCAACTGCAATTCTCAGCTGTCAACTTGAGGCAAAATGCCCAAATTGTAGCCACTTAAAATTGGAGACCGAGATTAGAGCAGAGTGACCAACAAATAAATTAAATGAGTGTTAACCTCAATTCGAAATGTCATTAATAAATCCCTGGCCCAGGCTCAATGTTTGTACAAATGTTGAGCCAAATGACATTTGCCCAAATATGTGTGTCTGTACACACACACACACACACACATATACAAATGTATGAAAAATGCTTGGAATATTTTGTGTGACAGGCCAAACGAGAGAGAGAGAGAGTAAAACTGGACAGGATTGCATAGAAAGATGTACAGATATTTACTGCTAATGAGTTAATTCAATTAAGAAAACCACACGAAGAGCAGAGGAAAGGAATGCAGCGTGATCCCGACAACATTTGACTTGCAATTTGACAGTTTTCAATTAGTCAGAGTGTCATTGGGTCACGATGACTCTCTGTTGATGATGAAGGGAGGAGGACGGAGGATGGAGTTTGGCCACCAGGTAGACATTGAAGCAATGTCTATTGCTAGCTACCACTGACCAGCCAACGTCTAGTCGAACGTTTGTTTATGAGCCAATCACAACGAATTTCGAAGTACCTAAAGGCGAATCTCAAATTGTCAAAACTGGAAAATAAAATAAATATATCTACGAATAACACAATTTTGTGATTATTGAACAGTTTTTAAAGAAACCTAAATAACTCCTTCAGAGAGGGAATTCGCGATTCCAAAATGCTAAGGCTCTTCTATGAATTTTGAAAAAGACTCCCAAAATCATGATAATGTAATCTAGATGGAGTGTTTGGGATCGTTTTCGGACTCCGGTTATTTTCAGAAGAGCAGTCATTAAGGTTTGATTTTAAATGCTCCCAGTTTGGCATTTTATGTCAGTGTTTAACATGCGCACTTTGATGAAAATTTGGCTAAATAGATATTAAATCAATCCGGATCGGAACCGTATACCGAAATGAACCGATTAAAACTCCGAACCGAAACCAGAAACGATGTTTAAAATTGTGTAAATACCGGTATTCGAGAACCGTTATTACACTCTGTACGAAATTTTCACAGATTATACTAAGTTAGTGCAAACGTGTGAAACTAGGAGAAGTATATAAAGTATATGTATTCTTGATCAGCACCAACAGCCGAGTCGATATAGCCATGTCCGTCTGTCCGTCCGATCTCAGAGATGGTAAGAGATAGAGGTTTGACTTTTAATACTTGCAGGTAGATCATGTTTGTTTTAAATTTTTACCACGCATTATGTATCGATTTGTCCAAGCAATGATAAAGATCGGTTGAGCTGTTCTAAAGTTCTTAAAACACAAAAACTCCCTCATCTCTATATTCAGATTTGCTACCTGCACTGATGATGTAGTTCGTGAGAGAGTGTCGTCTCCACATTCAGAACTGCTAACAGCTCCAACGGTGTAGACTGTGAGAGAGTGACAACATGTATTGTTTCTGGCAATCTGAAACAACAAGAGCAACGAAAGTATGTATATATTTGACACTCTCTTAAGTTCTGTGTTTGCATATTCGCTTTCTGCTAAGTTTTCTGTCGTTTTTGAATGTAAAACGAAGGAGCTCAATAGTAAAGTCTCAGTATTAGTGAGTCTCAGTCTAATGCACATTTGTTTTCTTCGAAACTTTTCTCTTTGGACATGCATATACATAAAATACATACCTTTTTCGTATGTAAGTGCATGCTAATGTTTCCATGTTTGTGTTCATAAATATGACTATATGCCCGTATGCAAGAGAATATAAATGACTTATACATACCTACTTATATTTATGTACTTTTCTTTTTTTATAGGGAGATCATGGAAGAAACTAAATAAATTACATGGCCTCATCTTACCTTTACTTGATAAAAACCTCGATAGTCATGTCGATCAGCAAAACGCGAATCAAGCACAGGAAAATAAAACTGCAATATCCAGGTGCATTGATGATTTGCTTGAGTTTTTTTTTTAATTTTAGTTACAATTAGTTTGGGGAAAATATTTTTGATTGAATATTATTTTAATCATCTTATGAAAACTAACCTTTAAGTTTGAATGGCAAACACACGCGAATAAAATTGACAATTTATGTATATATGCATGTGTACAGCTTGCTTTCCCACTTTGATTGCACCTTAAGTTTTCAAATGTTTCTTAATTTTACCGGTCTATACCGGTACGTACCGGTATACCGAAATAAAAATCTACCTACCAGAGCCGGAACCGAAACTCAAACTCGATTTGGTTTGATTCCATACTTAAAACATGAACTGTATTTCCATTCACTAATATTTTGTTTAAATATGGCCGAGAAGTTGTTCAATTTGGTCAATTTTTATGAAAAATTTCTTAAACATATGTAAAATTATTAGCCTGTGGGAACTTAGCTTAAGGCATCGCTTGCGTTACGTTACTGATTGTTTCGAGATAACCAAATCTTTCATCAGACTCTTTTTATATCCGTTACTTGTAGAGTCGTGCAAATGTATGTAACAGGCAGAAGGAATCATTTCCGACCATATAAAGTATATATATTCTTGATCAGCATCAACAGCCGAGTCGATATAGACATGTCCGTCTGTCCGTCCGTCTGTCTGTATGAACACCTAGATCTCAGAGATGGTAAGAGATAGAGGTTTGACATGTATGGGACAAATGCTTCTTTTATCTGCACGCAGATCAAGTTTGTTTCAAATTTTGGCCACGCCCCCTCACGCCCCCGCAATTTGGAAAAACGTTATATCTCTCACAGTATTGAAGATAGACGATTCGTACCTTCTAGAGATAAATGAATCGATTTGCCGAAGAAATGATAGGATTAACGGTTCTCAAGTTATGAACAAAAAAGTGAATCAAGGCACCCCCGCTATCATCTTTCCCACCCTAAAAAAAATGTTGCATACTTTTCGTGGGGTCACGTGTTCATGAGTAACGGATATATCGAAGTCAGTTAGAGCCGACTTTAACTTACGCTCTCGTTGTTTTTTTTATTTATGTCTCAGAATTACTTTAGACAGGCGGTTAATAGAATCTCTGAGTATATTATAATTTATTGGAATTTTTTTAGGACCTTTCAACTTTTTTTTTTTAATTGTGGACAGCTTTTTCATTCGGTTAGCTTTCCGAGAATAGCCAACTTTAAGATTCAAAATTTTTATAAAGATTCTCCAGGATCCGGTTCAATATATAAAATAGACTTTCGAATTATACTTTGAAAGTAATCCATTGGAACGAATTTTATGCAGAATCTATCCAAGTTTTCGCAGAAAAAAACAGCGGCCGTAATGTTCTATATTCATAATATTCAATCTATTTATTCTTATACTAAACCTAGCGAATACTTCAAAATTCAGTCTCAACTTAGAGGATATTTTACTCAATTCAATACTCTTTTTGCTTGTCCCAAGCCATTCGAACATAATTTCAAATGTGAATCGTGAGTTCGATTCCAGCCTCAGAACAAGGTAACTCTATTACAAACATTTTTATACATACTTTCTGGATTTTAAAACTGAAATAAATATTCTATGGAATATGAGGAACGAATGTAACTTTCTGCGATCAAATGAATATTTAATATCAAGGTCAAATTATAATTAATAATAATAATAATAAGAATAATGCTTGAAATTATCCTGCTTTGGCATTTAACTATGTTCGAGTATTGGTATATATATATACATATAACATTTATGAGATTAACGTGGAATCAATTAAAAGTTTATGGTTTAAGATTCGGGATCAATTTTACTAATACATATTTTTATCTTATTTTTGTTACGATCCCGGAAGCTTCTCTGCCTGAGAGCCTTGAGTTGATTATTGTCATCAGCCTTCAATTGTCCTTACTTATTGGATAATTACCGTTTACCTCGTTATCGACTTACAATCAATCTTCCATCGATGGTGACATATTTATAGCTTAAGCTTTTAAATGATACCTAGAAGATCGGCCCTAAGACTCTCTTTCCAATCCACGATCTTCTTAATCGATCACAATAATAGACTTACCTGTAACCGATGTTCCATTTATCAACGCTAAATTTCCCATCCACCCGCAGTGCATGCACATTACCCAATCATGCCTTTCCCAATCTAGAGTTCAGTCCAATTAGCCATTGACACAAATGTGAAATAAATAAAACTGACAGGCAGCAGGCCAGAGCCCTGTCGCATTGCCATGAATTTTAACCAATTGCAGTTTTGTCAACTTTGGGTATATAATTCATGAAGCGTTCTAGTGAACGTCAAGAGATCCCGTCGAGCCATTAAAATCGACATTTGCTAATTTAATGAGTTTTTTCGCTCTCCGTTTCTTTGGTGTGGCGGACGGTTAGGCCGAGCGACTGCCCTTGGCAAAAATAAACACTCGAGCGTTAATGCACGAAATATTTAATTTATACTTACATCAACATTGGGCAAGTGTTTTTATGGCTAAGACGAATTTGGCCAGCAAAAACAGCAAAAACGGCAAACGCCAAAGGCGCCAACTTCTGACACGGTCGCCACAGTCGGAGGAGGCTAATAAAAATCAAATATGAGGCGGAGTAGGCAGCAGGTGGAACGAACGGACGCTTTTGAATTATAAGCTGTCAGTTGTCGTCCCCTCCCCCCACCCCCCATGGCTGGCCACGTGCCCGGCGATAAAGAAGACATTCACAGCACTTTGTTCGAACATTAAGTGGATTTAATGTAAAGTTGATGTTTTCCTTAGGTTACGTGGTCGATTTCCGTTTTATTGCCTTAATTAAAACGCCGCTTCCTTTGCAACGATATTTATGGCTATTTGAAATATTTATTTGCCCTTATGCCAACCGTTTTACGAGAGGAGAGGAGGTAGACCGGACAGGTATACGAGTATGGGTCCGCGTCCCATCTTTTATGATCAAATTGGAAAATGTGCACAGAAATTAAAATCGCATAAATTTTATATACTTTGTAGAGGGGGGAAATGGGTTTTTAAAAGGGGGGCAAATGGAAAATGGGAATGTGTGGAATACAAAAGATAAAATGCAGCCTTAGCTTTGGCTGACATCGTAAAACGAAGCAAAACTGTTAAACATTTTGTAACGTTTGGTTATGTTGTTAAGTAGTTTTGATATGAACCTAAAGCTTAGAAAAAAATGGCAAATTACTCACGACCCCTTGGGAATTACCCTAGCAAGTGAACATTGGAGCCTCGGCAGAACAATATTGGATCGGGTAACAGAATGCAAATATCTGGGAATAACAGTCACACCTAATATGTCACTTCACAAGAACCTTCAGCAAAAGTTGCTGGATTCCAAAGTTGCTATAAATAGCACAAGGAAAACGCTATTTAGCAAGAAAAAATAAGCGCTATTATAAAATATAGAATGTTTTAAGCAACAGTGCTTCAGTTTATGCGGCACTTCCGATACGTGAACAAAGTCCAGCGACTACTCTTTATTACCTGCAAAATTTCTTCAACTTCTAGTTCTGTTTCTGACAATGTATAACAGAGTAAATATGACTACGATCTCAGCTGTTTGCAAAACCTGAATTGAAATGATGAACCAGAACTATTTTCCACACAGTCAGAACATATCAAAGATATGGAGCCTTTGTTACCTTCGAGAACGGGAAGATGTCATTCACTTTTGCGCAACATGCCCAATGTGGGGGTAATTAAGTTTCTAGTTTATATATGTGTATATTAGGGTGGACGCCGATAAAAAATATAACTGATACCATCTTAAACGATTACTTTTAGGGTGTACATAATGAATTAAAAAATCCAAAAATTGTATATCATGTTTTAACCTCTGCAAAAAGCCTTTAAAGTTTCCACAAATATTACGTATACAACCCGTTCACCGAATCGAAATTCTGTCGACGAATTCTTCGTATCATTTTAAAAGTTGTCAAATTTGAATTTAATCGAACAACAAATAAAAATGGAGCAGGAATCGAATGTATTTTTGGTTGGTAGACTAGGACCAAATTTTGACGAAGCGAGCCCATTTCCAACGAAGAGATGCGTTTTTTCAACGCTTTTATATGGGACTAAATTCTTAAGACGTTGTTGCAAGTTGAAGTCAGCATGGTCTACGAGCGGGGTTTCAGCAAAGGGCCGTGTACGCATGAACGCACTGTCCTTCTAGTCAGATACTACAGACATAACAGTGAAAACCATTTTGGCTACTATGGGCAATTCGCTAAACTCAAGAGATCGCTCCGTGGACACCGATTTGAATCGATAAAGAGACAGAGCCCCAAACGAAGAAGAAATTGAAGACTATAGCAGAAGAAGACTTTGCAGCATGTTCTTAAAATTGTCCTACAAACACAAACAAAATTGTAAAACACGTTGGCACAAGTGTAATGCAGTAGGGGGAGGTTACTTTCAAGGGAATGAAATGAATTGACAATATTTAATAAAGAGTTTTTGATTTATGAATAATTTCCCTGTATTTTTTGCCCATAGTAGTACAGTAATCCGCATTATTTTTCGATTCTGAAGAAGCTTATTTATAAGCAGCCCAGTAAAAGTAGACTATTTGCAGGAACGGCTGCAACCGTGATGCGCAGCACTTCAGTTCAGTGTGGGACCTGACTTCAAAGATATCTTGATAGCCTCTTAATGAACGGCTAAAACTTGCTTTCATCTAGAAGTAAACAGCGCAAAATAGTAGAAATTTTGCCGTAATAAAAAAATTTTTACCAAATATATTATACACTGTATATTTTTCTTAATTAATTGAATTTAGGTTTTTAATGTTCTAAGGATTTTGTATCAATTAACCTGGTACTAAAACACGAGCAGATGCTAAAGTCACAGAATGACGAGCACGCTTTTGTTTCCGGCCGATATTGAGTCGATAGAGTGGGAGGATGTAGGGTACGTCTACAAACTCTCTTTAATTTTTAAAAACCCTTTTTTTGGTTTTGAAATTTTTTTTTTTTTAGTTTTTTGGGGACAAAACCACCACCATCTCTTTTTTTTTTTTTTTTTTTTTTTTATCCCTTTTTTTTTTTTTTTTTTTAAATTAATTATTTTTATTTTTTTTTAATTTATTTTTTTTTTTTGTTAATTCCCCCCCCCCCCGCTTTTTTTTTTTTTTTTTTTTATTTTTTATTTTTTTATTTTTTTATTTTTTTTGTGTTTTTTGAGTTTTGTGGTTGAAATATAATCAAAGTGAGTATTTTACTCATTCTGGTATCGCGTAATAACTCGTGCAGGTCTTTAGTACTAATGGCTTCGATATTTACTGTTGTTTTGAGCTTGATGGTCGTGTGAGCACTGAGTTCAAGTCGCAGAAAAGGTAAAGTAAAAAAAAGTTGTTTAAATGGTATGAAAATTTAGCTACAGCTTAAAAAACGGGGTGGGGTAGTGAGTGTGTGGTTATGTCTTTTCTCCCGCCCTCTTCGTGCAGTTTATTCAGCAAGCCTATATCCACAAGCGTTTCAACTAAACTAAATGACTTTGACAAAATAAACTTCTCAAGAGACCATTTTTCTTTATTTTTAAGCCTGACTTTTGCTCTTAAACTCAACTTCTTCCACAATACAAAATAATGCTTTCTTATTTATTTGTTATTTGCATTTATATCTCATGCCATAATCCCCATAACCAGGCATTTAAAATCATAACAATTTCAGATTACGAAATGACCGCATCAACACTTAAAACTTTTTCACACCTCTCAAACTGCATGGTGGGTGAGTGTTTATTACCCACAGATTAGGCCATAAATCGACCACGCAATTTGGCCAAGCTAAAGTAATGCTTTCTCAGGCATCAGCCAGCTTATCGTTCAGATAAACACAACGACAAACAATAAAGCAAAAGCCTCAAGTCCACGCCCAGGCAAACGACACTTTCGTTTTCACCAAGGTTAATCAGCTGCATCAGTGGAAAAAGAGCCGAACGGCATAAAACGGCTTAAATTTGACTTCCAGAATTCCAATTGTGTTTGTGTGTGTCTGTGTGTTGGATTACGACAAGGGTCGGCTGTCCATACAAAAAGCAAACACCAGAAATACCGATAAAAAGTAAAATAAACAAGAGAAGAAGTAAAATAATATTACAAACAGTTGGCATATTGAATGGCCATCATTGTGGAACGAAAAAATGCATAAAAAGAATAAGAAAATAACTTCGAGATGCAAGTATATGGGACCATAAAGCAAGAGATTATAGTTTATAACTAGGGGACTTAAATTATGCTAGAAACTTAATCTCTTAACTGAGTTGTTAAATAGTAGATGATCCAAACAAGATGAAGACATAAACGAAAGTCCGTTTGATGCATTTTACAAAGAGAAGAGAAGAGAAATAAGAGTTACTGCTCTTCATTCAAGGGAATCCTCGCAAATGTAGCCATTATTGCGGATAGTATCGCTGAAAACCAAAGAATCAGGGCAGCAAACCGGGTTAGAACCCAATCCGGTTCGAACACAGCGAACTGAACCCTAAAGTGAACCAAGTGTGACAAATTAAACGAGTCTAAAGCGATTCCGAATCCGAAATTACACCTTCAAAAATTTGAAATACTGGCAAGCGATTAACTGTTAACTAAATGATTCGCCAAAGAAAAGATGACGATTTGAAAAGTTATCTCCAAATTGTTCACTCTCGCCCAGTGTCTTTCAATTAACGAACAAAATATTTTCATTATTTTAGTCTTCGGATTTTCTAAATCATCATCGGACTCATGTTTAAGTTAAACAAATATGAAAATTATTTAGAAAATTAAATTTGATTGCAACCGCGAACAGGATCTCTGAAACAATTTAGTGGGTTTGGGTTGAGGAAAAAAAAGAAAAATACAAAATAACTTCTACAACTATTGGGAAATTGTTATAGTTTGCTGCTGATCCTGCCACATCGAAGATTAATCTAACTTGATGAGAATCGGGAAACCAACCGTAGTTGCAATACTCGAACAGAACATGTTCTAAAAAGAAGAATGATTTGATACCATCGGAACTTTGTATTTATACTTTGACGTTATTGGCGAAACAATTGAGTTTAGGATTGCATAAAATATAGACAATGGGCGTATTCCGCAGATAATTCCGATTTACGACTTGTGATTACTGTGAATGAATACAGTGATTGCCGATTGGGACTGTAAAATTTGACAATCATGTTTTCTGAATAGAAATCGTACAAATCTTATGATTGGTTAACGCTTGCGGGGTCAGCCTACCTTTGTTAAGACAATCATATAAAATTTTTAATTTATAAAATCCATAAATGTTGGAGATTTTGTGAAAGTGTTCTCCATTGAAGAAAAGTACTAAAGCCGACGGAATTCTTAAAGCCTGCAATCAAATCTATTCAGCACAGACTCATCAAAAATCGCAAATCGCTAAACGGAGTTATCTGCTGAATACGCCCAATGTTCCCGTTTTCGGTTTCGATCAAAACATGCGACCTATACTATAAGAAGGATTCAAATCTGGCTAAAAATACGCAAAATCCGCTTTCTACTTATGAGATTGTTTATATTTAAGTTTGAACTGTCTGTAAGATGATATTAATATTTAAGCCTGTTGAAGCTTGTACGAAAGCAGTTTTAGACTTGAAAGTTCTTAAATAATTTGTCAGATATGTTAAGTGTATAAAGCAAAAGTCCCACACGCAAACCAAAATTGAACACATTGTGCAAACAAAGTAAGCCTTGAACTGTAAATGTAAGCGTTAAACAAAGGTGTTCTGACATGAGCAAATATTTGCTCTTAAAAATTTGGGCAAACTTTTTCTTTGGACAGTAGCAATCATTAAATTATATAAAATGTAAGAGTATTTTTTAGAAGTGTCTTTATTTGTCCAAGTCCAATGAGTCAGCAATCTCGGACGCTTTACCAAGTGAAAATAGAACTCGGACATTTTGCTTCTAACTTCCTTCTATGGGGGGTCTGGTCCCTAACTGCTCCAACATTCCCAAAGACGCAACTTAGCCACAGCGTGAGATTTGCTGCTCAATACGCGATGGTTATAGATGATGCTTTTGCTATTCGCCGAAAAATAAATTTTTCTTTAGTTGAAATTACCGACTTTCCAATGCTCGACGAGTAATAGATAGTGCCATTCTTTTATCACGATTTTGTCATATGCGCAACTGAAATGTTGATGCTAGTAGGAAATCTCCACTGGGGATGCTATATTCTTTGTCTAAGTCAACAAAAAATATATAATTATACTCTGTACCAAAGGTACATAGAGTATATTAAGTTTGTGCAAAAGTATGTAACAGGCAGAAGGAATCATTTCCGACTATATAAACTATATATATTCTTGATCAGCATCAACAGCCGAGTCGATATAGCCATGTCGGTCTGTCCGTCCGTCCGTATGAACAAACAGATCTCAGAGAAGGTAAGAGATTGAGGTTTGACATATATGAGACAAATGCTTCTTATACTTGCAGGCAGATCAAGTTTATTTTCAATTTTTGCCACGCCCCCTCCCGCCCCCGGAATTGGAAAAAAACGTCATATCTCCCGCAGTTTTAAAGATAGATGATTTATTCCTTCTAGAGATAGTTAGTCATTCGTAATATGTATTGATTTGCCGAAGAAATGATAAAGATCGGATGAGCGGTTCTCAAGTTATTAGCAAAAAAGTGATAAATAGCCGAGTTAAAAAAATGTTGCATACTTTTCGTATGCTCCTAAGGAACGCAGGAACACTGTTAAACATGTTTTTTCTTGAGTAACGGTTAAATCGAAGTTGGTTAGAGCCGACCTTAACTTACGCTCTCGTTTTATTTTCCTTTCGTGGTGCTAAAATGTGCTAAAAATTATTGGTGCACAAACATAGGCAATTACAACAAGGCAAATATTTGCACGCAAACTATTTGCTGTTTCTTAGGAACAACAAAATAGGCAAATTTTGAGAAATATTTGCGAAAATTATTTGCGTGTGGAACCTTACATTATTTTCAGTCCTATCTTTTCTATGGAAGCTATACTAAATACACAGAGAAAAAAAAGGATAGTTTCTGATGATCCTCAGGATATTTTCGGTATCCATTTGGACTGGATAGTTAACTATCCTTTTTTGGGATCCATTGGATATTTTCGAAATCGATTTATTTTCGCTTTAAAAGGATATATCAGAGAAAAAATATTTCATTGATCTTTTCTCTCCATCCAAAGGAGCTGAAAAATGTGAAAAGGATATTTAAAAAAATGGATCTTAAGTGGATATTTCGAATATCCATTCTACGGGGATCTATTTTTTCCTCTGTGTAGTTGTCCGATTTTCATTAACAATGAAAAAGCATAGAAAACTCTTAAATACGAGGTTTAGAGCGTTTACTTTGAACAATAGAAAGTTTTTCCATTTCGGGATCCAGCATTTTGTTGTACTATTTCGGCGTGAATTAAACTTGGAATGATTTTTTTCACTGCAGTAATAAAGCAAGCTTGATTGACTACTTAAGCCCTGCTAAGTCAAAATCAGGTGACCAACTGGGAATCCTGACTGGAAACCGATCAATTTCCACCCCGCCCTCTGTCATCAATGAAGTCAGCGGCAAATGCTCATAATAAATAATTTCAATCTCATTTTCATTTCTTGTTTAACCGAGAATAAACAAAATGCCAAAGAGTCATCTTCGTTCTGTGGCAAACATGTAAGTACGTATGTCTGAGTCACATTTTTCCTTACCTAAATGAGGTTTTTCTCTTTTATTGCCCGATGTGGATTATCTTGAATAATTTATATGTATGCGTCTGGCTGCTGCGATAACTGATGATGATGATTCCATTTGCGGTTTGAATAATTTTCATAATTTAAATAACAGCCCAAACGGCTTCAATACGTCAGCGTGCGAGTGTCTGTGTGTGTGCCAGTCAGTCAGTCAGTCAGTCTGGGGTGGAGCAGCAGGATTGGGGACGGGACAAGAAAGCGAGAGTGTAAATCACAGAGCGAGTAAAATGATAAATGGACCAGCGACTTGTTACGCATAAATTTTTTTGGATGGATCGTCGAACTGGGAGGAGCACGGACTAAGTAAATCCTTGACGTCATGTGCCAGAGAAAACAATATTTCATTACATTTACATATTTTCACTCAATTTTCATATTTTCGCAGGTTCACTCGTGCGCCTTTTGTTTTCATTTTATGGAAATGCCATTCGCCTTGTTCGCTCGCTGGCGCCCTCAAGTGTCGAGCGGCTCAGTTCATTCGTTCGTATGTCAGCATTTTAAATAGGCTTTTCATGTTCGAATTTTATTGTATTTTTTATGTTTTGCATTTGCCCCGTTTTTTTTTTTTATTTTTATTTTGCATAGTCCTCAGAGTCCTCGGAGTCCTTGTCGCTTTTGGCCGTAGGCTACATTAAATTCCGCAAGTTGTATGCAAAGTGAGGCCAACTCCGTGCGGACCCGGGCATTATTAAATACAAATATTTTCGTTCTCGGCGAGGTCAAGTGGCAGGACAATTGTTGGGGGGGGCCATCCTAAAGAGCAAAGTCTGGCAAAAGTCAAGGACGTTCAGAAGTGCGTGTGTATGTGTGAGATAGATGAGAGCTCTTACAATTAATAAAAACTTTTATCCAGAAACGTTAGCCGTTAGCCAACGAGAGCGAGGCCAAATAGTGAGTGGTTATTGGTGTTCGAAAATTAAGCGCCATGCATTTCCTAAGAGCTGACTGTATCAATGGATAGCCTGGGACTGAAAGGCTTTTTGAGAAATTCGCCATAAAATAATTTTTTTTTCTTGAAAAATTTCTTGTTTATAGACATTTTTTTCTTAAATTAAGAAAGCATAACCCTTAGATGAGATTTTCTAGAAAATAATTTCTTAAATTTAGAAACTAGTTTTATTTTTCTTAAATTAAGGGAAGTTTTTCTAGATATTTTCCTAAAATCTTTCTTAAATTTAGGGCAGATTTGCCCTTGAATTAAGAAAAGAAATGCATAGCAAAAATAGAGCGACCGCCATTAAAGTTAGTAAAACGCCCTTATTTTGAGAAAATCAAGTTTCTTAAATTTATAAAAAATTTGTTCAGAAATTCGCCTTAAAATTTAAAAAATGTAAAAAAAGAGAGACGTGAGAACGCCACACGCGTGCTCCCAGCTGTGTACATTATTAACTATGTTTAAGTCGCTAAGTTTTACTTATGGCAAATAGTCGAGTGGGCTAAGGCGTCGTCCGAGTGTTCAGTATTTGAGAGAGGTCCCGTGTTCAAGTCCCAGTAAAGTAAGTAAAAAAAAATTGTTAATGCGCTCATTTCTAAATTAATTATATATCTATCTATAGCTTAGAAAAAGTGGTTTGGTGTGAGGAGGTGGTGCTGGCGATGGAGGGGAGGAGGATGGGACAAACCCTAAAAACCAAACGGTTGGGGCGGGGTGGATCGAATAACACAACCACACACGGGTTGGTCCGTGGTCGGTTCTACCCAACCTCCCCCTAAAATTTATTTTTAAGTGTTTACTGACAAACGCTTGGGAATTTTAAATCGACCTAACACCTAAAATTGTCTAAGTGTTTTTTAGAAAAATTGCCCTGAAATCTAGAAAAGCATTTTTTTAAAAATAAGGCGAATCGCCTTTGACCCCTTTTTTAGAGCGAATTTCTAAATTTTAGGGCAATTTGGCCTGTTTTTTTTTTTTGAGTGTGTGTAAATAGCGGAGGGTCTTCGCCCCCTGGGGGATCCAGTGACCTTCGCTGGCTTAAACTTTTAACAGGTTGAAAGCAACACTAACCCAATTAGTTTAAATCCTTGAAAATACTGACTTACTCTTACTATGAAATCGTAGCCATAAATATACGTCCAGCTTTAATACAGGTAATTAAGGACGAATCTGTTATCTTTCTACCATAACTATGCTATTTAATTACTTGCAATAATTGTTTGCCGACTCTACACTATTCTATTCAATTCTATGTTTCGTTCTAATGGAATATCTGATTTATCGCCTATTACACTAGTTTACAAAAAAAAAAAAAATGACCCATTTCAGCTGAAAATTTTTTTTAGTATAGTTTGGAATGGTGATCTAAAAAATCGATTTCAAAAATTTTTTCATGGCTCCGTTTTTGAAATATTAATTTTTTAAATTTTTTTGGTAGGTACTCTTACATTTTAAGCCATATCTCAGTTCATAATTGTCAGATAGAGTCAAGTAAGAAATAAATCGAAAGGTAATGGAGCTGCCAATAATTGCGTGGAGCATTGTTTTTAAATCGGTTCAGTAGTTTGAATTCAACAACCAAGAATATTTCAAAAAAATAGATTTTTTGCTCGAAAATCCAAGAAATTTCATTTTTAAACGACTAGAAAAAATATAAAAAATACAAAAAAATTATTTTTATTTTTTTTCTACTTAAGAATCGCACTTTCGAAGAAAATACGGTATTTGTGAGGAAAATCGTGTAACACGTACCATTGATGGATCAAATTGAGACGAGGAACTAACATTCAAATTTGAGTATATTGTGTGTTTCCAAAAATTAACATTGTACTTTTCTTCATTTTTTGGTCAAATTATGAAGTGAACGAAAAGCCAGAACAAAAATAAAAATTAAAAAACGGAACAAAAAGTCAGAAGCAAACGAAAATTTATTTTAAAATATTCAGGAAAATATCACATTTTTTTGCACTAAATTGCTTACAGCTCCTGTGTTTGTTCACAGATTTTGATCATCGATATCTGTTTTTCTTCGTCGAAGTGCGGTTCTTATGTAGAAAAAATAAAAATAGTTTTTTTGAATTTTTTTATATTTTTTCCAGGCGACCAAAAAAGAATTTTCGAGCAAAAAATCGATTTTTTCGAAATATTTTTGGATATTGTAGTCAAACTAATAAACCGATTTAAAAACAATGTTTTACTCGATTACCGGCAGCGAAATAACCTTTCGATTCTTATCTTGCTTGACTCTATCTGACAATTATAAAGTGAGATATGGCTCCTGCAATACTGACGTGAACCAACTCAATACTGCTACCTTTTTTATTTAAATTTCTTTACCAGTTTCTTTAAAATATGACCGCGACAATTTATTTCTTGTACCCACCTATATATCACGTTTATACCCCCAAAAACTAAAGTTATTAAGCCAAGGGGAAACCCCTGTTTCAGTGCTGAAATAAAAGAAGGAATTGTATTACTTGATCAAGCGAAAAAAAATTGAAGGGGTACGAAACTGACTATCCCTATGCATATTTTATGAGACTGAGAACGAATGTCAGAAAAATGATCTATAGACATAAATGCGAATATTTGTGAAATAATCTTAACAGTCTAGTCAGTCATGAAAGGATATAAATGGATTGGGCATTGGAAAACAACGATCTTCAAGCAATTGTGATACTGATCTTAATGAATTAACAAGTAAGAAAGTCGGTCAAGCCCGACTATAACATACTCTGTACCTGGAGAAGAAGCTGAATGCAATGCTGGTGCTGCGCTCATCTCTAAGTCTTTCTCTCTTTCTCTCACTCTTACTCTCTCTCTCTCTCTCTCTCTCTCTTTAAGATTGTGCGGTGTTAGTTGTAATAGGGTGGGAGGGGGGTGGGGGAGGGTGATGTACTTTTTTGCTCATAACTTGAGAACCGCTCATCCGATCTTTATTATTTTTTCGGCAAATCGATACATTTTGCTAATTACTAACTATCTCCAGAAGGTACGAATCGTCTAACTTCAAAACTGTTGAAGATATACCGTTTTTTCCAAATTGCGGGGGCGGAAGGGGGCGTGGCAAAAATTGAAAATAAACTTGATCTGCCTGCAGCTATAAGAAACATTTGTCCCATACATGTCAAACCTCTATCTCTTATCGTCTCCGAGATCTGTTTGTTCATACGGACGGACGGACAGACGGACGGACAGACGGACATGGCTATATCGACTCGGCTGTTGATGCTGATCAAGAATATATATACTTTATATGGTCGGAAATGATTCCTTCTCCCTGTTACATACTTTTGCACAAACTTAATATACTCTATGTACCTTCGGTACAGAGTATAAAAAGACGGTTTGTTCAAAGTGAAGTGCCTGAAGCTACCAGAAATCTGTATTTGAGCTGTGTACCTTAAGTGTACAATGTGATGTTCTTTTAAGCTATACTTAAGATAAGATCTATTTTATATTTTGCCCACTCAGATTTGTTAAACATTTCCTGATATGAGGACAGTAGCAGAAATTGTTGCAGATAAACAGAAAAATTAATACAAACCGTTATCTATCTTGCCATGCCTATCCAGAGTTTTCCAATCTCTTGTACCTAGCTAAATAAATAATTATCCGACGTCACACAACTATTTAAGCCAAAATCAATCAGGCTGAAAAAAAATTCGTAAAATTCTAAGAGCCTATCGTATCTTCCCTCAGAGTATCGTTATTCCTATATGTAACAAGTATTGTTCTTCAAGGTTAAATTTGAGGTCTATTTTTGATTTCTGTGTATGTCAATGATCTCTCAAGTACCCTGTCAAAATGTAATGTCCATGTGTATGCTGATTCAGCAGATTATCAGAGATGAAAACCGAAACAAATAACGGTTAGGGTTTCGGTAACTGTTATGGGCAATCGTTTTTTTCGGTTGCGGTTTGCAAGAAGGTCTGTGTGGCAAAGGACATCATCCCTATCATTATGCGGTTTGATCAAAATTTCGCATTCTATGTCTTTGATAATTGGGCTTAACATAAAATGGTATATTTGTTTCTATTTCGGTACTGATAAACGGTTATAGGGTTACGGTTATGTGAAAACAATCTTTTTCGGTTACGTTTACAAATTTGAAAAGGTTTTTAGCAGTTGACGGTTACGGGTTTAATCTCTGATGTTGATGAAGTTCAATTGTTTATTAGTCATACATACAATGAACAAAAATCAAATGCAGTCCGAGTCCATTTTTAATGGCCCATTCTAAATTCTTTAAATTCAAAATGTCTTACAATCATAAAAAAAGCAATTGATGATAAAGAGATAAAGTATGTCCAAAAAGGCAAGTAATTTAGGAACTGTGTTTAAAAAGAGTTTGACGTGGACTGACCATATTAACAAGACAGTTGGTTAGATATACATATGTCCGTCTTCGACAACTATGCTTGACTCAAAAGTTTGTACTTGAAAACCTCAGACTTCTCATAGCTAAAACCTATTTATCACGGTTCCTATTCTATGGAGTCGAGCTAATAGATTTTTTTTTATTTTTGACTTTTGCATATCGTTTTAATTACAATTTAAATTTGCGTCATAAAAGAGAACACAGTCAACAAATTTCTATTAAGCATAAAATTAACTCATAAAGTCCTATACTCAGATTAGATAAATTTTTAGTTTGCTACGATACTTCACATGAATAGAACACCTTTTCATAATCATTCAAATTTCAAAGCTGTTCCTACTCATGTGAAATATCGTAACAAACTAAAAATTTATCTTATCTGAGTGTAGGCCTTAACTAAAAAATGGGAATTTTTTCTAGCAAGATTTTCAAATAAGAAAATTAAGTTCCTAGAAGGTTTTTCGCGTCTAAGGAATTTCGAGAGATTTACAATCCAAACTGATATATAGTTTTTACTGTGAAATAAATTTGAATCAAAGACGCGCACGAAAGATTGGCAATTAAAACCATATTAAGATGGAAATTTATGTTTTTACAGTTGTTTGTGTGTAGATGAATTTTTCGCTTAGACTTCTTATAAAGCCTTCAAAAATTGCTTTAAAATTGAACTGCATCGTATACAGTAGCTTATTAGACTTAATCAAGTCAGCAAACATCTTAAGGTCCCAAAAGCCACTGAGTTTCTGTTGTAAGCAGGACTCAATACCGGAACCGTTAACCAAAATAAACTGTTTGGAGTTACATACCGGAACCGAAACCGATAAAATTTTTGGTTGAAAGCCGAATACCGTTAACCGTTATTATTAGAACCGATAGTACCGGAATGAAACCGAAACGTTGGTACCAGTACAGTTTTTTTCCCCCATCATCTGCTCCAATTTTGCAGCTCCAAATAATAACTGTACGCATATTAACACCAGCTACAGTGATTACAACTTCTTTTTGCTCTCTTAAAATTCGCTATAAGGAAGTTCGACTGAACATGTGGCCTATTTTTGGACCCTAGATAAAACGGAACTGATTAGTCATTGCTTTATGATGAATGGAGTTTTCATACTAGCTTATCTGAAATCGCCGACGAAGTTGATATTGCAGGAAAAGCAACTTGTTCGAAACCATGAACCATGTTCGAAAAGTTATTAACTCTTGTGGTCAGAATCCTCCACAAAGTTCCCATAGTTGTGTGAGATTTTAAAAGTAGGCTTTCTGTTCCAGCTGGGATTCTAGGATCCTGATGGTAAATTATTTATATCAGTAGTAGTTTTTAAACAGATTTCTTAATAACCAAAATAACGTGAAAATCCTAAATTAAATATTGTATTCGAGCATATAATATAATCATAAGTTTATACTTTAGTATATATTACTTTATAGTAATAAGAAATTTAAAATAGTTTTTCTTATTTTACTTTGACTGTGAAACCAAAAATTTGTTGTCGCATTATTAGACTGAAATAAAATGATTTAGATTTCTCTTAAAATTTATTTTTTCATACATACCGGTATACCGAAATAAAAATTCGGGTACCGTATCGAAACCAAAAACCGCAATTAATTGAAAGCCTTTAACCAAAACATTCATTTTGGGACGTAACGGAACCGGAACCGAGATTCTTTTCGGGACTAAGCCCTGGTTGTAAGCTCTGGCACCATCTGCATCATAAATTTTTTTACTGAGCCTATTCATGCTGAGAAAATTCGATCGCCTTCATGTTTGAACGCTCGTCTTAACAGGACGGTTGAAGAAGTCTTCCAAATGGATATTTTTCCCGGCAAGATTGGTCATAATCAAATAATTACTTCGTGCCATAGGAATGATCGGTCCAATATTTCTCTCAGTAAGACGTGGCCTGTGGTGGATTGTATGATTAAATTTTAACTGATCATCAAACTCAATTTTAGTGAGTCTTTTTGGCCTCCTCAATCAGAAGTTGTCAAATCGCTCACAAAAGGTGGTTCCTATTCAACTAGGAATGCAGCAAATAAACTATCTACACACAGAGGGGAAAAACCTGTTCAGAACAAAAGTTAGTCTTCAACTTAAAATGAGAAGAAAATGTCTAAAATTTTGAGAAGAAATGTTTAAATGATTTTGGAATGAGTAAAAAAGTATCAGCAGTTTTCACGTTTGAGGGCTTATACTCAGATAAGATAAATTTTTAGTTTGCTACGATATTTCACATGACTAGAAACAGTTTGAAATAGCTTTGAAATCTGAATGATTATGAAAAGGTGTTCTATTCATGTGAAATATCGTAGCAAACTAAAAATTTATCTTATCTGAGTATAGGCCTTTAGCTACAAAAGTAGGCAATGGCGCAATGTGCTAGCACGCTATTTCATATGTTGTAGTGCTTATAAAAATAATAATGCCGCCCTGCACTCCCAAGAGATAAGTTCCGCTCCCTATTCCGGAAGATTCAAAAGATGAGGATCCGCCTGTAACCTGTCTATGTCTATGAAGAATCTTTTCAGTAATCTTTTACCTCCTACATGAACATTTTATATTGACTATCTCAATTCTTGTTAAAGAGTATGCAAATATCGTTGCTCACAATCTCGTTTCTTGTTTATAATGCAGGGCATTTCCATTTCAGGTTTTTATATTTAAAACAAATAAAATGCCCAAAGGCTTAAAAATCACCATGGCATCAGGATGGCATCAGAGCAAACACACACCCACACACACAAATGCACACGTAGCTCCAGCAAAACTGCGAACAATCTCGAAAAAAGGAAGCAGCGAAGCGTGCAAACAAACACAGAAAAAAGTGCGAGAAAAAAAATTCAACAAAAAAAGGGAAAATCAACAGCAAGAGAAAACTGAACTCGACTCAACGAATATTTCAGTCGTCATAAAAACATTGTGCAATAATTTCTGCATTTGCTTTGGCCAAAAGGTGGCAGGATGACGAGGGACGATATATCGCGAGGCACGAGTATGTGAGTAAGTGCGGGTCCAGGACCTGAACCGGAAATGAGGCTGGACGGAGCTGTGTGCGTGTGAGTGTGTACTTTATGAGGTGGTTGTTGTTTTTGCCTGTCATACAATAATCTTACTTCCTGGCAATGTAAGCCTTTATAATCGCCTGATCCTGTGGCATTTGCCACAAGTCAGTGATTTACCCTGAGGTGAAACAAAATTAACGGGTTATCTGGGTAAGATGGCTTAGGATCTATAAATGTTATTTTCAGGAAATTAGGATCATAAGTATTTCTGATTAAGCTAATATCCTCTGAAAATTTTTAGCTCACTAATCCTGTTTTGGGTTATTATGGTAAATGGTAATGATGTCGTAAAGTTTTCCTTTGCTGAGTTTTTCGCACACCTTACACTAGTATTAGAATTCAATTAGACAATCTCTTCAATACCGTTGCCTTAGCCTCCAATGTTTTAGCTGACTTTACGCTCTGTAAATTCCTCTTCTCAACCATAAAATAAATTAACTAACTTACATTCTTGGGATTTTCATCTTCTTGTCCATAAACTCAATTTCCATTGCAAATGCCTGGCCTCAACACATGTTTCCCATTAGCCAATAGAGGAAAGCGGGAGAGGAGAAAAAAATCCAAAGTTTCACTTGATGCTGATGCGTCGTCTCACATTTCAGACGACAATGAGATGTGTTGCTGTGGCCATAGTTGTTGCTGTTGTTGTTAATGATGATGTTGACACAACTTGTTAACAGAATAATTTATGCGACACTGGGCCGTGGCCAAATGCTTAAAAAAAATATATAAAAAAATAAGAAAAGAAAACCTTGCCAAGCCGGCGAATTGCGAGAATCTATTGCATATTTAATGATGCGGCGGCATCGGCCTGCTCTCAAGGAGCCGGATGCGCGTGCTAGAGCCGGGATAAAATTAAGACCAGCTTGGACCCGGGTTTTTTTTGTTTTGTCATTTGTCAACGTCGCCAGTTTCAAGATTTTTCGAGCTTTGGTGAGCATAAAAAATGATAAAGCGCATTCGCTTATGATGTGTAGAGGTTTCATAAATCATGGGAGTTGGTTTTGGTAGCTGGAAGTTGGAAGCTTGCGTGTTTGTGTTGGCCACTGCTGCGGGCTGCAGCAGCTTGTGTTTGGTTCGTTTTTTGAAGAAGCAGCACAGAGATCACGGGGTCACTCGAGAGGTTGGAGGTCGCCACGCGACAACGTTTAGACAAACAAGTGTCACTCTGAAGATGATGGAGAACTTGGCTTGGCTGGCAAAGCAGAGCGAGACAAACGGATTTATGCGACAATTTGCTAGTGGGTCAAACTTGTCGAGTACTTGAAGTTGACATTCAAAATGATTCAAAAGTTGAAGGTTAAAAGTCAGACGACGGATGTGTTGAAAATGAGGATTAAAGAAAGTTCATTGGGACTTAGATTTGACATTACCCTTTTTATACCCTTGCAGAGGGTAGGGATGTTTAGTTCTGGTGAAAACTTGAACAATTAATTTAAGGTTTCAATCTTAATTTTAAATTTTGAGAAAAAGTATAGCTTCTACGAAAAAATGTCGACCATTTTTTTATTTTCGGAGCCGTTGGCATTTTTCTTCTTTCCAAGATCTTAAAAATTTAACTATATTATTATTTGACGCTAAATTCTCTTTTCAGAACTTTATAATTTACTAGCAAATATCCCGTCGCGCTTCTCTGCGCCTTCAACAGTATAGAACGAATATCAGAATCAGTCGAATCAGTTGAAGTCAATAGTGAGAGTCAAATATTATTTGATTTTTTCCGACCTGGGGATTTACCAAATTGGAAAATATTTTTTAAGTTTGCGTCCCCCGTAAAACCCAGAAATCAAACCTTACAAAGGCTTGAAATCAAAGTTTTAATACTTTGCTTTTTCCCCGTTTCGACTTCTGGGTTTTCCCTCCAATCCCCACCACGTCCCCCAAACATTCCACCCAAATCCCATCCACTTGCCACCCACTTCCTGACCAAAATCGGAAAATAATTGATCCAATCGGATGAAAAATAGATTTTTCCATGCAGAATTTTCCGGGCATTTTCCTAAGCTTTTCCAGGTGGAATTTTCCAAAACCCCATCTTAGTACGCACTTTCACCATTAATGGAAACTCCCGTCCAAAAACAGCCGACTATCTCTTATCGTTTAGGCTGTGCGATGATTGCCAATCAGTGAATTAGTCAGTCAGGACACTCTCTTTTATAGATATGAAGATACATTGAATCATTGCAAGACTTTCTAGTCACCATTAATTAACCCATAATGATTTAACGGGACATTTCGACCCTGACTCTAGAACAATTTTTATAATCTTAAACCAATTAAATAGTCAACAAATAATTTTGTCCAGTTACCTTGTTCTAAACGAAACACTGCACTATGGTCCAAGAGGCCAATTTTTTGGCATAAAGTCGAAAAACTTATGTTAATGTTTTGTCTTTTTGATTTTAAATTCTTAAAGTTAATACATCATACATGTAAAAACTTAAAAAATAACGCTTCAAAAGCTTTACTGAAGCTTTCTATGAGCTTTAAAACGTACACAATCGATCAGTTGCTTCAGGTTAAGAAATAGGCGCCACATTAGTTTGTTTACATTTGCGCGTGAAATAAAAATTTTCTCTCCGAACAAAATCAAGAAAATAGTGGAAATTGAAGATTAAGGTATGAAGTACTCACTGTATATAGTACATATTTGTGTAGTCTTAGTCTTCAAGTTGTATTTAATGTCCAATTTATGTGTATTTTTATAGAAAATTAACAAGGGTCTCCTGTGTTTCGTGGAATAAAACTAACGATCTGACGCCTGCTGACAAAAACTAAGTACGCCAGTTTGTACAAATAAATGTCGTTCTTCATCGCTAATTTACACCTTTTCCCCGTTCGTCCCCCTTTTCTCACAATTCCACAATATTCAGGGGTGTTAAAGTTTCGTCGTAGTGATCTCTTAGATATTTGGCGCAGCAACAAATGCAAAATATCATTAATGTCAGATTGGATTATGAAAAAATTAGAAATTATCACGTGGAAGATGACAAAACTATATGGTCGAAAGTTTTAAGTAAGTTAATTAATATATATTATATATATTTATTTTTTATTTATTTATTTTTTTAAAATATATATTTTTTTTTTTTTTTTTTTATTCAAAACAAATTTTTTTTTATATATTTTTTTAGCGGATTTTATGCAACTTTTTAAATGAAGTCCGATTGAGGTGAAAATTTGGATTTATACTAATTAAATAGTCCACTTTCCATTAAAAACTGCATATTCAATATATGCAAATTTTGCATATTTTGCATATGCAAAATATGTAAAAAAATATGCAAAATATGCAAAAAATATGCAAAATATGCAAAAAATATGCAAAATATGCAAAAAATGCAAAAAATATGCAAAATATGCAAGAAATATGCAAAATTGGTAAAATGTTTTTAAAAGTTATAAAATGTTTTTTAGCAAAATATATGGCCAAAATTCGTTCGGCTTGTGTTCATTTTAGAAGATGTATTAGTGCAGTACAAGTACCAAAGGTACACAGTATATAAAGTTTGAGCAAAAGTATGTAACAGGAAGATGGAATCATTTTCGACCTTATAAAGTATATATATTCTTGATTAGCACCAACAGCCGAGTCGATATAGCCATGTCCGTCCGTCCGTTTGAACAAACAGATCTTAGAGATGGTAAGAAATAGAGGTTTGACACGTATGGGACAAATGCTTCTTATACTTGCAGACCAAGTTCATTTTCATATTTTGCCACGCCCCCTCTTGCCCCAGCAACTTAGAAAAAAGTCATATCTCCCACAGTTTTGTAGATAGGAACTTCATTCAGACAATTTATGGCTATTTAAAACATTGTGTTTTCTAAATTCTTCGAAATTTTTATTGGTCGAAAATGTTTTTATTATAATTGTTGTAACAATATACAATTAAGCATTTTTCTAAATTTTCCATTGAAAAGTTTTGGCGTTTCTCAGAAAAAATTAGCTTGTAGGCCGAAAAGCTGCGTTCGACATCGCACGATGTAAGCGGTGCATATTTAAATTTAAATATGTCAGACATATTGATTTTCCCCGCGTCAGTTGTTTCGGAATCATTATTAAATAGTATTTGATTCAGCTTAGCAAATGATCCATAATCCGGACTCCGTTCCAATACATCTTTCAGTTTTTTTGCAGTTTTATACCGAATTCCCCTTGAACACCATTAAGAATATTTTTTACTTCAGATAGAAGCATAAAAGTGTTAGTTATTTCCATATTTCTTTTTTCCATGGAGGTTATAATTTCCGGTATTCTCATAAAATGATGTTTTATAAAAATTAGATTTGTTCGTAATTTTGGATTCTTGAGGATTTCTTGGGCATTTTTTATTGATTGTGCATCATCCGGATTAAATGATTCAATGACCTTTAGTGAAAAGAACATGTTTTAACAGAGTGCAGAATTTAAAATATTTATTCTTCACTTACATTTTTAATACCGTCGAAATGCGTAGCAATAAATATAGCAGCATTAAGCCATGTTCCCCAACGTGTAAGGACCGGTTCGGGTGGGAGTTCAATTTTTAACTTATCCCTGTACAGCTGAATGCGAATGGGTGACTTTAAAAATACCTTCTTTACTGCTGATATTTACGATTTATTCCATGCGCCATGCAAGTCACATGTAATAGGTTCGGATAAAACACCTTTAAGTTTTGTCCAGCTTTCAGCATATATGCTGCCGCATCCGTTATTAACAGCAGTGGTTTGTTTTCATATCCTGCTGGCCAAAGTTCTATGATAGAACTATTTACAAAACGTGCTATAGCTTGATAATTGACCTTTTCCAAAGCCTTAGTTGAAACTAAAAAGGTTTTTGAACTACCATTTTCAGTTAGGTTGCCAATAATTAAATTGGCCACAAATCTACCCGATTTGTCAGTGGTTTCGTCCACCGATAGCCATATATTATCGTCACCTAAAGCCTCACGAATACTATCCATTTTCTTGTTGTAGCACCTATCCAGATAGGTTTTCCGTAATGTACTTTCTTCAGGAATTTGTTTTTTAATGTATTTTTTAAGAAAGCCATTGAATGTCTCATTATTTAAAGCTTTGAAAGGTATGTTGGCTGCAATCAAGGCTTCGCAGAGTTCAGTGTTGAATTCACCATTGTTTTCGTCCTCCACTTCAACTGGCATCTGCCATTCTACAGCCAATTGAACATGGCGCTGAGTTACTATGTGTTGCTCCAGTTGCGACTTTCGATCGCAAGCAATCTGATTTCAAAAATTTAAATATATTTTGTTTTATTGATATGATTATAATTATTTTATTACAATAGATATAGGGTACTCACACGTCTTTTATTGCATATAAGACAGACAACGTTGCCTTCTTGTATTTGAAAACAGTTTGATGGCAAATCTTTTAGCCATTTTCGAATCATACGATTTTTTTTATCACTAATTTTCGGCATATTAATTGATTTAAAGTTGAATTGCAGAAGTTAATTTACAAGTACAAATCAGATTTTTAACTAAATCAGAGAATGGTGAGCAGAGAATCAAACAAACAACACATTAACTCTCGCCTACTAGGATAATAATATGAAATTTCATAAAAAAATAGGTTTTTGCATATTTTGCATATTTTACATATTTTGCATATTTTGCATATTTTAATATGCAAATATGCAATATATGCAAAATAGTTTTTAGTGGACTTGGATCATTTTTCAATAAAAATAATATGTGTGCAATCAGAACTTAAATCGGACATGCGGTTCAAAATATGCAAATATGCAAAATCCGCTGTCTACTAATAATACTACGAATTTGTTTGTATGGGAGGCACGAGAGGCCGTGATCGCACAGACTCAAAAATTTGATTGCTTACTCTTCGTTCTAAAAAACGTTGCAACGTGTGACTTTTCGCGAAAATCGGCTATATTTCAGCTGAACTCGAGAGAGAGAGTTAAAAAAATTTTTCGTTTGGTAGCGACAAAAAAATGTTTTGTAAGTCGTATTTAGAGCAATAAATAAAAGTACGAACCGAATTTCAGTTCAATAGCGTAAAGTTGGAGCAAATCGGACAGACCAGTTATATGGCAGCAATATGAAATAATATGCCGAATCGAACCATATTTGATAGGTCGCTAAAAAAGCTTAAAATACGTGCTCAAACCGAATCTCAGTTCAATAGCCTTAAAACCAACGAAGTTGGTGCATATCGGCCAGTTAGGTTATATGGCAGCTATATCAAATAGTGGTCTAAACCTGACAATATTGTGTAAGTCGTAGTAGGAGCTAAAAATACTAGTACATTCCGAATTTAAGTTCAATAGCGTAAAAAACAACAAAGTTGAGGCAAATCGGCCAGATCGGTTATATGGCAGCTATATCAAATATTGGTCCAAATTGAGTGAAATTTTCAAAGTCGTCTTTGGCGCCCAAAATATGATTATAAACCAAATTTGGGGTCAATCACTTAAAAACTGGAGTTTATGCCAAAAATAGGCCAAGATAAACCACTGTGCACTGTGCGGAGGTTAGAATGTACATATCGCACTAATTCTGCTTATTGGGCTTCTATTTATTACCAACTGCTCAAAGTCTGCTACTTTCATTCATAAGAAAATGTTGAAGGGCTTTGGAGCCTCCAATCGCAACTTATTGATAAGCTTTATGCAGCAACCGTCGCTTTCGCGGCGTGAAAGCCATGCACTCACCCACACACTGCGGCGAGCTAGATTCTTCTTCGCAGCATAAAATCATTATACAATCATTTTTGTGTGGCTATCCATGCCTATGCCCAAGGTATACTAAACAAGGCCTACTCATGGTGTAATAATATAAGGTGACACCGAGCGAGTGAACGGTCTCTCTGTTTGTAGGGCCAGTGGCTCATTTCGTTGTGAATGCTTGAAGCGAAAGGTTGAGTGCGGATAAATTTTTTTGTGTTTTTGTATGTATGTGTCTTGTATTTGTTTTTTTGCTGGTTTTAGTGTCAAATGTCAAATTACTGTGCAATTTGCCGTAAATCGTTTGCGCGAAGCAACGTAAAGCTCCTACGTGTTCCAAAAGACGTGGGAAGAAAAACCATTTGGGAAGAGTCTTCAGGCATTTGTATTTTAAAATTTGAGTTAGTCTTCCTGAAAATTGTTGACTACTTCTTTAATACAACAAAAAAAATTAACAAACACAAAACAAAGCGAGCCATCTGCTATCCCTTTCTTTTTGACACTGACCCTCAGCAGATGCTGACGGTTTCACCTTATATTATTACACCATGCGCCTACTCACTCTCTTGTTATCTCGACAACTTGTTAAATTTCAGTCAGTAAGCAACTGTTGTAAGCAAAGCATCTTAGCGGACGAGTTTTTTGTTTTTTACTTAGTAGCTTAGTAGGCTTTGTATTGAAATATATATCTCTCGCTCTCGCTCTCTTTGACACAAATATAATGAGTTGTGACAGAGCGAGTGAGCCTACCTTGTTAAGTATACCTTGCCTATGACTGTTACGTTGTGATTTTTCATAAAAATTATTTTGTTTGTTAAATAAAATCGGCCTACTGTGTAAACACTAACGCATTATTTAAGAGTAAATATTTGCTCATGTGGAACACTAATTTTACATATATTTTTTTGGGGAGGACATATGCAGTTTTCCAACCTCCTCTTTTGATAGAGAAAGTGCGGTTCAAAACATCAACGAATTCAGTTTTTCGGAGTTAGGAGTTAAGGTCAAGTTGGCATGAAATATGGACATCTGTCATGCATCCAAGTCCGACTGGGTTGACACGGCTACACATACATACACAGACAAACGGCAGACAGATGTCAATATTTCATGCCAACTTGTCACGTCAGAAGGCATGAGAAAATCTGAAGGTTCCGTTTCGTTTGTCTTAAGAAACGCCGAGAGACTCAGGGGTTGTTGTAACCGTTAACCGTTTAGGTGACGTCACGCGGCAGCCTTCGGGTTCCGCGTTTCTCCTTACGAACTCAGTACTTCAGATGCACTGACTTTGTATATCGTAGGGAGGAGGACCTGGCCGTAAGCTTACGAATTCATGTTTTATGCATGCCTTTGAGTGAAATGTCACCCCCATAAAGTACTTTGCTACATTTGAGTTTATTTGCAATTTTTATTAACAATTAATTTAACATACAAACCAACAACTATTTTTGTTTATTTCTATTATTATTATTGATGTTCGTCATGATGCCTGTGGTTGCTAATGGTAGGGATGATTGTTAGTGAATTGAAATCATAACGTTTCTGCAGGAATGGCCTGTTATAAGTAATAAAATTTATTAATAATGACAAATTAATGATAATTATAATACTTGAGTGCTATTGAGTCCGTAGATGTAACTAAATTCGATACTTACCAACAATATATTGCGCATTTATTGTTCGGTCAACGTTCGCCAAGTGTTCGGAGCTGACTTCGTTTTTCTACTTCGTGCTCGTCCCACGACTAAGAGAGACTGAACCGTTTCACGATAGGCCGACTTTTAGCCTTACGAATACCTGAGAAAAGAACGTGTGAGTTTTTCATGATGATAAATGCGCTAATGTCATGCCAAAAATTATGTAGTGACTATTTCCCTGAAATTTCATGCCACCAAATGAACTTATTTTGGGAAGCACATGCTGCAAAGTCCGACTGGGTTGTGCAGCATGCATTGGAATATTCTGGATAATGCTACTACGCAATAAAAAATCGACAGCAAAAATGGATACAAAAATGGACAAAAGTCTGCAATCACCACAAGACGACGATTATGAAAACTTAACTAGTGGATTTGATCATGGACTCACGAAAAAAACTTAAAATTGAAATGAAGTTCTTGAAGACGCAGCAGGAACTACTACAGCAAAAACTGGAGTTTCAACAGAAGCAGAATGAAATGCAGCGACAACTGAAAATAGCTGAATCGGAGGAACAATCCAATTACTACGGAGACACCGTATTTACACTGTATTTTCTGGAGATCCTCTTGAATGGCCAATATTTTAATCTGAATTTACAAATAGTTCCGATATATGTAACTTTTCCGACTATGAAAACATAAACCGACTAAGAAAAGCATTAACTGGTAAAGCAAAAGAATCTGTTCAATCATTGTTATTGTTACCACAAAATGTAAATTCTATTATTAACTCTTTAAAAGAACGATTAGGTGAACCAACACACATTATCAGACATTTAATTGATAAAATTAAAAATCATCCACCAGTTAAAGACGACAAAATTGAAAAACTCATAAGTTTGTTTGACATGCTTACAAATCTAATATGTACGCTACAAAACTTTGAAGAGAACGATCATATTAGAAATCCTATATTGTTTGAGGATATTTTAGATAAACTGCCATTATCACAGCGATTAGCATTTATGCAGTATTACCAAGCAAGAAAAAGTGGCGAACCAAAGTTAATTATTTTGCATAAGTGGCTAAGCAAGGAAACAAAAGCTGCACAGATGCTAGGGTTCGGACAAATAAAGACAAAAGAAAAATACTTTGACTGTTTCAAATCGGGTGAACTCTAATGAGCAAAACAGATCTAAATATTGTCATTTTTGTAAACAGACAAGCCATTATATACACTTGTGTGACAAATTCAAGAATTTAGATATTGACCGACGCTGGCAGCATGTTACAAAAAATCGATTACGCATATCATGTCTTGGCAAAAACCATATGAAGAAAGACTGCAAGCGAAAGAAGCCTTGCAAAATGAACAATTGTTCTCAAACACACAACTCATTATTGCATAAGGATAAGAATCCGAACGAAAATAGGGAATGTTTAAAGACACAGGAGAATAACCAAACACAGACTGACAGCAATTGTAACACCAATTTAAACGACAAGAAAATACTCCTAAAAGTAATTCCTATTTCATTTATTGGACCCAAGAAGACAATAGAAACCTACGCTCTTTTGGATGAAGCATCCACAGTATCTCTGTTAGATCAAGATTTGGCTGATGAACTAGGATTAGACGGTCCTACAAGTCCATTGAGAATGCAATGGACAAATAATGAGGTACATGAGCAGAATGACTCAAAAATAGTTAGTGTTTGTATTAAAGGGAAAAGTGAATCTTCAAAATCGTTCACTTTAAGAAAAGTTAAAACAATTTCTGGTCTTAATCTGCCAACACAAACCCTTAAATATCAACAATATGACTGACAAATGGACATTTTTAAAACCATTTGATGATCTTTCATACAAAGATGCACAACCTAAACTCCTAATTGGACAGGATAATTGGTCAGTTATTGTTACTCGAAAACTAAAATACGAATCATTTCAGGGACCAGTTGCTAGTAAGACTTCATTAGGCTGGGTGGTTCATGGCATTATAGACTCATCAACAGGTTCAAGACAATCCGACTATTCCTTTCACATCAAAAATTGTGTCGAAACATTAAATGACAAGGACGACGTGAATGTATTACAAGATCTTGTGAAATCTTACTGGGCCTTAGAAAATGAGTTTGCCACTTCAAAAGACAATCCGATTTCACTAGACGACAAAAAGTGTCTGGAAATACTTGATTCCACTCTAAAAAGGAAAGGAAATAGATTCGAATGTGGCCTTTTTTGGAAAGGTGAACAGGAAAAACTGCCAGAAAGTTATAATAGTGCATATAGCAGACTGATTCATTTAGAGCGAAAGTTTAATAAAGACAGGGAATACGAAAAAAATACCGTGCAATGATAGACTCGTACGTATCTAAAGGATATTTGCGAAAACTAAATCCAGAAGAGATAGCAACAGAAACGCCTTTGACATACTATCTTCCTCATTTCGGTCTTGTTAATAGCAACAAGCCAGACAAGCTACGAATCGTGTTTGATGCAGCATCCAAGTCTCATGGATATTGCTTAAACGACTTTCTATTAACAGGCCCAGATTTGTACAACCAACTCGTTTCCGTATTAATGAACTTTCGGGAACATAACGTAGTTTTTGTTGGGGACATAAAGGAGATGTTTCTTCAGATACTAGTCCGTCAGGAAGACAGACAAGCCCAAAGAATTCTTTGGAGAGGATCATCTCGAGACACTGAACCAGACGTTTATGAAATTCAGGTTCTATTCTTTGGTGCAAAATGTAGCCCAAGCATAGCTCAAGAAACAAGAAATTGCAATGCTTTAGATTTCAAAGACCGATTTCCCAAAGCCACAATCATTACATGGATGATTACTTGGGAGGAGCGCCCGACGTAGACAGCGCAGTAAAGTTGATAAAGAGGTTACATATATTCAAAAACAATGTATTCACATTATGTGTAACTGGGTGTCCAATTCAAATGAGGTCTTGACAAGACTAAATAAAAACTGTAAGCTGTTGGACACGAAACAAATTAAAAATGCAACAGAAGAACGTATCTTAGGACTGATGAGGGATTTTAAAAAGGACAACCTTGCATTTAATATAAAATTCAAAAAGTCACATGAGGATATCTTTAATTTGGTGAAACGACCAACAAAACGAGAAGTACTTAATATTACTATGTCAATATTCGATCCTCTTGGATTTCTCTCGAATTTACTGATCGCCAATAAAGTTCTGTTACAGTTAATCTGGGACAGTGGAATTGGTTGGGACGAATTAATTACAGATGACTGTCATGAAATATGGAAAGACTTATGTTCCAAATTGACAAGGATAAGTGAATTTACAATTCCACGACAAATGACAAAACTTCCAATTGATAAATGTGACATTCAACTTCATATATTTTGTGATGCTTCAAAGTCCGCTTATGCTACATGCGCATATTTAAGATTCAGTCATGGTCAGGAAGTAGAATGTTTATTAATAATGGCCAATTCCAAAGTATCTCCATTAAAACCAATGTCTATACCGAGATTGGAGTTACAAGGAGCTTTGTTAGGAGCCCGAATAAGCAAGGCATTAAAAGACATTTTGAATATCAATATCAGCAAGACTTATATGTGGACTGACTCTGAGATTATAATGTACTGGCTCAGATCAAGCAGTAAGCACAAAGACTCGGAGAAATTCAGGAACAGACAAATCCACAAGATTGGAGGTATGTCCCTACAAAGCTGAATCCAGCAGACCAAGCCACAAAAATCATAAAGTTTGATTTTGAGAACAATGAAATTTGGCTAAAAGGTCCACTTTTTTTACACAAACCTTTTTCGGAATGGCCAAAAGGAAAAATGAATGAAGCAAATCAGTCAGATAAACCAGAATTTAATCAGGAATATGTTCATTACATAAAAGAAAAGACCGACGTGATCGTATTACCCGATGAGTCCAGATTTTCTAATTGGATGAGATATGTTCGGACCGTAGCGTGGATTTTAAGATTCATTAACAATTTAAAGAAAGAACGAAAAGTCCGACAAAAAAATGAATTGACAGCTGATGAGGTAAACAATGCAGAACGCATTATTTTCAAAAAAATTCAGTTAGATTCGTACCGAAATGAAATTCATTGTATCAAGAATGGAAAAGCAATTGACAAATCGAGTTCTTTAAAATCACTTCCAGCTTTAGGTTCCACTCTGGTTCCACCTCTCTACTTCGTTACTCTCTTTCTCTCTATTTGTGGATCTCTCTCGATCGCCTTCAGTCATCACGCAGAAGCTGAAGTCTCCGGACACAATAAAAATTACTGTTCGTAAACCTTAATTGTTTTCCTAAAATCGGAAACTGTCTACCTCAAATCGGTGACGTAACTGGCGCAGTCGGTAGTAGCCAACAAATCTTTGTTTACTTAAGTAAATCAAAGTAATAAGCGCAAATCGTGGTCTGAACAAGCGCTGAAAAAAAGGAAAATCCAACAGTGTGAAGATCTAACCCAAAACGAATGAACTGAAGTTGATTCTTGCGCAAAGCTACAAAACAAACTCAATGGCATTGATAATTAACTTAAGTTTATTTTCGCTAAATCTACGAAACGTGGCCCTAAACTCCGTTATTCTCGAAGCATCTTATCTATAGTGCATACATACACATCTGCATGTGCTAAAAAAGAAGCCGGAAAACGAAGCAACAAAAAAAGGGAGGCCGACAACCACAGAGAGCAACTCGCTAACGGATACATACATTCCAATTGCTGGACGGAAATATAGGATAAAGGAGAGGAGAAAAAAAAATTATATTCGATACCCAAAAGAAAACTTTTTATCGATTCATCGATCATAAACCAAAATACACTAAAAAATACCAAATTTACAAAGCACACTAACCTGCAAAAGCAAAAATAAAAACAAACATTGAAGAGGAAAATCAAAACTGAACCATAACCACAAAATGCCAAACACACCAATTCTGTCCCTAACCGACATCATCAAGGATGCACAGCGGATTCACGAGTTTCGAGGCGATGGGTCATATGCTTTGACCTCATTCCTAAGGGAAGTCAATATGATTTTCGCCATGCAACCGATAATCTAGAAGCAACTGCCTACGTCTTCCACCGAGTGATTCTCAACAAACTGCAAGGCGATGCTCTACATGTGCTGAGAACTTTGGGCGATTCTCCATCTTGGCGGGAGGTGCAGGCTGGTCTTGTCAAGAACTTCGGCGTCAAGGAGAGCTATTACGATCTGTATGGCCAGATTTTCCAGCTGAGACCAGCAGATGCCGACATTCGCACCTATTTCGGCAACCTTCTTGATGTATTGTGTAAGATGAACGAAAAGTACGAGTACGACACCGAAAAGCCAATTGAATTTAGCCCTTCCAACATAGAGAAAGTCGTTTTAAAAACATTTCAAAATAACATTCCTGTTAATTTTGCGACTATTATTGTGAATAAGAATGTAACTACCCTAAGAGAGGCTTTTTATGCACTCGAAAATGAGGGGTTAATAAGAAGTGACGTAAAATCAGCTAGACGAGGTTTGAATAATACTAACCGGAGTCAGAATTTTAATAATACTCACCAAATCTCTTCGAGCAAACAGATTAGACAAGATATTTCAGGCTCTTTTGAACAACCTAACCGTAATACTGTCCAAGGTAACGTCAACTTTAGGCAAAACAATAACTACACACCGAGATCAAACAATAACAGCTATGTCTCTCATGCTAATCAACAACTCGTTATTCCCCGATCTAACCAGCTGCACACTGCAACAAATAATAACCCTACGGCTCAATCACCATTGTCCAAAAATGTGAACAGAAATAGCACCAACTCTAGAGCAATGGAGATAGACCATATTCAGGTTGAAGATTTTTACATAAACGATCCGGAATCTATAGACGAAGGCAATAATATCGAACCTTATGAAATATTAGACCCACATCCTAGCGAGGAGATAAATTTTCATATGATTGCCTTCGAAAGGCATTACCAATAGTATCAATTACAATAGGAAAGGACATACTTACGGCACTTATTGACACTGGATCTACAACTTCCGTTTTAAATAAAACAAAACTTCCCCAGTACTTACGCCGCCCTTTACAAGAACCAATTCGCGTTTCATCTTTGAACAATAATGTGTATATAAAAGAAGAAATTATAACTGATCTACCACAAGAATTTGGCGAACATGCAACCATGTCTTGGAAACTCACAGATTTTATAGATAAGCAGTTTGATGCTATTCTGGGGCAGAATATTCTGAGACCTTTAAAGGCAAAAATCGATATGGAGAGCGAAAAGCTTATTATAAACGGTTTGGAGATACCCTTCTTGCCCACTTTTCCTTATTCTAATGAGGAGATTCACCAGCTTGAAACTGCGAGCAAACCCGAAAAACTAGATCATCTATACATAGACTTGAACCGCGAGGAAAAATCTGCTCTCGAACAAATTCTGAAATCTTTTAACAATCTTATATTCTACGAAGGAGATGTTCTTTCTTATACAGACCTTGTAGAACACGAAATAAAAACCAATAACGAAAGACCAATATACGCAAAAGTATACCGTTATCCTCAAGTTCACGAGAGAGAGATTCCCAGGCAAATATCAGTTATGCTGAGCCAGGGAATTATCCAAGAAAGCAATTCGCCTTACAATAGTCCCGTTTGGGTGGTCCCGAAAAAATCCGTTTCACACGAGACAGAATGGAGAATAGTCAATGACTATCGTAAGCTTAACGAAAATATGATAGATGACAAATTCCCTATCCCTAATATTGCAAGCATTCTTGATAAGTTAGGTAGAGCACAGTACTTTACGACCCTCGATCTGTTCAAAGGATTCCACCAGATTCTTGTCCAAGAGAAAGACCGGCATAAAACAGCTTTTTCGACACCACACGGACATTATGAGTACGTCCGCATGCCATTTGGACTTAAGAATGCGCCTGCCACATTCCAGCGACTCATTAATAAGGTCTTGAAAGACCTAATAAATAAAATCTGTGTAGTTTACCTGGATGACATACTTATTTTTTCAACCAGTCTTCAAGAACATATTTGTAGCATTAACCAAGTACTGTCGAAATTGCGAAACGCTAACTTACGCCTTCAAATAATGAAATGCAAGTTCTTCGCAAAGCAAACTCTATACTTAGGCCATTTGTTGACATCATCAGGCGTCAAACCGAACCCAGAAAAGATAGAGAGCATACTTAAGATAGCCCTTCCGAGAACTATCAGACAAGTTAAGTCTTTCCTTAGCATCACTGGATATTATCGAAAATTTATTCGTGACTATGCACAAGTCGCATACCCGATGGTTAAATACTTAAAAAAGGGAGCTCGATTAAATCCGAATGATTCAAACTTTAGCAACTCCTTTAACAAGCTAAAATCTATCATAACAGAGCCACCCGTTCTCAAATATCCGGAGTTTGAAAAGCCTTTCCAATTGGTTACAGACGCTAGCGACGTAGCTATAGGCGCCGTTTTACAACAAAATTCGCATCCTATCGCCTATGCAAGTAGAACGTTGAGTGATACGGAAAAACGGTACTCCGCTACCGAGAAAGAGCTACTAGCTATCGTCTGGTCGACGAATTATTTCAGACCCTATTTGTATGGCGTCAAATTCGACATACTCTCTGATCATGAACCCCTAAAGTGGTTGTTTGTTAAGTCCCAGGGCAAAGAGTTGAACCCCAGGCTTTATAGGTGGATTATAAAGCTTAGCGACTTCAATCTCAATGTAAACTACATTAAAGGCAAGGAAAACCAGGTTGCTGACTTTTTAAGTAGAGTCAATGCCGAATCTGGGAAGATATATGCTTTAAGCGCCTCAAATGACTCAATGTATAACAATGACGACTTAGAAACAACTCATTCAGCTAGGGAGGATCTGCAAAACCATATCGGTATTATTGACTCAGTTGTCAATCAGTTTAAAACACAGATAATCCTCGTAAAACATAAGCGTGTCGAGTTTGAAAAAATAAATGGGAATTCCAAACTTTTTCTCAGTTCCACTGACTTAAATAACGATAATCTTGATCTGCTACTGGCAGAGCATGTTAAAAGCGGTAAAATAGGTATATACACTGAGCTGAGTGACCACGAGTATAACATTCTGCAGACGAAAATTATCGATCTATTCGAGGGGAATGTAAATGTAAAATTCGTGAGGTGTGCTTTTATGGCGAGAGAGATCGAAACCGAAGAGGAACTCAATAATCAGATAAAACTGTATCACAGAAAAGAAACATATCATGCAGGTATAAATGAGAATTACGAGGGACTTAAAAGATTGATCTACTTTCCAAAACTCAAGGCATACATCCAAAAATACATAAATAACTGTGACACATGCAACCGGGCTAAATATGACAGACGCCCAATAAAGCAAAAATTTCACGTCACAGAAACCCCAAAAGATATTCGCGAAATCGTTCATATGGATGTGTATACCAATTCAAAATCCAATTTTCTGACATTTATTGACCGGTTCTCTAAATTCGCCGCCGGATTTTATTTGGAGGATAGAACTAATCAAACCATAATAGAAAAGATAAGATTGTTTAAATCAATAAAAGGTCCTTTTCTAAAGCTTATCACAGATAACGAGTTCAAAAGCTTCAATATAAAAAATTATCTCGAGGAAGAAGCCTTCATTTAGTAAAGCCGAATAATCATACAGGCAACGCAGATATTGAACGCTTTCACAGTAGTATTACTGAAAAAATAAGATCCCTGAATGTTGAACAGTCAAGCCTCGGCATAAAGGATAAAATGAGCAAAGCCATAGAGTATTACAATAACTCCTTTCACTCGATTTTAAAACATAAGCCAATAGACGTCGAGTTTGGCAGATGTGACAAAGAAAAAAATTTATAAGAAACTTACAGAGAGTAAAGAAAAATGTATCGCCAAAAGAAACAAAAAAAAGAGAAGACTACATTGAACACCGGGAACGCGGTTACATAAAAAATTACAAGTCACTTCGGCACAAGAACGAACCTAAGTTTAAGTTAAGCCCTGTTAAGGATATCCACATCACTAATGTTAAAAGAAAGCCTAAGTTTGCTATTGAAACATAAGTCCAACTAAAACAGGAAATATAAGAGAAAATTGAATCTGAAAAATGAGTTAACGGAAAAATAACAATTTTTTGCTAATATATTTTGAGAATTATAAGAAAATACAATATTCCTTATTTAGTACAATAAAAACCAAACAAAAAATTACTTACAAAATTAATTACAAAAAACTTAATTAGGAAACAAAGAATTTAAAGAAAAAGACATTTTCTAATTGTAATATTTTGTAGAATTATAAGTCCTTACAAATGTATTATACTAAATTCCACTATTGTAAACTTATATCTGATTTGGTTGACTTGGAGCGATCCACAATTTTGGTGGGGGAGAAGTTACGAACTAGCTTTAGGTTCCACTCTGGTTCCACCTCTCTACTTCGTTACTCTCTTTCTCTATATTTGTGGATCTCTCTCGATCGCCTTCAGTCATCACGCAGAAGCTGAAGTCTCCGGACACAATAAAAATTACTGTTCGTAAACCTTAATTGTTTTCCTAAAATCGGAAACTGTCTACCTCAAATCGGTGACGTAACTCGCGCTTACGACTTTACTGGTTCATCATTACCATGTCCAAAACTGTCACATGGGTACTGAAACTGTTATAGCTAATCTACGACAGACATTTTGGATTATCAAATGTCGCAGTGTAGTAAAAAAGGTGATTCGTGATTGTCAGTTTTGCAAAAATAAAAGATCACAACCAGTTGTTCCAATCATGGGTCAACTACAGCCATGTAGAGTATTACCCACAGAAAAACCATTTTGAAAAACAGGTGTCGATTATTTTGGACCAATTCAGATATTAGTGAATCGTAGTCACGTCAAACGATATGGGGTCATATTCACTTGTATGACATCATGTGCCATACATTTAGAAATTGCTGAGGACTTGTCATGCAACGCATTTATGAATGTTTTTCGACAATTTGGATGTCGACGGGGATTCCCAATCGAGTTATATTCGGACAATGGGGGGTTGGGACGCCGCTCACGTTAGTCAGCAGCAAGTGCGGGTGCATTGCCACTGCTTCCGATGGTCACCACGAGGAGGTTCTGAACCACCACCCTATGCCCCATCAATTTATTATAAATCCGGCACGGACAACTGTTCTACTGATTCCACAAAATCTGTTTATCTTCCCAGAAACCTCCTTAAATAGGTAGAAGTATCCACGCGCTTGAACTAAACTGTGGGGCCTCATATTGCTGCATAAATCTCTACTTGTATGAAATCAAATGAATGACAAAAGTAAATAATCTTCAAGCGTGATGTGCTTACCAATATTTGGGTGTAGAACGCCTGATTCAAATATGCCACTCGTGTCTGCCTCGTGTCGCGTTATTGTAACCGCAAACATTTGTAATTTATCATACTGGTTTAAGTATCGTTGAATCTCAACTTCTGCTACAGACTTCTTTTTAAATAAGATACCACTCTCCTGTGTAAACAATTAAATTAGTATTATACTTTTGTTATCTGATAGCTTTTTCATTAATTTAAAGAACTAAACATAATAAGCCTCTTGCTAAAAAAAAACACAAAGCATATTCCCTTCTATTAATTTAGCTGAGTGCGAAACCAAAGCTTCTCCCACAACTCTCATGGGGCATTAGTTGTTTCGTTTGTTTATGCTGATTCATACTCCTTCTGTCATAGTTTCTCTTATTTCACCAGTTAATTATGCCTTTTTATTAGGGTTGACATGTCCCTGCCCCTCCGATATTAAATTCTGCTTTGTTGCTGCGGTCAGCCTGCGAAATTGATTAACAAAAAGCGAAATGTGAAAAATGCTGTTGAAATGGCAACCATTTTGGTGAATTTATATTGAAATGTTCATAAATATTATGTTTCAAATGAATTGGTGGGATGCTGACCAAAGAGTTGTGACCGCACACGGTGTTTGGGGATGCTCGGCTTTGCGCTGTGGTTTTTGAACTCTCGTTCCACGGAATTTTTTTGTCATTCATAATAAAAAACTAAAATAGAAAATTTAATGAACTGACTTGTTGGTTTTGTTGGTTCGGTGGTTCTAACGGTTGATAGGTTGATGGGTCGATTTGGCTCTGAACTGATTTGTGGCCGTGAGCGTGTGAACGTGATTTTATTATCAAAATATTTTAATGCGTTTAGCAAAACGAATATTTCAATTTATTTTGTGATGATTCCACACAAAAGTCATTCGGTTTGCCCTTTGTCCGTAGTCATTTTTTGTTTTTTTGTTTTTGCTTCCATAAATATCTCTCGAGTGCATCCGCAACTACTTCAGATTACAGATTTCAGCATAACAATTTATATTTATGTTGTTTTTGGTTTTTGTGTGTATTTTTTATGCAATTTCTCGACAATTTGTCGTTACAGCTCCCAAAACTCCTTCAACTGCTGCCGCTGCTGCCTGCCTGCCTGGCTGCTGCTTCATATTTTTTACCAGAGAGGAATTTGCATCATAAATTGTCAGCAATGTCATAAATTCTATATACATGTATATATATGTGTGTGCGGAATTTTTTGTGTGACTTGTTGGCTGCTTTCTTCAGCACTTCACTTCACATCACTCGCAGTTTTTGTTCTTCATCAAATTAAAACTAAAGAGATTCCATTTTGCCCAGCGAGGTAGTTGGAGGGGCCGTCGCGACGTGGCAAAAGAGAATTCTTAATGATATGCTCAACGCGACCAAGCATCAAAATTATCAGCTTAGAGCAAAGGAGTTGTAGGCAATGAAGTTAGCTGTAATCCAATTCTCATTCACAGCTGTGTCAGCTGAAGTAAAGTTATATCGGATTCTAAGACGGGACTTACACGATGAAGCAAACTTTATGAAGTTATCTCAGTAGGCGAGACATACACGTGTGGTTCTATACATTTTGATTAACAAATTTAGTAGAATTCCTTTGATTTTCCAGTCTACTAAGAAAACTTCATGAAATTTGGTTCATCGTGTAAATCCCGTCTAAGTATTCATATTAAATGGTAAGCAGGCTGAAACTGTTCTTGAATCATTCATAAAGTTTTAAAAGTGATATTACCAAGCGGGATTTTTCATTCGATAGGTAATCGGTTTTATTTTTGCGGTTCTTGTTGTATTCCTCTTCACATAGGCCAATGGTTGCAAACAATTTTTAAGAACGGATTGCCTGAAGGTAAAACTGAAAACTAGGTTTTGTTAGAATATGATGTACTTTTGGTGTGAACTAGAATATTTTAGATCGGTCAATATATAGTTATGGGGTTTCGAAAATCGACTTTTTTCTCACTCTATTGGTTCTAACTCCGTTATTTTTCGACCGACCAAAAATATCCTAGTTTACACCAGAATGGTGGGTATTACGAGTAAAAAAAAATTGAAAATCAGTCCAAAAAGTGAAGCGATTTAAAACCGACTGTTTACTTATATCCGTTTTTAAGTATTTGAGAAATATTTATTTATGGAATTTTTTTAAATAATTTGAAGAATTTTTAGAAATTTTAAGGAATTTCAGTATAAAAATCAGCTGCTTCCTCCCAAGTGACAAATAAGTTTTTTGTATGTATTTTTATAGAAGTAAGCATCTCCGATCAGCATGACGAACTAAGTTGATATGGTCATGTCCGTTTGAGTATAGCAAACAGCTGCCATAGGGACGATCGGGCGAAAAAGTACTTTTAGTAAGAAAAACTTTTTTTCTCCAACGCAATCGTCTTCAAACTTCGTACTTAAAAGTTTTCTACGCTTTAACATAATTCTTACAAGATTTATAAAACTTGCAAAACGCTCGCAGAATTTCAAGAGATTTAATTTTCTTATTTGAAAAACTATTTGGAAGGTTTGGTTTTAACTGTTACGCAGCATGTTTTTATTGAAACGCTTATTTTAATATTAAAACAAATAAAATATTAAATTCATTTGATTCAAACTACCCAAAAAGAAAAAATAGGATGTGTGTCATAAGACGCCCGGTACGAGCAAAGCTCTTTACGTCGATGAATCCGATTTAAGTAATGGCAAAAGACAAATTTGGATTCTGTATAAATAAATGTTAAATTGTCAAAAATTAGGATACTGTAAAGTCACTGTTGGGTCACTGTTAAGTCACTGTTAAGTCTCTGTAATGTCGCTATGTAGCCACTTGTTGAGGCACAACAATGAACATTATAGTTTTTAGCAAACAATTCACAACTTGACCTTAATGATCCCCACCTGATCCCCAACAGATCCCCACCAGATCCTAACCAGATCCTAACCAGATCCAAACCAGAGCTCACCAGGTCCCTACCAGATACCCACCATATCAAAACCAGTTCAGCACCAAATCCCCGCCACATCACCACCAAATCTTCACCTGATCCCCACCAGGTTTCTACCGAATACCCGTCACCTCTCCCCACTTCCACCTCACACTATCCCACACCACACACAACCCACCTGCTACTACGCGGTAATCGTAAAAGCAGCTGATTTTGCAAATACAAAATGCAAAATCAAAGACATACCCCAAAAGAATCTGTCGCAAAGACAAAATTTTTCAAGATTTACCCCCCCAGTCTGACGTCCGTAAAACAGATTCGATCTAAAAAGTTAAGATATTTTCAATTTTGTTAATATTGCCGTGCGTCATGGGCTTGAAAATTCAAGTTCGACTTTCGGGATATTCTACACAGTTCAACACAGACGCGTGTAGAGTGGAGGAGAGTTTGGTTCTTCTCTTGGAATACTAAAAAAACATTGATACCCCAAAAAAAAAAAAGCAGCCGGCCCCACTAAAGACGATGAGTTCTAAATGTAACACTTCTAAATTGGGGTCAGTCGGATCTATCTACCTATCTAACTTATTATTTATGCATCCAGATACTCTGCCTCTTTAAGATGCTGTTTCCTGAAATGTAACTCTATAATTTTGCCTGCTCTCTCCGTTGAGTTACTTATCCTTCCTCCCCTCTTCTGTCCTGATTTACTAATTGGCAATCAACAAAAATGGGGCTAGGAAAAGACTTTTGAATATTCCAAACCAACTAATTTGAAAATTGAAATAATTTATTTTCCAACAATTGATCGGAATACTTATGCATTGTAATTAGAAATTGGAAAATGTATGTATATTCATTTATTATACGACAAATAACTAGATATTTAAATTTTCGGGTATGCAACCACCAAAAATGCAGGAGAATATTTTTGAACCGATCTCTATGGTAATAAATTTTCTAGTCTCATAGAACTCTAGTTCGGAAAATAGCTGAAAATAGCAAAAAATCTTTTCCTTAGGATGTACAAAGCGATATGCTGTCTTTGCTGATGGAAGTGTATCAAGTCGCGCCGGGGCTCTCGCTTTATATCCAAAATGTGCAACAAAAATGTTTCCTTTATTTTAGTTGAAAATCTATAAAAAGAATCTTACATATATCAACCCCAATTTCTCGAACCCACAGAATGCCATAAAAATAACCCCCAAATAGCGTTCTTACTTTATATTTTTCCCCTTCCTATTTGATATGGCGTTGATTCTAGTTTCTCTTGCTGCATTTACAATATTTATTTGCTTGTTCTTTTCCACCCGCTCAGCCCCAGTCTGGAAATTTAACCCTTGAACGCTTTTCTGAAATTGATTTCTATGCAACGTCGACGACGACAAAGACTTTGCGGCCAAGGAATTTATGTTTTTCCCTTGGCCATTATGCCCGAAATCGTTGTAATTCAATAACAAGATTCCTCCTTGCACATTGTGCATTCTCTCCCCTCCCCCACCCCCGGAGCTTTCCCCTTCGTTGGACAATGCGTTAAAATCAATTCAGAATTTATGCGCTTTGCTTGGTAATTTATTTTATGAATGTTTAATAATCTGTGCATTGGGTAAATTTATGACAATTGCATGTTAATTGCCTGCTTGGCGCCGATATGTCATTCAACTAGTCGATGATGGGGGTTAGGAGTGGGTGGCGATTGGGTTGGCACTGGGAATGGGAGAGATATTGTCACTTGGGGGAGGTTTGGTTGAGCGCTCATTTTGTTTACATTCAATTTCATAAGTGGCAGGTTCGTGGGGGTTGCGTCGGGGGCGAGCATTGTTGACTCTTAGCCTTAGCTCCTCTAACAGTAGGTTGGGGATCAAAGCAGTCAGTTGACATGGTGAGCACATTATTAGACGGTAGACAATATCGATTGTCGGCTTGTATGGAAATTAAATTTGTTCAGGCATTTAATCAGGGTGATTATGTAGGGGAATGGGCTTAGAAATGTAGTTGGAGATTAAGTTTTCGCTCTTCCTTCGCCACATGGCCATCCTTTGATTACCCATTCAGAGTCAGAACTCTAATTGCCACACCAACCGCATCTCCCGGCTAAAGTTGCTCTCAAAAATTCCATTGACCCGAAACCACAGAGACGAGACACGAGTCGCCTAATGAGTTGAAATCCCTCGAACAAAGGCAGCCCATCCCCCCGGAGAGTGTCGGCCCGGCTATTTAGCAAAACTGAAATCGAGATATGATCAAAATTGACACACTCGGACAGTGAAATTTGTGCCTAATTTGAGAGACGGCCTCACCGGAGGTACAGGCTTCGCCTAGCTGTTCCATGTAAAATCTAAACAAAAGATTAGCCTCACTTTTTGTTGTTGCAGTCCGGCACAATGAAAATGACACGAACTGCAGCGGAGTGGGAGCGGACGCGGGCGAGGGTGAGCATGTGCACGCGTTTAATGGCAGCAAACAGCGCATTGGACACTGGACACGGGATGGCAAACTGGCAAAAACAATTGTCAACAGACGTGGAAACGTGACCAACGAATTTTACGCACAATTTCACTTTATGCGAGGGCCACAAACAAAAGACCAAAGACCCTGCTGAATGCCCAGACCAGACCAGAATCTCTTCTCCTTTTTTTGGCCTTTGTGCAGTTTACGGAAAATCCAATTAGGCATAACAAAAAGAGGAAAAAAAGCAGCGGGAACCTTAGTTGCGTTTTTGTGCAATTAAAACTGCAACTAGTTGATAAATACTTATTATGAATCATCGCCTCTATCTGATTTACTCGTCACTCGAGCTGCCCAATCATAAAAAATGATGGTTAGTAATAATAGGAAGGAGCAGGCGCCGTCTCTCTCGGACATTGTTGCTTACCAATTGACTTATGTTACTGGCAACTTCCGCACTTGGAAAAATTACGAACAAAAGGCGTTGAGTCGTCTCTGGTTATGGATGAGCTCTGCGTTAACTGATTTGCCCAGGCGCAAAAAATTGAAATGGAGAAGGGCAAGTGGGAGAAGGAACTTGCTGACTTTTCTATGGCAGTTCATTGACATTGGGTGAGTGTTTTGTGTGGACAGAGATACTACTACTATTAGAAGGCAGTTGAGGGAAACACATTCAATTAGGCGTTGAATGGACGAGTGACTAATTGTTTGGGCAGGTGGATGGGGTGGAGAAGTGGAAGTGTAGGAGGAAACGAGCTCGTCAAGTATTGCAAAAGGTTGCAAACTAAAACCTGATTGAATCATTTTCAATCACATAAAGTTCGTAGTAAGTACTCTCTAATTTTAAATACAGCCAAGATCGAATTTAGACCGCTTTGTTTTTAAAAATTTTTAGATTGTTTTGTATATTTGTTTTATTTCAGGTTCAAGGAATCATATCAATTAAACATCGAACTCTAAATGAGAATTTCGTTTTCGCTTAACAAACAGAGATCGTGGAATTCTGAAGAGCTGACTAAGTTTGGAATTTACTAATATGAGATCGCAATTCTTAATTTAAGTTCGACTTTCGATTATAAAATCTTTTTAATGTTGATCAAAAAAATGTTTTTATTACAGAATTATTAATATTGAAGCGATATTGGGTTTCGACTTCGGAACTAGTCCCCTCACTCAGAGAAAAAATAGAGAATTTCACTCTTGAATCAAGAGCATTCGTTCTTAAAAGTAGGGTAAGAGTGAAAATTCTTGATCCAAGAGCGATATTCTTGATCCAAGAGTGAATTTTTGATCCCGACATTCTTGACTCAAGAGTTTCAGTACTTGATCCAAGTACGAATAATTCTCAAAATAAAAGACTTAAAATAATAATTGAAGGGGGTTTGGGAGTGACAGACACGACCGAGACCCCGGGTCAACCCATCAGACCGACGTGGTGTTTGTTTGATCCGCGCTGCTTGCCACTCACCATCAGCCACCCCACCCACTTTTTTCTAAGATGTGATTGATTTTGAGTTAGTCAGATAACAGATCAAAAAATTTATTTTTACTTACTTTACTGGGACTTGAACTAGGAGTAAAGCAAGGTTGTTTACTAAGTCCACTGCTTGTTGCGCTATTTGTGGATGATATATCGACAGAGCTTCCTGGAGGAGTACAATTTGGACAGACGAACTTAAAAATTCTCATGTACGCGGACGACAGTCCACAAGTCATGCAGAACATGATTAATGCCGCGCATGCATATTGTCAAAAGTGGAGCCTTTGGATCAACACCACGAAGTCCAAAGTTATGGTAGTTCGAGCAGGCAGAGGTCGTCTTGCGAAAACGGAAGAGTGGAGCTTGAATGGCACGCCCTTAGATGTGGTCAAAGAGTATATGTATCTAGGAATAACACTAACATCAAATATGTCATTTACCAAGCACCTAGAACAAAAGCTGAGAGACTCGAAAATAGCAATTAGCAGCACCTGGCGATCACTTTACTGCAAAAATAATATAAGCTCGAGTACAAAATACAGGATGTTTGAGGCCACATCAAAAGCAATTATGTGTTATGGAGCCGAAGTCTGGGGTTATACCAAATATGAAGACGTCGAAAAACTGTTGCGATACTTCATTAAAAGAGTGTTTTATCTCCCACAAAACACGCCAACATATGCCATACATCTAGAGACAGGACTTCCAGAAATGTTCGTACACACTCTAGGCACACATTTTCGCTACATAAACAAAATAATAAAGCTGCATGAGAATAGGCTGCCCTGTATTGTTGTAAATACACTTTTGGTCGGAAAATCTCAATTCTTTAAATCATGGGAAAGTCTCGCTCGGGACTTTGGAATCCACCTGGACCTGGCGCAGCCCGACACTTGGAGCGTCTCTCAACGAGGCAACTGAACCATAACCTGAAGGAAAGCGATTACTTCAAAGACGAATACGACTGCTGGACTATCTCAAACATTTTTAAAGCTCGGACAGAGATGCTGGCACTAAATTATATTCCCCACCATCAGAATGTTACTGAAGTATGCACTCTTTGCAATTTACGGAAGAGGGAAGACGTGGCTCATTTCTGTGCGACCTGTCCAATGTTTAAAGAGCTCCGAATCAATATATGGGGAAAATCTGTGCTCAATGAAATGGAGATGAAAACGATATTAAATGGATCAGACTGGAAAAGGCTAGCAAAATTTCTCACATACGCAACCCGCTACCGAACAAAAATTATTAACGAAAGCTTTTAAAATAATTAAAATTAAATTACATGTATGTTTTCAATTTAGGATAACTTAATTATGTGTATGTACGTAAAATTTAAGTATAAAAATTTGTATAATTTTAATATGCAGACGGCATTGTTGCCTTGCTAGCTATATCACCTTCTTTATATGATAAAGTATTGTTCAAAATTCAATCTTTTTAAAAAAAGAAAATATCTACAAAATCAATAAAGAAGAACTACTACTACTACTACTACTACTTACTGGGACTTGAACTCGGTACCTCGAAGACTGAAACATACACAGTTGGACGAGCAGCTTAACCGACTCGACTATTCTCAATAAGCTACAAGCAGCGGCGAAAGCATATTTATGAACCAGCGCGGTTGGTATTTGGCCAGCCTCAACAGTTCGACCGTGGATCAAGTCCCCGTAGCATCATTTATTTTTTTTTATTTTTTGCCTTTTTTTATATTTTTATTTCATTTTATTTTTTAATGTGGTGTTTTAAACATTTTTATTATATTATACAGACGTTTAATCACTTACTTTTGCCCAATCTTAATGTTCAACTTTAACATAATTATCTGCGGGCCACGGTCAAATGAAAATGACAAACTGCGCATGCGCTGTCTCTCTTTGAAAGAGCGCGGCCAACGTTATTCTCTCAAAGTTTGCGTTTCCTCACTCCCCTTGCCTATAGAACCACATTAAGAATGTATTTGTCTCGATTCCAAGAGCGAAATTCTTGAAAATTCAAGTGCGACTAGATTTTTTTTAAGAGCGTTTGTACTCAAATTATTCGTTCTAAATTTTTATGAGTGTATTAAAGACAACTTTCAGATTTTTATTTTAATGACTTTTTCTTCTAAAACCTTTCATAGTGTACAAAGACTAACTAGAACAGCACACTCAATAAGCAATGAACCCTTGTTGGAGTTCTGTTACACCATATCCACACAGAACACCTGAGGAATGTACCGAAAAGAGACTGACTGCACACTTTGTTTCATTTGCAACTCACAAATTAAAAAGTAGAATCGAAACGAAAACCTACGTCTTAAGTTTTTTAAGTAAAATAGAAATCGTGTTGTCCCAATATTTAAGTTCACACGATTAAAAAAATAAAATTCAGAAAAGCTCGGTTTGGGCATAGACGCCCGGTTTTGGTCTGCATTCAATATTTTATTAATGTTTAAATACAAAGTTTTGTATAATAGTTTCAATATCGTTGCTAAGAATGTTTTAGCATTATACCATTAAATAGTTTAAAATTTTTAACATTTATTCATTCATTTCACATTCACAACAACTCTGGATTGATATTATGTTGATATTCGAGCTCAACTTGATCCGATCCAATCTAGAAGATCCATCATTAAATGAACCTTCATATTTGTACTTCATTTGAACTTCGACTTGGTATTCCATCCGCAAAGGGATTGACTTGATTTCGATATTAGTACTCATTTCGACCCAAGAATAAAGTATTGCACCGGACGACCTTTTGATTTTCAAACTAATAAGTTCTAGCCGGCTCGAGGTCATTAGTTTTTGTAAGAAGAAGGAACAATATGGAGGTTGTTAAAATTAAAACCGTTTTGGCTAGTGTCACTTTGTTCTGATACACAACTTGGCCATTCGACGTATTTCATAATTGTTCACAAATTTTGTATTGAAATAAATGTATAATAAATTAAATTCTTTTTTCTCCACTTCTCCGTTCCACATTTAACTATTCAGTGGCAATTTTTCTCACAGTCTGAAATTGAATTTCGGTCAAATGAAAAATGTTATGCTCCATTATAATATTCTTTGTTTTGTTTCATTTTTTTTACCCCACCCCCACCCCTTCTCATTTCCATTCGTGAACACTCTGTTATGAATTTTTATTGAGTTGGATGATTTTTTCAAACAAAAAAAAATTAATTTATCGCCTTCGTGATTGTTCAAATAAGAACCACACCAAATCGTAACAGGCGATCGAAAAAAGGCCTCGTCATGTCGTCAATGTCTGCAGAAGAGGAGGCAAAACGGCGTTGCCTGAATTTAAATGGACAAATTAATTGCGTTTGTCAGGCCTCTGGACAGGTTCTGGACAGCGGCAGCAGCAGCAACCACGATGGAAAAATCAAACACATGAACAAAGAATTAATTGGTTTTTGGACATTCAATGAAATTATATACATAAATATATTTAATTTAGCATTAATGGCATACAGAGATTTCGTTTTAGCAAGTGTCAATTGGCCGGGGATTTATGGTGACACCGAGCATCGTGATAAATCTTGTTGAGCCCCATCAAAAGACCATTAAACAGTAGACCATTATCCTGGCCTATCTGATTAAACACCGAACCCTTGTTGCCCCAGAACCCCCAGGAGCGCGGCCGGTCACTCGGCAGGCGATCGAAGATCGAGACATTAATTATCACACGGTTTGAGCCTTTCGATTGAAATGCTTGTGTTTTTTTTTCTTGACTCACGACAAAGTTGTTGAAGCCTCAGCCTGAAGCTGAGGGTACGAGTGTGGGAGAGGATCCCTTTGGGATTTGACATTTTTATTGTGTCGCCTGGTGAATTAATTGAGGCGCGTTTTATTCATTTGTATTCCTACGAAAATTAAGTCGTTTGCCTGAAATGCTCCTTTGCCTGCGCTCGACTATTCAACCGACCACACACAGCTTTTTCTTTCTCTATTCTCGATTCTCGTTGCTTTGTTTAAGCCCAGCGGGTGCTTATTTTGCCAATTAATTATAGTTGATTAGCAATATTAACCGAAATTATGATGATGATGTTTGTTGATGCTGCAACCCGCAGATAGAAAATTCCACTCTGAGCAGCCAATTAATTCGCATCGAAACTTGAATATTTTTGATAAATGACAAACGACTTAATGGCGTCTATCAACAAACCAAATGGAATGTAAATTATCAAATTAGGAAATATTTTTCGTCTGGGGAAAATATGGAAGACAAACATGACAAAGTTGAGGTACCATTAGTAATTACTAGTGAGATGTGTGAGTGGAGTGTGCTTAGTGAATATACAGTAAATTATCTTAAATTCAGAATACTTGGCACACGCTACCAGTTGAATCCAACTAGCTGAAATTAAAACTGTGGATAAGGAAGACCAGACATTAAGAAATTATTAAGAGATCATAACTCAGAAAGCGTTTTCTTTGATGTTTTCGAGGGTAATTCAAATATTCTTAAAAAAATTGCTGATGCTTAATGCTTAACACAATTCCGAAAATTCCAAAACGGTCTAGGATTTGAAGGAAAGAGCTGTGGCCTTATGACCGGAATTTTGAAATTGTCTTCATTAAAGTGATCTGGCCCAATGTTGGGTTTCTTTTATGACATATCCTTGAGATTTAGTTGAAAATCAATTGTTGGTAAGCATATTTTTAAATTGCAATATCTTGGCACCAGAGTAGTTTGAATTGCAGATAGCAGAATTGAAGAAAGTTTTCAAAAATGGAACGTAATGGAAATGGTAACTTGCACTGAAATAAATAAATGAAAAATATATTGAGATGGTTTTGGTAGTTTGCGTTGTGGCGGTACCTTAAAATTTTTTCTGGAATTAATTGCATAAATTTTGCTGAAGTTGTCCCAACGAAGAGAGCACTGTTGGCCGTCGCTCAGAAGCTGCAAGTGCTATATATTTAGTCTAAACATTAGAGTTGCGGTTTTTCCTAATTAAATTCAGAGAATTTGACTTAAACACGACGAGCCATTTCCCAAAACAGTTGTTCGTGCATGAAGAACTGCAATGCAAATGGACGTCCTTTTTATACTTTGTACCGAAGGTACATAGAGTATATTACGTTTGTGCAAAAGTATGTAACAGGGAGAAGGAATCATTTCCGACTATATAAAGTATATATATTCTTGATCAGCATCAACAGCCGAGCCGATATAGCCATGTGAACAAACAGATCTCGGAGATGGTAAGAGATAGAGGTTTGACATGTATGAGACAAATGTTTCTTATAGCTGCAGGCAGATCAAGTTTATTTTCAATTTTTGCCACGCCCCCTCCCGCCCCCGCAATTCGGAAAAAACGTTATATCTTTTACAGTTTTGAAGATAGACGTTTCGTACCCTTTAGAGATAGTTAGTATTTAGCAAAATGTATCGATTTGCCGAAAAAATGATTAAGATCGGATCAGCGGATCTCAAGTTATGAGCAAAAAAGTACATCTCCCTCGCCACACCCCCTCCCACCCATTCATAACTAACACCACACAATCTTAGAGAGAGAGCGAGAGAGAAAGGGTGAGAGAGAGAGAAAAAGAGAGAGAGTGAGGAAAAAGAGGGAGAGACTTTGAGATGAGCGCAGCACCAGCATTGCATTCAGCTTCTACTCCAGGTACAGATATAAAGTATGTTGATAGTCGGTAGTTTGCGTTTGGCGGTACCTTGACTTTTCTAATAGCCCAACCCACCAATTAGTCTAAATTAGAGTTCTTTTCCTAATTAACAAGACTAAAACGACGAGCCATTTCCCAAACAGTTGTTGAAAAGAGCTCCTTTTTTCAACTGAAAGGGTCCAGTCGCCACTTTTCGGCTTGAGCAAAGTAGGACGTTCAATTCTGAGTGGTACACGGTCATTTGTTTAACGAAAGTCTTTAGAGACAAAGTGCTAAAGACGAATCATTCTGCATCAAGACAACGCGAGCCCTCACGCTTCACAGCGCACCAGCGACCTGCCAAAACGTCGAATTTATGGGTCATCCGCAGTACAGCCCTAGAATGAAAAATTCTTTTAGACGAAATTTTGTCGCAAAATTAATGCTCTTCCATTTGCATAATATATGTTTACATCATTCGAGCTATAGAATCCGAGAAACTCTCTCTGATGACCGCTAAAAACTGATTTTTTTTACTTTTGACCTTATGTGACTTTTGACACAACGATTAGAACGCCAAAATAAAGATGTATAGGAGTTTCTAGCTTATTAAACCGAAAAAGAAGAAAAAAGAGTCTCTAAAATCAATTCGATGGAACCGGTTTTCTGGTACGTTTCTAAATGGGTGATATATTGGAGTTCCTTGGTTTTTACATTTTGTTAGTTTTTGATCGTTTCTCATTTTTGTTTTTACAAGTAATAAGATAATATTTTTTTTAACAATCGTATTTTTTGAGTTTTTTAGTACCAAAGTTATTTCCCCGTCCCCTGTGTTTTTTATTTTTACTATAGTTATTATAAGTCTTTATGTTTCCCCTTGTTTGTTTTTTTTTTTTCTCTTTACTTTGTTCTTTTATAAAAATTCGTATTTATTCTTTTTTTTCTCTTTTTTTATACTTTTTTTTGTCGTTTACACTCTATCCATTTATTTCTAGTTTATCGTTTCCCCACTATCTTACCATTTTAACCATACACCTTTTCCCTTTACCCACCAAATTAAAATCCCACGCACTCCTTCATTACCCAACTTTTTACGATTTTTTTTTTTTTTTTTTTTATTTTTTTTGCTTTTCAACTACAAATGACGACATTTGAATTCACACGCATTGGACACGTATGTCCACGTATGTTCACGCATGTACGGGTTAAAAAAACCAGCCCAATTTCAAAGGGGAATATAATTTCAAAACCGCGAAAAAGCACATACCTCCAGCAATAGTACATAATTTATAGAAAATAATAAGCAATAATGGAAGAAATTAAGAGAGGTACTTTTTGGCACTCCTAACGCAAAGTTGCCAAATGTAAAAAAATTTATATATGGACTTGTTTTTTATATATTTTATGTTTTGCACTACCTCAGTTGGAGTGGAAAAAGTGTTCCGAAAGTAAGTTTGAGCGAGATGGCATATGTTTTCATGGAGAATATTTTGGAAAACAATAAAGCCATTTTCATTTAATAATGTTGGTTCCCGAAATATAAAGTAATTTTTACATGGACATATCGATCAAGCTCCTTTCTAAATAAAGTTCGGTCTGGAGGTTCCAGCTTATCGTAAAGACGAAGCTTCGGTGAAGTTTGTTAGACTCTGTACCAAAGGTACAAGAGTAAAATGAGTTTGCCACTTGTCATCATATCCGACCCTACACTCAGAAAAAAATATTAATTAACAAGTAAGAGTGTTGCGGTCGAGTGCCCCGACAGCAAAATACCCTGTCCCAAGTAATGTGGTTCCTATAGCTTTGAATTCCATTTATTTTTTTTTAAATTTATTTCAATATTTGCTCGGATCTCATTGTGGTACACATAATAGATAGATGTTGGGCCTCACTGAATATATATTAAGTCACTAGGTTAAAACTTAAAAATGGAAGCTCTGACAGCTTTTCGCGGTTAGAAGAAGATGGAGAAGGAATTTGCCAAACCTGGAGGAAACTTTACCTGGGTACGGTGTACACTAGACCGGACATTTCTTCATACGGTTTTCTACATGTGACGATCTTTGCACAACATGGCTCAAAAAATTCTGTATATTTTATAGAAAATTTATCAAAAATCCAAAATCAGATTTATTGAGGTTTGATGGCCTCAAGAAGGCTTTAAAAGTTCCAATTTCTCTTTTGATTTCGCATTAATAGCTTTAGTTGAAAAGGTTATTTAAAAAAGTAGGAAAGTACTGGAAAATTTCGATGAAATCTGGAAACAGTAATCAAGGGCAATGCGAGTTCTGCACATCGGAACTCAATCAGTTGACCTCATAGGTTTTATCGGAGATATCAAATGCAAAAACTCACTCATCAGAGTTAGCCTTGACTGACTTTAAAAAATGTCAAGTTAGTTCAATTAATTTACATTTTGGATTGTCAACCCGTAGCCTTAGCACCTTCTTTCGGGAATTACGAAACAAAGAAGTATACACCGCAAAATAATGGGTCGCCGTCACTCGGAGAAGCAGTCGAATCGTAAAAATTATCATGGGAAATCCAAATCTCGTAATGCACGTTCTCGTTCCCGCAGTCGTTCCCGTTCGCCGGTACGCCGCCCCACCCGCTCGAATACAATTTATTCGCAGAAGGCAAAACTGCGTGACAAGCGTACTCTGTCTTCGTGGGATGTACCACCGTCGGGCTATGAACACCTAACCCCGATCCAATACAAGGCGATGCAGGCCAGTGGGCAAATAGCCTCGAGAATTGTACCAGAGGCCCAGCCCACGGGGGAGTCGGCGGCTATAGCTATGGTTACGCGACAGGCGCGTCGTTTGTACGTGGGCAACATTCCGTTTGGTGTAACGGAGGAGGACATGATGGCCTTCTTCAATGCTCAGATACGGACCCTTGGCTCGTTTCAGGATGGCAATGCGGTGCTTACCTGCCAGACGAATCTTGAGAAGAACTTTGCCTTTCTCGAATTTCGTTCCATGGATGAGGCCACTCAAGCCATTAGCCTTTGATGGTATGAACTTTCGCGGTCAAACTCTGAAGATACGTCGACCGCACGATTATCATCCAGTGGCCACGGTGAAATCTTCCACGCCACCCCCCTTGGCCAGTTTGCTGGCGGGAGATGTGCTCGCAAATAATGTCATTGCCACTGTGGTGCCCGACTCGCCGCACAAGATCTATATCGGTGGCCTGCCCACCTGTTTGAACGAGACTCAAATCAAGGAGCTGCTGATTTCATTTGGCCAACTTCGTGGCTTCAATCTGGTGAAGGATAGCATTTCCGGTCTCAGCAAGGGCTATGCCTTCTTCGAGTATGTGGATCCGACAGTCGCGGATCAGGCCATACCCGGGCTTAATGGCATGCAGTTGGGCGATCGCAAGCTAGTGGTGCAACGTTCGATTGCTGGGGGACGCAATGCTCTGAACCAGATTCCGGTGCTGCAAGTTCCGGGATTTCCTGGTGTACTAGACACGGGGACTGCCACCGAGGTTCTGTGTCTGTTGAATATGGTTCAGCCAGAGGAGCTGCTGGACGATGAGGAATACGAGGATATACTGGTGGACATAAAGGAAGAGTGCGCCAAGTATGGCGATGTCAGAAGCCTCAAGATACCACGTCCTACCAAAGCCAAATCGCAAACTGAGCCGGGGTGCGGAAAGGTCTATGTTCAATTCGAATCGGTGGAGGATTGTCAAAAGGCTTTGCAAGCATTAAGCGGACGCAAGTTCAGCGGACGCATTGTGATGACCTCCTTCTATGATCCGGACAAGTATCTAAGCAATGCGTTTCAATAAAACAGAAGGTGAAGTCGATCAGAGAAGAAATTTGAATCGAATGGGGAGAGCAAAGTAGGGGATAAGGGGGAAGAAGAAAATTAAAACTTAATAGAATATAGAAAATTAGAAGCGCATTTGAGGATTAATCCCTAATCCGGCACTTTATTTCTTATGGGTAAGACTGCTGTTTAAGAGCAATCAAATTTTAAACCTTTTTAATATTGTTTCTATTTATGTGCAGCATCGCGATGAACTAAATTCTTATCTCATCTGAGTATAGGCCTTCAAAAAAAGAAAGAATGAAGTTATATTCGGCTATGTCACAGAAACCTCTTCTAACCAAATTCCATCCGAATCCCAATTCTTAGGTGCCACGGAAATTTCTTTTGGTTGGTTTCTAACCTCCAGTGTTTTGAGAGAAGATTTAGCAAAGCTACCATGGCATTTCCAGTCCAAGTTCATCCAGCTTTAGTCACAGATCCAGTTCATCTAACTAGTTCACACATTACTAACAGCTATCGATGCTCGATACTCCCGCCTTTTTATATATCTTACACCTCTAACTCACACACCCACTTACTTATCTCTCAACAAGCCGTCTCCAATAAACCGAGCTTAATCCCAATCTGTGTCTTAAACTAAATAGTTAACGTGCCACACTACCATCTCGGTGGCTCCCTCCGTCAATGGTGTCGTCATCTGCGTGACTGCCGGCGGAGTATGGGCTGCCAAAAATATACCTCAAGTTTTGCGCCAACAAATTTAAGTAAGATGAGCAAATGTCTATTCTAAGCCTTTTGTCGGCCAATATTCTCAGATAATTTTTTTTTGTTTTGGAGACCTACACAGAATAATATAAGATCCATTTGGAATGGATTGTCACATCATATATTTTTATGATATTATAATATCCATTTTTCATTGCCTTGGAAAGATTCTTAGCTCCATTGTTCAGTCATCTCTCAGTCAGTTCCGACTTACTGCCTTTGACATCTTCATTTGAGCGGTCAAGACGCTGCAGATCAACATTTTCTGATAATGCTCGTTGCTTCCTGGTATATCCGTAACTCCATCATTTAGAGAGGTCTTGGCCTTCTATCAGATATACAGATCGCTTGCAGGCTCACACAATTCTACGTAAAAACAAGATACCGACTGGCAATCAACAGGCCGTTAGCTAATTTAGGTTATCTGAAGAACTCACACAAATGTAATTAAAGATTTTTTATAATTTTTTAGTTTTTCTTTTAAAATCATAATTTACTTTACTCCTTTTATTTTCCTCTACCTATTATCTAACATTTTTTTTACCATAGTATCTTCGGACATTATTACGGATTTATTTTGTGATATGAAGAGTTTCTAATTGACAGCTTGCTTTATTTAGAAGGGGAAACTGGTCTGTATTGGTTTCCCAACGCTTCACATATTGCAAAATTAATGTATCGCTAAACTGCACATCTGGCAAATCTAAACTAATAGAAATAAATTAAAAGAAGACTTAACTAACTTCGTTTGTGCTACGAACACTCTGAGCTATTTGAGTTGAGCATAATTGATCCAGTTGTTATGTTGGGCTGATCTGATCATTTCATTTGAGCTATGACATGTTAACTATTTAGTGTAAAAGACAGATTAGGTTTAAGTTCGGTTTATTGGAGACAGCGTGTTGCCGGTAAGAATGAATGTCACAGAATGGCGGAGAGATAAGAGTGTATGTGTGAGTTAGAGATGTAAGTTAGAGATGCAAGTTAGAAATGTAAGTTAGTGATGTATACATTAAAAGACGCAAGTATCGAGCATCGATAGTTATTAGAGATGTGTACACTATTTAGATGAACTGGGACTGGAACCGCCACACCATTTCAAAACTAAGACATAGATGGCGCCACTACTTTAACTACTGTAATTGACTTTTGGTCACAGCTTGAGTACAGTTTATCCGATCTTTACATGTATAAAATGACATAGCTCATGGCTCACGTCATTATTCAGTAAATTTTGTGTGCTATGCGAAGAAGTTCATAGAAAATCCAGGGGAACTTGGTTTTTTTCCATGCATGGCTATAATAAGCACTGTGGCGTACCCAGGTGATGGGAAAGAAAACACTTTCTCTATCTCTAGACTAGAAATCCTGATTTAAATGCTCAACTTCTTTGCTCAACTCTATCTTTCCGACTCAGTCTTAACCTACTGACATCCTTTAGCTTGGTCTTATACGTATCGCTGTCCCTTCTTGACTCTAACTTGCTCGTCCGTGCCTTAAATGCCTTTAAGAAATCTTTTTGAGTTTATCTTTGAACCAGGATACGCCCCGGCCGTCGGCTCCGATTCAATTAGGCAAAGCCGACTTAACCAGCAATCCTCCAAAAAATAAAGAAGCTCACCTTTTCCTCTCCTTTGCAGTGTTAATTAAAATTTTTCAACTTTATCGCAGACATATTCACACCTTCACACACGCACACAAAACGGGGCAAGCTCATTACGCACCAAAGCCATGTGTTAAATGCCTTTTCAATGCTGGCAGCGGCAGGGGGATGTGAAGAAGCTTCTTATCGCACTCAGGTTCCATTCTCAGGCTCTGCTGCCGCTTCTTATCTTTATTTTCGGTCATCAATAATGAGAATGCTGAACTTCTGTTGAAAGCCCCAAGTGAGGAGCTGGCTCAATTTATCAGAACCACGAACTAAACGCTTTATCTCGCAGCAGATATGCGAGGCCTGGACAGGAATTAATGCAACGCCTTGGCTTTTGGGGAGCACACAGCAGCATCGATGGGTAATTAATAAACGCCCATAAAATGAAGCGGATACCATAAAAATTCCAATGTGAAAAGACGGAAAAAGGGTTTCTTTGATTTCAATGTTTATGATCCGCAGCTGTCCCGCTTGGCGGGGATTAACTTCAATCTGGTCAAGCAACTCCACTGATTGCTTTTTTTTTTGTCTTTGCCCCATCTTCCTTTCAGAGCCGACGTGTCTTAGGTTAGGGTTAGGGTTAGGGCAGGGTTTTTATTGTATGTTAGGTAATCGACAGGGGAGGGGGGCGATAAGAAAATTAAGAAATCAAATCCATGAGTCCAGAAAAATAGTTGAGTGAACTCGAGTTTCTATGCATTTTTAATTGAAGGGGCGAGAATTTGAATATGATGAAGTAGATAATTATGGGATACGGGATACTTCCAAAGGGCGTAATCTTGATGATGGTCATTAAACGCAAGGTCAATAGCTCTATTTTTGGTGGAGTCTTATCAAATCAATCCGAGCTTAATTAGTTCTAGTATAACTGTGTAAAGTCCATCCAAATTTGTAGCTCTTGCGATCGCTATCACGATCTGTTCAATTTGTGTGGACTTAATTAAGAAACCAATTTATGTAAATTAGTTAAATTTCCGAACCTGTTGCTCAACTTTACCCTAATTCAATTCGCATTTCCTGCTACCAAAAGGGGGAGAACAAATAAACAAATATTGCTTGCAGTTGAGCGGAACAACAAAAAATAAAATAAAATAAAACTCCATGTAATTCCCTCAACAAAGAGCTGAAAAACAAATTACAAGCAAATAATTTCACCAAAATTTCAACAGGCCTTAAAACGGGGAGGAAGTGTGGGAGTCGTAGATGTCCCATCGCTGTCGCGCTTCGTTAATGGCCGCGCAATTAATTCGAGCAAATCGTCTGTGAACCCTTTTTATGACCTCTCCGAGAAGCGGCGGCAGGAGGCGTCGGCTCTTAAAATAAAAATTCATTAAGCGCCCGAAAACGCGGCACTTTTTGTGACGCTTTGAACTGTTTGCCAGCGGCATATAATAAATGCGAAATAGGAAAACAAATGTACAAACATGCCACAACTGAAATTGTCGAACCAGAAATATTTCTGGTGGGTACCGAAAATGCTGAATGCTCTACAGAGAATTTCGAGCATGTGGAGAATTTTCTACTCAACATTCTTTTGTGCAGTGTAAAGAGCTGAAAATGTTTGTTCAAATCCAAAATCTACTGGGGTTAATAAAGAAGCTTTAATCCGGCACTGCTTCAGGGAAATCAACAGACGGCCTCACTCAATAAGTCAGCTGCAGCACGAGAGGAGGAATCGGCGACTGCTTTCTGCCTGAACTGTCGCATCAAAGACAAGCAGACTAGGCGCTGTTGTTGTGGCTGATGCCCGCAATGACAAGGCAAATCAAAACACATCCTTTTAAGTTGAAGTCATCTTCATGAAAAATAGTTAGTCAATTTGCAGTCAAACTCGGTTGACAGTTAAAGGTCTCTTAGGCATAAAGTATTCCAAATTATAAATGTTTTTGTCATTAGTTCATCAATACATCATTTTGAAATGTTAAATAGCACAAATGTCGATTTGACATAAGCCTGCTTAAAAAGCCACTGCTGAAATTAAGATTTAATAGAAGCGTAAGTTTTGATCTAATCATTGTACACTCAGAAAATAACCAAGAACTTTATTCTTCAATCAAATACTGCCCCTTTTTAGGGTACCATCTGAATGGTGAAAATCACTCAGTAGCAAAGAGGATGTCAACTTGCTCCTAAATCAAGGAGCACGATGAATAAGAGATAAACTTTGTTATAGTGCCCAAAACGATAATTCATAGCGACAATAGAAAATCACTGTGGTTAGAGCGAGACGACCGAATTACCAAATGCATCCAGAGAGCCTAAGTGAGAGCGAACAGCTGTCCCAAAAGTATGTAGAGAGCGTTATTGAGAGAGAACAGCTGACTAATTTTTGTCAAAACCGGTGACTGAGCAAAGTTCCTTTCTAATATTCATTTTCCATGCCAACATGTTCATATCAACTGGAAATAAAGAAAATTTAACATAGAAATAAGAATTTCAAGCAAGCATTTATAAGTAAATCCCTTCAAACAGATTCAATACGGTCCAAGGGAACCGAGTTCGAGTAACAGCAAAGTAAGTAAAAGTATTTCATGCTATAAATAAAAGTTTGTTTAATTCGTTGTTTTTCGGAATAACAACATAATTGAGGCAACCCAGCAGCAAGTTATCAGAGCAGCAGCACCGCGCACAAATTAGCATTTTTTAATAGGGAACGCTTTCTTATCCCTGGGAAGAGACTTTTTCGTATCTCCCAGAAGAAACGCTTTTACTCCTCCCGAAGGAAGAAAAGAATGCAATAAACATGCGATGGAAGAATCGCGCTCTTATCATCTGCGATAAAAAATGTTTGCTGTTAAATACCATGGAGCAATTATAATTAGAGAGAAGGTTGAGCTGCGTGCTAGTGCTAAACGATAGTGCCCAAAAAGATACTTCAAAGTGCCAGTAGGAAATCACTGTGGTTAGAGCGAGACGACCATAACCCAAATGTATCCAGAGAGAGCGAACAGCTGACCAAAAAGTATCTAGAGAGCGTAAATGAGAGCGAACAGCTGACAACTTTCTGACAGAAGCGGTGTCGACCGAGCAAAGTTCCTCTCTAATACTTTTTGCTCCATGTTAAACAAGAAGTAAAGCAAAACTACGACTGTCCGCTTATTTGACATTTTAAAATGAGCAACAAGCAACCGAACAAAAAACCGCACACGCTCATCGTAAGAGTAGCAAGCAGACGAGCGTGCTTGTTTTATAACACACGTGTTCTCTCCCTCTCTATACGTGTATCGGTATCCCAGTGGATAGGCCGCTGAATTATGCCATGGTCTTAGGTACAGCCCGATTTACTTTCCAAAATAAGTGCAAAGTTTTCTTCATAGAAGTATAATAACTTCTAAAGTCAACCCCAAAACATTCTTGAAATCAAATTCTAAAGCATTTTCCAATTTGTTCACATGAGACTGGCAAGATCTCTATCATTGACCCTTATTAAAGTTTGTTGGAGCCCGTGACCCATGAATGTGTATAAAAAGCCTTTTTTGTTATTTTGTTTCAAGTTTTTGAGTCCTATGGGCTGTATCCGGACTAAAGCAAGTTCAAAACTGAGAGAGAAAAGCCCTCTGCCTTGGAATTCGTTCCCAGCATAAGAGGACACGTTTTTTGAACAGACGGCCATGATATCTCTAGTTCCACTGAACCGATTTTGATGATTCAAACTGAGACGTGGAATCGTGGCCGCCAGCACTTTACCTGTGTTTTTTGAGCCCCCACTATGATGGCCTAGAACTTTTTAAACAGCTTTCGTATCGAAGCCGTACAATTTTTTTTTTACTTTTATCTATTTGTAACATAATAAAAAAAACATAATTTTAAAATTCTGCGTTTTCAAATAAGATATTTTTTTTAAATGGGAGAATGTCCCCTTGAAAAGTTTCCGTATGCATCTTTTAAGGTTCTGCTTTCTGAGTTTTAAGGAAAATGGAAGAGTTTCTCCGACCAACTCTTACATAACCTATCCATAAATGACATTATCGCAGTCCAAAGAACCCATTAGACACCCTACCAGGAAGATAAATAAGAAATATAACAAAAGAACAATTCAACTGAATGAGTTGAGACCGAGCAGAGCGAGAAAACACTTTGCCTGCGCCTTTAATGAGGGTCATAAAATCAAGCGCCGCCATCCCATGGCCAAGGAAATGTAACAGGTGCGATAACCGAGTGTCTGGACCATTCAAATGAATAATGCAGATTAGGCCTAGACTACTGGGTTAGGTAAGGACATTTAAATGCCCAAAAGCTGCCCGACTTAAACACAAACATTTTGTAACATTTTCGAGTTTCAAGTATTCACTTTGATATTTTACCGCATTTGTCGGCAACCTTTCTGTGTTTTGGGAAATTAGAAACCCAAAGACACAGATTTTTGTATGCAAATGCAGGGGGGCGGAGGGCGTGTCCAGTTGAGTGCGACAAGAAGTTGAACGACAACCCGAAAGATGAATGCAGATGCCCACAAACACCAACAAACCGGGGGAAAAAAAAACAAAATGAAACAATGGAAACACAATTTAAGCTGCCTGAAATGCTCGACTTTGAACGCAACTTGGCCATAATCCTAAACTAAATGTCTGACTTAATTTTGTTGTTCCACTGGCTGTAGCCTGTCCTGTTATTATTCCATCAGGCAAGGAGAGTACACCGAGAGAAAGGTTGGTTCCAGGATGAAACATTTACCCCAAAAAAAAAAAAAACAGTTTTGACTCCAGTTTATAATAGAAAATGTTGAAAAATTCTTGGGATATCAAAAGTTGCGATTCGAGCCCTGGATCGAACAAAATGTGCCTGATGGGTGCCTTACTTTCTCACAATTTTACAAAAACGTGTATGTTTAAGTTTTAAATCATTAATTTGGAAAATCTCATAACTCCTACAAAATTGATGGTCAAAAGAAGCTATAAATGCTCTAATTGTGTTTTAGATTCCTGTTTTCTTTTTTTAATAAAAGATAAGTTAACTTAAATATCTGTTAATTATTTCGCATGCAATTTGTGGCAAAAAAAAAAATCTTAAAATAAATTGATGGTTATTTGACTGTTTATTTAATTACCCGCCTCTTCTCCGGGATGACAGGCAACTTCATTCACACTCTCTGTAGTTTATTTTGATGTTGGTCCGGACAAACAGCTTCTTGGACAAGTCGAAGGCTCTGGGGCCTGGCCCTCTATCTGGAAAGTCAAATGGGTCAACGAACTGAGGGCTCTATTCTCTTCTATTTTTGCCGTGTAATGCGCGCATATCTATCCAGCCTTGATGAATGCTGCTTCATAGTCATCTTGAGGGCTCGGCTTCCATTTGTTCTGCAGCAGGCATTTGTCCTGTCCTGTCCGGTCGTTCATCCTCCCCGTTTCAACTTCAACTTTTGATATCCATCTGAATTTGCATTATTTTCTTTCGCTCTTCATTTCAGTCGCCGTGGCCGTTGCTGTTGCTGTTGCTGTTTACTGTCATTCTGATTTTAATCTCACAACTCTGCCCTGCTCCCTGCGTTTGCTGCTTTATTTAGTTTTAATTTTTTCTGCTTTTTTTCTGTGAATGTGAGTGTGTTTTTTTTGTACCTGCCGCGTGCCCAGGCGAACAGGTTTCATTTCTTTTGTTGGAGCTGCACTTATTCCCCTCTTCATTCCATTTACCGAAACTGGAGTGAAGACCCCAGAGTCGTCGCTGTAAGTCTGAAAAAAGTATCCTAATTGGTATTAAAATCGCTGTTATTTTTCCTGCCTTTTGTCACTGGCTGGTTTTATTGTATTTTGATACTTTAAAAGCCAGAATTGTTTTTTTTGCTGTCTGTTTTGCTTTATTCAAATTGCATTCGAAAATCCAGGACCAAGTTTTTCAGATTAAATCGCCTGATAGTGCAGATTAAAATCAAAATAAACAGGCTGCTGTGCTGCAACCACTGTGCTGGCATTTGTATTGGTATCGCCGGGGTCCGATAACCTTAGCAATGATTTTATTTTATTTTCTGTTTACCTGCTTTTTATCTTGTGTGCATGTGTGTGGTTCGAATTAATGCCCTGAGCATTTGTGAAAATACTGAAAATAATAATAATAATAATAATACTTAATAGCGCCAACAGCATTTTTCTGCAGGATTATATTTAAATACGGCCACTTACACGTAATTAAGTTCATTTTACTTTATTAACCATCAATGGGATGGGCATGCATGTCTCTTGCGGTTGGGGATTGTGATTGTGGAAAGTCAACAAATTCATATATTCAGTTGAAAAATAAGAAATATCAATGGGTTGAATATATATTAAAACATTCCGACCTGGAAATTTTGATACACTTCTTTCTTTCTTGTTCGCCCCGTAAAGCGTAGAAATCAAATTTCTGCATCTGCTCAAAAATAACTTATCGCTCTTAAAGTCTGACCCCGCCCTTGAAAATGGGCTTTGTTCTTTGCGACTCTGTATCAAAGGTACAGGAGGTAACATTCTGCAGCATTAGTACTTGAGAATTACAAGTGGTCTCATGTTATTAGGCAGATGGTGGACGGTTTTCCACCAGCGAGTGGAATATCTCGGCCGGTAGAGGGAGCAGGCATTCTAATTGTGTTCAGATCAATGGCTTCGAGTTCGAAACCCAGCTGAGTGAGTAAAAATTTTTGAAATTAATTTAATATAAGTCATTGCTTTTCAAAACCCAACTGGTGGTGGCTCCAATGGTATTCCTGCTCATTATTCAGAACAAATTTATATGAATAAAATTAAGTTTTATCTGTTTTCATATTTTATTAAATTTTTTTTTTCATTTTTAAAAAAATAATAAGTGTACACACATTATTTTTACGAATTTCATATTTAATGCTGAATCAATGGTGAAAATATTGAAGTGCAACTAATTAAAATTTTAAAACATTTTTCCCTCAGTGTATTAAATTTTTTCATACATTTTGTATAAATTTAAAAAATTAACGCCCCGACTGCAAAATATCCTGTATCACGTAATGTGGCTTTTATGTCTTCGATTTCGTAAGTTAATATTGGGTTAACTTCTTCGACTGTATATATTTTCGTGCGTTCATAATTCTGAATTTAAATTCTTTTTCGGCCTGCTCCCAGAAACACGTCGCGCAAAAATGCCTGTCCTGACTTTCTAGGTGCTAGGTAAAAACTACGCAAGCGCTCAGATTTCTCAACAAAACATGTTTAACAGTGTTCCTGCGTTCCTTAGGGTGAAAATCCGAAAAGTATGCAGTATTTTTTTAACTTGGCTATTTATTTTCCGATCTTGCTGTAAAGGGGATTATAGTTATTGCTAACATAAATTTAAGTTATAAATTTGAACTCGATATCTTAAAAATTGTGGGAGTTATTCAACATTTTCTATTGTAGGGGCGGGGGTGGGCGTGGCCCAAATTTGACACAAACTTGATCTGCGTGCAGATAAAAGAAGACTAAATTTTTGGTAGCTCTAGCTCTTATAGTCTCCGAGATCTAGGTGTTCATACAGACAGACGGACGGACAAGTCTATATCGACTCGACTGTTGATGCTGATCAAGTATATATATACTTTATATGGTCGGAAATGATTCCTTCTGCCTGTTACATACAGTATACCCTTTTAACTCTACGAGTAACGGGTATAAAAACTTGTCCGACTTTCTCACTTGTTTTTTATTCACATCTGCTCTGAGAGGCCTTTCAGGACGTGGTACATCCTAAAGATCAAAATTGCCGGAACGAAATTTTGCAAACCAATAATTTAACCACCCCAAAAAAAAAAATAGAATTAGTTGTTAATCGTTCAGATTGAGTTCAACAAAAATTTCAAATCGTGAATCAGAATTTCTAACGACAGAAAAATAAAAAACAAGTTTTCAAGAACGAACGAGAATAAGAAAAAAACAACACACCGACAAATAAAGAGAACACAGAATTTGAATTTCAAAAAACTTGTATTTTTTTCGTTTTGCAATTATGAAGTGAACGAAAACAGAACAAAAAAAATTAAAAACAGAGAAAAGCGAAGCAAACGAAATTGGTTTAAAATAATGAAGACTAGTATATTACAAATGTAGATCAACACAGATTTACACCCCCTTATTAACAACAGAATCAACACCCGCAAAAGTTTAGAAATTTTAGTTTTAGTATTTACGAAAGCGCAGGCAGAAAATAATTATTAAAAATTATACAAATATAAATTCTATAATTATATTATATAATTAAATAATTACACAGTTCTACAAACTAGATTCCCACCCCATTTATAGGAGTTTTAAAAATGCTTAACTAAATATTTAATATAATGTAAAATAATAACAATAATGGAATGCTAAGTTCTCATTTGCGATTAGTATATAAAAGAATAGTCTTCTTCTACCTTCTCTTTGGCGCTGCATGCAAATAACAACTGCTTAGCGGTATCCGCCGCTGCAATTAATGCCAGCGAGCCGATTCTGTTTCGTGCTAGCTGACACCAAACCAAGATTGGCTATGCCTTTCCGCACATGGTCTTCCCATCTCAGTTTCGGTCTCCCAAAGTCTTTCGCCTTCCGTTTGTTCACATGATTTACTGGAGCTTGTTCATGCTTACTGGTAGCATGTCCTTTTTTCTTTTCCTTACAAGCAAATTTACAATTATCTTGAAATAAATTTACAAATTTTTTTACCTTCTATGACCAGGTCAATGTTGGCATCATTAAACAAAGTTTGAAAATGCCAATGTTCTGTTCTGAGCGCTATTTCTACATCAAGGGGCTGCTTACCTATAAAAACCCACAAAGGATTTTGAAGTTATTAAACTTTAAAATTCCAAGGAGTTTCACTTTTAGCGATTCACATTGTATAGGTCAGTTCAAAAGAATGTCCAAATACATAGAAGCTTAGTAACATGGAAATGTTAGATTAACATAACATTAGTCCGAAAACTGTTAATCAAGTTCACTCTCTTTTGCTTTCTCATGCGGTGTATTCATTAACAGGTTTCTCTCTTTACTAAATAAGTGGAACGCATTACTCCGAATGTTAATATTATTGCTTGACCAACAAAAACACTTATGTGCTTTATTTTAATAAGCATAATAAAACTCATATATTTACGTGAGGTAAACGAATTTTTAAATTCCATTTAGGAACAAAAAATGACTTAATAATTTAATTTTAGACAACTTGAGCCCAAGGCTTTCAATTAAAGCAATTATTTGAATTAATAAATATATTATACCAACTGAACGCTTTATTGTTCTTGTTTAGTCATACTTAGTGATTTCTTACTAACTGCAGTTAAGATCCTCTCTTAAGCTTAACATAGGTTTAACATTGACAGAGAGAGAGAGAGTTCCATTTGTTGTGAAGAGCAAAGGAGCGCGTGCCTGAGGTAAATTTATTTTGTTTGTGGAATTTATGCTAAATGTGTGTCAGATTATATTTAGAACAATGTCTTAGCGACTAAGATCAAATGCTAAAGTCAGGTAGTTTCCTAGTTTGTAGAAATAAAGTTTCTAATTTTAATAAATTAAAATTTTCTTATTTTTTTTATTATTTAAATCATGTAGAACCCCTTCACCCACTACCAACACTTGGTAAACATTTAAGTCCATTTAAATTTCAACAGTCCACACTCGCTGAGTCTCTTTCTCTCTGTGTGCCTCTCTGTTATGCACAAAGTGACGCAGCCGCCGTCCACATACATTCCACTGCGTTCCACTTGGGACTTGCATTTTGGGAACTCTTTACAGTTCATAAATTTGTTTCCGCCAGCCTGGCCGCAGTGTTGCCGAGTGTTTCAAGCGTTGTGGTAGCGCAAAGCGGTCCAAGTCGCGTCGTGGCACTAAATCAGCGTAGCGCGTTTTTCGAAATCAAAGCAAGGGAATATCTTACCAAAAATAAAAAAATTAATTAAACAATAACAAAACAAAAGTGGCAACCAGTTGACCAGCAAAAGCCCACCAATTCGTCTATTGGCCCTTAGCTCCCTTCGGTCTCGTCCTCCCAATCGTGTCAACTTCGACTCCAGCTCGTCGTGCGGTGCCGCATCTTCGTGCGAGTTTTTAACCTTTTAAGTAGCAAAAAAAGCACTGAAATTTATGACAACAAAAGGTCCTAGTGTCCTCAGTTTTGGTGTGTGCGTGGGTTTTTCGTGTGCGAGTGCAGCTTAGGGCTGCTGCACCTGGTGTTCTGGTGCTCTCGCCTTCCCCACCCCAACAAAAAAAGTGTCTGTGCAACAATAAAACCGATGATGATGATGTTGTCCAAGCCAACTATTGCCGGGATTACCAAAAGGATTAAATAACAAAGTAATTTGCATATGTCTAAAATAAATTTAATTTATTGTATGTGGACCCAAAGAGAAAGGACTCCACCCATTCTGAACGGATGTCCATGTTCCGAGCCAATGAAAAATTTTTAATTGTGCACGCGTGTCGTGGGTTATCGGTGGGGGGATTGGAATTGGGATTGGGGACTGGGTATGACTGGCGTGCGGGGATCCGCCCCTTAGAGTTTTGAAGTATGCATGTTTTCCGCATATTTGTCATGCGTACGCACCAGCTACACCACAAATGATCCCCTTTTTTGGGCACAAGTCAAAAACAGAAAGGTTTCAAGTGCGGGGGTTGCTCTGTTCACTGGGAAAGGAGTTTCAATTTCTATTGATAAATGTGATTATAATTGAAAGTGAAGTGTAATTATGTGGAAGCAAATGTAATATTTCAAAGAAAATTGCTTAATGAACTCTTGTAGAATACAGAATGAATTTTGAATTGTAATGTGAACGGATCTCAACTGCGGTTCGTCAACATGTGAATTATTGAGAGTCGCAGGAGTGTCTTAATGGCAACATTTGAATGCATACTCCATCCTCAGACTTCTACCTAAACCGATAGCCTGGCTGTATATCAAATTGGATCTTAGGAAGAATCAAAAAATGAGTTTTCGAATGTTTATGGCAGATGGAAGCAGCTTTTTCAAGGCTCATAGCATAACGCCAGTAGCTGGTAAGGATAAGGGTCATGTGAAAGCTGAAATCAAATGTTTTATTAAAGGTTCCCAACTCTTAGCCACCACACCACTACTGTTCAATCAAGGACGTTAGACTGTTCTAAGCCGAACTGAATCCAACCTTTAATTTCAGCTTACCAAAACGCTGAAACGACCCTTAAACCGCAAAGCAACCCACTTTGGTTTAGTTCACACTCTAATTCCAAGACATAAAGCTGTTACCATCAGACAGTGATACTTGTAGATTAAGGAATTTTAATCGCACCTCTAAGATGAGTTTTAACCCACTTTCGGTAGGGTAAGATTTAAGGGTTTTAAACCTTGATGTAGCTTTTAAAAATGAAATTTTATAATGTGAGCAAGCATTACAGTGAACTGTATTCCGTCCTCTTCATATACCTCCTAACTTCAATCCATTTTTGGAAGTTGTTAGTTTATTTGTTAGATTGATCATCCTTATACAACGAGTATTTCTAGTCCGGTGTTTAGAATTTGCAATAAGCAATTAGTTTTACAAAACAATCCGACATATAGTTTTCTCTAAAGCCCACTAAGCAGAGCATTAGAGTAATGCACTGTTTTTGAATAATACTAGGACTTATTAATGAAGACTGCATGCCCGATTTAAAATTTTCAGTACATTTACACTATCTTACTTTTGCTATTTGTGATTTTAACAAATTCGTACGAATTCAATTTTAAGTGCTCCTAAATTCGAAACTTTTTGTTATCGATTCTGTTTTATTCCCAGTTCGTTCTGTTCTATCGACAAATTATCGGCCATCGGCTTGTGCAATTTTGGGAGGGTTACCATAAAACTTTTTAAGACAAGACTTTAATCCAAATTGTATAAGAGAGTACAAAAAAACAATCTCAAATAGTCACAGAGTATTAAAAGGTTTAATGTATAGGAAGGAAGCTTTTATCTCAGCGATAATGGGAGCAAAGCTGTATTTATGGATTTTAAGCTGTCTTAAATGTTTTCTAACAATTCCATTTCGAAAATCGAACCAAGTGAAATTTTTAAGTTATTAAGCATACTGTGATTAATAAAAAAAAAAATTTGCATGATAAATACCCTTCATATTAAATCCTTTTTTATTAAATCATAGCCAGTTAGCAGCGTCCTAAATTATACACGCTGTTAATTCATCCAGATGGTCGGACCAGTAAAAGGCTAAATATAAATTCTTGTTTTAAGTTAAATATCAAATAAATATTATTCTAAATCATTCCTTAGGCTGGAATGACACTTTCAATTTTTAACAATTTTTTCAATTTTTATGTATAGTCAAATTTGCTGTTGGTACAAACAGCTCTCTAAAATTTTCCGGAGAATGCTTTGAAAGCTGAATGATACACCAACGACTTTTGCCCATAGATGAAAAATTGTGACTAAAATTGTTCCTAAAAATTGAAAGTGTCATTTCAGCCTTATTACTTCAAATGGCACAATACTTTTTTTGTTTTTAAGTTTTTATCATCATAATTTCTATGTAGAATTTAAATATGACCCCGTTTGTACAAAAATAAATATGATGAGAAATTTAATTTAAAGAATGCAAGTTATATTTCCAGAAACAATTGTTTATTTAAATAAAATATTTAAAGTCACTTAAGTCAGTGTTCGCATGACGCGAACGAATGTTATGTAGCACAAGTCCAAGTTAGTTAGTTAGTCTAGAGAGGAAGTTAGGATGAACGATTCTCAAGTTATGAGAACATAAGACCAGTGAGTTCTAATGAAAACTCTTAACAATTCTCATAGCATACTTATGGGCAGTAGAAAATAGTTGTCACATCTATTACATGTATTCAAATTGATATAACTTCGCTCAAGAAAGTCGTCGAATTGTTTGGGATATTTTTGTTTAAAAGCAAAGAAATAGTGCTAAACAATATTTTCAAAAAAAGTCAAAACCAAAGTATGGGCTTTTCGCAAAACGCTCCTGAAAAAGTTTTCAGCAAACAAAAATGATCTAGAAACACCATTGACCCTTTAATACACTCGACCTTGGTGCCCAGTATAATTTTCACTATACATTTACTGAGAATGTCGGAGCCGAGGAAGGATTTAAGGATTATTATTGGTAAAAAAAAGGACAATAAAACAAATACGTATACTTTGAGAGGCATTTATTCTCCTAATCATGGATCAAAGTGGATAGATCAAAAATTTTTCCGTACCTAAGTTTAAAATAGAATGAGTTTATTTTTGGAAAAAGTTCACATTCAATTTCTAAAATATGTGCTACATCCGTTTTGGTTGTGCAATAATATAGTTGATGTCCCAAACTGGTTCTGTATGAAACCAAAAAAATTATTGTTCACTTCCAAAACTTACCCCATTATACCTTAAGACATTATACCTCTAAAGTTGTAACTAAAGTAAATTCACAAATATTTAAACTTGCTGCTAAGTTTCTGCTGTTAAAATGCAACTAGAATTCCGTTTCACTTCTTCCAATAGTTTCAATAATCTGTAACTCCCAGCTAACACTTCAGGACCTTTAAAGCTTTCTTACCCTATGATTAAATTTATTTCTTATTTCTTGAATCCTTGCACGCTTCCAGCAGGTTCAAGCAATGTTTAATGGAATTACTTATATTGAAAGTTTTTCTGTACCAGCTCCAGTTCCAAGTGTCATTGCCACAAAAAAAAACCATGACAACTTTATTGACTCAATTCACCCCTCAGGCTCTTGTTTGCTCTTTCCTTTGCCAAATCACAACTTATTTTCAATTATACGGATTGTTTCTCTAGCCACAAGTCGCTTTCTGCTTAGCAGCAGCATGAGCTGCACTTCAATTGCAAAGTTGATTTCCAAATCCTCACTCCAAAAGCACACTTGTCGCCGGTGTGGCCCCCCAACTCCAACTCCCGTGCCCGGGGTCCTGCTCTTGTCGTTGCGGTCAGTGAATGCCGCGTGCCGACTTGCTTTTTGCTGATGTTGTTGTTGTTGTTGCACGAGAAAAGCAGACACGCGTGTGTGCACTCCGTCGGTTGGTTTTCGGGAGTCAAAAGACCAAACAACAAAAAGCCAACAAGGCAGGAGAAGGCGGTCTTCATTCTCTGACCTCGCATGGCCTGTAGCGTTAATTTATAATTTACTGAGCTAAGCCGGTCTCCGCCCACTTTTATTATTATTATTTCGGTGCGTTTTCCACGCGCTTTTCCATAGCCAACTTTTTGCCACTTTTAACTTTGTTTTTTTAACATTTGCCTGTGGCGGGGCGAAGGACAACAAAAAATGACCCAAAACTCGGACGTTTTAGTGCCTTAATTTTGCGTTATTTTTTTTTTGTTATGTGGTTTTTCTTTTGACTTTAGGCCGTTGATTCGCGACTGTTGCTTGTCGCCGTTTAACGCTGTTTTTTTTTGTTGTTGTTTTAATTAATTTGTAAATTTACTTAAAGCAGAGCAAAGCAAATTAGCTATGTATATCATATACCAAACAAAGTTGTGTCTACAGATGGTCAGCAGATGTCACCAACAACAACAACAACAACACGAAGAAGAGGAAAGAGAATGAAAGGCAGAAGTTTTTTCCTCCTGTTGAGAAGGTTTAGCCTAATGCGGGGAAGCGAAAGTAGGTAAAAGTTTCATGTTTTTTTAGGGATTTATTTTGGTCATTAAACGAAATGGCTTACGAAAAGCTTTGTAGTTGATCTAAAAATAATATATATACTGAGTAGCGTTATGGCTTAAAGAGTTTTTAAGGGCCATTTTTTTCGACTAAAAAGTGTAAAAAATTTAACAGCTTTAAATTAAAATTTATTTGGGTAAAGGTAAAACAGTTTAGGGGATACTGATAAAAGAGGACACTGCCAATATGCTTTCATCTTTTAAAGATGATCTACTTATCTTAATAGAATGATTTGTAGTTTGAATATTCAACTATTTAGTTGAATTTTATTCATGACCTAAGATCAACTTAAATAAATTCAACTATTGTCAAGTTGATTTTATTTGGAAATAAAATATAATTATCTACTAAAGTTATTTATTATTATTTTTGACCTTCAATCTTTAAGTGTTGGCCAATGTTGCGAAAGAAAACATTCTTTCCGCCTTGAGAGAATAATCAAGAATTTTCAATTTCAGCTTTAATAAGCCAGAAAATACTTAATTTCAGTACAGAATTTCTGGACTCAAGAGCGTTTTTAAAATCCCTGAACTATTGATTCCATGAATGTTTTGGATAGACTTATTTAAACTTATTAATGTTAGCTTAGATCGATTCGTACTTAAAGAAAGAGCTCGTTTTTACATGAAGAACGGAATGATCTTAAATTATTTATTAAATTAAAAAAAATTAATTGTATTATCATATTTTTATTTTGGAATTTTGAACGGCCAATTTCGAGTAGCAATTTCAAAGTATGCATTTTCAAAAGGGAATCGTTCTTACCAAATTCTAGACCGAAACTAGACAAAATCAAGAGCGTTTTTTTAAGACCGAATCGTTTTATTTTTTTTTGGGTGCGACTGGTTTAGGCGACGGCACATGTAAGATTATAATATTTTTGAAATAAATTCTTTATTATTAAATATTTTCTAGCAAAAAACGAAGAAGCCCTTTTGTGAACTGTTTAAGTCCGATTTTTTTTTTAATTTCCCATGGACAGTTTTTTGCCTTTTGAATTGCTAAGAGAGAATTGCCTGAACGCACACATACGAAGGCAAAATTAGCATGTGTGTTTTGCCGGACAATGATCTAAACTAAAAAAAGTTTTTTTTTAAAACTATGCGACAAATCACCCCTCCTTACTGTCAATCTAGCTTCATATAAAAATATCGCAAATGATACAATTTCCTTAAGCCGATTGAGCGACATATCTTTTTTATCCGTCTTTAATTGCCAACTTTTAAATATTCATGATAATCTGAACTAATCATAAAATGTTGTGTATTCGCGGATTCAAAGGAAAGCTTGATCTTCACCCGTAATTTAACAATTAACAATTTTGATGTTACAATTAAGTGTCATCTATCAAATCTTTCCAAAAATTACAAAACTTTACAAATTTTTGAAATAAAATCTAAACTCAAACAACAATTTTAGAAAATTTCGCGATTTAATATATTTACACTTCCAACATTTATCCTTCTACTGCTGCAGTCCATTAAGACTCATAATAACCTTTGGTCAGGTTAAATTTTGCAAATTTCGCGATTCTCAGAATAGTTTGATCTACACCTTGTATTTAGCCGGACGTCTACATTGCTATCCATCAAATCTTCATAGTAATCTTAAAACATTAGAAAAATTTACAAATTTCGCAATTATTTGGAGTGTTTAATCGACGCCTTTAATTTACCAACTCCTGCGCTTTCTTAAATATTTAAATGGAAACCTGTTAAATTCCGCGGTTTTTGGTCTACGCCTCTTATCGTTTTTTAATCTTCGTAATAAAATTTGTTGTTCTTTTTAAGCTAATTATCAATCGCTTTAAGCGATAAAAACTTGTTAAATATATTGTCTAATTTCGCGGTTTTTTTGACTATTTAAATAAAATTTATATAGCCTATTTTCAAGTTCAGGTAATCAACTATCAGAGTGCCAAATTTCATAGTCAAAATAAAGACAAAGGCGCAAACATTCTTTCTTTCTTTATTGTCTAATCATCCTAACCAAGCCATTAAAATTAATAAAAAAAACATTTTTAGAACATTATCTTTTAATTTTAAATTTATTTTAAATTCATTTACACTAATAAATTGAATTTGTTAAGTGTGGAAACCTCGCTATTGAGAAACATTGGTCTCCCACTGCAAGTCTCATGTCCACGCGAATGTTGTATTTTTAGAATCACTGTACTGATGTGCCATTTGCTGGAACCCATACACGTAGCGCTTTACTCCTTCAGAGACTCTGAAACGCCTCTACAGCAGCTGTCTTCGGTTGATACCTATCGCGTTGTGCACTAACATGCAAAGCGCTGAAACAGGCCACGCAGCATTGTGGCATGTTATGTGTCCTGTCTGAATAGTTACATTTATTATTACATATGTTTGCAAAAAACGACCACAGCAACATTAATACTTAGCTGCTTAAACTTTCCTTGTAAGTGTGCTCCATTTGAAATCCATTTATATATCTTCATCACGTCGTCTTCCATAGCGTTTACTTTTAAAGCCTAATCATACTGAGAACATCTGGCATCCAACATCCTGAGTCAAAAATATTTACCAAGGCGAAATTTGCCAGATTTGTAGATGTTACTATCATCGACCCTCTTAGCAAATGGTTATTAAGCATTTTAACCAGAGTTCGACACGATTCTATTTGCTGTGTATAGAAAAGCCACAGAGTAGCAGCGACGTTGCTACTCCGACAGTATACGAGCTTACACTGCACTTTGCAACAACAAACAAGTGCAAAAGCGTGGCTGACACACACACGCGATGCCAAAATGAACTTGTGTATTTTGCAGCCACTGATTTAAACTCAAGATGTTGGATGTTAGATGTGCTTAGTGTGATTTGCCTATTATTGAATTGTTTGCACATAAATTAAATAATTAAATTTGGCAGGTCAAGCATCGCCAGCTGCCACATTTGGCCTGCTTTCTTATACAATTCATACATTCTTCGAAATTTCGAACTTAAAAAAAAATTGTTAGTTTCAAATTGATACTTCTGCGCATTAAATTAATATTCCAAGTTTCAATGCAGTACTTTCTAGGCAAACATTGATACTAAAAAAATGATACTAGATTCAGTTTCAATTTGAAACACGTGTTTCAAATTGATATTGATACAAATTTTTTTGGGTGTACATTATAGTATAATGATTATACTTATAATTTAGAGCGCTAGTCACAAATTCAAACCCAAAAACTTACAAAGTTTCACATGTATAATATTAGTATGATAAATAAAGTTTTAGATAGATAATGGAATAGATAATGGAATGGACGCTTCGATATCTGCAATAAAAGAACAGTTGGGAAAATAGTTGCTTGATCCGTCGACAAATTTCGAGAAGCTTGGAAAATAGCCCCTGTTCAAAGAATGTTTTCATTTGCAAATATCAATAACGAATCAAGACGCCGATTTTTCGTAAAAAAATTGGTTAAACTTGTTATTATTATCAAAAATAGAGGGAAGCTAACTTCGGCTCGACCGAAGTTTATATACCCTTGGAGCTTGATATATGCCTGACAGTTTGTATGGCAGCTATACTATATAGTGGTCCAATTTCGAAAAATCTTGTTGAAATTATTTAAAATCATTGAAAACTTATAAATACGAGCGTTGGGAGCGATAACATTGAAAACAAAAAAGTTTTTCCCACTAGGACTATTTTTCAGACCTAACTTTTGTATGGCAGCTATACTATATAGTAGTCCGATTTCCACAAGGCTTATTGAAATTATGTGAAATCATTAAAAACTTAAAAATACGAGCGTTGGGAGCGATAACATTGAAAACAAAAAAGTTTTTCTCACTAGGACTATTTTTCAGACCTAACTTTTGTATGGCAGCTATACTATATAGTTGTCCGATTTCGACAAGGCTTGGTGAAATTATGTGAAATCATTAAAAACTTATAAATACGAGCGTTGGGAGCGATAGCATTGAAAACAAAAAAGTTTTTCTCACAAAAACTAGTTTTTCAACCGATCGTTCCTATGGCAGCTATATGCTATAGTCATCCGATCCGGCCGGTTCCGACAAATGTGCAGCGTATTTGTACCAAAAGACTTCGTGCAAAGTTTGGTTACGATAGCATTAAAACTGACGGAGGAGATAGCATAGAAACAGACGGACAGACGGACGGACAGACGGACATGGCTATATCAACTCAGCTCGTCATGCTGATCAAGGATATATATACTTTATGTGGTCGGAGATGCTTCCTTCTCTGCGTTACAAACATCCGGACAATTTTAATATACCCTCTCCAAGGGTATAAAAAGAACATGTAATATAAACAATGAATTTAAAATAGTAATTTAATTTGGCGCCGAAAAATTTATGAATAACTAACAACATTTCAAGCACAATTACTTAATAATCACTCTTTAGAGCTACAATTAGCTAAGTAATTGTAAAAGTAATTAATTAATTAGATAATTATCCAAGTAATTGAAAAGTTAAATTTTTAAATAACAAAAACGAATCAATGGGCTTGTTCAACAGAATAATTGATCCCTGAGCAGGTATCAGAAAAAACTTTGAATCTGTTGGAGGGAACAATATCACTTTAAAGTAGCATACTATTTCTTTGATACATGATCCTGTATCATGATACCTTAAATTGGTTAATATGATGCCGCATCACTCGAGTTGAGTATTAAGATTATTGCAAATTTATACGTGATCATGGAGCAAGTTGTTCAATAACATGCCCTACGGTTGTGAGCTCCCTCTCATAATTATACATGGTTTGTCTCCGAATTGGCGTGTATGGAGGGAGGCAGCGACTTTCAAAATGCCAATTTAACTGGCTTATAGACTTAAGTTTCTATTTTCTAGGCTCCTGAATAAGCAATTTGTTAAGCATTTTATTGGTTCCAAAGGGTGTCTTTATTTTACTATTTGATTTTTGTATATAAATCTGTCATTTAAAAAGGTTGCATTCACTTAAATAGTTACAAGCATAATACCTACATATAGCTTATTCACCCTTGTTCCACCCAATATAAATGGGAATCAAACAAGCATGGCAGCCGATAAACTCGTGGGATTTTTTCCACGTTTTTCAAGGCAAGCGAGAAAAATACCGCGTAACGGGCCAAAAGGCGCACCGCACAGACAATCTCCAGCTTTTCCTTTTTTTCTCTCTGGGCAAACAAATGCTTGGAAAATTGTTTTCAAATGTGCCGCCAGAGAGTTTTCCTGTGGGTGGGACTTACCTCCCTTCGCCATTCCCCTTAACACCCATAGCCGTGCACATGGCCGGAGAGGGGTTAAAACATGTTTTATTGGCCCGAGTCTTGTTTATGTCGTTTCGTTAGGTTTTCTTTCCTTTTTTTTAGACTCAAAATTTGAAAGTAGAGTGAGGAGGTTTGCTTTGATGCGTTTGCATTGTGCGGTTTCAGGGCCTACGCACGTGCCGAGGGTTCTGTGTGTGAGTGTGCGTTAATTGGCCGTCTATGTGTCAATGACGCTTTCTGTATGTGTGTGAGTGTTTGCACAGGCAACAGGATCTGCGGCAGAAAGTGGGCGACATTTTCTGGCTCCTTGTCAACTTAATTGGCTTCGGTGTGAAATTAATTGGATTCTGCACACTTTATCTTTGTTTTAATTACCCAACCCGTTAGAGAACTTATGGAATTGCATAACCTTCAATGAGGTCAGCTTGAAAAATCGAATGAGCTGATCAGCGGGTAATGCCCGAAAATAAATGACCAAAAACTCGGCTTGTATGAATATGAACATTTTAATGGCACGCAAGCCTAATTAGGAGGAGACCCTCTTGCCCGCTATTCCTATATCTGCCCCATGAATTATGTTTACGCCACTTTACTCCAGACACAGACACCAGACCACTTTTGGGCCCGGGCGGCACTTTGTGGCCATAATGGAAAGTGCCATTGCCTTTCGCTGTGTTACTTTATATTTTTTCCTTTTTTTTGTGGGTTACCTGCGTGTGAACACAGCCAGACAACCCTAAAGCTGACGCCAACACACTGAGCGCCACTCCCAGTTCTCCTGCTCCCTCTAATGGGGGGATTAACTTTAACCCCAGTAACAAACAGCAACAAAAACAAGGGACAAAGTTTGCGCTGCGTTTTTATTTTCTGTTGCTCCTAAGTGCGACTCTGACATATGCACAAAAGCTGAAACACGCAAAAAAATCAACAACAACAAAAACAGAGAATGAAACGGGCAGACTGGAGGCTCTGGGACACGCACATCGCAAACATTTTTCATCGTTAACAGCCATAAAGAACACAGGAACCCAAACCAAAGAGTGGCCAGCCGGAGACAGGCCACAACTAATGTAAAAACAAACACGACGGACCACAACAAATTTGCACCAAGAGATGTGTTAGAAGCTGACACCACGAAAGAGGAACCGCTCAGAGAGGCCTAACAAATTTCGAAAAGGTTCAGAAAAGGCAATTGTGAACTGAGAAGCGGAATAACCGCCAATTAAATTGTTTGATTGGTCGACAGCATGTAGCAAAATAATTATTTACAGTGGTAAAAAATAAAGAGAATTGAAGAAGGTAGAAAGTCTTAAAAATCAATTGGCAAGTTATGAAACCTAAAGTTCTTATTATATTAAAGCTACTAAAATCATCTTAGTTTTCTTAACAATTTATATTCTTTAATTCTTGAAATGCTCAAAATGCATGTCTGTCCATCCACACGAAGATCGAACTCTAACGTCGAACTCTGAATTTGTGGATGGTATGAAAAGCAGTTCGAGATTTGTTTTGGGCGCCCAAAGTAATTAAAGTTATTTATTTTAAAGGAAGCGAAAAATGTAAGAAAATAAAGGGTAGAGTAAAAATCGTCTGAAGCGCTTTCATGAGGAAGAATAAACTGATCTGATTAATGCCGTAGAAGCAATAATAATTATTTTGGACCTCCCCAATAAAAATAATTTTGTTGCAGTTGTCATGGAGAGCCACCAGCAGCAGTCCGCAGTCCAGAAAGATCTGCAACAAGCATGTCAGGGCCAAAAGCATCAACAGTAATGCTAAGTTTTTTAAAATAAAAACAAACAAAACAATAATATTATTTTTATATCAAATTTTTTAACATTTTTGATTGATCTTGCACTCCATCCACCCTGCACCCAGCGTTGAGCTTGCGGAGTTGGGGGAAATTGTCTGACAGTTTACATTTTAAATGGATATCTGGGAGACTCCGGTCTCTTGGGGGCACTACACTGAGAAAAAAATCAATCTAAAATCAAGATTATAATCTTGAACAGAGAACGGTGTCAGAATCGCAAGCCAGATAATCTTAACCCAAAGTTATATTCTCAATTTTAATCTTAATCCACTTATCTTGGATAAAGATCGTTTATACTCGACTTTAAGATGAAACAATCTCATTTTTTAATATGAAAAAACAGACAAAAAAATATATAAGCATTCCTTTTTTTTTTAATTTTTTGTTTTGTTTGCTTTAGTTATTAACAATTTGTTGTTTCTGAAAAACTTATATAAATGTTAATTATTAATTCGCTGGTACTGGGACTTGAACTGAGTACCTCGGAGTGATTGACCACACTGCATCGCCACTCAGACCGCTCGGCTGCTTGGCATCATTTGTAAGGCGCCACCAGTCGCAGTATAATAGCTCATGACGACAATGCTTTCTGCTAGCTGAGCTCTTATACTGCAACCTGTCCGCGAAAAAAATTTACATAAACAGCCGTGATAGTTAAGTCGATGGCAAAAGCTTCATTGGAGCGGAAAGGTTGTGGTTCGAGTCCCAGGAGGGGCGAGTTGTTTTTATACCGAGTATATTAAATTGTCCGGATGTTTGTACGCGAGAAGAAGCACTCCGACCACATAAAGTATATAATTCTGACAGCTGACGAGCTGAGTTGATATAGCATGTCCGTCTTCCGCGTCCGTCGCTGTCCGTCTCCGCCGTCTGTTTCTATGCTATCTCCTCCGTCAGTTTTAAAGCTATCGTAACCAAACTTTACGAGTCTTTTGGTATAAATACGCGCTTGTCGACCGGCCGTCGTGACTATAGTATAGCTCCATAGAACGATCGGTTGAAAAACTAGTTTTAGTGAGAAAACTTTTGTTTTCAATGTTATCGCTCCCAACGCTCGATTTATAAGTTTTTAGTGATTTCACATAATTTCACCAAGCCATTTTGAAATCGGACTACTTATAGTATAGCTGCCATACAAAGTTAGGTCTGAAAAAAGTCTTAGTGAGAAAAACTTTTTGTTTTCAATGTTATCGCTCCCAACGCTCGTATTTATAAGTTTTTAGTGATTTCACATAATTTCACCAAGCCATCTTGAAATCGGACAACTATATGGTATAGCTGCCATACAAAGTTAGGTGTGAAAAAGTCTTATGAGAAAAACTTTTTGTTTTTAATGTTATCGCTCCCAACGCCCGTATTTATAAGTTTTTAATGATTTTACATCATTTCACCAAAATTTTTCGAAATCGGACCACTATATAGATAGCAGTCATACAAACTGTCAGGCACATATCAAGCTCCAAGGGTATATAAACTCGGTCGAGCCGAAGTTCTTGCCTCTATTTTTTTTTTTTTATTCTTTTATTTTTTTTTAACAAAATAAATCTGAAGCTTTACAGAAAACTGTAGATGGTTGATAAGTTGCAAGATGATAAATCTTGTTTTTAAGATTTTAAATCTTATTTCAAGGTTTTTCAATCTTGTTTTTATAAGATTGCAAGTGTCTCGAAAAGGAAATTTTCAATCTAGATTTTAGATCGATTTTTTTTTCTCAGTGTAGTGGAGAGCCACAAACCAGTCTCGTTGTATCGTATGTAGCTTTCCCTGCGTGACTATAATCGTATCTACACAGAAAAAAGATCGCCGTAGAATGGATATTCAAATATCCACTTTAAGATCCATTTTTTTAAATATCCTTTTCACATTTTTCAACTCCTTTGGATGAAGAATAAAGATCAATGAAATATTTTTTTTCTGATATATCCTTTTTAAGCGAAAAAAAACCGACTTCGAAAATATCCAATGGATCCCAAAAAAGGATAGTTAACCATCCAGTCCAAATGAATTCCGAAATCATCCTGAGGATCGTAAAAACTATCCTTTTTTTCTCAGTGTATGGAACATGCCATTCTGTATGAAATTACATTAGATCTTACAATCTGTCTTCTCAATATCAGAATACTCATATCGTTGGCTCCCTTCTTCCCTTATTTTCATTTTGCCGTCGTGTCTGCTCTTTAGATCCTCGTCTTTGTAATTTTCCTTCTTTTCCTCCCTTCCGAATTTTATATTCTGAACTAAAGATTGCTAGCTTTCTGAAGAATGATTTTAAATCTAGATTTTGGATTGCTTTTTTTTTATTATGGAAAAAAAAGTTTAGAATTTCATAGAATATAAATAAATAAATATTAATTTTATAATACTTTTCAATTTATCTTATTTTTGTAACAGTTAATAAATATGAAATAACTTTTAATTAGGTATACGAAAATTTTTTTCCGTAGACATATTGAAGATTAAACCAGAGAGAGATGAGAAATCTAGTTTATCTTCACTTAACGATCACTTACTTCAAGACGAACATAACTCAAATTATTCTATTTTTTTGAAAACCGCGTTTAAAGTTCTCTATTAATTTAACCACGAGAATATAGATATTTTTGTTTCGAGGTAATCTAGTAAAATATATAAAACTAAAAAAGCGTATTATTTTGTATTTTTTAAGTAATGCCCATAGTTCGTAAGTAACTGTCAACCCTATTTTCAGATCGTTCTGCTTACGTCACTGACCGCAAAAAACAGCAAAACCCGATCTGGGGCTTCTATCAACCGTATTTACCGTGCCCAATGTTGAGCGGCGTTGGTTGACCACACAGCACTGATAGGTCTGAGAGCAACCCTATACCAGGCCCAAGTCAGTCAATCGTTAAAAAAATGCCAAAAACCAAACTGTAAAATTTATAGTTGAAAAGGTTGCAATAGAGCGCCAGATTTAAGCAAAAGCAGAAAAGAAGTCTGTGTGAGAGGAAACGAGAGAGAGCATATAGCTTGTCGCATACATTCATATTATTAGCCGAGCCCAGGCTGTAAACTTACACACCGATGCATATATACGAAGAAGACCTTTTGAATACTTGAATTTTTCCAAAAGGTCCGAGACCGATTTTTGCGACCTCTGGTTAAGTGAGCGATATATAAATCAAAGTCGCATGTGCTTCACCACTTCTAACTTAAGAACGCCTGGATGGATTATAAAGATGCTTTGATAGTAACTCGAAATTCGAAAAAGCCAATACATCCAAAAAATTTCAAAATTTGAATAATTTTATAATAAACTTAGATTGCTATGAAGACAGATAGGTATTCGAGTAAATAAAAGGTGTACATCGAACGCTCCAAATGCCTAAACTTACAAAATTAATTTATGAGTTTTGTCATAGAGACGGTTAAGTAGACGCTGAAATAGGTGATTTAGATCAAATGGTACACAAATCCAGAAATTTGCTACATTTTATTAAGTGAATATATGAGTTTTGAAGATTTATTTTTTGTCGACGGGTAAATAGGAGGTGTGGTCTAATCGCTCCAAAAAATCGTAAAATTTAATAATAAGTCGATCGGTCCCAAAAATCTCGAATGTTGCCAAATTCATATATGATTTAATAATGTCAAAAAGACGATTACTTAAACGGTATTTTTATAATCAGTTTTGATTACATTGGAGACAGGCAAATAGACGGAGAAAAAATATCCAATCTTTCAAAACAACGCGAAAATTACTCAATTTCTTATAAGTTTAGATTATTACGGGTGAATAGATAAATGATGAAGATCGGAAGGTCGCTCAATTTTAAATAATGAATATTTAATAGATGACAATTGGAATTCAAGCTTTACTTCTTCGTTTTGTGTCTTAAATACTAACGGGGAATGTAGAATATAATTCTCATTTTAACGAATTTCAATACTTGGCTTTTTATTAATTGGATTTTTTAATTACATTTAATAATATGCATTTACTGCTGTCAGCCTTTTTGTTTTCAATTCAGTTGTCTCATATACATTTACCACTGTGCAAGCTTTTGTTCTTTGCCTGAACAGAGTATTCTCACTTGTTGTGCATTTAAATACTCGTTCGGCACACATGTTCTCCTATATGTGCCATAAGTGCAGCACCCACAATACCCCGCCGACCCCTTTCGGTCGTCGCTTCAGTCCCTTTGCTGGCATCGAGAGAGCTGTGGCGCCTAACGTGGCAAACGGCGACTAGGCGTGAATTATGACCTATTGAAACCTCAAACAAGACCCAACAGCAACACACCCCCACACACACACACACTCTCTACTCCTTTCAGGACCCGTCCGTTGAGCAATTTTTACTTTATGACTTTATTCTGTCCTCGTTTTATGCATTTTTTATGCTCTCCGCTGCGGTTTTCTCACTTTGTGTTTGTTGGCTAACAAATCCACTAACCGAAGCACAACTCACCCCCTCGCACTTCTCTTTGATAAATACGACGACGCGTCCTGTGTCTTTTTTTTTTATACATATTTTACCCGCCTCCTTGCTGTTGTTGTTGTTGTTGTGGCTGTGGACATGAGAAGTTGAGTTTTTGTTTGGATTATTTATGCATTATTTAGTTGAAGCGACAATTATTGGTTATTAAATTGTTTTCTGAGAGCCGGGAACGGACAAAGTCTTTAAAAAAAACTGGTCTGACATTAATAATAAATTCAATACTTTCCGAGGAAATGCTTTTCCCCACATTTCTTTATTGATTGGAATTTCGTTATCAATATTTAAACCAACAAGAGTGCAGAAAAGTAAGTAATTTCTGTCTGCTTTCACATTTGGTTTGCTCTAGGGTAAAATAGATTTTAATATTCTAACGAGCAATTAAAACTACTCGCGTGCCGCTTATGCGATGAACATGAACTAAACTTAGACCCACAAAAATGCTCACTAACAATTCTGGAACGGACATAAACTTGATTAGCTTTAATGCAATTTGCCCGGTGAAAATGAAATTACATGCCCTCACTTCGTCCTTGTAGATAAAATAAAGTTAAAGTGAGGAAATTGCGTGCAGAGGAAGAAAAATTTATTGAAAAAAAGAACGAAATGAAAGCCCGTCTGAATTATGCTCCATCATAAAAAGTTATGAGTATAAAATTTTTTAATTGCACATTTGGGAGTTTTGTTTATTTAATTTTAAAATTGTGCGCGGTTGTTTCATCTCTCCAGAAATGTTTGACAAAGGCGAAAAAGACAAAGCCAAAGTTTTTTGTTGAACAAAAAAGTTAAACACTTTAAGTAACAAAAGCAGCAAAAAGCAGCTGTGCATTAAATATATTTTATATTTTGTTATTGTTTTGTCTGAGCAAACATTTCGCATCGCGTCGCATCGCTGGGCGGTTGGTTTTTATGTTTATGCGAGAAATGAGCGATTAATGCCCGTTAGGCTTATGCTTTTCACTGAATTTTCCAGTGTTTTTTCGTTGGGATTTTGTTTTTGTTTGTTTGCTTGTCTGTTGACTTTTCCGGCGGGATGAAGGAAATTGAATTTATTAGCAAAAAACGCAAACCAGGCAATGGGATAATGAATACTTTATGTAGGCTTTAAAAGGACTCGATCTTGAGATGAATAATTTAGTTCTGCTTAATAATTTCCTTCCTTTGAATTCTTCCTAATCAAGGTACATTTTTGTAACGATATTGATAAACCTTAACCCACTTGGAAATTTCTGATTGAAATTTTCTTAAATCCCTATTTTGTTTGAAACTTTTGCCCTCTCTCCCTCTCTAGGGCGGAAAATGCTGTAGCCAATTTGCATAAGTGATTTGCTGACTCAATTTCTTCCTCTTCTATCTGCGTCCTGTGGCGCATCAAATGTCCGTATGCCGCCGCACCTCGCCCTCGCCCTCGCAGTGTCTAGTGTCAGGCAGGAGTCAACGTGTGATGCTGAGAAATTTATGAAGAAAACTTCATATGCAAAAGCACGTTACACACCAAGGACTCTCGCTCAGCATGTCAAATTGACAGGCTTGCTTTCTGCAGTAAGTGAAATTAATTAAAAAGGACGAATGGCGTTAGTCAAGCAGAGAGTTGGACACAGGACACTCACACTGGCCCAGACAAAGGATGGACAAAAAAGATGTCAACACTTTGTTCAAGATGATGACGTCGCTCGCCCCTCCCAGCCCCCAGTCCCAGCCCCGGCGCAGTTTCCAGTCTATTGTTGTTGTCATTGTTTCATATTGCCGTCGTCCTTCTGCCGTCTGTTTATGAAGTGCCAGGATATCTCCAGGACGAAGGCATTGTTAATAATAGAATGTTACTTCTATTTCTGCTCGTTTCGCGTTACAATCTCGTTTCACAACAAGAAACACTTATTCTTTATTTTGTTTCCACTTGAGTCTGCAGGGAATTTCCTTTTGAAAGAGTTTTCTACTTGTTGTTGCTTTCCTCAGTCGCAGTTGCTTTTGCACGTCGCGTCGTAACTTCTGTTTTGCCACTTGAAGCGCTTGGCTTGATTCCTTGTTTCCGTCTCTCTGTCGGGTGGATGCAGCGAGTGAGAGTGAGCATTGGCCATTTGAATAATTGGATTTAATATTTAATATTCGCATTTGCTCCTTGATAAAACAAGCCACATGCATGGCAAATAATTAAAAATATAACCGTGAATTCCCCAGTTTCCCTTGAAGATCACACGAGTTTCTTCCTAACAGAAATTCTGCTCTATTTGTTAGAGCAAAATATGCATTTATGAATCCGGAATATTTCTCTTTTGCATATTTGCCTGTTGTTTTAATTAAAAGCAAAAAGCCAATGTGGGCGTACAATCCCTGGGGCCTCTCCCCCTTTCCACCCACCAGAGCGGGACAATGCTCGTAAAATTTCAATGTCAACAAAAAACTGAAAAATCGTAAAAAATGGGTCCCCTGGTGTATGTGTGTGTGGGTGTGTGTTCTATATCTGCGACACAAAATTGTTTATATAATTAGGACAACGCCTGCAGGCGGCGGAGGCCTTTTTAAAGACTTTGTTTACAAATTTTTTCACTCGTTGAGTAGAGATTAAAAAAAGAACACAGCAAAAAAAAGTGCATAGTATAATTTAATAGAAACATATTAATTTCTATTATGCCAGTTTTCATATTAAATTTTAATAAAAATCACTTAAGTTTAAATAAAATCATATTAGCAATATCTAGTCAATATGAAAATTTTTAAAGTCGAAGTGTTATCCAGTTAATTTAAAGTTGGTCATATTGAATTGTATGTTGCGTCATATTCATTTATATTATGCGCACACTTAAAAGAAAACGTTGTGAAGTTAAAAATGTTTCGTATTAAATTTGAATATTTTGTTCAACTTAAAATCAAAGGTTTTCGTAGTAGATTTAAATGTACTATGCAAAAATGTAAAATAAATATTTTTCATATTTAAATATAGATTTTACCATACTTGAAGTATAAGGTAATCATATTAAAATTAAAGTTTAAACACATTTAATCAAAAAATCCAATTGTTAATATGAGACAAATTAAATTTAACTATGAAAAGTTTTTAGTTTTATGTTGAACATAATTAACAATTATCTGTGTTCTTAATTGAGTCTTGCTGCACCGTCACGCGAGCCCTGAATAGTCGTGTAGGCTAAGACGCCAGCATTTGAGTTTAAGAGCCCGAAGTCCTGAGTTCGAGTCCCAGTAAAGGTAAAAAAAAAAAAATATTTCAGTCTGAGCCCATCACCCTCCCCCCTTCCCTTCCCCCACCCCTTCCCCCCAACCTTCCCATCGCCACGCCCACCCCTTCCCCCCCCCCTTCACCCTCCCCTTCCCTCCCCCTTCCCCCACCCCTTACCCCAACCCTCCCATCGCCACGCCCACCCCTTCCCTCCTCCCCTTCCAATCCCCCCTTCCAACCTCCCCGATCCCATCCCCTCCCCACACCACCTCGCCATCATTGCTATTCTTTTTATTTTATTTTTTTTAATTTTTTTTTTTTTTTAATATGAATCATAGTTAAATTTAATAAGTTTTCACTTTAATTTTAATATGCCGTCACATCAAATAGAATAGCAGGACACTTGAAATCAATTATGTTCATATTAAATGTGAGATTTAAGTGGCACACACTTTATATTTAATAAAACACATTGTGGTGCACTTTTATTGGTAAAAATATTTAAATCAAATATGAAATATTTGGATTTACGTGGTTTTTTTTCTCTGTGAACTCAGCGCCTTGTTCATACCCTGCGAGAGTTGTGTGTATTAACAAAATTTCAAAGCTCATAAAAATGTTTAGATTATGTTAACGTTATATAAGACATATTCCAACTTAGCCATAACTACAGATTGCTTTCGGATCCACTGAATCTATTAAATAATTATCATAGAAACGATTAAACTAACACAAGCCTTACAGTCAAAATAGCTTTTAAAAATTTCAACAGAATCGACAAGGCAAATCATATAATTCCGGCGTAAATTGAATTTTCTTATTGAAAATTATAGGAAGAAATTGGCCGAATAAATTTCCTGATTCTCCGGTTCGTCCTGGACCTCATTATTCTTTGAGGGTGGTTAAAAAAGAAGGGCATGACAGACGGACGGCAAACAAAAAATTTTATATTATTATTTTTTGTTAATTTTTGTAATTAAGAGAATTTAAGAAATCTTTCAGTTTTTATTTTGTATTATTAGCGGATTTTTAATTTTCACTTTTACCAGAAATAAGCGATTTGATATAAGTTTTGAGAGAAGAGGGTTTTGTTGTGGTGATTTTTCAATTTGTTCGAACTATTGATATCTACGCCATCCATGTAATTAGACAACAACAAACGGGCTTAGTGTTGCCAAGATTCACTTTATGACGAGAGCTAAAATATTTTTACAGAACGTACATTCAAATTTTCCAGATGTTTGTAACGCATAGAAGGAAGCATCTCCGACCATGACGAGCTGAGTTGATATAGCCATGTCCGTCTGTCCGTTTGTTTCTATGCTATCTCCTCCGTCAGTTTTAAAGCTATCTTAACTAAACTTTGCACAAAATCATTTGGTACAAATACTTTGGACATTTTCGAAACCGACTGGATCGAATGACTTTAGCGCATAGCTTTGCTGTCATGGAAAACTCGAAAGAATCCTTTAGTAAGAAAATCCTTTTTGTTTTTAATACAAACGCCTCCAAACCTTGTATTTAATAGTTTTTCATGTTTTTTCACAATTTCACCAAGTTTGGTAATAAATCGGAAAACTATATAGTACAGTTTTGCGGATTTTTTGACCTAGTTCAAATTAACTTGTCTTGGTTTTGAACAAAAGTTAGTTTTTTGAACTATAGTTAATTTTTTTAACCACTAATGCAAATTTTAAGACGTTTACTCATTGTTTGATACATAAGACGTGATAATCTAGGGGGCCCAGTGACGTAGATAGCATTTTAAATGGGGGGGATGAAATCAACTTATAATTATACTCTGTATCAAAAGTACATAGAGTATATTAAGTTTGTGGAAAAGTATGTAACAGGAAGAAAGAATCATTTCCGACCATATAAAGTATATATATTCTTGATCAGCATTAACAGCCGAGTCGATATAGCCATGTCCGTCTGTCCGTCCGTCCGTATGAACAAACAGATCTCAGAGATGGTGAGAGATAGAAGCTTGACATGTAAGAGACAAATGCTTCTTATATTTGCAGGCAGATCACGTTTATTTTCAATTTTTGCCACGCCCCCTCCCGCCCCCGCAATTTGAAAAAAACGTTATATCTCCTACAGTTTTAAAGATAGACGATTTGTATCTTCTAGAGATAGTTAGTAATTAGCAAAATGTAACGATTTGCCGAAGAAATGATGATCAGATGAAAGGTTCTCAAGTTATGAGCAAATAAGTAAACCACCCTGACCCCAACCCCTTCCACCATTTCACAACTAAAACCGCACAATCGTAGAGAGAGAGAGAGAGAGAAAGAGAGAAAAGCAGCATTGCACCCATTCATGCTTCTAACGTTTCCAGGTACAGAGTATGCTTTTCGTCAAAGGGCTTGACCGACTTTCTCCTTGTTTTATCTAAAGTCATTCGGTAATAGTTTAAATAGTTCTCTGGCCTTTCAAAATAAAGATAAAACCTTGCCTACTTCGTTGGACCGAAAATGATTCAAGAATTTTTAGTTGCAATGTAATTGCGAGGATCATCCATGGTGGCTTTTTAAACGAATTTTCAAATATTCAGGTTGGCTTTTCGTCAAAAAACTACAAGAATTAAAGGCCAAGGATAGGTCCCCCATTTCTCCAAGAATTCCATCGATGAACCGCAAACTATTAAGAGTTATCATGCAATGAAGTTGTGGCAGTCAACTCTTTCTGTGTCTTTCTTGAAACAGCAGAACTACTAGACTATCATGTCTCATGATTCAAACATTGATTATGTTGTTAAAGATGCATTTGGATACATTTTCAGTTGGGCCGATTTCTCATCATCTTAACATAGACATACAAATTACAGAACAAAATTGAAGCAGCTGCCAAAAAGCAGATATCTAGATGAACAGAAATCGTCTTTATTGCTTAAAGAAAGGTTTTAAATAAAATGCATTATTGATTAAATTGTTTTCATTCTGTTCACTTGTTATATTAATAATAAACAGTTTGTCATTCATACACCAACAAGTGCTAAGTGTTGTATCCTCCAAGGTGTCCTACAGCAGTTTCATTGATCTGCAGGATGAGCTGCATCAAAACTAGTTGATGGACTTCTATGCCCAGCTTAAGCAATATTCGCCCATCATACGTGATTCTTCCGCCTATCCAGTGATATAGCCGTACGTGATTTGAAAATTTCGGTGAAATGAGCGAACGCCTATATTGGCTTTAGTGAGTCGACTTCAAAACTGGCTAACATGTTAACCTGTATGTACTTAGAGGCACGGGTAAGGGGAGACTGCCTGATTGTAAAGATTCAAAAAATGTCGGGCTCGACATGTCACGCAGAGATAAATACTGTTTTTAAAAATATGTACTCTAGATTTTTAAATCTAATAATATACATTTTAAAGAACTATTCATTCATAAGATATTAAAACAGCTCGTTCTTTAGCTAGAAACGTCCTCTACCGAATTCCGTCGGTGCGCGTACGCTCCGAAGTACAGTCGCGGTGGAAGAAAATCAGTTCTATTACCTTAAGGACAAACCCTGTATATAAAGCCGGAATTTTTTGAGCGCCTAGACAATTTGGGTTAAGTTCTTTGGAACGGTATGGGAGAAAGTCTAACAAATGTTTAGCATTGTGCATTTACACTGCAAATCTTACTTTTATTTTTACAAGCAGTGCTGAGCTCAAGATAGAACAACACAATTTCTTAAATTCTTGGACGCGGAGAAAGTCGCTTCGGGTTCAGCTAGTTACATATAAAGTCATTAAATTTAAATTGGAAATGCAGCGTTTATACCAAAAACTTTAGTGATTTCTGTGTCACCATAATTATATTTATAGTTTTATTCATTCTTTTGAATGTACTTGTACAGATTTTAATTAAGAGTAAGAAAAATTATTTTAGCCGGACGATTCAGACTCATTTTCACTGACACCTTTTAGATAAAAACTACAGCAGCTTAACCCCAACCCATTTCTTGTACTCTATCTTATCTTTAAGCATTTCCTGCTTACTTGTTACCTCGGTTTTAGGAGGGCTAAAGCAATATTTAACACCTGTACATACTTGTACTTCTGCGAGCCGTAAACCCAAATTAAATAACCATGCGGAAGCCTGCTCTGAGTTATGGCCTTTGAGTGTGTGTGTGTGGGCGTCGTCTGTGAATTTGTTCTGGGTACGAAAATTAGATTTTCCGCCAACAGGTTTCCATTATTGGCCAACCGTTTCCTCTTCTACGCATTACATTTTTGCATAATACATAAATATTTTCTATTTGAGCTAGATTCCAAATCGCCGGAGTCGCAGTCGGAGACGCAGTCTCAAGTGGCGGCAATAGGCACAGCATAAATAAGTAGCACACGCCCTGCCATCCTCGCGGGGGGTCCGCGTCCTTGTCATCAACAGCCTGGCCGACTGCCACTCACCCATTTGCCATTTGCCATTCAGGCATCGTCGTCATCGTCCTGGTCTCACAGACATCATTCATACGAATGTTTTTCGGTTGGGGCCAAAACTCCGACTCTCGTTTTTATTATTTATGTTACTCATTCGGCTCGTATCCTGCTTGTTGATTGCTTTGCGTACACGTGTAGTTTGCTGCTCTGCCTGGCCTTTATTTACCAATTCCTCGACCAGCTGAAGGAGCTGAAGTAGCTGGCAGGAGCAGGAGGAGGAGGCCTGCGCCAGTACGAAATCCTTTGTTTGCCTCGCCTCGGCGCGCTAATATTATGAATGGCAACTCATGCATTGTAACCAGAGTTCCAAGCTCATTCTCACTGCCTGGTGGAAAATTGTGGTTCATCCTTCGGTCTCGCACTCACCTTTAACATGCGAACTGGATTAAGACAGGAGCGGAATGAGCGGGTGCATCAATCTAAGGCGCTAGTGAACATTTGGAATTTTTAGCCAATATAAAACCTTTTCTTTTAATTTGACTAAGGAAAATTTTTTATAATTTTAACCTCAAGAAAGAAAATTTTACTATCAGGCAACAAGGAAAGCCAACCTACAACAAATGTTTGGTGAACAGAAAATCTTTTTGAGGTTATTAAAATAAACTTGCTCTACTGGTTTCATCAGGAACTTTAGACTCACGAGTGTATGTATATAAAAACACGTCAAAAATTATTGGGCCCCCTTTTCAACAGCCTGACGCCCCTGCAACTTGAGGCCCTGCCAACCAGCTGGCCTGTGAAAGTGTCAATGTAAGCCTCGCTTTTCCACTCCCTCCCTTTCTTCTCGCTTTCTTTATGTGTAAGCCCCTTAGCCAAACAAAAATGTTGCGAAATTGCTTCAAGAAAAAATAGAGGAAATAAAGTAGAGCACATAAGTAACACAGAAATCGTGTGGATGAGGGGAAAGTTGTTTAGTAGCGTGGACTGATTGCTACCTAAATCTTTGTATTTACTTCATATTAAGTTATATTTCACCTGGCAAGTCTGCGCCCCAGCTCCCGACTTTGACTGACAGCCTCCCCCCCTCTTCAAATATTTCTTTTTGAGGTCAATTTGGTAGGGCATGTTGAGAGGTTGACAAAATTGTAACAGCCCTCCCCTGTCATTGTTGTTTAATATTACAGTATTTATTTATTTATTATTTATGTACTCAGACTCGGGGTCTGAATTGTAATCTATCACAAATATTGCTCCCTAGCTGAGGAATTTTTAATACTTGTTCACATAAAAGAACAAAAAGGGTTAAACTTATTATCTTGTAAATGCATGCGAAATGAGAAGGAGGTGGAATTTTTGTTTGCATTAAAATTGTGACTTAAAAGGGGAGGGGTTAAGTGTCCTAAATTGAAGTGGGTGGAATTTTTTGAGTTCTAAATTGCAGTTTAGGGAAATGATTTTAATATTACGAAAGGGTTTCGCTCATTAATTACTTGGGAAGTTTTATTATTGTAGTTTATATGCCCGTTTAGGTTTCTCTATATTATAATTAACTTAAGTTTTATAAACACAACCTTAAATTATATGAGCTTAGGGGCGTGATATTCTAGATATTATTTTTAGAACGAAAAATGTTAATTTATTGTTGTAATAAATGTCTTCATTGACATTTCGTTAACTTTGTCTATGAGATCATAAATGACCTGGCAATATATGACAACTATTTCGTCAGTTAAAATTTGGATTATTTTGGGAAATTTTCTCAACGCGAGCCAGTGCGTTGAGTGCTCAAAAGAAAGGTTTAAAAATTCCGTTCAGCTATTGCCGAAGTGAGAAAGAGTTCGGAGAAAAGGGCTTGAGTTTTTTCGAATTTGTGATCCACAAAATTATTTCTTTTTTAAGTCTTTCTCATCAGTTTTTGGAGCTTCCAAATTATATTGGCTTGATTTGTTGTGATTGTGATTGTGTGTTCTAGCGCCAGCAATTTGTCAAGACATTTTCCTTTGCATCTCAAGCCCTGAAAATATCTAGAAATCCAAAATAAATGTGTAGTATTTAAAAATGTCATGAGGATTCTATATTTCCCTATTCGAGTTTTAAGGAAATGTCCAATCTTAGTTATTTCGCTGTTTGGGATTTTGCAATCGTATGCAGGACAACGGCACGGAGTATCTGTATAAAGTACGTATTTGGGCTGTACCATTATTTTGGCTCTCAAGAGATTGGAAAATATAATAATAATTTACAAACAAAATTTTGGTTTTGGTTTCCTTTTTGCGCTCACGTTTGGCAGCCACGCCCATTCCGCTGGAGCTGGCAATGCTGCCCACAGCATGCGGATCGCTATTCAACTCCACTTTCAGCTGGTTCATTGTGTTCATATTTTACATCCACCGAGGAGGAGCCGGCCGTGGTTGTGGTAGGCTTGATGACCTTGTTGGGTATGGTCATTATCTGCTATTTGGCGTCCACCGATTGCGGACTTGGGTCCGTTGGTATTGGAGACGGGTTTTGGCATACGTCCTTTCAGTGCGGTTTCCGTCATTTTGTTGGGCTGTTAGCTTATAGTTTCCCCTCGGCAGAAACTTTCTCTCGTTTTCAGCTGTTCATTCAATCCACTTGACCCACACCGCAAATAATACGTTAACTTTCGTGTGTTAGAATACAGAAAATAAATTTAGACATGAATAATTTTCGAACGTACCTCAGGATTGCCGTATCAAAGAAATAATGGTTGATTAAGTTGTTGTTCGTACGTTACTCAAATGGAAAGTCGTGTTTGAAATCAACAAACAATTATCATAGTTTTCAAAGATTTTTGCAGTACAATCTAAAAAAATGTTTGTGGGGTAAGTAAAAGAGGAGCATACTCGACGGTCGCAAAACCGTTTTGGTGAGCTCCATAGAGTTGTTCGTTCGTCCGTAATGTTTAATTACGTTTGTTCGTTCGTTACGTTACGGATCCATTATATTAACTGCTATGACGGAAGGCAGGGGCTAGGATGGGGAAGCTTTACTTTGACGGAAAAAAGTTTCTTAACATGGAACAATTCTTGTGCCCTTTTAGGCATTACTGTAGTGCCTCGAAAAATTTACATGAAAAGTCTTCACAATCGAGTACTTAAGTAACTTGCATTCCGTTAAATTTTGCAGATTATCAGTGCAGAATTTACCAATGGTCGGTCTGCCAACTGCGGCGCATACACCTGTCCTTCAACTTATGTAAATGCCATATAAATGGAAAAATGTAGAACTGTGTAAGTTAAATGCGGGAAAAGAATTTCCCCCACTAACAGCAGAAGGGTCGAAACGGGATGTACGCACACCCAAAGCCTTAGTGTTTTTGGCGTTTGATGCTGATGTCGGATTTTGCTACCGGCCTGCCTTTGGGATTTCCAAGCGGTCATAGCAGGTTCTGTCATGAGGTACCTTTTGCCAACACACTAAGGACAGGCGCAGACAGAATTGGTATTCATGAAAAAGCTATACTGTCAACCAGCCTCTTTTGTGGTGTTGTGCGTGTCTTGTTTTAGACAAGTTAACTTTATGACCGAGAACCTGCTTTAAAAAGTTCTACGATTTTCAATCAAAACGGTCACTAAAACAATCACTTTGTAAAAAATTTTATTTATTCGAAATTAAATATCACCAGATTTAATTACTTTTTCATATCCTGCGTTTATACACACAACATTTATTGTGATTAAAGCCCTTTAAAGTATGCTATGCTTCTAAAAAGACTTAATTGAGAACAATTATATTCTTTTTTGGCAAAAGCACTAAATTATGTTATAAACCTTCAACTGGTCCGTCAACTTGGGTGAATATTCCGTGTGGATTCTGTATTATATTGCCATATCTGACTACAATGGCTGCGTTGAAATTAATAATTATAAAAGGCAATAAATTTTGCATACTTTAAAGGGCCGACAATCAATTTTGTTATGTCAAACTGGAAAAACCAGCAAACATTTTTTATTGCTGATGATAAGACGATTCTTCAACTGTGTCGCGTCAACTTGTATCGCTGAATTTCAAATTCTCTTCGGAAAGAAATGTGCCACTCTGCGACACTTCTTGGAGGAAAGAAAGCGTTTCTTCTGGGAGTTACGAAAAAGTCTCTTCTCAAAGATAAAAAAGCGTTTGACACAAAAAATTCAAATTTGTGCTTGCTGCTGCTGCCCTGATAGCTTGCTGCTGGTTCCCACAATTGTTTTATTATACCCGTTACTCGTAGAGTAACAAGTGAGAAAGTCGGTCAAGCCCGACTATAACATACTCTGTACCTGGAGTAGAAACTGAATGCAATGCTGGTGCTGCGCTCATCTCTAATTCTCTCTCTCTCTCTCTCTTTCTCTCTTTCTTTCTCTCCTTCTCTCTCTCTCTCTCTCTCCCTAAGGGTGGGAGTGGGTAAGGGGAGGGTTGTTTACTTATTTGCTCAAAACTTAAGAGCCGCTCATCCGATCTTTATCATTTCTTCGGCAAATCGTTACATTTTGCTAATTACTAACTATCTCCGGAAGGTACAAATCGTCTATCTGCAAAACTGTAGGAGATATAACGTTTTTTCCAAATTGCAGGGGCTGGAGGGGGCGTGGCAAAAAATTGAAAATAAACTTGATCTGCCTGCAAGTATAAGAAGCATTTGTTCCATACATGTCAAACCTCTATCTCTTAACATCTCTGAGATCTGTTTGTTCATACGGACGGACAGACAGACGGACAGACGGACATGGCTATATCGACTCGGCTGTTGATGCTGATCAAGAATATATACACTTTATATGGTCGTTACATACATACTTTTGCACAAACTTAATATACTCTATGTACCTTTGGTACAGAGTATAAAAAGGGTATACTAAAGTCGTGCAAATGTATGTTACAGGCAGAAGGAATCATTTCCGACCATACAAAGTATATATATTCTTGATCAGCATCAACAGCCGAGCCGATATAGACATGTCCGTCTGTCCGTCCGTCTGTATGAACACCTAGATCTCAGAGATGGTAAGAGATAGAGGTTTGACATGTATGAGACAAATGCTTCTTATACTTGCAGGCAGATCAAATTTATTTCAAATTTTGGCCACGCCCCCTCCCGCCCCCGCAATTCGAATAAAAACGTTATATCTCCTACAGTTTTAGAGATAGACGATTTGTACCTTCTAGAGATAGTTAATAATTAGCAAAACGAATAAATTTGCCAAAGAAATGATAAGGATCGGAGGAGCAGTTCTCAAGTTATGAGCAAAAATGTGATAAATAGCAGAGTTAAAAAAGTGTTGCATACTTTTCAGATGTTCACCCTAAGGAACGCAGGTATATCGAAATCGGTTAGAGCCGACTTTAACTCCATCTTTACATTTTCTCTCCGGGTAGACCTCTGAAGAAATATATTATTATATTGAAGAATACATTGCAGAAGATGTACGAAATGGGGTGTTTTTGAAGCACGGGCACTCGACTGTATCCCGACAAATTGCTGTCTTTTGAAAGGTTATTAAAAAATTCTACAAAGCAGAACGACACAAGTCTTTTACATAGTTGAGTTTTCTTAAACAATCTCATAAAACAGACATTTTGGTCTTAGGAAACAGACATTTAAAGCAGTTTTTCAAAATGTTCATTAATGGTTCTGGTTTTAATTAAGTCTCCAAGTTTTTATCAATTAATCTCAGAAAACGGTCCCGGTGTGGTTTCCGGTTTGATAGTCAGATTCTTGGAATTTTGCGGTATTAGCAAAAATTTATGTTTAGTCTTTGGTCTGTTTTGGCACTCCAAGAATTTTTCTTATTCTTTTAAATTTTTCGAATTTTTGCTGTCAAAATGGGCATTCCAATTTGCCAGATTACTTTTATCCCCTTTGTCAATTTTCCTGCTCAGGCTAACAAATATTTATTGGTGTACACAACTTCAAGCTGTTGTCATTGAAAATAAATTCCATTTGGTAATTAAGTAAACGTGATTGAGCACGTTCTAGTGCACACAATTGAAAGCTGCACAAAAATGTGATCGATTTTATGTGTGTTTTACACCGAAAACAGCACAGAAAATCAAACAAAAACTTTACATGCATTTGCAATTCAATATACTCGTGTGCATGTGCACTTCGAGTCTTCCTGTGCGGAAATGTTGTAAAATAATTTGTTCTTTTCTACTTTCAGTTGCATCAAGAAACGAGAGAAGTGCGCAAAAACAATGCTAGCAAATGTAATAACAAGTCAGAACAACACCAAAAAGTTGCCCCACGAAATGAGAAACTTATGAAAATCGTTCGCCACACTCAAGCAGCAAATTCGGCAGTATAACCCAGGGCAGGGCCCTTTGAAAAAACACTTGGAAATCGAAATCGAAGCGCAGAACAAAACCACAGAAGTTTGTGTACCGAAATACAATGGCAAAAATGTGTAGCGGAACAGCATTTCCAGCTGTTGTTGTCCTTCTATGGACTGTTATCCTAATGGTGGAAATACAAGGCGAACAGCACCCGGCCACGGCTGATGAAGGTAAGTTACCCAATGGAACATTATAAATAAAACATTCACTTGCTAGGGAAAACCTCAAGTGAAAAATAAACAGCATAACCGCAGAGAACAAGTTCAAATGTTTGGAAAAGGGAACCCCATGTTCGGGGTTACTCGAACAACGGCAGCAACAACAAACAATTTAGACATTAACACTCGGTTGCGAGGCGGAAAGGGTTGCTAACCGAGTTCAAGTTGGGCGAAATGAGCGTTAAATTAAAAAAACCAAAATTCGTTACAACATTTTGACAGGTTTTGGTAACCTAATAAAGGAAATGAGAGTGTGTGAGTGTGTGTAGTGAGTGGAACAAAGGGGAGTTAATTAAGTTGCTCTGAAGCTTGAGCAGGAGGACACTTTTTTTAGATTAAATTGTCTCTTAGTAAAAGCAAAGAAGTCTAAATGAGGTCTTTTATTAAAGGTTGCTGAAAGGAGAACTGGAATCAGGAAGAACCTGATTTCGAATGCATTTGAAAATTATGTTAAATTGATGTTTTGTTTTTGTGGTGTTTTGGCAAGGTCAAGTCGGAAAAACCAAGCGGGAAACCTTCTGCTTTGATTTGGTCCTTCGAGCCGGATACTATAATTCATGTTCATAATTTTGAAAATTAACCCCTACCTGATACTTATTTTATAATTCGTTAAATATTTGTATCTAACTTTAGTTTTAATATTTGTCAAAAGCCTTCCATTCATTGTCCACCCCTGTTCACACTGCAGTTAAGCAAATGGCTTGCATGTTCAAATTACATTAAAAGTGAGCTCAAAAAAAGGGCCACAATCACAGCTGAGCGCACACACACACACACACACACAAAACCATGTCAATTTTCTATTCCAATTGGCCAAACACCGCTCGAGGATGGGGAGGTGGGTCTCCGTTTGGTAGGCTCGTTTTCATTTTTTATTGCCCACATTCAGTCCAATTGTGGCCTTTCCACACACACCGCAATTTGGCCCGAAAGTTTTGCTTTTTCGCATTAAAATGCACTTGTTAACAAATAATTTGTAGAGGAATGGCAGATATTTGCTTATCGCAGTCCTGGAATCAGTTCAGCGAAATAAAAAAAGGTTGCATATTTGATTAGATAGCCTCTCGTTGAGTGGGTGGAGAGAAAAAGCACAACGTTTTGTAGTTTTATTGTGTACCAAACACAAATTGTTGTTCTAATGTCGCTTAAATAGTTGCACAGCATGCTAACGGGTGAGGGGCTTGTTAATTGAAGTGGTTGAACTCTGGGCTGCACTTACAATTAAGATAAGTCTTAAGCCCACAAATTGGTTTATAAATAAGTCACACACTTGGGGGCATCTGTAAGCACTTACGCACCCAGACTCTCACCCTCTCCAGCATAAAAAATATTAATCTTTAAGACTCTTCATACACAACTTTAACACTTGACTCGCAAAGTACTTACTTATGTACGGGACTCGAATTCCCCTTCGGGCAAAGCCAAAATCAATTTCAATCAAACAAATGCAACAACGAGCGGCATAGTCCCAGACCAAATCCACTCAAGTGAACCAATAAAACAAAAAACAACAAAAAATATACGAGAGAAGCGGAAAAGTCAAATGGCGAGGGCTGAAAAATGAGTACGAAGGCGAGGCCCGAAAAACTGAAATGAAATGGAACGCATGTAACAAAATAATTGAGAATAATCGAATTTAAATCACACTTGGTTTGACACTGGATGACAATGACAATAATGATAATGACAGACGGCATCAGGCAGGGAGATGAGATGACGGGAGGGTTGAGTCCTCAAATTCCCTACACATGGCACAATTTTAGTTTCCTTCACGCCAAGTCACTTTGTCGCTCAAGCGCTACATTTTTGGTTTGGAATTTCCCATTTATATAAAAATGCATTCCCTTTGTAATTACAGCCAGATGTTTGGTTACGCCTGTAGAATATACAAACAATCAACTGCACATATACAACACAATCAGAGTATGCGGTAATGAAATTACCAAAAATAAACAATCCGTTGACATTTTCACTAATTTCATCTGTTGACCATGAAACACGCTGGGAAATTAAAAAGGCCGAAAGGGTAGAAAATCAATTTTTATGGAAAGCGAGTGCAAAAAATAGGGTGAAACTAGCAGAAGTTCGAGTTATATTTTAATCTGTTCAAATTTATGTTTTTGCTTTTGAGTCCTAAGTCGCATTACAGTTCCATATAAAATATAAGGGATAAACGATATTATGTCAAAGTTGGAGCTAAGAACGAATCTAAAGAAGAATAATCAAGATAAAACGGTTTCAATTCAGTTTAATTGTTAATGTAAAAAATGCCCTGAGAGACTTATTGAAATAACAAAGAATTGCTGAACCTACTATTCGCAATGATTTCCTTTTTAAGAGGACGCTGAAAAATGAGAAATTTAATATCCACTTTTTTTTTGATGCTATTAACCTTCTCTACCAGTTACTTTCCAATTATTGACATTTGCACCTACATTATATTCACTTAAATCTAAGGCAGACGTGGAACCCAAAATCTATCTAAACAGCGCTTAAACAACTGTCAGTTTTTTTAACCCTGTACTCATTAACACTGAGTAAAAGGGGAGTATGAAGTTGTGCAAATGTATGTAACAGTCATAAGGAAGCACCTCCGAGCCCATAAAGTATATATATTCTTGATCAGCATCAACAGCCGAGTCGATTTAGCCATGTCCGTCTGCCCGTAAATCTTTCCATCTGTCCGTCTGTCTGAATGAACGCGTCGATCTCAGAGACTGTAATAGATAAAGCCACAATTTTTGGCATATATGTTAGTGTATACCGTACGCAGATCGGGATTGTTTCAGATTTGGCAAATTCCCACTCCTTCTTCTTCTAACCGCGATAACCTGTCAGAGATACAATTTTGAAGTTTGAACCTAGTGAGTTAATATATATTAGGTTAGGCCCAATAAGATCCGACCAAAAACACCGAAGATGTTCAAGTGCGCCTCCCCATTTATTAAAAAAACATTTAAATTAAAGGAATTTAAAGCTTTAGGAACCACATTACTTGGTAGAGGGTATTTTGCTATCGGAGCACTCGACCGCAACACTCTTACTTGTTTGTCATTAATTTTCTACGATAGAAGTGGGGCTTAAAATTGGATAATTTTCTTTCGTCTTAAAAAACCTCTTGATATTTCTGAAGCACTTATTTAATAATTTGTATAATTTTTACACAGTTTTGAAAATACCAAAGCTGAAAATCTGTAAAATTCTGCTGAAGTTTCGGTTCAGGGTCGTTCGAACATTCTAACAAACTGTTTCTTTGATGTATTTACATCTAATACAATCACAAAAAACAGAAAACATGATTGCATATCATGCCTGTTCACCAACACAATCTAACAAAAATAGTGAACGCGCTCAATCATTGCAGGCATAAAGCAGCTTTCAAAAGGGCCTAGTCTTTGAAATTGGAAGACATCCTCTTTAGTATTTTCTTTTTTTTACCTTTGCTTAAGCTATGTTTCCTTTGACACACTTTATTATGCTTATTTTTAATTTCATTCCCAAACATCATCTTTAATTGCTTTTCCGTCTTAATGTTGAGGCTGTTAATTATTATTAACTAAAAAATGAAAATTAACAGTACCAATTATACCACAAGAAAAAGTCTGAAAGTCGATTAAATCTTATCTTTTCAATAGGATAACTTTAAGATGACAAAGGACCGATTTCTCAAATTCTACAGAAACTTACAAAAATCGGAGAATAAATTGTGAGCTTATCTGACACATCTGGAAGAAGCGAAAGTGGCCCTTAGTGTTCTGAAACTATGGGTTTAATTTGAAAGGGTGGAAAAATGTCAACAGGGCGTATAGAAACCACGAAATCTTTGGAACATTTTAAGGAAAATTTCACCAAGGAACCACGGGTGTAAAACAAATGTCAAGCTCGACCTCAAGTATTAAAGACATTTAAGGATTTTGTAAGGATTTTTTATTGAGAAGAAAATAAGTTATTGGTGAAGAAAATCACTGGTTAAAGCTGGATTAATTAAAATGGTGGAGTTTATTTTAGATACATGGTGTATAAGGTGAGAAATCGGCCCTAAGTCAACTTCATTCGTGTGACTCTTAGGATTCTTCAAATACAGACAAGGGTTTGCGCCTTCTCTAAAAATGTTTAACATGCAATTTGGAGGATTCTTTTAGTTTTTTTAATGCACCAAGAAACCAATGGTACTTTTTCATATCAATTTTACTCCGATATGGCAAAATATCAAATTGATATGTTAAAAATAAAAAAAATGTTTAGTATTATTCTGACACTATTTAATGTCAATTTAAGAGAATGATATTATTTGGATCAGAAAGATATAATATTTCTTGTCAAATCCAAATAATAATATTAATATTTTGGAAAAGTTCATTTTAATCTAGTGAATATTAAAATGAATTTGATCGTTTCCTATCTTTGTTTACATATTTTCCATATTTGGTTTATTATTGTGACTGATATCAATATGGTTGATGATTTTGCTTAACAAAAAAATTAATGATTGCTTTAAGCTGCAAATATTTTCGTTCTGGCTCGTTTTCACTACTTGGTGACCCCGACGCTCTTGAATTTTTTCCATCAACTTTAAAACTTTAATTCATAAACATAAATTCCACCTATAAATACCAAAATAAAAATCCAAATCGCTTGGGGCAGCCGCAGCTGTTTTGACGCAGAAATAATCCATTATTTCAATAAATGTATAGCGTGAATTTTACGTCATTTTTTTCTCCAAATATTTGTACAACAATTTGTGGAGCCCAAAAAAGTAAAAACACAAAATATAACACTGAAACAGCAGCTGGTGATGAAATCAAAACCCTCGACCAAGCTAAGCGGGCAAGCAAATAACCCAAAGATCCTTAGTCGTTGCTCATTTTAATCTTTGATTTCACGGGGGGCTCAATACATATTGGAATATATAAAAAAAACACGCACACAGAGAGAGAGATAGAGCCATAAAAAATACACGGGGGTGCTGCGGCGACCCTTTTTTGTGTCGAGAGGCTAAGCAAACAACGTGGCGAACATGGAAATACTTGAAAAATTACTCACCCACAGCAACATACACATCCTCGCTCTGCCTTCATCCTGCCACCATGCTGTGAATGGGAATGGCGATGCGGCGATATGCCTTTTGAGCGGCATGAATGAAAATGCGGCAAAGCCGGGGAAATACATATTTTTAACAAACAAATACCCAGGCGGCGCGATGCAGCAGAGAACTCAAAAATCAATGGGCTCAATTTTTGTTAAAGCACCTCGAATTTCATGTTGTCCATGGGTTTGGGCCAAACCCAACCATGTGTGTTTGCGGATACGGTTGGCTCTCCCTGTAGATTGTCCATTTGGCGGCTGCCTTTTCGATTTGTAAATTGGCCCACTCAATGAAATTTTGAGTGGAGGACGCTGGCGGCCTATAAAATGGAAAAGTGATGAGAGTGGCCCAGGGGCAGATTTCACTTAGCTTTGATGTCGATTAATTTGGAAACAATGGGGTTTTGGCTGGCTAACTGATAGCTTGAAGCCCACTTTAGTCAAATTAAATTAAATTAAGGTAAAATATTTGTATACAGTTGAATCAATTTTCTTTTTTTTTGTGTTTTACAGTTTAAAGCAAAATTTTAAAGTAAATTTAGGAACGATCTGAAATGGCAAAACTGTGAATTAAATTCTAAGGGCCGATTTCTGTTCTCCCAGATAGCTGCTATGTGTCAGATAGTCGTTGATTTTACATTGTTATTTATTAGTTTATGTGACAAATAGCACTATGTAAAAGATGTGAAATTGGCCCTAAACTAAATATTATATTATTATTATTGACTGATTTCAAAACAGAGATCGGCAATGGGAGCAGAAACGTCAGCAGAGTTCCATCAGCTGCAATTGTATTGGCAAGTCAGCAAACAAAAGATCTCTAGTAACGAGGATCAAAGCTCTTTCTTCTCTGCCTGTGCTTGCTGCGTCAGTAGGGGCCGGCAACGATTTAACGGAGAAAGCAGAAGCTTTTGAAAGCTGCCCGTAATTTTCCAAGGTGGGACTAATAATTTTTTTTTGCTTTCTATTCGTATACTTCTTTTTCCACCTATAGCCGAATATTCTTCTTGTCTGTTATGAGTTAAGTTGTTGTAGCTCTACGCGGAGCCAACAATAAAACCTTTGCTCGGAGAGATAGACTAGGGAGAACACATATGAAGTTGTTGTTGCTCTGCATGTGGTCACTAGCAATGCGTAAGTTTTACATGCACTGGTCTCCCTTTTCGTAAAACTACCGCGTGCCCAATGGGCCTGGGCACCCCCGTATGCGAGTCGCTGATAGAGAAAGTTTTGAAAAAGGATTGGAAAGATTCGGATGCGAAACATTCATAAACTTTAATCCTTCGTTTGTTTCCTAAAATCTTAAGTGAATCGTGTTGATTGTTTTAAATTATATTTGACCATGACCTCAAGCCAGCGTAAGCAAAAACTTTGACTAAAATGAAAACAGGCCGCTAAAACCCCATAAGTTAATAATTTATTTTACTTACATTGAGCAGAAAATGTTAAGAAAGGCGTTCTTAATTCAAATACAAAAGGCAAGCAAAATTCGTTTTGTCGAAGTTCCAATCCATCCTTAAAATTTTCCTGGTGTAATATCACTTTGATTGTTAGATTTCTGACAATTGGGAAGAGCTTAAGAATTATACGATCTTAATTCAAGTGCATTTAGTACTCTTTTCATTTACACTTATATTGTTTGAAGAATGTATTGGGCTGACTTTAAAATATTATTGAGGTATGTAAATTCTAAAATCTAAAAATCGTATCAAATTCTTGTTAGAGATTACCTGAGTTAACCTACATGTAAATGGAAACATAACACTTTCCTCTGCTCAAAAAGGGTTTCCAAAAAATCTTTGTATGTAAAATCCACCATCCAGATGCCAGTTAGATAATATTTAATGACTTCTCTTTTTGGCCAATTTAACGATCACACCTTCGTAAACGAACTAACCCTGTCACCTCATCATCGCCATCATCTCCATGACAATGTCTGCTGTGAATGTGTCTGGTGATTTGGTTAAAATGCCAACGAATCGATGCCAATCAATCGACAATTTTATTGCCTCAACATTTTTCTTGTGTGGCATTGTCAAAGTCACTTACCTAGCGTCATGACAAATGAATGAAGTTCAGTTCCCCAGTTACCAAGTGAGTATGAGATGATGATGACAATGACATGGCCAAAATCAAATCATTGTCTTTTGGCTGGAAGGAAGGAGCGGGAGCTTTTCTCTAAATTAACTCTGGGTAAAAGGATGCAAATAATGGAGATTTATCAGTGGCATTATCTAACCATCAATCTTGTCAAAAAAAAGCGAATGAAATCCATACAAAGAAAAGATAGATGAAGGCTGCCCCAGCAGCTCCTCTCTGACAAATGTGTGAGATTTACAAATTTGTGAATTTTTTGACACAATTGATGAGAGGCCTCAATGATAAATGTGGAAAATGATAACAAATACATTCAAAGATCCAACACAACACTTTAAGAATAAACAAATATATCAAATTAGTTGCATTTGCATATGTTATGGCTAATGTTTATAGCATTTATAAGCTGTTTTTATAGTTTGTTTACTTAATTTCGTTCAGCCTTTTGACATTTTGCTCCAAATTAAAAAACGAAAAGCAGAATAAAGACCAAAGCTATATTTTATGGGCCACCTTGTTTCGGTGGAGGGAGGAGGCGCTGACGAATAAATATTCCCATTGCCCATTCCAATTTCAAACGAAACAAAAGCCAAAAACTTCAAGCGGAAGTGGACGCGACGCGGCCAGAGAAACAAAAAATGCAACGAAAACGAAATAATAATAGAAAAAAAGCGAATAGGAATATTGCTGTGCCAGTTTTAGGGACAGATGGTGGATGAAGGGGGCGGAGGCGGGGAGGTAGAAAAGTGAAATGAAAAACCTAACAAAATATGCACATGAATTTAGTTTCAATTCCACATAAATCGCTGCAGCTTATAAATGCCCGTGGAAAGCCTTAAAAAACACTCAACAGGGGCAGAAGAGAAGTGAGCAACAGCTAGAAAATTATTGAGCAATCAAAAAAGAGAAGGACTAGAGTTTGTTTAGAAAAAATGTTTTTTAGGAAGATGGCTTTAATCAAATTTGTGGAAATGAATTTAACATAATTGTGCTGATTGACTGAGCACTGAAAGCTGCAACAAGATTGAGGGGACATTAGAACGATAATACAATCAACGGGCGTATTTTCAAATCCACTTGTACGGAATCAGTTCGAATAAGTTATTAGACTTAAAAATTTGCTTATTGGTCTGTGGAATGAAAAGTCTTTGCCAAAATTCTCACTTGTACAGTTGCTTGAGGTACATAAGGTAAATTTTCCTTAATTCTGTGATCAATTTTAAAACTTTTAGTGAAATTTGATTTGCATTTAAGTCTTTAATGGATTTCCAATGAATATTTTTGGTTTAATATTCGACAAGAGAACTAAAACGTAATAGTCAGCCTCTCTCATTTCCGATTGTTCCATTTTCCATCTTTAGCTGAAATATGTAGCTTCTCCTTTATGTAACTAGTGCAGGGTCGGCCAGCCATAGCCACCCTGGACCGAAGTCACTTGTCAATTCACACCGTGAAAACAGAGAAAGTGTCAGAGAGAGACAGGTACATGTTTCAGTCCTTTTCATTTAGCCTGCCCTAATCTAGTGCAGATTTTGTCAACAAGAGCAAGGCCCACAAGCTAAATTGTTTCTGGGATAACTTTGGTGTTTTTGCACGGATCTTATTCTTTTTCTTGATTGGCCATCACAACCATTTGACAGTCTCGGCCACTGCTACTAATGCCCGCCAGTCGCTTCTGCTCCGTGCGAGCTGGCACCAGTTTTTCACACCAAACTTGGAAATGTCTTTCCGCATCTGTTCGTCCCATATAAGTGGTGGTCGTCCCACCTTGCCTTGTCCCAGTTGTTTCGCATTCCTCTTGTAGACCATTTTTGCTAGAGCTTGCCCATCCATTCGAGTAAAAAGTCCTAGCCAATGCAACCGCTGTTGCTTTATGCGCTCATACAGTTCGTTATTCTTTCGGATGTGAAAATCCTCGCCAACTTTCAATAGTCCACTAATCCTCCGAGGAATCTTTTAGTTAAAAACGCCAATCGCCGCCTCTTCACATGATTTTGCGCCGTATTGGCGGACTGGGATGATAAGCGACTTGTAAAGTCAATTTTCGTTCTTTGAGCGAAGACTCTGCTCTTGAACTTCCTACAGAGCCTGTAGTAGCATCAGTTTACGACCGTGATTCTTCTTCGAATTTCCGTTCCGAGGTTGAAAATTCCTTTACAACTTTTAAGTTGTACTCTCCCATAGTAAAAAAATTGTCCAAGACGCGTCGGCTTCTGTTTCGAAGATACTAGGTACTTCGTCTTGTGTTCGTTTACCGCTAAGGATCTTATGTTGCTTTTTGGAATATATAGATATTAGGCCTAAGGTAATTTAAATTAAGCCACGATGTTCTAACTTTAAGATTGTAGCTCGGCTAGTTTTTTGCGTTTTAATCCGAAAAAAACTTAATCTGGGTACGGCATACACGTATCTAAATCAGCGATGGCCACTGGTTCCATCCCGGGGGCGAAAACTTTTCGCTATTCACACGTACATGACCCGAATGCTTGCCGAAGCTGACAGTGAGAGAGAAATAAAGCGTCATTCGCTCGACAGAGTTCGAAGCAATTAGGTCGAAGCAAATTTACAGAGCTTTGTTTTCGCACACTAATACACTCTCACTTTTTGGCCTTTTTAGCCATCGCTGATCTAAATGCAAAAATTTTTGACTCTCTCTTAGTCTCTAATATCGACGCTTATGTACAGACAGACAGAGAGACGGAAATGGCTAAATCGGCTCGGCTGTTAATGCTTATCAAGAGTACCTAAAAAAAAAATAGAGTATTGTCAAAAACTCGACACTAACCAGCTCTGATCTACTTCAGAGGCGGCCACCTTCAGCTCATATGAGCCGAAGTCAGTCGCGTTAAGTCAGTCAATTAAGCAAACGCGATCGGAAGCTATGGTTGTGTGAATCGGTGAGCACTGCATTGCAAGTAAAACGCGTGTTGTCTGGAGAGAGCTCTGTTGTTCACCAACACAAGTGTACTTTTTTGTCCTCTCCATGGTGGAGTAATATGAGGTGACACCGAGCGAGTGAACGGTCTCTCTGTTTGTAGGGCCAGTGAGTCAGTTCGTTGTGAATGCTTGAAGTGACAGGTTGTGTGCGCACACATTTTTCCGTGTTTTTGTACGTATGTGTCTTGTTTTTGTTTATTTGATGGTTTTAGTGTCAAATGTCAAGTTACTGTGTAATTTGCCGCAAATTGTTTGGGCGAAGCAACGTAAAGCTCATACGGTTTCCAAAAGACGTGGGAAGAAAAACCATTTGGGAAGAGTCTTTGGGCATTTGTATTTTTAAAATTTGAGTTAGTCTTCCTGAAAATTGTTGACTAAATGACAGCTCCTGCTATCCCTTTCTTTTTGACACTGACCCTCAGCAGATGCTGACGGTGTCACTTTTTATTATAACACTATGGTCCTCTCCATTTGGCCGCCTCTGAACCACTTCAACGACCGATGGATAGTGATTGAAAAGATGATTGCTCTCTTGGCACAAGCCTCAGCAAGCGTTTAGCTCTTGTCAGTGTGTTCGGCCTCTGAGAGCCAGGCAATGCTATTGTAAAATGAGAGTTATTTCTTTGGGAAATGGAAAAGTAGTAGTTGTGGTAGTATTTTTATTGTGTCTTGTTGTAGGAAATTTGCCGTCCGCCTAAAGTTGTTTCAATCATGTTTTATGTTCATGTTAATTGATAGCATAAATTTTTATATCTAAACATTTGAATTTAACATTTATTTCGTTGACAATAATACAATACAAGCAACATAAGAAACAAAATAGTTTAAATTAATAATGTTCTAAAATTATATTTTGAATAAGTATTTCAAAGCTAGACTTATAAAGGTTGCGAGACCAGCCCAGTTGCAACCGTTAAATAGTGCGCGTCATTCTTCTTTAGTTATTCGTCCTGATTTCCTTATTATCATATTTGATATTATCAATGACCCAAATTTATCTTGGAAGTAGTTTTTTTCTGCCATATTGTAGTTTAGGGTCAAGTAGGAGTTTCTCCAAACGCTCACTAAGAAAGTTGGTTTTAAATAATTGATTCAGCATAATCAAAATTTAGTCCTGATTGAATTTTGATACACCATGATTAATAGTTAAATTCATAATATTAAATTTTTAATTGATCACTACTGTTTATTAATGTTTAAACAAGAATTGGTAGCTAATTGAAAATGTTAACCACTAAACAAAGCCAATAAAAAAGTTTAAAGGTAATTGTTTTTAATTACAAAAATACTGTTTGCTTGGTTAATATCCAATTAGAGATAAAATAAAATATGTTAAAAACTGTTGAAACATATATAGACTTTAGTGCTGACTTGACTTTAGTGCTCCGTGTTAATTGTTTTCCAGCTACTTTAAAATCTACCACTAAACGAAGCCTTTTCAATATTTCAAGTTCAATCAATTTGTACAAAAGTCATGCCACCTCTTTCCAATTTCAAAGCCCTCTAATTACACAATGTCCTACTAAATTAGCAATTTCCAACCCAAAAAAAAGGAAAATTGGTTATTCCCCCTCAATTAAATTTTATTTTTAAAGTGCGCACAAACCACATCGATCAAAGGCTTAAAATCGATTTCCCAAAGGACAACAGCTGGCGTGTGGCTTACAAATAGTAAAAGCATTTCATATGAAAATAAAACAAAGCGGGCCAAAGTAGTAAGCAAAAGCAAAAGAAATCGCTTATGCCAGGAGGATATGCTTCTTGCTGAGATTTTGCAGCTCTTATCCTGAAACTCTATTCCTCTGTCTTTGGCTCGGGCTTCGTGTGTGGTATTTTTTGTGGGTACGTGATTTCAGCATAATTCCGTATATCAGCACATAAATGGAGCATGCCAGTAACACACACACAGTTGCATACTCAATCGAGCTAGAAGTCACAGTCATGGCCACAAAAAGGACTATCAAGCCAGCTGCACATTTTCCAGTTTATTGTGAGGAGGCTGAGGCAAAGGATGAAGCAGAGAGTAGATTTGTGCCTTGAGGCCAGGTTTTTTCCCCCACATTTGCAGGTCAAGTGCATTAAAAACAAATACCAAAATTTGTGTGAAAGCTTCTCACACAAATATGAGTGCAAAAAGTGAGAAGAAAAGGCGTTGGACAAGCCGAAGTGGGTAGCAGAACCAAAAAAAAAAAACTAGTACTGAAAATACTAGAGCCACATCGAGCCTCTCTAATTGGAAAAAGTAGTTTGCTTTTATCAGTGAGCAACGAAAAGCCCCTGAACTATGCATACCCATTCCTTTAATTCTAATTGTGAAAAATCCAATTAACATGTCCGCTATTTTTTCATTTATATGATACCTAAACTGAACTGATTGTTGAACACAATTTCTTATCAGTTTTTTTTAATCAATTGCATTTAAATATAAGTCGATGCTCAAATTAACATCTTTAAGATGGAAGATAATACTTCGGATTAGCTATTTTTCGTCCGTTTATGGCCATATAAAGGGCTAAGCCCTTTAGCAGGGACCGAAAATAAGTCTTGTTTTTCTATTTTTGATCAAAAAAATCATTGGTAAAGAATAATCGCAAAGCTATAGGACATTACTTGGGACAGGGTATTTTGCTGTCGGGGCACTCGACCGCAACACTCTTACTTGCATGGCAGCTATACTAAATAGTTGTCCGATTTTCATAAATCTTGGTGGAGCTATGTGAAAGCATAGCAAAACTTATTAATCCGCGGTTTGGGAGGGACAGCATAGCAAACAAAAAAGTTTTTCTTATTAAAACTAGTTTTTCAACCGATCTTTCCTTTTGCAGCTATTTGCTAAGTCACCCGATCCGGTCGGTTCCGACAAATGTACAGTGTATTTGTACCAAACGAATTCGTACAAAGTTAGGTTACGATAACTTTTAAACTGACGGAGGAGATAGCATAGAAACAGACGGTCAGATGGACATTGCTATATCAACTCAGCTCGTCATGCCGATCAAGAATATATAGACTTTATGTGGTCGGAGATGCTTCCTTCTCTGCGTTACAAACATCCGGACAATTTAAATATACCCTCTCCAAGGGTATAATTAGTTTTCTGTAAGGTACGGACCAAAACTCCAGAGATTCCGACTCCGAACCGGTGTTTAGTGCTGTTTCTGATATGAGAGCAAGAGAGCACACCGAACCCATAACAGCAGATCACACCCCAAGCCCACTTAAGAACTGAGCTTGCACTTAGTGGCCAGTTCCAAGAAGCATTACCCCATATTCCATATTTTTGCCTCTATTTTGGTGCATTCATTTCTCATTCATTCATTCATTGCAGAGCTGGAGGTGATTAATTTTTGCCACAGCCTTCACTGGAGTTCAACTGAGAGGCATTTTTATTATTTTCTTTGTTGCCGACAACTGCCTGTCTCTTTGGTCTCTCCCAGGCGTACGCCCATTCATGGCTCCTAAGTGGCCCGAATGTTTTTGTTGCGACGTTATTAATGATCTACAAATTCCCCAGACATTTCGTTTTCATTTGAAGTTGACACACAGAGTGTATTTATATATAAAAGTGTGTGTGCGCGGATGTGCGGGGTAGGAAACTGAAACCAAAAGTTAAAACTGTCCAAACATGCACGGCAATCCCTCACCCATCCCGTCCAGCTCGCGGCTGTATTCTGTTCTGCGGCGATAGTGAAATGATTTTGAGTAATTTATTTTATAGTCGCGCTGAAGTATTTATTATTTGGGAGAGAGATGGCAACAATGCCTTGATTAATCTCCCCCCGAGTTGAGCAAGTGGTCGCTAACTAATCCCTTTGGAAAATTCCTGGCCAGCGAACATATTTTGGTTTTTATGTTTGCTCGTGTTATTTATGCGATTTGATTCCCCCCTCAGCGTATGCTGCTGGTTTTCGGGTGCCTGCCTTGGGGCTATAATTCAGAATCAATCGTTATGGTTTTGGCAGCTTGCAAATTTTTCTTTATTATATCATATTAATTTTATGAGTGTTGTGTTTTCGGTTTTGTTTCTCTCCGTCCGCCCGCTTTATGGCATTTAAAAGATATTTTTCAGAGCTCGGGCGAAGGGAGGAGGAGAAAAGTTTGCTAAATTTCCTAAAGTCATGCAAACATTTTTTACATATATCGATTTTTTCCGCTTTTTGTTGTTGGCCGTGCGCCGCTCTTGTTATGACAGGCTCAAATTGGTTGCTATCAAAATTATATACATTATTTTCTAGCATAATATCTTCTTTGCCTTTCTTGGCCAGGAGAAGGTAATTTGATGCGGCATGAATTTCGACTTAAGGCCAACAGGCTTTAACTTCGACTTCAAGCAAAAGGTGAGGCGCACATTTACCTAATTCGAAACCCAACCCATTTATGACCTCTCCAGACCATAAACATGTGTAAATCCCGTTCATTAAGGAAAAGTCACGATTTCTAGTGTCAATATCGTAAAACAGAACTGGGAACAGGCAAGTACCGAATGCCCCTTTGGGTAATAAAATCGAAGCCTAATTATCGGAGGCTCCCACATACCAAATGAGGTATCAATGGAGCCCGCCTCGAGAACCGCATTCCGGCATTGTGTGGTTATCTTCCCGCGTCTTCTTCTTCCGCGATCTAATCACTTTGAGTGATGGGTCTGCATATCCGTGCATTTGGACGGAAAAAAGAAGTTATCTATCGCCGTTGCGTGTTCTGTTTGCATTTTACAAATGTCAACAAAAGGCAAACTGCACTTTGAGGTTTCTATTAATGTTGGCCACCAGCGAGGGGGCCAGGGAGCCGATTCAGGTGATAAGCGTGGCCAGGCTCATGCTGCATTGCCTTTTGATGGACAGCCAAGTGTGTGCGATAAGTGGAACCTCCCCCCTGGTGGTTGCACTGGCGACAGCTTGGACCCGGCCAAGTGTGTGTGTGTGGGTAATCCATCATAAAATTAGTTTCGCTTGCCGCGAGATTTTTCAACCCAGATTAGGCAATGCCCAAGACTTCATATAAATAATATAAGTAAATATAATGTGTACATTATAAATATTAATGTGCCGTGTAAATTGTAAGGCTACGGAGTCATGAGTTATCCGGCCAAGAGAATGAGAGAGCTGGCACATTGGTTGGAATGGATGGATATGGATGATGTGGGTCAGACACGCTATGTGGCAACAAACACTGCAGAATTTCTAAAGTAACCTGAATAGGTAGGTGGGTCCAACCACCCAGCCTGTTGCTGATCGATTTGCCTGCCTCTTTTAGGCTCTATTTTAAAATGAGCTGTCTACATAAAATTACCACAGAGTAATTTCTGAAAAGGGTTTCAGCCACACACGAAATGTTGTTTTATTCAAGACCAGCGGAAGAGAAATCGGTTGTAGAGAATTTAAAAGTTTCATTGCATGCTTTTGGGGGTATTTTAAAGCGCATTGGAACCTGAAACTAGAAGCCCAGGTGGACGTAAAGAACTGTGTTTCAATTACTCAGAAAAAGACTTGATAATGAAACTTGATCTTTCTTATTTTCAACTAATTGGAAGCCAAAATGTCTGCATTTCATAACAAAAGTGAGTAGACAAAGAGTAAATGATTCTCGGAAATTAATAGAACTGTTCTTAGTGAAAATATTTATTTTATATACTTTTTAATGCACAGCTGTGATCTATCAACAACGAATACAAAACATTTAAATAAATTAAGATGGAAAAAAATAATGCCAAGCGACAACCAAACAGTATTACTATGATGATTAAGTTACTAGAATTTTCGTAAAAAAAAAAAATTCTCGTGAAACCACATGTCATATCACCGTTACGTTTAATAATATATAGAACTAGCTGTGAAAAATGAAGCGAACATAACAATTGCCATTTGTCAAGTCTTCACGACGATCTAAATTCAATTTTACATTTTTCAAATTTCACGAATTTCCGGACCTGTTGATCTTTACCATCTATCTTTTCACCCGTATTTATAATATAAAATTGAATCATTTTTGCCATTTTTAGAACTTTCGGACTTTACTATCCATTTATTTACTTGTCTTCATAATAATTAAAACTCATTTTAAATTTTTAAAATGTCTCGATATTTTTTATTTTGTTGGATCTACACCTTCCATTAAACCGTTTGTTTAACGGTCATTATTAAAAATCTAAACTAATAGCCGGCAAAACACACATGCTTGCTTTGACGTTACGTGTGTGAATTTAGCCACTCCAAAGCGCTCTCATTTAGCTCTTTTTTGTTGTTGCAAAAGAGAGCAGTATAAGGTCATAAACTGTCGGTGTGCCGGTGCCGCTGCCGCAGAGGGCTCTTGTATACAAATAATATAGAAAATTGTCGGACTCTGATATAAGCTCATATATAACATTTTTTTAAATTTCGGGACTTTTTAGACCGCTCGATGTAAACCTTCTATTTACCCGAATTCTTACCCGTCTTCATGACAATCTAAGGTCATTCTATAATTTTCCAATTTTCAAGACTTTTTTTTTTTGACAAATTGGCCTATACCACCCATTTACCCATTAAGAATTACCAACTATTAAATATTCATTATAATCGTTATTTTCGATACTTTTTTGGATCGATTGGCTCTTCGAGAGTTTTTATTGCTATTTGGGGCGGAAACTCACCAAATATATCAAAAGATCTTTCAAATACGTCCAGTTATTCTGTAACACACACGACTTGGTATAAACCCTCTAGTTCTGGGCCCGAGTTCGTAAGTAGCGAGTTCTCTACTTACCTTCAGACCACCAGTTGTTACCCGACCCGAGTGCACAGTGACACCACATCGTTTAACGCGAACTAGCGAATATGGGTACCCATGTAAGGGATGTTGAAGTGGATGGTGAAATAGGTTCCCATGTGAGGAGTGCAGATATGGGTACCCATGTAATGGGTGCTGAAATGTCAAAAGTTAACAAACACAAGTTGCTTTAATAAAAAAAATAATAATTTTGCATTTTAATTACTTTCGTTTGCGTTATTATTGTAGTTTGTTATTTATATTATTGTTGTGGTCCTTAGCAGGCACAATTCCGTCGCCCAAAGTAATTCCATATAGAAATTGCAAATTATAGTTGAATTAATAAATAAAACTTACTTTTTTTATATATTATTCACTTCACTTTAGTTTTCACCAAGGACTCGTAGCTACGGCGAACTGCAAATGATGCCAAAAACTGTAGTAAACGGGAAAAGCAAAGAATGTTCCAGCTAGAATACAAAATTACTGATCTTGCACTGCATTTGTTTATGCTATTTAATGCTATTAGAGGGTAAATATGCTTTAAAGCTAATTACACTCACTTCGTTTTAAAATGACCGAGTTCAAGCACATTCGTTGAAAAAAGCAAGGTAATCGGATCGCAGTTTTCAAGTCCTCTGTTCGATGTGTTAATACCATTTTCTTTTCCATTTGGAAACAGTTTGGGAAAATTTTTTTAATTTATAATATAATTATAATAAAATAATTATATAATAAATTTAACAAAAAGTTCACAGAAAAAATATATTTTTACATATGCTATACCAAAATGTCCCACTATTTCGAAAGTGCATTAAAATGAGACCTAGAATTGAGAACTCAGAAGTAACGAAACATTAAAGATAAGAAATATCTTTGCTTGAGAACGTAGATGACTATATCGAAAATAAAGTGCAACTTTAAATGATTGAACTGAAAATCAAGAGGTAAATTTTCCATAAGGATTTTGTATTAAATTATTGTCCTGATATATTTAGATCATTTTGCATCAAAAGTGAAAATAAAACTATTTGACTAAAAAAGTTGTGAAACTTTTAAAAATTACATCTGTTTAGCGATTTTTTAAAAAAAAGTGGAATAGAAAGTGTGTAATGTCGGCTTGATTCGATTTGTGCTTGACATGAAATTGAAGATAGTTTTAACATCTTTGATACACAAAATATGTAAAGACTCCAAATCATCTACGTTAAATAGAAATCATTTTTCTTCCATAAAACTTATCTTAACGATTTACAAATTATAAATCGTTTCATAAATAAAATATGACATGAAAATCTCTAATGCTACCGTTCTTCAACTCTGATATTTCAAAACAACTGCAAAGGTATAAAAACTTCGGCCAAAACGAAGTTAGCTTGGCCCTCTAGTTCATATTAAGACCCAACAATTTGTATCTTATGATATCTTGGTTGGTTTTTCTCTAACACTTTTCAATGCAGCTTTCATAAAACTAATTTTTTTTTGATAAAGTTACTTTATCTGGCCACAGGACCCATAAATGTCAACAAATCTCGCTCAACACAAGAAAATCTTATCTGCGACTTATCAGAATTAATTCAAACCATATTTTTAAGGATCGTTCGTTCTATTTTAACCCATATTCTAAAGTTCTTCGTTCTTAAATTTGTTGTGGATGGCTTTGTGAAAAATATATATATTCTCAGCCTTTTCTGAAATCTTTGTTAAATGCAAATATTTATATTGCTCTTTCTATATATTTGGAGAACTAAGATATTTGGGCTCTGGGAGGGGGATTCACCCTGGACTCGCCGCATAGATTCTAAGCTTTCAGCATTTAAGCTTTGGAGTTAGTAACCATGAAATGACTGTGCTAAAAATTAAAGCCCACAAGCCAAGTAGCTCGGCTTAAACGTTTTCTGTGGTGTGGATTCTACATACATTTTCCGATATAGATAAAAAACACCCCAAAACTATAAATACACCGTTCGTCTAGTTAATTAAAAATTCCTCCTTTGACTCCAGCCGTTTCTTTTCCTTTAATAGTTTTTCCTCACGCAACCAACTGTTTCGCCTTTTCATCTGCCCTGCATCTTAAAGGGGCGGGGGTGGGGGGGTCAGCTCATTTACAATCATTTCTATGAAAACAAATTTTGTAGCCTTAAGTGCAATGGCAATTATCCAGTCAATCAGTCAATCTCTGCATTTTCCCCGCTTTCCTATTTATTTATTTTGCCTGCAGCTTCGAAATTGTAATGAAAATATTTTGACAATCAGCCAGCAACAAGCACTCAACAAGCTCAACCCCATGTCGATGAGGTAATTATTTAGATCATTTGTTTGTTTAAAGCCCCGGGGTAGGGCTTTTTGGACTAGTGAGGAAAGCATACTATTTCATAAACAAGCCAGAACCTACGGAAATTAACCATGGCGCCAACAAGCAAACGCAGCGCATAAATCAAATGAAAATGTTTATGCTTTTACTTTTTAACAGGAGGCAGCAGCAGGAACGGGGGGGGAACAAGTAAGTTCTATAAATGGAGTGGTTAGCCATGTCTCAATCATCTTAAACAATTTGCTGACGACAAATTGCCAATCCAACAACAATTGATTGTGTCTTTGATTTTTTCGTTTTCCTCCTTCAATTTTTCCCCATAAAAAACACAGCAACAACATTGTCCCCACCAGCTCCGCACGTGACCAATGACAATTTGCGAGTGGAGTTGCTGCTGCTTTTTCTGCTTTTTATTTCCCTTCAACAATTTGAGCTTTAATATTTCCTGCAGGCGCAATTTGTCGAGTTTTGGGCGTCTCCATCAAAAAGTCGTAGGCGGAAGTTCAAATTGCCAAGTGGCCAAAGTCACTTGTTGTGGAAGGCAAAGTCATAATGTCAATAATACGATTGCCTACCCCCACTGCCCTCCGTCCATTCAAGCCAACCAGTGACAGGCTCACCTAAATTAAGTCCAAAATTAGCCAAAGCCATTTCGATGGCCAAGTTGAGTTTCCTTTAACTGCCTTCTGTGGGTGCTCCTAATGAAATTGTTCGTTTTGTTGGTGTTATTGTTGTTGTTGTTGTTGATGTTGTTGCTGTTGTTATTCTCTCTGGACAACGGAAGTTGTAAAATATGGAAAATACTCTGCGGGACCGATGTGTGTGTGTGTGGGCTGAGTAATATTATTGGATTTTCATTAGATTGGCAAATGGAAAATTATTATGCATGGAAGTTTTAGTGAGGGACAAGCAAAAGGACGAGCTTCAGTCCTAAGTGGTTATTTAAGTGAAAGGAAGAGTGAGTGGACAGGAGTAAGATGAGGTCGGTTGGGAGTTGATTAAAGTTGCTGCAATTCATGGGAGAAATGACAGAAGATGAAAGAAATTGCAGAAGGTCAGGTTCAGATGGGACTTTAATTAAAGTGGGTTTCGAAAAAATGGTTGGGGTAAAATTGAAGAAAGGTTAGGATATAATTATGGTAAGGTTGAGGAAAGGTTGGACTAAGGGTAAGGTAAACCTAAGCAAAGGTTAAGGAAAGGTTGGGGCAAGGTTGAGGAAAGGTTGGTTATGGTTGAGGTAAGTTTGATGAAAGGTCAAGCTTAGGTTAGTATTAGGTTGCGGAAATGTAGAAGTAAGGTTGGGGTAGGTTAAGGAAAGGTTGTGGAAGGGCTGAGGAAAAGTTAGACTCGGGCTTAGGTAAGGTTGAGGTGAGGTTAAGGTAAGGTTGAGAAAAGGATGAGTTCTCATTGGAGTAAAGTTAAGGAAAGGTTGAAGAAAGGTTCGAGTAAGGTTAAGGTAAGGTTGTGGCTAAGTTTAGGAAAGGCTGAATTAAGGTTAAGGTATGGTTGAGGTAAGGTTAAAGAAAGGTCGAGTTTAGGTTAGAGCAATGTTGAGGAAATGTAGAGTTAAGGTTGTGGTAGGGTTGAGCTAAGGTTGACATAAAGTTGTCCTAATGTTTAGGAAAGATTGAAGAACAGTTAGGGAGAGATTGGTGTAAAATTATGGAAAGGTTGAGGACTACAGTTGAGTTAAGGCTGGGTTAAGTTAAGGTAGGGTTGAGGAAAGGATGGGATGGTTGGGGTAAAGTTAAGGAATGGTTAAAGAAAAATTGGGACAAGGATGAGGTAAGGTTGTGATAAATTTGGGGAAAGGTTGAGTTAAGGTTGGGGTAAAGTTGGGGTACGGTTGATGAAAGGTCAAGGTAAGAATTGGGCAAGGTTGAGGAAATGTAGAGGTAAGGTTGTGGTAGGCTTAAGCTAAGGTTGAGGTAAGGTGAAGCTAAAATTGATTTAAGGTTGACCTAGGGTTAACCTAAGGTTGAACTAAGGTTGAGCAAAGGTTGAACAAAAGTTGACGGAAGGTTAAAGAAAGATTGGGGTAAAATTATGGAAAGGTTGAAAACTTAGGTTAGGGTAAGGCTGAGGTAAATTTAAGGTATATTATAGGAAAATATGAGATATGGTTGGTGTAAAGTTAATGAAAGTTTTAAGAAAGGTTGGTGCAAGGATGAGGTAAGCTTGTGGTAGATTTGAGGAAAGGTTGAGGTAAGGTTGATGAAAGGTCAAAATAAGTTTGGGGTAAAGTTAAGGTAGGTTTTTTCTGGTTAGGTTGAGCTGAGTTTTGAGCTAAGTTTGAGGTATGGTTTGGATAATATTGACTTTTTAATAGACTTAAAAAAGGTACAACAGCTTGATTTATTTCTAAGCAATTTACAGATACGACTAAGGAAACATTATTTTTATTAAAAGCTTTGAAGCCTCGAAACAAAATGAATTTAGTATTTCCCTACTACTCGATCACTTTATTCGTTAAAAACGAGAATCATTCTCAGAATTTTCAACTTCAAATAGATCATAAATTAACTTTACAACCCCTAGAGACCTCCAAGAAAATGCATACAAATAGTGCAAGTGTTTCCCCCTTGCTCCTCCCTTTCCATTTCACAAAACTTGCTTAACATATAACCCAGATAATTTCCGTGTTTTCCCTGAAAGAATCAAGACGAACAACTTGGTCTTCATCGTCTCATGTTGACGCCCACATTAAGTGGCACAATTATGAGGCGACAACATCTTTCCGGCCTGTCGCGATGCGCTTAATTATAGAATACATCATGCGGGAAAATTTGTTGCATGCCCCATTAAGAGCCAAGTGTCCGTCATCAGACGCAGGAGGAACAAAAACAGATCCAATGAAATTTGTCAAAATAATATAATAAAAATAGAATTCTAAACCGAACAACATTGAAATGCACTTTCAATCAATATCAATCCATCCAATTCGGAGCGTGTGACAATAAATCTTCTCCAGACCCCCCGACTGTCTAATTTCCGTTGGTTTTGGTTGCCAAAGCTCCGCAACGAATCATTTAAATTTTATTTGTGTTGCGATTGCAATTAGTAATTGGAACTTGCTGCTAGACGACGCCTCTTTTATTCATCTGTAGCTCATTTGGTTTATCGCTTTGATCTATTTGACCCAAATTATATTTGATCCGCTGGCCGAGTACTATAACAAATTGCATTTGGCCCCAATGAATTACATATATCAATCGTGCATGCGAGATTACCAATTGCGTCAATCCATATATTTGAAGGCGCCTCCCCTCGTCACATTTGCTAAGTGGCGGCGGATTTGGATTTCGTTTGCGCTGATAGGCTAATGGCAAGAGTGCTTAGACATACGGAAATCCGGACAGATTGACATGCCAAATGAATGAAAGAACATTTTTTTGGGAAAAATGGCCTAGAGATGTGAGAAACTTGGTAGCTTCAGGATAAGTCTTCGTCCGCTATCTAAACATTCATGTTCATTAGCTGAAAATTCAACCGTACCCATCACACACGCTCACTATCTTGAGCAACCAACAACAAAAACAACAGCTGGCGCTTAGGCAAATTGGAAAACTCTGAATACAAAAATAATTATCATATGTCCCTCTAATTAAGTAAAAATGCATTAAAATAATTAAATTACCGTAAATATCGAACAACAACTCTGAGAAAGAAGAAGCAATTGATAAAGGTTAACTAATATATTTAAAAGCCCCCGACCCAAAGCCAAACAACATCTATCTAAAGCCTCCCTGTTTATTTCGCTTACACAACATTTCACAGAGACACCAAAAAATTGTGCGTTAACTGATACGGGGACATATAGGCACGTACGGCGCGCCCTTTACTGCTTTTGTTCATTGGTGTTGCAATACAAATATGGAAAATATAATTTGTATAATTACAACGCTTTGATAAATACCAAATACCAATCAGCAACAACAAAAGACAAACAGAAACGAAAGGCGCATCGATTGTCATTTTGAGGGGCCAACACCCAGACTTTGAGCTCCAGACGGGAATTAGAGATGGGCGCTCGTAGGGTTTAAGTAAACAATCAATTTATTAACAATAATAGAAAGCATAACGATTCTAACGAAATTCAATAATTCCTAATTTTCTATAAGTGGGTATCCCACATCTCCTCCTAGATTTTAGATTCGCTAGATTCTATTGGAGGCAGTAGAATCACTTTGCTTAACAGGTATAACTGACATTCAACGTAATAATATTTTTATTGGACAAAGTTGACAAATGTCCAACAATTCTCAGTCTAGGGTAACCATAAAAAGATACTGCGATTCTTAGAAACCAATATAACTGTTCTGCATTTTATTTATCCATGACACACAACAATAAAATAGTGTAATGAATCTGAACATGCTTTAGATATAAAACAATATAGTCTTAACTTTTTATAAAATAAATAGAATTAAAAAAGAAATTTTTAAGGTTGCGTTCACACACACTGGCAGACTGCCATATTTTTAACTGCAGGGCAAGTTGACTGTTGCCTTACATATAATATTCTTATATATTATACAATATTCTTCAGAAATCTATTCAGCAGCCATGATATCGGTTCGGCTCAGAAGAATTTTACTTTGAGAAATCTGAAGTAGTGTTGTAAAAACATTGATAGTGGGCAGTGGACATCGATAGTACTATCGAAAAAATATGCTTCTTAATATTTGAACATCAAATTAACCACAAAAAAAAAAACAATTTTATTGCAAATAAAGAAATTAAATAGTAGGTATTTATGTATAATGGGCAACTCTTACTTTGTTTCAGTATAAAGTTTGCTCCGATACATCAATAGTGTTTTACAACAAAGTATCAATATATCGATAGTGCATCGATGTTTTCACAGCACTAATCTGAAGTACTACATAGAAATATATAAGATCCAGATTAATTTGACATTTTGCATATCATTTCTATACTATAACGTTTCATTTTACCCGTAAATAATATCAAGTTGTCAATTAATATTAGAAAAGATAATAAGGAGATGTATATTAGATGCGAAAAAGGAAAGAGACAAATAGTGCGGGAAATCGAAGCTTAAAACAACGTAAAGAAATGCTCCATAGCGCAGTGCGGTAAGATGCCATACCAATTTGTAACGTGCAACTGGTCTATCCCCAGAAAGGCCGGGGCTAAGAAATTATAAATTCGCTCTTATTCTGTTTCTATAAAACAATAAATAATAGTGCTTATCGAAAAATAAATGTTTAATAATAAAATTATAAAATAAAAAAAATTTAAAACGGTCGAGAATTTAAATTTGATATTTTTGAGCAGGTCAATTTCAAGTTTTTCATATCAGCTTTTTATTGATATGAAAAAGTATATTATTGAGGGATTAGGGAACAATTTTATTTTTTATTTTATAAGCGGGTCCTCACTTTTTTGGATGGATGGAAAAGGATGGATGTTTTGGGTTCAAAGGGAACTCGAGATTTATGTGGTGGATGAGAGCCATCGCAGTACAGTAACAACTTCAACGACCCACCCAATAACTCTAGTTATTTAAGTCGTTCAGAATAACAGAGATACATTTTTCTAGATTTACTGGGAATTTAACCCTGATACCGTTTTGCACCTAACAAACAACATATGGAATGGTGCTTTAGTAAATTGAGCTATTGCACACTTTTGCAGATTCACATCTAGAGGGCTACTTATAGTTTTCTGTGTGATGGTTGAAAAACCAAAAAGATTTTCAACTCTATCTCTCTCTCTTACTCTGTATTAGCTGCCGAATACTGATTTTTAGAGCAAATATTATCCTATTGAGTACAACTTTATATATTTTAATAACATTTGTCAAGTTGAAGGCGACTTTATGTCTGAACAAGTATTTTTCGACAGAGTCTTACAATCGAAATATGCCCATATGTTCCACACATCGCTTTCGACCCAAAAAGACCCAAATTGTATGGGAAGTGGGGCTTGGGTCGAAAGCGATTTGTAGACTACATGGGAGAGGCACAACTCTCTCAAAAAAAAAAATTAAACACCACATTGGGAATATTTTTCATAGATGACATTTTTCATATACTCCACTTACACTTTCAGAATTATGAAATTTATCTACGAAATGTTGAAGCTCTTTCGAACGATTGTATTTATAATTCAAGCCTTCGGACTTTCGAAATCAGCATCGACTCAGGTCTAAGTTAAAATGGCTCACTCTTTAGTGAAATATTATAAAAGCCAAAATACCTATTTCTTTAGAAATATAATATATCATCTTCAGTGTTTAGTTACAAATAGGCAGCATTTGATTTAAATGAATGTGCAGAGCTGGAGCATTGAAATTAGATCTAATATAGAATTGGTATTTAGATATCCTTCTGTTAAATTTTTAACTCAACATTACTCAATTTGAAAAATTGTGTTCTGTACTGTGACAAAATTTGCGTGTCTATCACGCAGTCATCTCCAATCAAGCATCGGCTAATTGCCGCCAGCGGAATATTCTTAGTTCTCCCACAGCGGGGCTACCCAGCACGCACACCGCTGAGGCGCCACACGGCTTCACCGCACCTCCACCCCTCGCTGTGCGTTGACATTGCGATTGGCCATGTTGATGATGATGATGATGACGATTCCATGTCGGAATCCGCACAATGCGCTCACTCAAAACCCTTTCAGCGCCCCAAGTCTAATCATCAAAGGGAAATCAAGCTGTCAGAGACACACAAAAACCAAATACCAAAAAAAAACAGAGCACGCACAGACGACGACCAAAGTCAAAGTTCACATATTTCAATTAATTCCATTTTGTCATTTCTAATATGAAATTCTGTTGTGTCATGCAGGGCAACTTATTGATACATATTTGATATATTTAAATGCATTTAACTTATAAGGTTGACTGATTGTAATGTTTGCTTTGTTTACTTGCAGGTCCTCTTTCCGAGGTACTAACAGCCGTGGGATCAGAGGTGGCTTTACCTTGTGACCTAATGCCGGGCACGATGATTGCCGATAAAGTTCAATTGGTCATCTGGTACCGTCAGGGCAATGCGAAGCCCATTTATACGTAAGTTGAACACAAATTTCAAGGGGATTTTGCACAAATAATTCAATTAAAATAAATCATCATTTGTATTTACTTTCATAAGAAAATTGCCGAAAATTTCTATAGGTACGATAAAGACTCTTCATTATTATAAGATCGATCGATCGGGTTCGCGTATCAAATTAATATTATAAATATCAAATTGAAACCCAAAATATCAATTTGATACTCTATGTTTATGTTGATACAAATTGTTTGAATTGACAGTTAATCAGCAAGTAATATGTTTAGGCCGAATTTGTGGATCACCTAGTTATAGTTTTAGATCTATGAAGTCGGCATAAAATGCACGACGCTTAGTTTGTGAATCTTGAAAACCATGTCTTTACATCTAGGGTCCTTTCCTGGTACTGGGATATTTTAAAGACCAAATTGACAAAGTTTTCTTATTTATTCATCTTTATTGAAAAAAGAAATTGATAACCAAGTACCCTAAGATTTTATGGAATGGGATTAGCTCATATGCAACATGGTTGTCTTTCTCATCCTCCTTTCCTAGTCGTCTTTAAGAGGCAGTCTTCCCCTAACGAAAAAATTAAGTTAAATGGATTCAAGTGAATATATTTGTATTTTAAGCACCTTGCCTTAACCATGAGAAGCTCTGTATATGAATGGGGTGGGTTGGGTTAGGCGCCCAATTATGAAAAGCTGACAACGTTGACAGGCAACACACACGCGTCTAAGTAGGTGCGCTCATTATAAATTCTATTAACGTAAGGCATTTATGTTGAATTCGACGATATAAACATTACTTACACAGCAGAAGAAGCTACGTGCCAGCGCGGGGAAGGGAAGACGACCAACTTGAACCTAAACAGTTTTTAATAAGCTACAGAAAAGTAAATGTGCGAGTATATGTAAGGCAGTATGCCAAACGCACAGGAAATGTCATCATTGAAAGCTGAAACAGAAAATTCCAGGAATAAATTCAGGAGACAGATGCGCGCACTAGACCAGAAATTGATTTTGCTTCTTTTTTTGTGTGAGCCATAAAAATCGATTATGTCAAGTCAAAGTGTCAGAGTTGAATGTGCATTCATGTGGTTGCCATTTGGCCTGGCAGTGTGACCTAAGAGAAAAAGAGAGAGACAGAGTGGGAGGCTTTTATGGCCACATAAAGTTTACACTCGCTGGAGGTGGAGTCGATGGAGGTACATACCTACCTTCAACATTGCTTTACTTTTTTTCGTGCGCCCGCATTTTGTATTGTTTTCCATCAATTTTAATTTGCTTTTTCTACACTTCATAAATTTGTTAGGGGTCGAGAGATTAATTGCATGAGAAATTGCTGTTTCTGTTCTCTTTCTGTTCAGGTACTGACCTCTGCACATAATTTAATTATCTTAAAATCCAAATCCATTAACAAATGCCCATCCATCATATGGCACTTACTTCTGTTTCGATTGCAGTTGGGTGCTTTTTTTAAATATATATTCTGAGTGCATTTCCTTGCCATAATAAATCACACTTGAAACCAGCATGAGAGTTACGAGTCCGAGAACTACAGCTTTTGATATACACCAAATGTGTGATAATCGGAAAAGATGATCATAAATTATGGGCGCTGAGTATGGAAGGGTTTAAGTGGACTACTTTGGACTTACAAAATATCCGAACTTTTTATATTTAAGACTTTGATTATTTATGTTTTCCTCTTAAAAAAAACACGAATTTACAGAATTTAGCTAGATTAGGTAGGTTAATCAGAATCATCAGACTCGTCATCGTCTTCTTCAGCAAAGTTGAAGTTCGCAGGAGCGTCCAAAATTGCAATTTGGTCTTGTGGAAGTGGTATCTTTTTTATTCTTATTGCCCAGTTTGTCTAGATATTCAACCCTATAAAATAGATATTCTTGATCAGGCGAGCTGAGTCGATTTATTTTCCGTCCAAATCTCTGTCCGTATAGTCCGTCTTTCTGAATGTTTGTTCGCAAAATAGACTGACAATTTTTTATACTTTGCACAGAGTCTTTTTTGCCACGAATATGTCGGAACCGACCGGTCGTATGAAGAAGGAAGCATCGGTGAAAACTCTCTTTCGATAAACCGGTTAAATTTATAATAGTAAACGCCTTCCGCTTCACGCAATTATTAGTTTTTAGCTTTTACTCAGATTTGGAAGTTTTGGTCAAAATCGGATGACTATATCTTATAGCTGCCATAGGAACTATCGGTCGAATTGGGTTTTTGTGAGAAACTTTTTTGTTTTTAATGTAAACGCCTTCTGCTACGACAATTATTAGTTGTTACTTTTACACAGATTTAGTTTTTTCACATCGGATGACTTATCTTCTAGCTGCCATAGGAACTATGTTTAAAAGTTTTTTTGTGAAAATGTTTTGTTTTATTATACGCCTTCCCCTCAATTATAAGTTTTATACGCTTTTACATTCTGAGTTTTTTCAAAATCGGATACCATATGTTTAGCTGCCAGGAACTTTCGTTGAAAAGTGGGTTTTTGAGAAAACTTTTTTGTTTTTAATCTAAGCACGCCTTCCGCTTCGCAATTATTAGTTTATACGCTTTTACTCAGATTTGGATTTTGCAAATCGGGCTTATCTTATAGCTGCCAAGGACTATCGGTCGAAATTGGGTTTTTGTGGAAAACTTTTTTTATTAAACGCCTTCTACACGCATTATAGTTGTATACGCTTTTACCGTTTGAGTTTTTGTCAAATCGGCTTATCTTACGCCAGAAACATCGCAAGGGATTTTCAGAAGAAATGGTTTGTTTTAATGTTGACGTTCGTAAACCTCGCGTATTAAAACTGTTGCTCCTTTTTATTCCTCCAAACGTCAAGCATTCCTCTACGGCAAAATACGACTTCACCTGCAATAATTCAATTTATTTAGCAATGGCGCAAATATGCGCAAAAACTGTTAATAGCATTTGGTTGTATACATGTTAAGCATTAATTGGACGTTTACAACTAGAGTTAATTGGATCTTATTCAATTTTAGGTTAGGTCGTACTAAAAAGACACCACGACAACAATACAAATAACAATTACAAAACAAAAGCGCACATACAGTTTTTTTTACAATATTTTTCCAAATACTTTGATCTTCGTTTTCCATGTTTGACACAAGATGTCCGTAAAGTATTGAAAGAATGCCACAGCTTTAAACACAGCCAATTATTTCTGGAAAACACACCACATGGCAGGCTTTTGGGAGACAACTGACTTTGCAACCCTAAAGTAGCCACAAAAATGGCACGACAAAAATATTTTTTGGTTTTTTAATACTGACTGACCCAGTGCAATGGGCTTGTTGAAAACTCCGATATTCAACTTTTGTGCCAACAAAATTCAATTTTCGGGAAAGTTGCTGAAAGCTGAAGGCCTTCGAAAAGCTAACGATTCATCAATTTCCACATGTGCGATTTGTTATAGACGTTTTGGAAGAGGTGATTTCAATACCGATGACAAAGAGCGTGCTGTACTGTGAACTAAAATGGCGGCCATTGAAAAAATAAAATTCGATTTTGGGCCCTTTTTTTGAAGTTTAGTGTAAAAAAACATAGTAACAATTTATTTAACATTATTATTGACGGTGAGACTTCCATAGTACAATTCTGCTTCGATTTCACTTCAAATCATCAAAATCGGTTCGGTGTAACTTGAGATCTCATGGCAGCCAGTTGACAAAACGTTATTTTGGAGAAAAATGCATTTAAATTTTGAAGAACCTTTAAAATTGTTTGATTTATCGAAGTCATTGATCGACAAAAAAGGCTATAACTTCTAAAGCATTTAGAATTTCGGAAAATCCATTTGGGCGATATTTTCAAATATCCAAGCCATAAAAAATTAAAAAAAAAACGAGAGATGAGTTTAAGCCGGCTCTAACCGACTTCAATATACCCGTTACTCATGAAAAAACATGTTTAACAGTGTTCCTGAGTTCCTTAGGGTGACCATCCGAAAAGTATGCAACATTTTTTTAGGGTGGGAGGGTGGTTTAGCGGGTGGGGTCTTGGCTCACTTTTTTTGCTCATAACTTGAGAACCGTTCATCCGATCTTTATCATTTTTTCGGCAAATCGATTCATTTTTCTAATTACTAACTGTCTTTAGAACCGCCTATCTTCAAAACTGTAGGAGATATAACGTTTTTTCCAAATTGCGATGGCGGGAGGGGGCGTGGCCAAAATTTGAAACAAACTTGATCTGCGTGCAGATAAAAGAAGCATTTGTTCCATACATGTCAAACCTTTATCTCTTACCATCTCTGAGATCTAGGTGTTCATGCAGACAGACAGACATGTCTATATCGACTCGGCTGTGGATGCTGATCAAGAATATATATGGGCGATTCCATGAAAAATCGCCCACTGGGATTTTTTTTGGATCGAAATAATTTTTTTCGTATTCCTTGTAGTAAAATAGTATATACGTATTTTCAGCATTTTGGCGAAGTACACTTAATTCGCGGGTAAAGTCGATTTGAAAATTGACATATTTGAAAAATTTAATTATTTTCAATTGCTTGCTATCCAAAGCCATTGGTAATAAAAATTTTTAAAAAATCTGAAAATTAACATTTGAATCCAAGCTTTCAAATAACTCACACTAAATAATTTTTAAATTTTTCTTTGGTCTTCAAATCGCGAAAATAAGTAAACAAAAATTAATTGCCGCGAAAGGGATTTTTTTTTTTGTCTTCATTTTTTTCTCAAAATTTGGTCTTGTATGCAGTAATTTACTGTATTAAGCTGTAAATGGGCAATCCAATAGTTCCGGAGTTATGGCCATTTTTCATTTATTTACATTTACTTTTTTTAGGAACTAACAATATCAGATGTTTCAGAATGTGAAAATGTTTTGGTTTTAAGAAGATAATTATTTTGTGGTTGAATAGAGTGTCCCTTGTATAGTTTGGCATTTCCTAAATCGTAATTTTAATAATTCTGTGGCCCTACTTTAGTAATTTGTGTTTCTGTATCTTACTGTGATGTTTGGTAAAAATTAGTTGACCCATTCATAGAGTTCCAGGGCAGGGGTAATCTGTTTATCGGTAATCATTTGAATGCTTGCCCTTCTAGCCCTTCTTTTTAGTGTATATCCAGCTCCATCGCAAGGCCCTTTGGGCTGTTGCATGGAAATGCCACTCCGCCGATCTGTTAAAATATTTTTTATGATGATATACTTCACTATATTCGACCACAAAAATATTACCCTCTTAAAATTAAACATACTAAATCTGATATTGTTACAGAAAATTAATTTAAATAAATGAAAAATGGCCATAACTCCGGAACTATTGGATTGCCCATTTACAGCTTAATACAGTAAATTACTGCATACAAGACCAAAATTTGAGAAAAAAATGAAGACAAAAAAAAAATCCCTTTCGCGGCAGTTAATTTTTGTTTACTTATTTTCGCGATTTGAAGACCAAAGAAAAATTTAAAAATTATTTAGTGTGAGTTATTTGAAAGCTTGGATTCAAATGTTAATTTTCAGATTTTTTAAAAATTTTTATTACCAATATTTTTGGATAGCAAGCAATTGAAAATAATTAAATTTTTCAAATATGTCAATTTTCAAATCGACTTTACCCGCGAATTAAGTGTATTTCGCCAAAATGCTGAAAATACGTATATACTATTTTACTACAAGGAATACGAAAAAAATTATTTCGATCCAAAAAAAATCCCAGTGGGCGATTTTTCATGGAATCACCCATATACTTTATATGGTCGAAAATGATTCCTTCTGCCTGTTACATAAATTTGCACCCCCTACTCTACACCCTTTTTACTCTACGAGTAACGGGTATAAAAATGAAAATGTTAATATTAAATGCCTGTATGTGGTTTTAAATTCAACTGATTTTCTGTATACCAAAAATTTTTAAAGCAACTTAAATGAACAATTTTAAACCGTATACATAAAACACAATCGGCTTAACAACAGCAACCAGAGCTAAATTGATCAATTAATTAATTGATGTGAACTATAAAACGAATGGCAAACGGAATGGGAATTAACATAAGCAGGGAAATTTATTTTCGGAAACAAATTCGGAACAAACAAACCAAAAAAAAAAAAAAGACAGAAACAAATTAAAAATTTACAAGTGTCATCAAATTAAGTGGGACCACCACATAAAAGCGAAACAATTTAAATGTAACCATTTAAAATGCTAAAAAAAAATATCCGAAATGGAAAGCTAAAAAAGTTCTGGCAAATGCACTTTGTGTTATTTACGACATTCTGTTGTTGTTGTTATGTTGGGTTTGCCTTTGGGGCGTTGACATTTAATGCCGCATTTTGTCAAAATGCATAGGACCGTACCATAAAACAAAAACGTTTGGTAATAACCATAAAAACGAACCAAACTGTTGGGCATACTTTGAGTTTGAAGTAGTTTACGATTTTTGATACCCTAGAAAAGAGCATGAAGTTTAATAGATATTCTTGTAGCATGGGCAAATCTCAGTCAGAAGTCAAAATTTGGAGAAATTCCTACGCCCAACTTAAGCCTTCAACTCAATCTAACTTAAGAAAATTAAATATTTTTAAAATTTTTATAAACAAGAATTATTCTGTAAATTTCATGTCTAATTAATATTATTAATAACTGTGTACAAGTTGAAAGAATTTATAATAAATTATAACAGGGTACAAATACTTCGAATACCCATTTAGTTTTGTGTTCTTATTGTGCCTTAAGGGAAAGCTAATTAAGTTTTCTATTTTTAGTAGCCTCGCTTAACTTTTTTATGTTCATTTAATTTCTGTTTTGACACACACAAGTTTTATTTTCAATCTTTTTTTGGCAAATACAATCAATTGATCAGAAAAGCAATGGACAATTGTATGATTTGAGTTTGCTTTATTGTATCGAGGTGTCATGGTTTAAGGGCTTGAAACGTTTAAGAGTTTTTTACTTCCCCATTCCTTCCTCCCTCCTTTCTCCAAAGAAATTGTACCATACAAATTTTTCTAATAAATTATTTCTCTTTTTTCCAGCTTTGATGCGCGTGGTCGTTCATTGCATCAGGCCATACCCTGGGCAGATGAGAATGTCTTTAACAAGAAGGCACACTTCTACTATGACACAAATCCGCCTGCTTTACGCATCAAGAACATACAGACCACAGATGCCGGGCTCTACAAATGTCGCGTTGATTTCCATAAATCACCAACGCGGAATTGGCGCATTAATGTGACAGTTTTGGGTGAGTTAAACCCCTCGCCATTTCCTTTTGGAAAGTAGCTTAAAGTGGTCCGCTTAATCGCTCTCCTTCTCTCTCCCCTTTAAAGTTCCACCCACTCAGTTGAACATTTTGGATCATCATGGAGCCGCTGTACGCGACCAGACAGCTGGACCTTACCTTGAGGGCGACAGCATTAATTTGACTTGTCTCTCCAGTGGTGGAGTACCTCCACCTCGGGTATCCTGGTGGCGTGAGCATGCACTTGTGGATGACTCCTTTGAGGTACTGCCGGATGGCTCGGTGCGCAATGTGCTCCGCTTGAAAAACATACAAAGGAAGGATCTACTGACGGTAAGTTTGGAAAATCTTAAACCTTATTTACAGCCGGAGCCACACAATGGGCTCCAGCCGCTGGCCATTTATTTCAACGGATCCCACCACCCCCTCTTAGCCGATTAATGACAGCGCCCCGTGTGGTCCCAAACACACAATGCCCTAATAGAAATCAAAGCGCCTGGGAAATGAATGCAGCCAAGTGGCCACTGACTGCATTTGGGAATTGTTCTCTGGATTGCCGCCGCTCTCTGCTCTGATTCTAAGCCGATTCCGCTTTTGCTTCATGTAATGAACAATATTGTTAGACCGCTAATCCAGCTATTCAGATGTGGGCTCCGGCCTCCACTTGTACAAATTGTGCGACCATTGTGAATGGTGGAGAAGCATTGTGTGGCTGGAAATGAATGAGCACGAAGGAAGCGGGATGTAATACCTTAAATTATTGGCTCACAACAAAGATGAGAGCTGGAGAGCAGTTTCCAATTTTGACAAATGCTTAAATACGGCGTTTCGGATGAGGTGTGGAGAAGATGGAGTGGACGGGATTTGTCAGAATGAGAACGATAAATAATAATTTAAAGAGTAGGTTCTTTTGATCCAGAACAGTCGATTAAAATCATTTTATTAATTGAAAATGAAAAATCATGGGCGTTGAACTTCTTTCTTATGACAGGGGGAGAAATGAGGGTATCCAAGGGATAGATCAGGTGTTATACAAATGTGGAACTTTTGACTTGTTCAATCAAACCAAACAGAATCGAAATTCAGTTCCCGTTTCATTACCGAATCTTATGAGTATTTAACAAACATGGTCCCTTACATATGCACTGAGACCAAAATCAAGAATGTTCGTACTTAAATCCCGAATTTTTTAAATTTTCAATAGTACAGAAAATTTTTTATTTTAGTAGGTACGGAATTTTTTGATTTAAGAGCGTTTCTAAAAATCCATAAGTAAATTGATTTCAAAAAGTTTTGAATATGTTAGGCACGATTCATGAATCTTTAAAAAACTTTTAAAGCTCAAAATAAGCATGATCTAGACTTATTTATGTTAGCTAAGAGCGATTTGTACTTAAAGTAAGAGCTCGTTTTTACATCAAGAACGAAATGATCTTAAATTAAAACTTTTTTTCTCGAATCAAGAATTTTATTTTGTTTTTTAATTTTTAACAAAGTAAGAACTTGCAAAAGCGAATCGTTCTTAAAAAATTCTAAACAAGAGCATTTTTGTTAAACCGTGCGGGCATTTCCATTCTATTAAACGGGACCATCGAACACATTTAAGGATAATAAAAGTCTAAATGAAAGTCCAAATAAGGCTGCTTTTGGGCAATTGTTCGCATTTGAACGTGACAGAAAGTTCTCAGAAACCATTTCTCCAAAGTTTTAATTGTCAGTTCCGGTTCCCATTCTGGTTATGAGTTTTTATCAGTTCTTTTGAGCTTCTGGTTTGATTTGATAATTCAATTACTTCATCAAAGCATTGGCACGTCTGGCAGCGCACTGACTTTTCTATTTATTTAGAAATATTATTTGAATAGTTGTTAGTCGTCATATTGTTAAAGATTAATGAAACTTGTCCGATTTTTCCAACCGAACTTTATATTGCCAGAATATAAGCTCCAAAAGTTGAAATGTTTGCAAGAAGTAAACAACGAGAGCGTAAGTTAAAGTCGGCTCTAACCGACTTCGTTATACCCGTTACTTATGAAAAAAAATTTTAACAGTGTTCCTGAGTTCCTTAGGGTGACCATCCGAAAAGTATGCAACATTTTTTTTAGGGTGGGAGGGGGGTAGCGGGGTGCTTGGTTCACTTTTTTGCTCATAATTTGAGAACCGTTCATCCGATCCTTATCATTTCTTCGGCAAATCGATTGATTTTGCTAGTTACTAACTATCTCTGAAAAGTACGAATCGTCTATCTTCAAAAGTGTAGGAGATAAAACGTTTTTTCCAAATTGCGGGGGCGGGAGGGGGCGTGGCCAAAATTTGAAACAAACTTGATCTGCGTGCAGATATAAAAAGCATTTGTCCCATACATGTCAAACTTCTATCTCTTATCATCTCTGGAGATCTAGGTGTTCATACAGACGGACGGACGGACGGACAGACGGACAAGTCTATATCGACTCGGCTGCTGATGCTGATCAAGAATATATATACTTTATATGGTCGGAAATGATTCCTTCTGCCTGTTACATACATTTGCACTACTTTAGTAGGGAATTAAAATTAAGAGCTGGTAAAATAAAAAGATTTTTTAGCTTAAGTGCATAAAAAAATCGTTGGTTTTACGAATAAAAACTAACAAAAACTAAAAAATCTTTTTAAGCAACCTAATACCCTTGTTTGAAACAAGTGGTTTCCAAAGCGGTAAACTTGAATAACCATTATCATATTTTACATAATTGAAAACAATTCCTAATTACAATTTTTACTTATCGTAATTGTAACTTGGAATTACGATTATTCAGTGAATATTCCAAAATTGAATTACTTTTACATTTACTTAGATAATTGTAGCTGTGAAGGGTGAGTATTAAGTAATTGTGCTTGAAATGTTGAATTATTCATGAATTTTAAGGTGTCAAATTAAATTACTTAAGCCCAATTATCAATTTCATGGCTTATATAACATGTTCTTCTGTAAAAATAATAACAAGTTTATTTCATATTACCCATTAAATTCAAGTTGGCGTTCATTACAGCTAACTTTTCAAATGAAAAATCGGAAATGCCATGACGTCTTGAATAGTTAAAAATAGAGGCAAGCTAACTTCGGCTCGACCGAAGTTTATATACCCTTGGAGCTTGATATGTGCCTGACAGTTTGTATGGCAGCTATACTATATAGTGGTCCGATTTCGAAAAATTTTGGTGAAATGATGTAAAATCATTAAAAACTTATAAATACGGGCGTTGGGAGCTATAACATTGAAAACAAAAAAGTTTTTCCCACTAAGACTTTTTTTCAGACCTAACTTTTGTATGGCATACTATATAGTTGTCCGATTTCGACATGGCTTGGTGAAATTATGTGAAATCACAATTAACTTATAAATACGAGCGTTGGGAGCGATAACATTGAAAACAAAAAAGTTTTTCTCACTAAAACTAGTTTTTCAACCGATCGTTCCTATGGGAGCTATATGCTATAGTCATCCGATTCGGCCGGTTCCAACAAATGTGCAGCGTATTTATACCAAAAGACTTCGTGCAAAGTTTGGTTACGATAGCTTTAAAACTGACGGAGGAGATAGCATAGAAACAGACGGACGGACAGACGGACAGACGGACAGACGGACATGGCTATATCAACTCAGCTCGGCATGCTGATCAAGAAATATATACTTTATGTGGTCGGAGATGCTTCCTTCTATGCGTTACAAACATCCGGACAATTTTAATATACCCTCTCCAAGGGTATAATAATATTTGATAAGATAATAGACGGATAAATTCGAATTGTAGATCGAACATTTAAAAGAATCGCGAAATTTTCAATTTTTCATATGACCAAATATTATTATGAAGACAAAGGGATAGTACAAGTTGCGCGTTCACCTCATCTGGGCAGCTGGACAACGCAACAAGAAGTCACTAAATTGCAAAAAGATTTGTATTTCTTTATGTCAAAGCATATTTCACTGCTCCCGCTATAACAATTTGCTGAATTTCATCAGCATCGCAATTAAATCAGTTGCAACAATAGCAGTGTTCGCTTTTGTCGAAAGTTGGAAAATATTTGAAAAGCGCTGCTTGACTTTTTTCAGAATACCTTTCGTTACACTCTTTAAGCTTAAGATCCCTGTGGAATTAGAGATTCTCTGCAACTTTACTGCCAGGGTTTTCAATGCCGGAAATGTAAATTGTTCTCTTTCTGAAGAAAGTCTAAAATTGTTACTATTGGCGTCATCAAAATGCGATATTCTTTCAAATATTGAATATCTATATATCCATAATTCAATTAAATGATTGCTATAATTATCTTGGGGATTTGTTACCTTGATCAGCAAACAATTAAATTTGGTGTTTTCCAAACTTGATTTGTAGGAAATAATAATTGTCACCTACAAATACAAAATAATTCAAAATTTCAAGCAGAATTACTCAATAATCACAGTTTACAGTTACATTTATCTAAGTAATTGAAAAAGTAATTAAACTTCGGAATATTCACTGAATAATCATAATTCCACGTTACAATTACGATTATTAAGAAATCGTAATCAGGAATTGTTTTTTCATTACCTAAAAAATTGTGTTTATATTAATGAAAAGTAATTAAATACGGGAAGTAATGAATACACTACAGCTCTGGTTGTTTCACAGGCACATTCTAGAGGTAACTTTCTAAATAATCCAAATGTCATAATTCTATAAAAATGTCCGTTCGATATATCACAAGACTTAGCTTTTTCCGTTAAAAGGCTAGATTTGCTATTGATATGCTATCGAACTCCGAAATAGGATAAGCTGCCATGGCGTTGCCGTTTTTAGCTGCTTGCCACTGGAACTAGTCTGTAGGACTAGAGTCGGAGTCTACGCCTTATTTAGGGATCCGAACGGAACGTGAGTCGAAGTAAAAAAGAATTGAAAATGCATCGGTCTTGACCAGCTTAACTAAAGAGATGGTTGTGATTTAGTCAAATTGAGCAAATTAAACTATTCACAGAATTGCCGCATTTGGTTTAAAAAGCGGCCAAGGGCATTTCAAGAGGTGCCAATGCAGCCTGAAAAATGCACTGTTTGGTGCATTTATGAGATTAGACCGCACTATATAATATAATACGTGAGGTCTCTCGTTTACAGGAACAAGCCAGCCACAATTACAGCTCTGGAAGACAAAATCAACTCAGCTCGTCATGCTGATCAAGAATGCATATATATACTTTATATGGTCGGAAATGCTTCTTTCTTTGCGTTAGAAACATCCAAAAACATTCCTCAACCGAATGTGAGCTGCAATTTCGCTCACTGTTCAGTGGCTGTAGTTCAACACGCCGCATTGATCGGTCTGAGAGCAACACCTATGGTCAGAAAATGCGTGCTTCTCAAAGACCAATCTGTACAAATTTTAGTTGAAAAGGTTTTAGAGCACCGAAGTTTAGTATAAACGGAGAACGAGTCTGTGTGAGAGAGACGATCTTTCGTCGCATATAATTTGTCGCAAAGAAACCGGTGCATACATACTAAGAAGACTTTTGGAATCCGTTCATTTTGCTAAAAGCTCCGAGACCTGACAGAAGAAAAACTTTGTTTTTCTCCGCTCTCACAAACAGAGAGAGGCAGAAAGCGTAATTAAAGGTTGTTTTGGTACCTTTATTCAATGTGGTCGCGCGAACGCAGACGATTTTTGCCACAGGCAATCGGGGCCGACCTCTGCCACAAAATGCGTGTTCAACCGATAACTATCTGAGTACCGTATAAAATATAGACAATTGGTGCAAAGAGAACGTGGAGTCCTCCAGCTTGAGAGAGTAGGAAATCTGGTTGAAGTCATAACCGATAATAACTCTACTCCGCTGAACTTAAAGAAGGAAGAATTTGAATAACCACAGACAAGCCTTCCCTCTTCAAAACATTTTTACAGTTTGATTAATTTTGCATCGATCCTCTAAGGATTCTTTTTTGAAAAAACATCCTTAAGAAAAATGATAGATCTTTGGTATTGGAGAATGACTCTTAATTAAGAGTAAAATCCTTCTTCGTTTTTCCCTATAGAACTGAGGTTATCCATCTGTAGTAATAATCTGAATAACTTCTTTGTCTCAGCTTAATACATACTTTGACTCTTATTTCATTTTCATTTGCACTGCCTAATTTAACGCTCAACGAGTCCAACTCAATTCACACAGAGAATGTGACACATCTTTAAGTTCAATCCCGTTAGACCTTAAATATTACCAGCCAGTCTAGTTGATGACCCACTGTGACCCCATATTGTGTAATCGAAATGAAATTTATGACCTAATTTTCCAACGACACTTTGACACAGTCGTTCCCCCCTCCCCCTCGCCGTAGCAGCGACACCAAAGTTATGCAAATATTTTTATTCGACATCGTTACAATTTTCTTCGTGCCTCAATAAAATGTCTCAAAATTTGAAAGTATCACATTACCAACGGGCAAACAGTATTTACGATATTTACGATATTTATATCGACAACTCCTGGGCAGCATAATTGATTAGCCTTTTGTGCTCCGGTGTTGTGCGTGTTTCATAAACATTTCAACCAATTAAAATTAAATGTTCAGCGGGTCGATGATTTATCAACGTCTCGTTTGCGCATTATCGGCCATATTTTAACGCATTTTGTTAATAATAAAAGCCAATTATTAATATTAATCATAAATCATTATCTCTTCCCACAGATGTACACCTGCCAGGCCACCAATGGACATGTGGTTCCGGCCCTGACCAAAAAAGTTATCCTGGATCTCAACCGTAAGTTGGCCCTTTTTGAATATGCATGTCCCGTTCGGCGGGATGACAACAATTTAGTTTATAAAATTATGCAGAAACGAAACAGCTCGTTTGGGTGTTGGGTTTTTATGCTGATTCAAGGTCGAGGCGTGGCTTTTGCATGGAAATTAATGTAATTAAAGTTTTGTCATACATTTATGCATTGCTGTGGCCAGAGAGGGAAAAGGATGCTAATCGCCTGGCCGGGTCCCATGAGTGAGGTCAGTTTTAGTGGGGGGACATAATAATAATAAAATGTGTCGTAAATGTTGAATGTTTGAACTAGGTTATATGATGGGTTTGGTACATGTTTAGGGAATTGGAAATTGTGCGTGGGCCAAGTATAATGAGATATCATATCTGAAATGCGAATGACATAAACTGAGTTCAGGTAATGGAAATTCATTTTAATTGTAAGTTGCGTGGGGAAAGTGGAAAAGGAGGAACTGAAATAGCTAAAGAATTCATTTATAAATCTGTAATTAGTTTTCGTAAGCGAAAATAGTAGTCTATCTAGAGGGGCACGTTGCTAAAACTTCCCATTTCGAATATCGTAATTCGTAGATCGTTTTTATCTTTTTCCTATTTCATCTTACAGTTCCTCCGCTCAGTCTACTGTTGCAAGGCCTTAATCATGCTGTAATTGCTGGCACTCGCACTCATGTCACCTGCACCGCTGTGGGAGCTCGTCCACCTCCGCATATTATTTGGTCCAAGGCGGGTCAGATTTTAAAAGGCGCCTCCCAGTCGGTAAGTTGAAAATAAATGAAGAGAACTGCTGGCTGTTTCGCTTACCCTTCCCTTCTCTTGGTCAGACTGCACCCGATGGCAATACAACCATTTCCGAGCTTATGCTCATACCCGTACCCGAAGACAATGAACGACAAGTGATCTGCTCCATCTCACTGAATGCGGGTATTACCTCGCAGCAGCTGCACGAGGGTCATACGACGGTGATGACCACATTGGGGAATGGTAATACAGGACTGTACTTAAAGGATTCCCGGGTACTGAATGTCACGCGTAAGTGGGAAAGCTAAGAGTGGACATTCTGATTATTTTTTTTAATTTAATGTGGATTCGCGTGTTTTGTTTTCCTCTTATTATTGTAGATGCTCCAATTGTGAATTTACAACTGGGAGCTCCGCTGGATCCGAATAATCTACTTAAGGGTTCGGATGTATACTTGGAGTGTGAAGTGAAGGCCAATCCTGGAATTACTCGTGTGGAATGGTATCATAATGTAAGTAGATATTGAATTTAATTGTTGAGTCAAGGAGACCAGTTAGCTCTGTTAAAAGTTTTGAAATTAATAAATAAAAACAATAATCCTAATGTGGTTAAGCGAATATCGTAATTTATTATAACTTAAAAATTCAACATATTCTATTGCTTTTAAATAACGTAAGCCTTTCATTTTAATTAGGGTTGTCGAAAATATATCAAAATATCAATATATCGATAATATTTTTTAAAACTGATATATTTATATCGTGATTTTTTTTTGCCATATATCGAATATCGATTTTTTTTGGGATATTTTATGATATTTGTGCGTTGGTAACTCTTTGATCTGGGAAGCGAGCGCAAGCGCATTTAAGAGACACAAAACGGATTCAATTTTGATAAAGCAAATTAGAGCGACATTAAAAGAGGCACAGCCAAGTGTAATTTGTGCGGAAAAGTATTTGAAGCAAGCGTTTGCACGACCAAATGTCCCGTGTGTCGACTTTATGCAAGCCCAAGAGTCGCAAAATAGCAGGCTGAAGTTATACTTTAGGTTGCCACAAACATCATGGGAAAGTTATTCCTTAATATTAATATTCTGGAATTCGCATAAGGCGGCCATGACGGCACTATCCAGATTAGCCGTAAGGTACCTATTACCCCAGTGCCTTCGGAGCGACTTGCTTCTGCTATAAAATGCGCCATATGCGTCAAAGCGACGCGTCTTCTTAAAGATTTTTAAGAGGGCCTTTTCTGGTCTAGAAAATTTTTTTTCCAAAATTTTTTTTTTGTTAAAAACAAAAAAGCTTAGTTATTCAAAAACATTATCTCAAATGGATTTTTAAAAATGCGAAATACCTTAGATTATATAGTTTTTTTTTTGTCGACCAATGACTTCGGTAAAAAAAAAAAACAATTTTCAAATTACTTTAAACCCATTTATCTCGAAACCAAGTTTTTCGGACTGGTGCCCACATTATCTCAAGTTCTACCGAACCGATTTTGATGATGTAGGGCTTTATGTACGCAGAATTAACGTGGCTATCGTCCCTACCTCAATCTTTGAGAAAAAAAGTTTTTACTTTGAATCGATAGTACGGTCCATATAATTTCCATCCGCTTAGTCCAACTTTGGCATACTCTTTCCAACATTTCGGCCGGTATCTCACGCAAAAATACTTTAATGTTGTCTTCCGATGCGTCAATTGAAGCGGGCTTGTCTATATAAAGGTGTTAAATCGCACGATCTAGGCGGCCAATTGACCGGTCCCGAACGTGAAATAAAATTTTCACCGCACTCGCCTCTCAATAAGTCCATTGTTGCGCGTGCTGTGTGGCATGTGGCACCGTCTTGTTGAAACCAGACGTCATGCAAGTCAAGCTCTTGAATTTGGCCAAAAAAAAGTTGGATATCATCTCCCGGTAGCGCTCACCATTCACAGTTACGTTACGATTGGCATCATCTTTGAAGAAGTACGGTCCAATGATGCCACCAGCCCATAAACCGCACCCAACTGATATTCACTCCAAAATCGACAATTCTGCTTATTTACGTACCCATTGAGCCAAAAATGAGCTTTGTCGCTTTCTTATCTTGATCTTTCTTAACAGAGCACGCATTTTGATAATAAAATTCAATAATTTGCAAGCGTTGTTCGTTTGTAAGACGATTCATGCTTAAATTATAGACCTAACTGAAGATGTTTGACAGTGAAACAAAACACGAAACGTGCGTGAGCTGTTTAAACTAGTGTTTATTTTCACAATTCTGCTACGGACGATAATGGCATTCATACTAACAAACTTCCCATCTTCCGTTTTGCTTTCTGATAATTGTAACTCCCGGAAACGTGGGTACCATCGACACATCTTTTTTTGGAATATGTATAATACATAGAAAACTCGAATCTCATGGAAATCATTGTTATGTTTGCTTAATATAGACTATCAGGCCAGTTTCGAATTCCGAAAACGAGTGGAATTGTCGCAAATCGAGTTGATTGCTGTTTTGAATTCCGCAAATCGACCAGAATTGTCGTTTTTAAAAGTTGTGCTGCTGAGTCAGCAGAATGAAAAGTAATTGCTATTAAAAGCATTAAAATAAATCGCAAAAATTATAAACTTATCAATTTAATAATATTGAACATTTTTAAAATCGATTAGCATCTCTACTTAAAATGTTAACAGTTTAAGTGTATTTTAAAATCATTTTTTTTATAAACATCTATAAAATATTGCGTGAAAAACAAAACCGAGCGGTAGTTTTCAAACTGAGCTGTTCTGAATTCGACTTTACGTTTCAGTCGAATTCAATCGTCAATCGATAGCTGCTAGGGTTGCTTTATTTAAATTAATTTATGTGGTCAAACTCGAATATCGTACATAAAATCGAATATTTGTTTGGTTTCTTTCTTTCTGATTAGGACAAGCAACTGCTCTCCTCGCGCGGCATTATCATCTCGAACCAAACTCTAGTGCTGCAAGGCATCTCCAAGTCGTCGCATGGTCAATACTTTTGCCGTGCCACCAATCTCCAGGGCAGTGTGTCCAGCAATGAAGTCTACTTGGACGTCAAATGTAAGTTGCGGCTCCACCCCACAGCACAAGCCCTTACAAGCTCTCTCAAGGGCTTAACATGCACTTTAGCCTCACCCTAAAACCCACCACCCCCTCACTCTCCACTCTCCTCTTCAGATCCGCCCGTGTGCAAGTCGGATTCGACGATTATACGGGCGGCACTCAAGCAAACAATCAACATCACCTGCGAGGTGGACGCCAATCCACTCGATAATCTAAATTACAAGTGGCACTTCAACAACTCGCTGGAGAGCCTCATCGAGCTGCCCCAACTTGTCCAGCCCGTGACGCTGCCCATGTTGCAGTTGCCTTCCGGCCCCGCCGGATATTATCAGCGCAGCAAGCGCAAGCATCTCCTGCACGGACGCCATGGGCGTGTGGCCACCATGCTCTTCGAGGACGACTACCCCGAGGAGGAGGAGGAGCATGAGTATCAGGAGTATGTGGAGATGCCGTACACCCAAATGGTTTATTCCAACATGGTGCACAAAAATCATGTGGAAAACAAACAGCCGCAACGGAAGCAGCTCCAGCAGCAGCAGCAGCAACAGCTCCAAGCGAGTGAGCTGCCATCGGGTCACCAGTTGGCCGAGCACAAGCGTTTGGCTGCCCTGCATAAGCAGCAGCACCATCGTCAGGCACTGACCACGCCCACCACCACCGTGCCGCCGCCCCTGCACAATGTGTACGCTTACCACGTGGAGAGCTACGACAGTTTCGGCGCCATATCCTGCGTGGCCAACAGCCCGATGGGTCAAAGCCAACCCTGTTGGTATCACATCCAGCCGGCAGGTGAGTCATTCGGCGGAAAGATAAAAAATTTAATTAATTTCCCATCGAGTGAGCAAAAATGCCGACGCATCGGTCGCAGCATGTTTACTCAATTCGCGATGCGGTCGCATCGGCGGGCAGGTGGGCAGGAGGGGGAGCTCTCTGGTCAGTAGATAATTGCTGCGCGTGACGAAGCCGTGGCCAAGTGGCCAGCATTCGTTGCGTGAATCTCGACGCTTTATTTACATTTCGCAGCGTTTTATGTGGCAATTGATTGTCCGGTTGTCCATGTAAAGCCATGTTTGCCATGACATGGCTGCCATCTGTGCGGTGCGATAATCGGATAAGCAAATGCTTTAAATTGCATCTTCTTCCATTCCTCCCCCAGATCTGCCCGAGCCGGTGAAAAACTGCTCTGCCTACAACGCCACAGCAAACTCCCTGCAAATCCAATGCATACCCGGCTATGATGGCGGCATACCGCAGCATTTCCATGCCCAGATCTATGATGAACTCAATCGCCAAATCCTCTACAATGCGTCCTATAAATATGCCGAGTTTACGGTAAAGCGCCTGCCCAGTGATTCGGTGTTCGTGATACGCGTGACGGCCGTGAATGCCCAGGGACCCAGCAAAGTGGCCTATCGGCTGCGTGGACGCACGCTATCCGCACCTCTGCTGCGTACAGGTAAGTGCAGCCACCGCCAGACCCCCTCCCCACGGGTGCTCATTGTTTGTCCCCACTGCACAGCCTCCTCGACCGCTGTGCTGGTACAGTTGACACCGCTGCTGGGCGCCTTGGTTGGCGTGATTGCCACTTTGTTCCTGGTGGCCATTTGCGTGGTGATCTTTATCAAATTCCGCAGCAAGCGCAATCGTCGACATGCCAACGGCGATGCAACCACCACCGAGGCGGACAAGGGCAGTGCCGAGCCGCTGTCCCGCAATATGGGCAGCCATTCCAGTTTGGAGGACAAAAATCCGGATGTGGTGCCGCAGGAGGCCAACAGCGAGGATGAATTCCATTTGGAGGAAAAGGCATTCGACCGACTGAATATGGAATCGCAGCGCATTTTGTATACGCCGCCAACGCGCATTAATAGCGCCTCGCCTCCGCCGCCGCCCTCGCTATCGCCCACATTTGGCAAACAGGTGAGAAGGGAATTTCAGATTTGCATATTGGGAAAGTCAAATTGCATTTGTTGTGTGTGTGTGTGTGTGTGTGGGTGAACAAAGTCACAAAAACTATTGCCTGCTTTTAGGCCTGCACAAAAATTAAATTTTTCTGAACGCACTGTGGGACAGAAATCTCATTTGTGAAAATCTGAACTTTTTAAAAACATTGTGGTGTATTTGGGTAGCAATTAAGTAGCACCACAATCAGCAAAAATAATGACATCAATCAATCAAAAGGATTTAAAGGTATAAGCAAAAATTTCATCTGACGTGACGTTACAAAAAACCGATGTGATTACCTATTTTATAAAATCGCAAAATTCCGAACTCTGCGAATTGGGCAAAGCTTTTTGTATAAAATTTTATTTTAATAGTTATTAATTCGGGCGAAAGTATCTTTGCAAAATTTCAGCTTGATAGCTTTAAAACTGACGGACTAGTTCGGGTAGAAACAGAAATACGGACGGACAAAGTTTAATCAACTCAGTGAGTCAGGTGACAAGTCTATTTAACACATAGAATTTTACTAAACACACAAATAATTTTTTTTTAATATTTTTTTTAATTTATTGAATCTTCTCTTAATGAGACTAAAAATAAGTTTTCAAATCTTAATCTAGAAACTATTATAAAACCATCTCCTATTCGAGGTAGTTTATTTTCCGCGGCCCTTTAATTCAGTCGCAGGGTTGGTAGGTCTTTCCTTCTGTGAGAGATTGTGCAAGTTCCTTAGGGTGGGCAAGAAGCTTCTCGGAATATTTGCGTTTGAGGTGCTGTATTTCAGTTTCAACCAATGGGATCCTTAGGTCGTTGTGAATACACTCTTTGCGAATGTACCATGGCGCTCCAGTGAGTGTTCTGAGAATTCTTGATTGACATCTTTGAAGAATGTCCACACTGCTCACACAGGGGTTTCCCCATAGCTGCGATCCATAAGTCCAGACAGGCTTTATGATGCTTTTGTACAGTAATACTTTATATTCCAGTTTAAAAGGGAACGGGAGTTAATTAGCCAGGCTGTTGGCTTTATTTGAAGTTTTTTCGAATCTATGTGATTGCGCCAAGTGAGCCGTCAGTACTCCAAGGTATACAACATCGTTTGATTGGGGTATCAATGTCGCGTTTAGGTGTGAACGGTACGTGCTTGCATTTTTGCTCGTTAATCTTTATTCGCCAGTTGGCCAGCCATTCCTCCACATAACCTAGGTGGCTTGACAAAAGTCTTGATGCGATAATTGGCCATCGTGATCTGCTAAGAATTGCCGTGTCATCCGCAAAAGTGGATATTATTAGTCGGGGGTCAGTTGGGATGTCTGCAGTGTACAATACATACAGAAAAGGACCGAGAACGCTACCCTGTGGCACTCCGGCTCCAATGGTGAACTCTTCCGTTGTGTACTCATTTTGTCGGACAGAAAATACTCTGTTGCTGACATAACATTCCAAGAGTTGGTGAGTATTTGTGGGAAGCAGTGTCTTAATTTTGAATATAAGACCGTCTAACCAAACGCGGTCAAATGCTTGGGCAACATCTAGGAAAATTGCAGAGCAGTATTCGTGGTGCTCATACGCCGTCCGAATATCTGAAGTTAATCGGTTGACTTGCTCAATGGTCCCGTGTTTTGCTCGGAATCCAAATTGATATGAGGGAATTATATTTTGAGCATGTGAATCAATTTTGCGAAGTAGGATCTTCTCAAATACTTTTGATAAGCAAGATAGAAGTCCTATGGGTCTGTATGATGACGCTAGAGTTTTATCCTTTCCTGATTTCTGAATCATTATGATTGTCGATTTTTTCCACTGATTGATTCCACTTTGATTGAGTCAGTCTGTGCAGCAGTGGGAATCAATGGCAGTGCATATGCATTGGTTGGTGGGTTCGGCTGGAAAACATTTCTTAGGTGAAGTGCAAAAACATTTGCCTTTTCTTCGACGCAGGTGGCTTTATGCTTGCATGTGGGTCATTCTTTTATAAACCGAACAGCAAAATTTTTTTTATTTTTCATTTTCATAAAAAAAAATCCGAAATTAGATCTCGACATGCCCACCAAAACGTAATTTGCGGTTTTGCACAAAAATTTTTTGTTAATTTTATAAACAGTTTCAAAAATCGTCCAAAACGAAAAAATGGAAAAAAAGGGTTTTTTAAAAACGTGATATCTCAGGATTGGTTTATCGGATAGGTCTCAAGTTGATATCGATGGAAAGAATTTTACTGTATCTACTCAAATTATAGTTTTATAGATTTTTAAATTGTTTAATAATATTAAGTAAATGTTGCTAAAAATTACATATAATTTTTTCTCAGTGTTAACCACCATGTTATAGCTTCTGGGGATATACAATTTATTGTAATAAACACAACTTAAAAAATAGAGGCAAGCTAACTTCGGCTCGACCGAAGTTTATATACCCTTGGAGCTTGATATGTGTCGGACAGTTTGTATGGCAGCTATACTATATAGTGGTCCGATTTCGAAAAATTTTGGTGAAATTATGTGAAATCATTGAAAACTTATAAATACGAGCGTTGGGAGCGATAGTATTGAAAACAAAAAAGTTTTTCTCACTAAGACTTTTTTTCAGACCTAACTTTTGTATGGCAGCTATACTATATAGTTGTCCGATTTCGACAAACCTTGATGAAATTATGTGAAATCATTAAAAACTTATAAATACGAGCGTTTGGAGCTATAGCACTCAAAACAAAAAAGTTTTTCTCACTAAAACTAGTTTTTCGACCGATCGTTCCTATGACAGCTATAGCATATAGTCATCCGATCCGGCCGGTTCCGACAAATGTGCAGCGTATTTATACCAAAAGACTTCGTGCAAAGTTTGGTTGCGATATCTTTAAAACTGACGGAGGAGATAGCATAGAAACAGACGGACGGACGGACAGACGGACGGACAGACGGACAGACGGACGGACGGACGGACAGACGGACAGACGGACATGGCTATGTCAACTCAGCTCGTCATGCTGATCAAGAATATATATACTTAATGTGGTCGGAGATGCTTCCTTCTATGCGTTACAAACATCCGCACAATTTTAATATACCCTCTCCAAGGGTATAAAAACGGTTTTTTCAAAAATATGGAGACTTTTATAGTTTAAAAGATATTAATTTTTGAAGTTATGAACAAATTAAAAGATACCCTTAAAGAAAGCTTTGCCACGCAGTCAGTTTTAAAGCTTTTTGATTGAAACTTGACAATTGTGCTTTATATTCATCAAGCTTTCCAAAAATGTCAACATCGCGCTGATCGGATGACTATATCATATAGCTGCCATACAAATGCTGAATTTAGTAGTGTTATAAATTACTTTGCAAGCTTTGGCCACCCTAATCCACAACAAAATTCAATTAATCATAGCATTCGTATGGCAGCTATATGATATACTCATCCGATCCGCCTGATGTTAACATTTTTGAAAAGCTTGATAAATATAAAGCACACGTGACAAGTTTCAATCAAAAAGCTTTGAAACTGACTGCATGGCAAAGCTTTTTTTAAGGGCATCTTTTTATTTGTTTATAACTTTAAAAATTCATAACTTTTAAACTATAAAAGTCTCCATCTTTCTGAAAACACCAAAATTTAATTTATATTTAGAGCAATTAATTGTATATCCTCAGAAGCTATAACATGGTGGTTAACACTGAGAAAAAATTATATATAATTTTTAGCAACTTTTACTTAATATTATTAAATAACTTAAAAATCTATAAAAATATAATTTGAGTAGATAAAGTAAAATTCTTTCCATCGATATCAATTTGAGATCTGTCCGATAAACCAATCCTGAGATATCACGTTTTTAAAAAACCCTTTTTTTCCATTTTTTCGTTTTGGACGATTTTTGAAATTGTTTATAAAATTAACAAAAAAATTTTGTGCAAAAACGCAAATTACGTTTTGGTGGGCATGTCGAGATCTAATTTCGGATTTTTTTTTATTAAAATGAAAAATAAAAAAAATTTTTGCTGCTCGGTTTATAAAAGAATGACCCATGTGCTCTCCATAGGGGAAATTTGGTACTTGTAGGCGACAATTTTTCGATGTAACGGCTATGGGCCAGCTGCTCTTCAGCTTCGAGCGCTTTGTGGAGTAAGCGTACTGCATGTCGCAGGCGAGCCCTAGCAGCTGGCGACCGATGGCTCTGCCATTCTCTTCTTGCTCTACGTTAGTCTACGGTCTTGCTTTGGTGTTGTTGTTGTAGTTAGTGGGTTCGAGTGATGAGCAGCTGCAGTCATGATTGAGCTTAGAGTTTGGACTGAAGCTTCAATCTCATCTTCGCTGTTCATGTGACTACTGATATATTTTTTGTACTTGAGCCAGTTTGTCTTGTGTGATGTCAGTCTTCGAGGATACTCTCTAATTTGAGGGCATTCTAGAAGGGTGAAAATAATCAGAGAATGGTCTGACGACAAATCTTAATTTTATAATTTGTATAATTTTTAAAATTTTTCATTACAATTGATTTATAATTTTTAAATAAATATTTTGTATAACAATAATTTTTAATTTTTTTATAAAAAATTAAATGAGTTTTAATTTCATAAATGAAATAAAAAATTATAATTTAATTGTTATCCAAAAATTTTTACATTAAAATTATACGATAAAAATTAAATACATTTTTTTGCGAAAAAATTGCAAATAAAAATGTACCGCTTCAGTGGACTCGCCATTAAAAATTATGAAGTCTGATGCCTTATTTTTCATCGGGACAATAGTTCTTAACAGTAATGTTTATTTTTTTCCTAACTGTTAATTTCGGTCCTTGAATAATAATCTTCAAAAGTAGTCGAACTATTTTTGATTATTTTTTGATAGTCCCGATAATTTTTAATTATTTCAGAAAGTAATTAATTAGTTATCGAATATTTGGAACCAAGAGGATTATATAATCATTACAATTATTTTTAATACATATTCCAATTGATTACTAATCGTAACCGTATTAATTTCTTATTTAATTAGTTTTAAGAAAAAGCTACTTGAAAGGCTGCCACTCCCAATTTGCCCAATTTCTCGAAATGTTAGCATAAAATAGCTATAAGTATTCAAATTCATTTTCAGTTTCCCAAACAACAACTTGGAACTTTGTCAACAATTCCAGCTTGCTGGTCCAGTGTAACACGAAAAAGTGTGACTTAAGCAGTTGCCACTTTTATTCTAGCTTCGTCAGAAACAAACAGTAGCCCCCATTTCGGGAGCCAGTTCTTATCCATAAAACAGAATTTATTAGTACGCATTATTGACACTTTGCAAAATTGATTTAGGTGCCCAGGCAGGAGCAGCAACTGAAAGTTGCAGACTTTCTCCTCTGCTAGTTAACATTTTGGGGCCAATTAGCCAGAAACCGTAAATAAATTACACAAATTAGTTTCGGGTTTTTTCTGTCCTTGTTGTTGTTGTTGTCCTGGCCAACAAGTTAGCAAACAGGAACTTTTGCGCTTTATCATTGTTGTTTTTGGGCAAACATCAAATTTTGATGAGGCAAATGTTTTTGCCGAAAGTTGAATTTGCTTCAGTTAGTTTTTTTGGTTTTGTTGTTAGTTTCTGTTGGTCAAGCTCATTAGGAGTCGCTTTTAGTGTTTTGTCAGCCAAAATTTGAGTTTTAATTATTCATTCTCCGTTCCTTTCTTGCAGTACGGTGAACTTTCGTTGACTACGAATCCCGCCTTCAGTCTATACAATACGCCGCAAAGGGCTCCGGCCGCCCAGCGTCCTGTTTATACCGCTCCGCCGCCTCTGCTGTCCACCCGTACCCCGCCCAACATCTATACCCGCATACCCGGGAGAGGCTCTGCGGGTGGACCAAATGGAGGAGCCACCACCACTGCCACATATTTGCCTGCCTACGAGACACGCACCTCACCCACCTCGCCGTACGGTTCGACTACCACCTGCACCATGCCCCTCTTGAGTGGCCAATCCAATGGCTCACTGCAGACTCAGAGCAGTGCCGGCACCTCGTGCAATACCCTACCACATCCGGGTAGCCTGCACTCTGGTGGCATTTCAGCTGCTTTGACCAGCTCAGTGACCAGTGGTAATATCACCATCGGAGCGGCCCAATCTCTGCTCACCTCGCCCAGAACTCACACTGCCTACGGTAACCAGTCGCCACTCAGCTCGCTGCTGGGCGCGGGGAACTATGAGACGGTGACCTCCTGAGAGTTACCCAAAGAGGACATCAAATGTCAGATTGTCTGCATTGGAGGGAGCAGTACGTGCACAACACTGGGCGCAGAGCGTACCACCATAGTCTAAGAAGGACACGAAGGTAAATCCCAAAACTGTATTATAGTAGTTAAGCAGACCATTGTCTTAGCTTCGGAACAACCACAAAAAAAAAACAAAATAAACCTACAAGACTTCCAGATGGCAAAACAAATATCGGTTCAAGCTGAACCACGATATAGCTAGATATATAGTTTATATGTATTAGAGATGTTTAGAACCACAAAGAACAAAGAAGTGAACTATTTATGCATTTATGTTAGGACGGAACATGGAATGGCCAGAGGTTAATTTAAACTAAGCTGAGGTTAGGTGGAGAGACTGAACGAAAAATGATTTAGGGTGAAAGATAGTTCGAAAAGAAAAGTGAAATGTGTGTACGAGGGTCACTAATAAAATGAGGGTCTTAATAGCAAAGAGGTAAGGACGTACTTTAAGCCAGCATACAGGTATGTTTTAATTCGAAAACCTATAATTTGATAGAAGTTCAGTAAACTTGGCTTATATTTTACGTGTCTCTTCATTCCTTTTTACGAACAACTTTTAAATTTTACTTCTGTCCTTGTTACACACGCACATTCAAGAAGAGCAAGATCAAATAGTGACATGCGAAATAAAGCGCCGTGAACTAGCTTCGACCTGACCGCATCGAACCAAAAAAGATTTCACACACAGCACAATTTGAATCGCCTCTTGCCTCAAAAAGATTCTTCATTGTGACAAGTCAAAAATATTGCCGACATAGGAACATACGGATGTTAGAGCGAGACGGACATAGTCACAAAAATAACTCAGATAGCCAGCGAACAGCTGAATAATATCTAAGTGAAAATTTGACGACGCAGTAAAGTGCGCCTCTATGTTAGATCTTCTTTGATCGAACGGGAGTGTGTCTGTGTGAATAGCGAAAAGTGCTCGGCCCCCCAAGGCGAGGCGTGACCATCGCTCTTTCAAAGTTCGTTCTCTGGATGATCTAAATCAGCGATGCTCAACGTGAGCGAGGCCAAATAGTGAAGGTGTATCAGTGTGCGAAAATAAAGCTCCGTGAATTTGCTTCGACCTAATCGCTTCGAATTGTTTTGGGTACGTGTGCGAACCATAGGCCATCGCTGATCTAAATGACCTCATTCCATGTAGGAGTTTTCTCATAAGAGATAAATGTCCATCGGATGATCATCTGCGACCAGCATTTCCAACAGTAGCCATTTTTTTCCACCAGATATTCAGCACAGTTGAAGAAGTTCATGATTAATGAAAATTGAGTTGGGCCAAGGACAAAAATCATATTACTTTAGATCAGGGTTCCCCAAGTGGAGAGCGCTAAAACGTGTCTGCGTCTCTTTCTAAAACACAATGAAGTATGACTTCGGCAAGCAAGTTTGTGCCCCCGGGGCTATCACTGGGGAACCCTGCTTTAGATATAACTTGGAGGTAGTCCAGGAGGGCATGATAATATTTGTCATGTAGAAGGCATACTTTTGCTGTTGACATTCCGACAGGTAGACGTCGGGAAAATTACAAGCTATCATTCGATTGAACGGAATTGGTATGAATAGTGATTTCTAAGAATTAATTAAAGAATTCGACCAAATATTTTTGCCAATCAGGTTGCCTAATAAATATAAATGGGGTTTTCAAGTTAGAAGTCAAAAAACCAAGTCGGTTTTTCGAATCGTGAACTTTTAACAATTCCGATTCCGTATGATTTAACCGAAATCGAAATTTAAAACAGTCCTGTATATTTTCCGCTCTTGAGCGCCGGAATTGAATCAGCTGTTTCAGTTTTCAAGTAAGCCTCAGTGCCAGTCAAGTTAGCGGCACCTGAATTTTAGTTTGAGGCCTGAAGGCATTTTACTTAAGCTTTCCTACACCCTTTTTTATATGAAGTTGACACCCGTCGGACTCGATTTAGTTTGTTTGAGTTCGAAGCTTTTAAGGCCTATACTCACATAAGATACATTTTTAGTTTGCTACGATATTTCACATAAGTGGAAACAGTTTTAAATAGCTTTGAAATCTGAATGATTATGAAAAGGTGTTCTATTCATGTGAAATATCGTAGCAAACTAAAAATTCATCTATCTGAGTATAGGCCTTTAAGCTTAGTACTCCGACAAACAAAATCGTCTACTAGCGGAATTGACAACTTATTTCAGTGCAGTGGGACTGTTCAACGCCAAAATACCACCCTTCATCAAAATACCATCAAATGTGAAACGGTCACACTGCGCTGATTTGCTTGCATTTGAATTTAGTTAATCGTTTTTTTTTATATATTAAGGGATTTTTTAAGGATATATGGAATGTAGAAGTCATTGGCAATGGAAAATCTTACCGTTAGTTTCGAATCATGTCAATCAATGATTTTTGTCAAACTTTTGCTGCTGAAATTACGACGGGTGGGTGTCGGAAAAATTACAAACAATTTTTTCTGCTACCACCCCATTGGAATTGAATCAGCTGTTTCTGCCTTTCACTCAGCGCTACTAGCTGTCAAGTTAGCGGCACCCAGCGGAATGAGCGGAAATTTTAGTTTGTCTGAGTTCGACCGAACGGAGAGGCCTTTCGAAAATTTACAAAAGCTTTCCGACACCCTTTTTTATATGGAGTTGACACCCAGCGAAAGCGATTTAGTTTATCTGAGTGCTAAGCTATACCATAGAGAACTGACAGCAACGCCATTTTCGGGCGAAGCCCACTATGCAGGTATGGTAAACATTTGGGAATTTTAGCTGGTCTGGTACCACTGTACTTATAAGTCTATAAACCGAGACTGTCTGGGGTGATAAAACTTTTAAAGCTTTGAAATCGATAAAAATAATTCAATATTCATACTCAGATATGTACTTTCGGAATGCTTAAACCTATTTTTTTCCATTATTTCGCTTTGATGTTCATCTTAATAATCAGGATACTACTTTTACGCTATCAAATGTATGTTTTCTTAAGTTCGTAAAATCAAATTGGTTCCAGTTTATAATCAGAACTTTTTAAACTTTGAAAAAATAATGACTACATTTTTAATATTAAAATCCAAAAATTTGTACCTTAGTACCAAAATCAAAACTTCGTGTTTGGGTTTTCTGTAACGTCATTTAATGCAGCTTACATTAAAATAAATTTGGTTGGAATAGGGCACTTAATGTGGCCACACGACCAACAAATGTAATGATACCTCCCTAAACACACGTTTATGCAAATATCTCGTAAGCCTGACGTGCTGGGAGAAAACGGACAATTTATCTGAGTTCAGCGGCCAAAAATACATAAGGAACGGTTGCTAACTTCTCTGTTGCAAAAGTTGGCAAAATAAAGAACAAATAAATGAGTTTATTCCAATGGAAAGAATAACTTTAAATTGCAACATTTGAATCGCGTTTTAGTATGTACTTCGTTTATTTAATGAGCAAAGAAATTGGCAAATTCGATGGATCGATTCGGTACGGTCGCTGTCTTCGATTTTATAGTATGTTACTTGATGGTCATCAGTTTAAGAGTATCAAATATTTTCAGGCTCAACAAACTTTACGAAATTTTTCCTTGAGGAAAGGAAGTTTAAGATAAATATAGTTGTTATTGCTAAGCCTAAGTCCTGTACTACAATTTTGTTATGGAACTCAGCAAGAAAATGTCACGATGAAGGAACTACGGGCACTTGTAAGATGGTGTCAGAGCATGTGAAATCATCAGACTACTTCTGCGTCCTCCAAAATGACGACTCAGGAAAGAGACTTTCCAGGTAAAAATTCTTAAATTATTTTAGGAGATACTTTTCTCTTCTATTTAGCATTGTTCAATGTCTGGTTGAGGACTTTTTTGAAGATTCACATCGCAAATCCGTATCGACCCTCGTATTAAGGCTTGCTTTTAACCCAAATATTTAGGCCATTTCGCTCCCAATACATTCTTTATGTGTGTATTCTAGACTTTCTATGTGCGCAAAAACCATACTTCAGTGAACATAATGAGCTATGCTTAAACTAGTTTAAATACAAACACTTAAGAATCATTACAAAAACCAACATGTAGAAATATAGCCACAGATTGTACATAAAACTATACTGTTAAGATCGTATATTGACTTAATCTAGCCTTAATTGTAGTCTAAACTAATTCTAGTTAGTCACATTGAATCTACGAAAAGACTATCCCTTCAAAACAGAAAAAGAAAACAAAAGCAGAATTATATGGCATATCTAAATTAAATAAATTAAATACCATACATATATATATGTATGTATACTATATAGGTGTGTATATGCATAGCGGACATCATTTGTTAAATGTGAAAAGGAATTTTATGAAAATCTGTTGTCGAAACTTTATCAAATATATGTGTATGTATGTATGTATATCTATGAACGAAATATGTAACAAATTTGCCACCCGCCCAATTTTCCTATACTCTCTCTCACACACACCCACACACACACACACACACTCGAAACTAAAAGTTTTCAATGTTCAACATTCTCTCTTTTGGAACCTGCAAGTGCTTTTTCAATGACAAAATCAAATTGTATTGTGACTCGAATTGTAAATGGATAAACAACAAACAAATATATAAGAAATTTAGAATTTTAACCACATTATTTCCGTTTGAGATTTGTAACTAACCCTAGTTTAAATTACGTATAAAAACCAAACTGACTTTTGCCAACTATTTGAGTTGTAAGATTTGAAAACAAAACAAAAAAATCACATATTTATTTTAACGTTTATTATTTTCAAAGTTTTTTACATGTAATACAAATAAATCTAAAAATACAAAACAAAAAGAAGAATTATGTGCAAAGATTATAAAATAAAGAACAAAAATCTAAAAATTGATGCATTTGTGTGAACGGAGTTTTATTTCATTGAATAGCGTGGTCAGCACAGCGGATGTAGAACAGTTATCAACAAATCAAACGGAGTGAACCGAGGCACTGGTAATGTAACAGTTATTGGTAAGTGCGCTTATAAAGGGTGGGTCTTTAGCAGCTTTCGGATTTTGTTAAAGAAAAAAAGTAAGAGAGTTGCGGTCGAGTGCCCCGACAGCAAAATACCCTGTACCAAGTAATGTGGTTCCTATAGCTTTGAATTCCATTTATTTTAAAATTTATTTCAATAAATGGGGCGCACTGCCAGTTTGTTCTATGGCAGCTATACAAGATATTCATCAATATATTCATAACTGAAAAGTGTAAAGTGTTAAAAAATAGTTTTCTCACAATAATTTAGCATATTCGCATATTGTCCCCCAAGCAAATGTCTGTTTACATTGCGGTCGTACGACCTTTTTGTTCTTTTGTGGTATTTTTTGCCTGAGACTGGTCGTGCGGCCATACAAAATTGTGGCAGTTGACTTTGAATTTGGGACGGGCCCTCTACGACCACAAAACAGGGCTGCCAGACCGTATTTACCCGAAAAATGTGATATTTTTATCGATAGCGGTAATTTCGATACATATTCCGCGTGCATTAAAAAGAATTCCTTTAATTGGGCAGGAGTTGCGTTGGGCACGTCGGCCTCGCGAAAAAATTTACAATGAAAAATACAATAGATTAGTTGGTCCATCGAATGGGAATTATTGTTGTTACAGGCATCAACAAAGCTTTAAGAATTGGCTCCGATTAAAAATATGTTAATTGGTGACAAGGTGATGCGAATGTCTCTACGCACATCATTATTTCGATTCATCATAGGGTGTTGGTTCAGGCAAAGGATTGCATCATGAAGTAGAATGTCGATTTGCCGGTACGGTGCCTTGAATTGCGTTGAATTATATGCTGAGAAAGCAGGTTGATGTCCTCCTCTACGGTGCTGTGGAGTTCACGCATTATGGTTATGATTAGATGGCGTTTGTCATTGTTCCCATTCCCTAAGTCGATTAATGAAATTTTCCACTTATTTCGACAAACATCTGCAACTCAGTAATTCTGTAAAACATGTTATTTTATACAGACAGACAGACGGACACACAGCAGTTGATGCTGATAAATAAAATATATATACTCTATAGGTTCAGAAACGCTTCCTTCTCCCTGTTACATACATTTGCACAACTTCATGATTCCCTTTTTCCCATTTTTAATGGGAACAGGGAATAATGAATTGTTTCACATTTAAGGCCCGTACGGACATCCGAAGTGCGTAATTTAGCTAACTTCACCTCTTGTTTCGTCGCCGTGGAACGTAAGAGCTGTGTAACCAGACTTAAGAAAAAATTACGCCAAAAAATATGTTTTTAATATTTTTAATTTAATTGGCGGTGGGTCACACTGCTCGATCATTTGTATTTTGTTTTGATGCCAAGTTGATTTTTAGTAAAAGCCCGACCACTTCTCCCCAAGCCTTGTTTACAAAATTAAAGCCCGAATGGTTGGGGCGGAAAAGATCAAAAATTACAACTCGCTCTTTCACCGCCAAAATTAAAAACATTTTTATGTCATGCAAAAAACACTTTCAAACGATTCTTTCGCTTTTGTTTTTCTTCCATGTTCTTTTTTATTTTCTTTTTAAATCATTTTAGCTAAAATCAGTCCAGCTGATCGAGGCAGGTAGAAGAAGAGTGACTTGACATGGTGCATTTTCAATGCTGCTTCAGCTGGTCAAAGCACAATAAGGCCCACAGCCATCTTACATAGTATCCACAAATGTGCTGCTAAGTGCAACATTGTCTGTTAAGTGTAACTTTCAACTTCGCACCTCCGTACATGCAAGAAGTTCCAGAGGCGAAGTTGTAACTTCTGCTTCTTCTTCCCTCAAGTTTTGTATGTAACTTCTCGCAACTTCTGATGTCCGTATGGGGCTTTAAGGTAAAACTATATACACTTAATTACTTGTAAGAACTAATGATTACATTATATGCTTATAATTATTACATTCTGTATTATTAATTTTCAAATTGTATACGTCCACTATTCAGCATTCTTGAGATTTGCTCGCAGTAACATAATTGCATTCAATGTGGTTAAGTCTATGCAGCTTATTAGCAGATTCATTATAACTTTTACGCCTGAGAAGAGCCGTTGCAAGCTAACCTCCGTAGTGGAACAAAAAGCACGACTTTTGAAATCGAATACATATAATTCTGGGAACATTGTGGAGAATTCTGACCACCAGTTAAGTACGTTGCAATGTTTTAAATATACGTTTAAGTACGATTTTGCTTTAGAGGACGACTGTGTTTCTTTCCCATTTTGCAGTGCATCCAAATACACCAGAGAACGGCTTCATTCGATTGCAAATGGCTCACACAATAACCAATACACGAATAAACTGGCGTTGCGATCAATGGTTTGAACTTGCATGCGCAACATGCTCGCCCTAGGGTTTTATTCAATTCAATTGCTGGCACTCTGAGTATAATCAAGCTCGCTTCATTCCATTCAGCTCGGGTGATTTGATCGCTTAGCTCGACGACGAATATTCTGAGCGAACGAAAACCATCTCGTATGAATAAACCAGTGTTGCCAATTTGGCCTTTTTCCGGACAGATCTATCCTGTTTTTAACTGCTTCAGCCGGAAAAAATGTCAAACATCCCCTAATCGGAATTCTATCCGTTTTTTAGTTTCCTTATCCAGAAATCTACCCTTTTTTACACTAAGTTGTTTAAATGTTAAAATTCTGCCGATTCTAGAACTTTTGAAAAAAGCAGCAACAAAAGGAGCAAAATAGTTGTTCAATACGCAAACATCCACCAATTAAAATGGGAAAATGATGAAAACACTTTAAAATTTTGGTCCGAAGTAAACAAATATAGGGACAGCGCAGGTAACAACCCCTTTTCGGACCTGGTAGCTTTCGCCCTGAATCTTCTTTCTTTGCTATGGTCGAATGCGGAAGTAGAGAGGGTATTTAGCCAAGCAAATTTGGTTAAAACCAAAACTAGAAATTGGCTACAAGTGGAGACGTTAAATGCTATTTTGACAGTCAGGTTGAGAGAACAGAAATTACCATAATCCATGAACCAAAGCCTCATTGGAGAATCTATAAACGCAGTTCGGTCTATTTATAGGTATGGTTTAAGGTCTGTATGAAGTTGATCGTTGATGTTTAAAAAAATGGTACTTCATTTGGCGGTTTTTTGAATTTCTCGGAAATTTATGGCCGTCCCATCATAAAGTCTTTTTCAGAGTTCTAAGAATGTCATGTTAGTCCTAATTTTTTTGAAAAATCTCAAAATCGCCGTTTTTTCACAAATCGCGAATTAATTTTTTTCTTAAGTTTCGGCGGTTTCTTCCTCCAGTTCAACCATCGCAAATATTTTTACCACAAAATAAGGAAAAAACAATATATTTTGAAAATTTTTATTTATTTTTAGGCCTATCTAATATTTAGTTATAACCAACTTCAAAAAAATAAAACAGTCGCTATATCTTTGCATCCCACAATGGGAAAACTCTGAAAAATCTATCGAAAATCGTTAAAAACTGCGGTATCATCGTGGCAAAATAATTAAAATTTTTGAAGACTATGAAAAAAAAATAGTTGCCCACTTCAGAAATAATTACCCATATACATATTTCAAATTAAATCAGTTGTATATATATTTACATTTTATTTAGATTTGGATTGCGTCGGCATAAGTTGTTTTGCCACAAATAAAATTTGCCGGATAAATATTTATCATTAATTGGATCAATGGCGACATATGAGGACAGAGAAATGGCCGATGTAGAAGTCATTGAAGATGCTTTAAAATTATTAAATGAATAAATAATAAATAAATAAAAAATTTTTTTCCTTGTCGAAGTCATTGATTAATTGGCATTAAAAACTGTTGAATAAATAAATATATATTAATAATTTTTTATCCTTTTTTTCAGCCTTTTTTTTAGTTTTTCATTCCTTTTTCCTGTTTTTTTTTCCAATCTGTCCTTTTTTTCGGAAAAATATTGGCATCACTGGAATAAACTCATACAAAGACGCACATGCTAAAACAGTGGCGCCCATGACCATTGCGCCAGCTGTGTTTTGTTGCTGTTGCGCTCTGACCTGCAACAACAACATCATATGTGTCTCTCTTCCCTCTCTCCTATGTCTCTCGCAATGTGTTGGCCTGAGTTGACGGAGTTTTGTTCGATCGAACACACAAGTGTCGCGTCAAAAAGTTCTAGTTCAACCGTTCGATGCGATTGCGGTATGAGTTGACTTTGCTTGATTGAAAATATTTGTTCAGTAAATAAATATGAACAAAAATGTTGGATCAAAAAACTCTGGCACAACCGCTCGATGCGATTGCGATTTGTGTTGAGTTGAGTGGAGTTTAAAGTTTAATGAGATGAATAAATGTGAGTAAGAATTTTTGTGCATGACGGAATCAAGTAAAAAGTGATTTTTGCAGTTCTCTGAAATACACCAACCTACTATATTATCTGTGTACCTTCGTGCAAAGTATAAAAACAAATCAACAGTTGCACGGGATTTCCTAAAGCCCAAAAAATTTCCAGCTTAACCATCAATGAGCTGATCACGAATATATGTCGATAATGATCCCGCTCTGTTACATACTTTTGCACAAGCTTAATATAATTAGGTAAAGCGTATAAAAAAAACGAAACTGTGCTGGTACCAAAGTTTTGGTTTCGTTCCGGTACAATCGGTTCCAATAATATTGGTAAACGGCTAATCTAGTAGACGGGCATATTTGAGCCCCTTAACATGTAACTCAAACGACTTTAATATAAAATGCTAACGTTTTTGCTTTTGGCTGGCTTGGGTGAGTTACAATTCAATGTAATCAACACAAATCAACGAGATTAATTACAAAAATTTGGAATACAATTGGTATGTCTGTACAACGTCGCTGTTTCAAAGATAACCACATCTTATCATCAGCAGACTTTTGTATTGCTATTCACTTCAAACGACCACACAGACTCCCTTATAAATCTTCAAATCCCGAATAACGAGTTGGGGACTCCAATTTGCTTGGGACGAGACCCGTTCAGCCTATTCTGCTTGTTTATTTGAACGTGTTGTTTTTGCTTTTCCAATTTTGTAATTAATTTCTTTTGCCTTTGAGCTCTGCAAGGTTTATCTTCCAATTCCTCCTATCACGGCGTTTTTGTAAATACCAGGGTTTTGTTTTGTTTGTTTTCAATAGGAAACCGTTTTTGGTTTTATTGCAAACATTTGGCGTGCCGTCCTTATATCTACTTTATGGGTTTTTAGTGATTGTGTTGTTACTTGATTGTAACTCTCCACCGACCTCAGCCAGCCAAAATAAAACTTGACAAAAACAGGTCGCTAAAAACCCTTAAGTATAAAATGCTAACGTTTATACGAAAACCTCAAGAGATTTCTGTGGCACACCCGATAGATTGCTTATCATAAGTATGCCAGTCTCTAGGACTCAGAATAGTTTTTTCATCTCAGTATTTCACATATTTTTATACACTTGAAGAGTGTGTTATAATTTTGCCCTGAAGTTTGCAACGCATAGAAGGAGTCATCTTCGACCACATAAATTATTTATATTCTTGATCAGCAAGACGAGGCGTCCGTCTGTCTGTTTCCACTCGAACTAGTCCGTTAGTTTTGAAACAATCGAGCAGAAATTTTACACAGAGTCTATATTATATTAATATATGGGCATTTCCACAGAAAGGTCCACCAAGATCGACAAAACAGTTTTTTAAAAAATTATTTTTCTTAACATGACATGAAAAACTAAAATTAAAATAAATAACATAATTCATTTAAAGCCTTTCTTCTTTCCATTTAAAAAAAAAACGGCCTGAATACTGAAGATAAGTCAATTTAATTGTCAGCTTTTTTTAATATGTCGCGTGCTAAATGTCGCGTTCTTCATAATATTAAAGCTTATAAAAACAAAGCTAATGTAAATAACTGAATATAATTGCACGGAATAAAAAGCTGCATTATTCACCTTTATTTAGGAGTTAACTGCTTTAAAATTGTTGTTTACTATTCCCAGATTTATGAATTTTACATGCAGCCGAAAACGACTTCCATTTTTGTCGCGTGATAAATCACATAACTTTTTCAATTTATATTTTAATCGTCAAATCGATTGAACCTATCTGTTGCACTAAATATACTGCTACCAAAACTCTACCAAAAAATAAAAACAAACAACAAATATTTTTTTGTTTTCTATATTTTTTTGCACTTTAAAGTCGTACGAATGTCGCGTTCGCGACTGTGGAAATACCCATATATATTTTATATATGATAATATGTTTAATAGCCTATTTCCCCTATTGCAAATATGTACACATTTTCACATATTATCACTTATTCAACAATATGTAACATATTATCCAAAGGAAAAAATGTACATAATAATTCAAATATGTGTTCATTTACCCCGAAGGTTTTCACGTTTTTTTAACTATGTCATTTGAAATTCATGGAAGCCAGAAGAGATAATTGAGATTTATATAGCACATTTAGCTGACTAGTCTATCTTAACAGAAGTGGCGTAGAGCTTAAGACCTAAACTTGAAATCTACGAGACCTGGGTTCAAATATAACAAAATAAGTACATAAACTATGAACACGCTCAAAAAATAAATTAATGTACATGGAAATAGTCTATTAGTCATTCTTGTTCATTAGTTTTTGTTTATAAGATCTAAGAGCTATGTAGAAATACTTATTAATTGTGATTGAATTAAAAATCAATTTAGCTACTTTTGAGCTTTAACAGTTGGCAACACTGATAGCTATTGGTGACACTTGCCCATTCGATATCATATCGATAGTAAAACTAGCTGTTTAGCGGAAAAGCCAAATATTCTGACAGTGACTTGGACATTTGTCATACCCATATGACACTCGCCGATATTGGTGGCCAATATTGTAAAAGAAGAGTTCAGCTATAGATACCTTATCAAAAATTGTAAGCAAAGCAAGCGAGAGGATGTCAGTCGCAAGCAGTGTGACTGCAAAGCAGTTCTCTTATTGGCTTCCAATATTGTTCCTGACAAAAGCAATATTGGCCGCCAACACGCCATTGCTGTTAAACGCTTCTTTTGATGCGAGTGTTTAAAGAATCGTGCAGGGAAAGCTATTTGTGACGAAAACCAACACTAAATTATCTCCTTTTCTCGCTTTAGCTATTGTTGTCTCGTTTTAATTATTGGCCGATACTCTTGGTCACCAATATCGGCCAGTGTCATTTGGTCATCACGTAGGCCGAGTGGAATTTCGTTTCTTCAGAAGATATTCCAAGAAAATATGTCAACATTCAGAATATTAGGTTAGGGTTCTCCCAAATATGCCAGTGGAACAAAAGTTTTATTTTAATTTCAAGATTTATTTTGTTTATATAAAATACCACAAAATTTTTTAAAAATATTTTATTATATAGTATGGTATAATAGAAACATAAACATATTTTAAAATTTGTTTATATTTTTCCTTGAATAGGTTTTAATATTCCTACCGTGGCAAGACGCATCAAATTGTCATTAATTATGTCAAAGTGACAGTAAATAAATTGAAAAGTTGGCGAGCGCCAAGAACGGCTATCGATAAGCGATCGCAGCAGCTTTTGACTGCGATCGTCGATAGGCTATCGCTGCCGCCATCGACAGCGCTGATTTTCGATCAGTTGTTTGAGTGATCTTCTTGCAGCAGGCTGTGGTTAAATTTTTTTTCTTGCAAAATCTTTGTGAAAAATGGGTTTTCGCTGCCGGACATTATGGTTATAAATTATTATCATGCTTATCGGTTGTGGTACAGGTGATTTATCAAATTGACTGAGTAAGTATAATTTAACCGTTTGTTCTTAAACCTTTAGTATTATGGTTTTATACTGATTACAATGATGGTTAATTGGAAGTGAAAAGTGCTTAACAACAAATGTTTGCAAACGCAAGTCAATTTCGGGCTAGGATCGCAACCTTTCAGTCTATGGTAAAGAGCAGGGTTACCCCGAACCTATTTCACCAGACGCGCTTTTGTTGTTGTTACGGGCCACCCAAACCATTAGGCTACAATGTAGCCGGCTACATAGAGCAACAACAAATTTATGAGCGTTCTCTTCTCTCTTTGTTTACGAGCGAATTACAACAACAATTTTATACATATGTGCCCCATTAAGTGGGCGTCCTATATTGAAAACATTTACACAAAAGGTCGCCTTTGCAGATTTTCGTGTAAACTTTAATATTTGCTGTCGAATTTAATAACGTTGTATAGAAGATCAGGTATAACAAAACTACCGATTGCTTAAAATCAAGAGAGAATTGCGACGGGATTTAGTAACCAGGAGTTAGCTATCACTTTCTTATACAAATTAAAATCGAAATTTAAATGACTATAAACGTCCTGTATTTATAAGCTGTGCATTTCCTTTAAGTTGCAGCAGGATAGATTAAATATGGAATTTCTAACCGTAAAGAAACAAACTGAATCGAAACGATATCCTAAATGTTAGCGACACTGTACTTATGAATTAGCTGCGCGTTTTCCAACACTCTTTTTGTGAAAGTGTCGTCTTGTCATGAGTCAGCATTTACATTAAAGAAAATTCAGTCGTCATGAATAGTCAAAAATCTGTGCAAAAACCTCAAAATTTAATGGCCATGAATAGTCAAGAATCTGTGAAAAATCCGCAAAATTCAATGGCTATTAATGGTCAAGAATCTGGGCAAGTATTTCCGCTGCTGGCGGAACTCACGTCCAAGCGTGTAACTCTGCGCATATGGATAGAAAAGGCCGTAAGTGAATGAAGATAACCTAACTCTTTTCCTCTTCTTCTTTTTCTGTAGAGAATCACTTGAAAATTCTTAATCTCACGTTTATGTCCCTCCCTTAGCTCTCTTATTACGGCCAAGGTCAGTCCGAGAGTTTTATTTTATTCCTGGAGACGGGCATACTCAAGTGTGTCAAGTCGTATCCCGGCTATAAAGATGATCTGGTGAGAACTTACACCCTGCTGGCCGGTCACTGCATACGCCTGGCCTATCGGGAGGTGGGAAATCGACGATCCGCATTGCTGGCCAAGGTCACAAATCTGTTGCAGGTCGTAGAGCCTTTAAAACCAACGGATCTGCATCATTTTATTTGCCGTGGCTATGCTTTGATGTTGTCTCCGGGTCGGGCTCAGGAAGCGGACAACCAGTTTGTGGTTGTCCTCAAGAAAATGCCTTACAATGTGCTTGCGCTTATGGGACGCGGGTGTTTGGCATACAATCGCCAGGACTATGAAGTCGCTCTCAGCTATTTCAAGAACATTCTCGTGCATTATCCTAAGGGTCCTGCAGATGTGCGCGTGGGCATCGGACATTGCTTCCTTCAGTTGGGCGACTTGGAGAGTGCGCGCAAATCCTTTGAGATGGCCCTGGAAGGCAATGGTCGCTGTCATAACGCTTTGGTAGGCATTGCCCTGCTCAAACTGCAGCAGCTCGAGCAGCCAAGCCATCAGGAGGGCATCAATTTGATGTGTGCCGCCTTCGAGCTGTACAATAAGCATCCTGTGGTGCTCACCCACCTGGCAAGCCATCAATATTTTGTACGGAAATATGAGCTGGCGCGTACTCTGGCCGCAAATGCGATAAAACACTCGGATAATCGAGAGTTGATGGCGCAGAACTATTTTCGGATAGGACGCTCCTATCATGCCGAAAGCAACTATGATATGGCCTTCGATTACTATACCATGTCGATAAGACGCTATCCACATCCGCTTGCAGGACAGCATTTCTGCTTAGCCCAGATGATCATTAAACGGGGAGACATTTCTATGGCTGAGTCACGCCTAGAGACTGTAATCAAATTGGAACCCAATCATCTGGGAGGGCTAAATCTGCTGGCTACTTTGTATCTAGAAAACAAATCTTCGTCCAAGCTGGACTGCGCCTTGAAATTGTTTTCCAAGGTGTTGGAATTAACAGACAAGACCACTGACTATGACATCTATCTGAAACTAGCCAGGACATATGAGCGCAAAGAGCAGTGGTCGGCGGCCATCAATTCGTTGTTACTAGCAATGCCGATATATAAGCGTCAGAAAGGCTCTGTGCCCGTGGAGTGGCTTATGAATCTGTGTGCCTTGCAAATGTATGCCAAACTGCCGCAAAGGTCAGTGGAAACCTTCGATTTGGCTTTAAAGCACGCTAAACTCCTGAATGAGGCGCACTCGGAGAGCAATCTGCTTACTCTACGCTTTAATCGCGCTCGTATGCTCGAGGATCTACAGAACGATGAGATGGCCGAGAAGCTGTACAAGGAAATACTTGAGGAGTATCCCACTTACACGGATTGTTTTCTAAGACTGGGCAAAATGGCTGCAAGCAGGAATCAAATGGTTTTTGCCTTAGACTACTACAAGCAAGCGTTAAAAGTGGATAAAGATAACGTTACTGCCAGGTAAGATGAAACATTGAGAAGTCTTTTTCTGCCTACTTAGGGGAATAATTTGATTATTTCAGAATCCTAATGGGATATACCTACATGAAACACGGATGCAGCACATCGGCCATGTCCAATCACAACGCGATACGGGGCCTTCCAGGCCAGCAAAATGATGCCTATACCCTGGTTGCGATAGGTAATGTGATTCTAAAGCATCTACACCAAGCCAAGGTATCCGCAAATGATAAGTCGGCGAAACGTTGTCAGGAGAAGGCGTTGCGAATTTATTTGACGGTAAGCGAAATCACAAATGGGCCAAGATAAATATGAACACTAAATGATGTTTAAAGACTTGGTAAAAGTAAGATCTGTAATGAGTTCTGCACCTTGGTGTATTGCCTCTAGATGTAATCTCTTAAGATATTGATGCGCATAGTAAGGTGAATAAACATTAAGGTATGAGATTACAAAAATATCGAGATAGTTGTAACCCTAGGGCACCATCTGGTCTGTATTACAATCTGCAACTTTCATTTGCTCATAGCTTGACTATCAGTTATACGATTTTTCCAAACGCGGATCGTTAATGAATGCTGATTACAAAGTACATATCGGCATTTCCATTCTGTCGAACGTGACCGTCGTACATATTGAAACTGAAAAAAAGTCAAAATAAAACGAATTTTTATTTCGTTTTTACTGTATAGCCTTTTTTTTTTTTTATTGTTTTTTTTTTTTTTTTTTTTTTTTTGCCCGTTTTTTTTTTTTTCCCCCCCCGCCCCCCTCCCCCCCCGCCCCCCCCCCCAAATTTTTTTTTGGGGGGGGTCCGGGGGGGGGCGGTGTATAAAAGCCCGAAATAGGCCCAAACAATTTTATTTTATTTTGTTTAGTGCTCGAAATGCCATTTATCGCATTTTAATTGTTTACGATACTACTATCAATTTCACAAATTTTACTTGTTTGCTCACCACTAATTCAAAATTGGGTCCTATTGTGAAATTGATAAAACTTTGATATTCAAATATTTGCATTGTGGTCAAAAATTGTAACTTTGCGAGCTAGCACCTTGATTCCCAAATAATAATGAGTTTAAAACAAGACCCTCGCTTGAAAAAGGTTTCTTCCGGCAATCGCTCATTTGTTGGTTCGAACCCTCTGAAATGAATTTCCTTTCGAGGAAAAAAGATAATGTTAGCTATAATTAATTAGCTCGGACCATTCTGGCTATTCCCGAGTTCGTCTACGGCGAGGCTTTTTCAACATCGGGCCTGTTTTAAATGAAAACGCACTAGGCTAAAAGCTCAAATTTAGAAAAATTAAGTTTCGGCCGGGCCGGGCCGCTCAAAAGAGTTCGTGGGGCTCAATACAGGCCCGTGCCCACCTCTACTTCTTATACTTGCAGGCAGATCAAGTTTATTTTAAATTTTTGCCATGCCCCCTCCCGCCCTCGCAATATGGAAAAAACGTTATATCTCCTACAGTTTAGAGATAGTTAGTAATTGGCAAAATGTATCGATTTGCCGAACGAAAAATGATAAGATCGGATGAGCGGGGTTGTAGTTATCGCTTTCGCTATAAGCTTTCTTTATAATACCCTTGCAAAGGGTATTATAATTTGTCCCAGAAGTTTGCAACGCATAGAAATATTCATTTCCGACCCTATAAACTATATATGTTCTTGATCAGGCCGACGAGCTGAGTCGATTGAGCTTTGTCCGTCCGTCTGTTTGTCTGTCCGTCTGTTTGTTTCTACGCAAACTAGTCTCTCAGTTTTAAAGCTATCGAGCTGAAATTCTGCACAGAGTCTTCTTTTTGCTGCACACTGCTAATATGTCGGAACCGACCGGATCGGATGACTATAGAATATAGCTGCCATAGAAACGATCGGATAAAAAACTAGTTTTAGTGAGAAAAACTTTTTTGTTTTCAATGCTATCGCTCCCATCCCACATGTGGGCCAGAAATCTCATTTTTTGGCCAAAACTCTGGCATTTCTATACCAGGCTAGCTAGAAAGCTGCGATTTTATTAAAATTACCTTTTTTGTTTTTAATGGTATCGTCTTTACACTTTCCACTTGCACTTTCGGAGAGTTTAATCAAAATCGGATGAATATATCATATAGCTGCTATATAACAAACTGCTAGACTCAAACAGTTGGAACAATCTGCACTCAGATAAAGTTTGTTTCAAATTTTTGGCACAATAGGGTTGTAGATATTTTTTTTAAAATATCAATATCGATAATATCAAAAGTCAAAATTTTCAATTTGATATATCGCCTCGAAAAACATCGATATTATCGTTATTTTCAAAAACAGCGTGGAGCATGATATCTGCCTGCCAGTTTGTTATATGGCACCACAATTTTGACAAAATTTTGAAAACAAAAAAGCTTTTCTCACTAGTACTACTTTTTCGACCGATCGTTTCTTTGGCAGCTATACGATATAGTCATCCGATCCGGCCGATTCCGACAAATGTACTGCACATTTGTACCAAAACACTGCATGCAAAGTTTGGTTAAGATAGCTTTTAAACTGACGGAGGAGATGGCATAGAAACAGACGGACAGACGGACAGGGCTATATAAACTCAGCTCGTCATGCTGATCAAGAATATATATACTTTATGTGGTCGGAGATGCTTCCTTCTATGCGTTACAAACATCTGAACAATTTTAATCTACCCTCTCCAAGGGTATAAAAATTCAAACGAGAAAGGCAAGGCTAACTTCGTCCGTGCCGAAGTTTTTATACCCTTGGAGTTTTCAGTGCTATCGCTCCCAACGCTCGTATTTATAAGTTTTCAATGATTTCACATAATTTCACCAAGGCTTATCGAAATCGGACAACTATATAGTATAGCTGTCATACAAAAGTTAGGTCTGAAAAAAAGACTTGAGTGAGAAAAACTTTTTTGTTTTCAATACTATCGCTCTCAACGCTCGTATTTATTAGTTTTCAATGATTTCACATAATTTCACTAAGGCTTATCGAAATCGGACAACTATATAGTATAGCTGTCATACAAAAGTTAGGTCTGAAAAAAAGACTTAGTGAGAAAAACTTTTTTGTTTTCAATACTATCGCTCTCAACGCTCGTATTTATTAGTTTTCAATGATTTCACATAATTTCACTAAGGCTTATCGAAATCGGACAACTATATAGTATAGCTGCCATACAAAAGATAGGTCTGAAATAAAGTCTTAGTAAGAAAAACTTTTTTGTTTTCAATGTTATCGCTCCCAACGCTCTTATTTATAAGTTTTCAATAATTTTACATAATTTCAACAAGATCTGTCGAAATCGGACCACTATATAGTATAGCTGTCATACAAAAGTTAGGTCTGAAAAAAAGACAGTGAGAAAAACTTGTTTGTTTTTAATGCTATCGCTCTCAACGCTCGTATTTATTAGTTTTCAATGATTTCACATAATTTCACTAAGGCTTATCGAAATCGGACAACTATATAGTATAGCTGCCATACAAAAGATAGGTCTGAAATAAAGTCTTAGTAAGAAAAACTTTTTTGTTTTCAATGTTATCGCTCCCAACGCTCTTATTTATAAGTTTTCAATGATTTTACATAATTTCAACAAGATCTGTCGAAATCGGACCACTGTATAGTATAGCTGCCATACAAACTGTCAGGCACATATCAAGCTCCAAGGGTATATAAGCTGGCCTCTATTTTTATACACTTGAAATCGCTTGTCTCAACGGTTAGCGACTTCGACCAAACATCGCAGATCAGCTTAAAAACATTTAATATTACCCATGACCGAGATTGAGAGCGGTAATATTGAGAAAAACCAGTTTTTCTCATTAAAATCCATTTTTTGACCGATCATTTGTATGGCAGCTACAAGAAGTAGCCATCCGATCCGGTCGGTTCCGACATATTAGCAGCGTGCAGAGAAAAGAAGACTCTGTGCAAAATTTCAGCTCAAAACTGAGGGACTAGTTCGCGTAGAAACAGACAGACGGATGGACGGACAAAGCTTAATCGACTCAGCTCGTCACGCTGATCAAGAATATATATACTTTATGTGGTCGTAGATGATTCCTTCTATGCGTTGCAAACTTCTGGGCAAAATTATAATACACTTTTCAAGTGTATAAAAATAGTATCTAGGAACGACAATTGGAAATGTTAATAACGAAATTGAAACCTCAACTAGAAGTCTTAAATAAATGGTGTTAAAAATCGCTGTTAAAAATTCAGGGTATGTATTAGAAGTTCTCCTACATCCGGCTATGTCCTTTGTATCTTATCTGAGTGTAGGCCCTAAAAACATACATATTATGCTTAGAAATCAAGTGAACAATTTAAGAGTACCCTCTAATGTTTTATTTATTAAGTCTACAGAAAAGGCTGTCAACACAGTTTTACATACTTTATAAAAAAGCCTTATCAACTAAGAAAGCCTAACAAGGAAAAACTTACAAAATTACAAAATAAACAAATAACGACTCTGACACGAAGGGCGGCCAGCTATACCCAGATTCACAGCCAATTCTCCAGTCTTTCTGCTGCCCCCAGGGGCCAAACACATTTCGCTATTTACACATAAACAAGTTAAACGCTTGCTGAAGCGTAGGCCAAGAGAGTTATGTAACGAAATGCACAGCATAAACAATTCATCCGCACTAGCTCTCCGGTACGTAATTGGGTTCATGACGATATCTTCAATATATTCTAACACTGACACCTAATATTGCAGTGTATTGCCAATAGCGGCATAAAAATATCATATCGCAATGACCCTTATCGTCCAACAAAAATATCGATATATCGATAATACATTGACAACCCTACCCCACAATCGATAATGTTGAATAACTTTCTCAATCTTTAAAGATGTCATTCTAACATTCAGGACATATATTCATATTAATAATATCTATTATCCCCAAATATTCATAAAGATCAGATAATAAATAGCCAAGTTAAAATTGTTTTGAATAGATGGCGTTAAATATTTCTTCCCATGAGTAATGTAAAATTACGCTCTCGATAGCAAATTAAACTTGATAAATCGGCCAATTTATGTAATACAATATAAAAATCTCTTACAGTTCTCTTTTAAATTCAAATGAAACTATGCAATGGTAAATATTCGGGTAATCAGAATGTCGCACACATAGAAGGGTCCCAAATTCATATCTAAGCTTTGAATGACAAATAGACTTTTAATTTTTAGTTAAATTTTAAAAATTTTAGAATGAGTAGAACTCATTGTTATTATCGAAAGTTCTAAACGATGGCAAAAATTCCTCAATAAATTGAGCTTAGCTTATAATGAAGATAGTGCAAGTTTCACTTCTTCGATTTGTGTTTAAAATACAGTCAAAAGGAGGCATAGACTAACTCTCCGGAACAGCTAGTGGACAGCTTTTTCATAAGAAAAGTTTAATTTAAATTAGTCCGACCGAAAAACTCTGATGATAATATCGATAGTATTAAATATTTTCTCAGAAAACATCGAAAATTTTCAAATTTCTATTAATTAATCAAAAAAAATAGGATTTAATGGATTTCCTTGCATTTTTATATAAATTTTAAATCTAACTAATCCAATCTTTGCCTCTTCTAAATTGAACTTACAACTCCTTTTCATTCCATAATTTTTCCATCTCTCTCCCTTAGGCGATAAGGAGTAATCCCTGCAATCTGTGGGCAGCCAATGGAATTGGAGCTGCTTTGAGCTCGCGTGGTTTTCTGAAGGATGGTGAAGCCATTTTTAAGATGATCTTGGAGGCCAGCGGTAAGCATTGTCCTCAGGCCGTACTGAATTCCGCTAGTGTTGCCCTAGAACTGGGACAATACAAGCTGGCCACTCAGACCTATAAGCAGTGTCTGGAGGAATTCCTACCCCCCAATGACGTGGATGTAATGCAAAACTTGGCCCAATCCCTCTATTTGGATGGTCAGACCAGAGAGGCCAAAATCTTGCTGCTCAAAGCGCGTCAAGTGTCTCCACACAATAATATCGTGATGTACAATCTGGCCTTGGTCATCAAACAGGACAGTGTGATGATCTTTGAGATGGCAAGACCTGAGTTGGCTGAACTGCAGAAGGCCGAGCAAGAGTTGAAGGTGGCTCTTCGGTGAGTGAACAATGAAAGTTCAAATTGGATTAACACTGATGACAAATTTGCTTTTCCCAGTTACTTCGAGTGCATGCCCACAAGTGCCATAGGTCAGAGCAGGAGCATCTTGTATAGGGCTCGCAAACAGGCCAACCAATGTCGCAAATTGTTGGATAATCTGTCGGAGAAGCAACAACGTGCCCGCCAAGAGCAATTGCAGAATGAATATCGGCAGCGTTTGCAAGAGCAACGCTATCAGGAAATGCAACAGCAATTGGCGCAGAAAAAATTACAGCGCGAGGAAGACGAAAAGCGTCAACGAGAGGCTCTAACAGTCAAGCGGCAAATGGTTCTGGAACGCACCAAGAAGATGCTAACCCAAGACCCCGAAGCAGAAGAGAAACCTGCAGGCAAAAGGGGACGTGGACGACCGAGAAAGAAGGTTGTCGAAGAGCTCCAGGGCGAGACGGAGGGTGGGATCGTCGAGGATTCAGTGCCGGTTAAAGCGCAACCAAAAAAGAGGGGTCGCAAGCCAAAGGCCTCAACTTTGGACGAACAAAAGAAGCAGCCTACAGCACCAGCTGAATCTGAACACATCGTGGACTTAAAGCCGGCTGGAACGCAGCCGAAAAAGAGAGGTCGCAAGCCGAAGGTCCCTCTGGGCTCTGAAACCGCTACGATGGAAAAACAAAAATCCCCCCCATCGAAGACCACAAAATTGGACATACAAGAGAAGCAGTCTTCAGTCCCAGCCGAGCCCGAACACGTCGTGGAGGTACAGGCGATGGAAACGCAACCAAAAAAAAAGAGAGGCCGCAAACCGAAGGTCTCTGATGAAACCGCTGCAGAACCCGAACACGTCGTGAGATTAGAGCCAGTCGAAACGCAGCCAAAGAAGAGAGCTCGCAAGCCGAAGGTCCCTCTGGGCTCTGAAAATGCTACGATGGAAAAACAAAAATCGCCCCAATCAAAGGCCGCAGAATTGGACAATCAAGAGAAGCAGTCTACAGCCCCAGCCGAACCCGAACAAGTTTTTGATCTAGAGGCGGTTGGGACGCAGTTAAAAAAGAGAGGCCGCAAACCGAAGGTCTCCCAGGTCTCTGAGACCGCTGCCGAATCCGAAAACGTCAAGGACGAAACGACGGTTCAAACGAAACCAAAAAAGAAACGAACAAAACCGAAGATCTCTGCTGGTTCTGATGAAGCCGCTGTCGAATCCAAACAGGTTGTAGATTCGGAGCCGGATGAAACGCAGCCAAAAAAGAGAGGCCGAAAACAAAAGGTCTATCCGGGCTCTGAAAAGGCTGCTGAATCCGAACAGGTTAGATTAGATTATTTAGATTAGATAAGATTATTTATTTCTTCTTCCTAGTGCGTCATGGAGGATCCAGAGAAGACTGAAACTAAACAAAAAAGGAAACGTCGCAATCCGAAGATTTCTCCGGGTTCTGATGAAACCGCTACCGGGTCCGACCAGGTAGTGGATGTAAAGCCTGTGGAAACTCAAGCAAAAAAGAAACAACGCAAACCGAAGGTCTCTCCGGGCTCTGAAACCGCTGGTGAATCCGAACAATTCGTAGTTGTAGAGGCGGTTGAAACGCAGCCAAAGAAGAAAGGTCGCAAAGCAAAGGTCTCTCTGGGCTCTGAAATCGCTACCGAATCCGAACACCTTGTGAAACCAGAGCCAGGAGAAACGCGACCTAAAAAGAGAGGACGCAAACCGATGGCCTCTCCGGGCTCTGATACCGTTGCGATTAAAAAACGCAAATCTCAAAAATCGAAACACACTGTGACCAAGGAAGGGAAGGCGCCCACAGCACCTGACGAGTCCGAACACGATCCCGAAGCACCCGAACAGCTGATGGACCGTCTAAAGCTTTACAGCCAGCGTAGGCAAGTGGAGATGGATAAGTTTATGGCCGCTCCGGAGACTGGTAAGACCGACGGAAACGAATCCGAAGCCCCATTCGTCAACGAATACGTGGAAAGCTTAAAGAAAAAAATGCAGCCAAATAGTGCCAAATGAAAAAAGGTGCGAGCGGTCCCCGGGGTGAAGTCGCATGTCTGTTTGACTGCCAACTCATGTTAAATAATCGGAGGACTTCAGCTGGAATTACTTTGGTTGCTTTTCGCGGGTGACGGCCACTTTGTAACTGTCAGAAAAAACGCATAAAAATAAATACATATGGAGGTATTTGTCCGCCTCATTAATATCAATTTATGAGCTGAGACACGAAATTAGTCTGTGACAAGTTTCGCCGCAGGACATAACGTATAGTATAAATGTATGTATGTACGTCTGTGTGTGTGTGTGTGAGTGGATACCACCAGTAGATCCGCCCCCTTTGCTACGCCTCCACATATGTCACTGTTCTGGGGCCTTCGTTAATTAATTCCAAAAGTGTATTGCGTGTCCTGCCAAAAAGGACAAATATGCTGCGTACACACAAAACGCATGTCAATTTTGGAGAGCGAGCTGTGAGGGCCTCGAGGGGGGAATCATGTCATTAGCAGTCTTTAAATTATGAAATATTACCAGGCTGACGGTTGGGGAAAATCAAAAACTCTCAAGGAAATTAATTTCGCTTTTGATTTGCAAGGCTCAACGGTAACAGAAAGATGCTAACTGACATAAAGCAGGGTGAGTCAACGAGAGCGGGAATTAAGCCAAGCCCACCAGCTTTCGGCATGCGCCTCTCCTCCAGTCGCCTTTTGTTCTGTTTACCCCACGCCGGGAATACCAATTTGGGTATTTCTAAACAAACGTTTTACTGGTTTCAAAAATTGTATCAGGCTACGAACCTAAAGCGGTGTAACATGCATTATATATTTGCCATCGGATCCGAAAATGGTTTACTTCTACATGTCGTATTTATACCCTTGCAAAGGGTATTATAATTTTATCCTTTTATACTCATTTCCGACCATATAAACTTCTATATTCTTGGTCAGGGCGACAAGTTGAGTCGATTGAGCTTTGTCCGTCCTTCTGTCTGTCTGTTTCTACGCAAACTAGTTTTGAGTTTTGAAGCTATCCAGCTAAAACTTTCCACGGAGTTTTCTTTTTACTGCACGCTGCTAATATGTCGGAACCGTTCGGATCGGATGACTATATCTTATAACTGCCTTAGGAACCATCGGTCGAAAATGGGTCTTGGTGCGAAAAACTTATTCGTTTTCAATGCTAGTGTGCTCAAACTGGGTCTATACTAAACTACATGTTTTCCAACAGTTTTGCACAATTTGGTCAAAATCGGATGACTATATCTTGTAGCAATCATGGATACCATCGGTGGGAAAATGGGGTTAGAAGAGAAAAACTTTTTTGTTTTCAATGTTAGTGTTCCTTAAAACCAGCCTGTACTAATACTATATGTTTACGTACAGATTATCAAATTTTGATCAAAGTGGGATGATTATATCTTATAGCTGCTATAGGAACCTAAGGTCCGCAAATATGGTTTAGCAAGGGTATAAAAACTTCGGCTTGGACGAAGTTAGCTTAGCTTCTCGTTTTACTTTTCTGTTCAGCATACCGAAGGTAAACTCGGTACCTACTGACCTTCTGTCATATAATATTCCTAAAATCAAATTCAATTTTTTTAAACAAGTACGAAAGGCTTAAAACAATCTACAAATTCGTTTGTATCCAAATACACTCACTTATTTCATTACTTGAAAAATCAAAAAATTCAGCAACAAGATAAAAGTGAGTACGATATTACAATGATAACGCAATAGAACAATACTAAGATCAACCGCGCTAAAACTCTTCTCAATGCTTTCGTATATGGTTTGATTTACGTCAGATTGTCTTGTTTTCTTTTTGTACCCTTAGAGAGGGGCATAGAAGGAAGCATCTCCGACCACATAAAGTATATAATTTCTTGATCAGCATGACGAGCTGAGTTGATATAGCCATGTCCGTCCGTCCGTCTGTTTCTATGCTATCACCTCCGTCAGTTTTAAAGCTATCTTTACCAAACTTTGCTCGAAGTCTTTTATAACAAATTTGCTGCACATTTGTCGGAACCGGCTGGATCGGGTGACTATAGCATAAGGCTAACATAAGAACGGTTGTCGAAAAAGTTGTTCTAGAGAGGAAAACTTTTTTGTTTTCTATGCGAACGTCTACAAATCGCGTATTCTAAGTTTTCTATGATTTCACATAATTTCACCAAGATTTATCAAAATCGTAAAACTATATAGTATACCTTCTTAGTAAGAAAAATTTTTTTCAAAGCTATCGCTTCTAAACATATATATATAACATGAATATAAACAATTTGGAACAGCATTAAAATATGATTTTGAAAAGGTGTTCTATTTACATGAAATGTTTTGCCGTAATAAATTTGTATCTCATCTGAGTATAAGCCTTACTCGCAACCCGACATTTGCCTATTATAACGACCTATGATCAAAAAATTACGGAAAAATTACTAAAATTCTCTATCACCTTCCCATTGGAATTTTTCAATTATCTCGTTTCGTTCAAAAGTTAAGATCATCCATGGTTTCACTTTAAATGAATTTGAAGCTGCCACATAGGTCGGTATACTAGACAATTACTACATATATTTTTTGTTAGAAAAATTGTTTCTTAGAAAAATATAGCACTTCATAATCCAGTTGAGGTTTGTGAACAATTGCATTTGCCGCTGGAGCTTTCATTCTGTTTTGAAGTCATTTATTTGGCAACTTGCGGTACACTGATTTAGAACATTCTGCCGGGTCTAATTCTGGTCAACTGAAATAGTCACTTGTGTTTTGCGCACAGACTCGAACCGATATTATGCTTACCAACACAAGAACCTTATTTTGTCCTCGTTATAAAATTGCAGTCGTCTTAAACCTTAAATACTAGCTATAAAAGAATGGAATTATAGCTTCCTGTTCAGTCCGATAGACATTCCGATCGATATTCCGGATATAGAAAGGGACAGTATCATATTCTCCACTTGGCTTGTCTTCTTTCTAGCATAATGTCTATACTTAATGGCTCACGAGTTCCTTTCAACCAGCGAAATTCACGCCTAGACCACCAGGGGCCGATGACATTTCGCTGTTTACACATACACGAGCCAAACGCATGCCGAAGCGGAGGGAAAGAGAGTAAACAGGTCTTCTGTAGCTGGCTGGACTTAAATGCGGTCAGATCTAAGCTTAATTACGACACTCACTTTTTAGGCTGAGACTCCCATTTTCCGTGGTCTAGTAATGCTCCTCTCGAATACATTCGCCTGGAATCTGTCGCAGCAATGTTTCAGGGTCTATACAATATACTGCTGTTCCTACTCACAATTGGATCTATTCGTGTAGAAGTCAACCAGTCATTTGTCTCCATGATTTAGTTTGAGGATTTGATTACTTATTCATCTTGGATGCATGGAGCTCGTTTTCTACATTTCCTCGTTATGATTTCCTAATCTAAGTCTTGATTTTTTGATTTAACCTTGCCCTTTTATTAAATCCGTTCACCCTTCCCTTGGTCATACATAAATTATCCATTCATGTCAATCTTCATTTCATCAATTTATTTTCCATATAATCTGATACAATTTGTTACATGATCGATTTTACTTTTTCAGCAGAGTGGAGACAAAGGGAGAACTATAGGCCAGCGGGGCAGAATAGGCCACCGGAGCTGCATAGGCTGAGTACACAGAGGGAGCTGCCACATATGGGGTAGAGTAGGCGGAGTAAGCACGAGGAATGGCAGCGGAATAAGTGGTAACGGGAGCAGCAGCATAGGTCAGGGCTGGGGCAGCAGCGGCATACGTGGTAACTGGGGCCACCACATGAGCCTGGGCCACGGCAACGAAGAGAGCGAAGCAGATGAGGAACTATGAAAGGGAAACTTAATTATGGTAGAACAACTGAAGGGCAAGGAACTTTTCCAGGAAACTTACTTTCATTTTGATTTGATTTTTGTTGGTTTGTTGTTGTACGACGAACGTGAGTTGACTGATGCCTGTCCACTGTGGAAGCCAGGCTTTTATAGGCCAAATCGAAATCACAAGAACAAGTTCTTCACCAGGCGGATGTGGTAACTGGTAGCCAATCTGGGCATATCGAATGGATTAGCATTGTTTGACAGTCGAGCACTTCAAGCAAGTGCGCAATGGAATGGTGGATTATATTTTTATGACAACAATCGGAAATTGTCCAAAGCGCTCAGGGCGGGAGGGGCGAGGTTAATGTTTGGTTTGGAGTCCAAAAAGGTGACAAGCAAAAAAAAGAAATCTGCTTTATTAATCACCTCGAACGAAATTGAAAGCAAAGAGGAACCCGAAAATACAAGTATAATTACATTAATTCGGAATAGTTGTGGAAATCGAAATCATTGTAATTTACGTCATCAAAATGTATTTATAATACACTTTTGAGAAGTCATTGAGAGTGCGGGTAATTGATAGGCGTTGGGGGAGGAGACTATGCAGAGGGCAAGGTCATGTAGACCAATTACGAGGTTATATGATTTCAGCATTGATACCAATTCTGCTTTGTACAAAAAACACAATATTGACGTATTTTAGTGTGGTTTTCCATCTTGGAAGAGTTTTGAAGCGGGAAGTTACCCTTATTTGCCTAAGATAACTCTGCTATGCATTTTTGTTGCCTAAGTCAACTGTTGTTTAAGTTCTTTGGCTTTCGTAAATTCAGTTTCACACAATGATCATACATTGCATTTGTAGCCACAGACAGAAAGCCAAACTTAAATTTTATTGCGAAAATTATGGGAAATTCGTGCGCTTACATCTTATGCCCTATTCGCAATTGTGAAGTAACGAGAAGTTAAGTAAAAATGTCATACAAAATATATGAATATATGAAAATGTTACATTACTTACTGTTATTTCACAACTGCGTACAGAGCTTGGATGGAAATGGAATTTTACACTAGAGCTGCGGCACTCATCGATGTTATTTACGATGTGTTACTTTTCTTTCATATCTAAAATCGTCTGTAAAGGAAACGACGAAATTGTGAGAGAATTTATTAAAGAAAAAATTTTTTTCATAACTTTTTAATTATTATATATAAGAAAATGGGAGATCTTATGGTGAAGTTAGACTGAACTGTGAATGATTTAAAATAATTAATACTCAAATACTGCTGAAGAAGTAGAACCCATACCATATTGAAAGCTAAATCCAAAGTGTATCTATAAGTGGATATTAATTTAAATATTGTTTCCCGAAAAGCGTCGAAGAAGACTTAAGAATCGTTATCTGTATGTGTTTCAACTACGTCCAGCCAATCAGAATGCATGTTCAGCAAACGCAGATCTCTGTAAAATTACAAATATTATTTATTAGTTAACTTATAGAATTAGTTTTAAAATAATTATGTCGCTAACACATCGAAGTTTTATAAAAACATCGGTAACATAGCTGCTTTTTTCGATTTCAACCATGTTATGTGATAAATTGTTCTCACTGAAAACAAGGGAACATAAGATTGTTCCTATATATAATGGGTATACCGTGCAAGTTTTTTTTATCTAAGCTCAGAAAAAACAAGAACTTTATACTTGAACCAAGTAAAAACAGTGCGGTAAGTACGAAAATACTTGATTCAAGTACAAAATCCTTATTTCAACTAGGATTTTTTTTAATCCCGAAATACTTGTTTTAAAACGATTCCGGGATACTTTAAGGAAATTTCAAACTATTTCAATATCTTTTTGGTCAGACTATTATATTTCTTATATTATGTGCAGCCTGATTTACTCTTCAAATAAGTGCAAAAATTCTTTTTCAAAGTCAACTCCGAAACATTTTTAAAGCATAATAATTTTCAAAAAAATAAGTAACAAATGTTCTTGGTTTAAGCCAATAAAATTCTAAGCTTTCTCAATATGATTTTGAAACTCAGTCTCTCTTTAATATCAAAATCCAAAGGAAATAAATAAACCAAAGACTAAGGTGTTTACACTGTAGGTCAGAATCTACCCTCAACTCCATAACCAAAGTTTTAGAACCAGGAGGAAATTTCTTGATTTTGATCAAACTCTCCAAAATTGTGTTGAAACAGATAATATTTATAACTGGAAAGTGTAAAATATTGGGCGTTCACACCATTCAAAATCACAATCAAAATGTTAGTCTTTGACGATTAAATTTGTAGAACAGATCGATATTTTTCGGAAGGTTTATTTTTGAACAACATCTAAAATAAAAACTGCCTCCTATTTCCCTTGATTTTCCTTAAGACTTTGTTACCCGTTTAATGTTTGTTGCCCAGCCCGGCGTCCGTTAAAGACTCCACCACGAGGATCTAATGTATTTTAAAATGGTGTAAGAGAAAAACTCCCCTTCCCACCCGACATTATACGCGGATCCGCGAGCCCATCTCGCTGTGAGTCCTTAACGATGCACGGGACATCTTAAAAAATAATTAATTTGTCCATTCTATATTTTTGTACTTCCCAACTAGTGGTGTGACCAAAGTTTTGAGTTTCCTTCTACTTAGACTGGGAATGACAAAAAATAATAGTCTCCACCTGCTGACAGCGTGCAGCGGAGATAGCAGCCTGCCAAAAGAACCGTTAGCCGGACCTGAGTAAGATGATTTCCGCAGGGTTCGTAAAATGATCAAAAGATATTTTTCTGCTGATATTAACATCAATGAAAAAAATTTTAATTTTCACACGGGTTCTAACAATTTTTCAGAAGAAAATAAAAATTTGTTCTGTACTAGCACGAGAATTTTTTCACCGTTTACACACGATGAAAAAATTTTTTACTCTGTGAAAAAATCCGAATTTTTCACACAATTTTTTCTCCCGTGATTTAATTTTTCTTGAATATATTTTTATGAACCGTAGCCTTCGACACCACTCGCGAAACCGATGTGACGATATCCTTGTACTTATTTATATATAGTAATTTTTATTTTATAATATTTGAATTTTTATACTTATATACTCAATTATTTAATTCTCTTTATTAATTATACTGACGAAAACTAGGTACATGCCTCATAAAAGGGATATTCCCTCATGCGTCAATCTATATTTGCTATAGTCATGAATTAAACCAACTCGATCGCACAAGGGTGGTTTTTTTTCCCCCCCCCCTTTTTTGGCCCCCGCCAACCCATTGAATCAAACTTGACAATTTCCCAATTAATTTATAACACGCGTGAAAAAAATTGTGTGGTAATATATGAAAAATTTTTATTCTCTGAAAAAATTGTACCGTGTGAAAATTAAAATTTTTACAGACTTTTTTCTTTGTTTAAATAGGGGTGAAAAATTGTATTTACGACCCTGTTCCGTTTCTGTTAAACGAGGACACGTACCCTACACGAAACTCCATCGTTCTACAGGCGGTTTCATTCTTTGATTATCTTGTGAGAAGGTCCTATTAAGCTCTTATTTGGGAGGAGCTGAATAGCCGACACTTTTGAGGTTCATACCCGATAAAGTAGGTACATCTTCTTTTGGTTGCTTTCAGCTTTGCTCTCCTCCGACAACATAAGCCTCAGCCTGAATTCCTAGCTACTAACCACGTCTCTGTCAATTCTTTCATAAAAAAGATTTCCAATTCTTTTGTTTGTTCTAATTGTTTTTTGTTATTCACACTTAATGATAAAAATCATAATAAATTCTAAAAACTTCTCTGTTAGTTCACATCTAACACAACACGAAAAATAGCAAACATATTTCTTGCATGCTCGTTCTATCAATCGTTTTGTATCGATCATGCTGAACACGCTCATTGAAACCAAATATTGTTCTTACAGAACTACTTTTCGACCGATAGTCCCACGTTTACTATATCATTCGATTTAAAACTTGATTGTGTAATATATGAAAAAAAATGTTTTTTTTTCCTTAAGCTCTTCCTAGTTTCATGGTAAGCCCAAGTGATTTCAATTCACCATCAATTTGAAGAACAGTGCGGTTTAGGCTGTCCCATAATGTGTATTTGAATCCTCTTATATTATGCAGAGAACCGCTTTTCTAGATGGTATCTTGCTGAACCCAGCACTACCCGCAACGCGCCAGTCAAGTAAATGCTCGAATCCTCTATATCCAGCATTTTGCTTTGAATAAAATATTTTTAAAAATATATTTATAATTCAAAAAATGTGTGGCATCTCAAAGGTAACTTCTACGAAAAAGTAAAATTAGAAAGGGGAAACTGGAATTTAATTTAGCAACTTTAAACCCACGGCGCCAGTATTAAACCTTAAAATTTCGAAGTTTGGTTTTTTATTACGGTAACTAGAAATTATACCAAATTTCTTGCGCCCTGAGGAACAGAACATTTAAAAAAAAAATTCCTATACGATTATGTTCAGTCTAATGTACATAGTTATCCGATTTTCATAAATCTTGGTGAAATTATGTGAGAGCATATGAGACTTATAAATACGAGCCCTGGAGACGTTTGCATGGAAAACAAGTTTTTCTCACTTAAACTACTTCTTCGACCTATCGTACCTATGGCAGCTATATGCTATAGTCATCCGATCCGGCCGGTAACCTTTCAAAAAATGTGTGATATTTCTAGTTTCGCGTGCAATTGTATTTGATTTTTGCTAACTACTCAATCGTGGTACACCGCCGACCTTCAATGTGGGCCGATGCACTCTTCAACGATGGAAGAATTATAAGCTCAAGTTCTTTACACAATTTTCTTCCATGATATGAGCGCATATAAGAGTTGATAAACTTAGTAGAAAGCTTGGGTACTTCATTTCAATTGGTTTGTTTTACCATTGCAGATTAAATGCAAATTGTCCAGATGTTTGTAACGCAAAGAAGGAATCAGACCGACCAGCTGAGTTGATGTCAGTCTGTCCGTCTTTCATGTTTTTATGCTATCTAAGGAGGCCTCAAATTTGTATGAACCTACCTTTAAAGGAAATCTTAAGTATAAACACACTGCACATTAGTCAAAACCGGCCGGATAAGATGAATATAGCATAGAGCTGTCATAGAAACGATTAGTCGAAGAGTAGTTCTAGCGTCTTTTTTTTTTTAACAGAATTCTGATGATTTTGATCAAACTGGCACGCATATGCATATGACAGGCTGCAAGATTTATAAACTACGGTCGAGCCGAAGTTAGCTTTGCTTTATATTTATAACTTTGCCCAGAAGTTTGCACCGCATCTTTGTCCGTCCGACTTTCTGTTTCTACGCTAACTAGTCCCTTCGTTTTGTAGCCACCAAGTTGAAATTTGAAATTATGGACTTACCATATAAAAGGCTTTTAGAGAAAGAAGGTACAGTGTTTTCAAGACTGGCAAATCCTGTCAAAATAATCAAAAACCAGTAAGTATGAACGTCCCTAGCCAAAGAGTAGGTAAGACTCTCAGCATTGCAAGATTCGAGTATACGAAAATGAACTCAACTTTAATCTGGGACCAACCAAATGTTTTCAAGACTCCCACTCGATGGAGCAGATGGGAATCATATAAGACTCAAAATTAAGCAACGCTTTTTGGTAAATCGTCTATATAATATCGAAATCAATAAAATTCGAAACTGCAGAAAAACTGATAAATTGACTAATGGTTCTAGTTTTTGGGTTTCTCCTATTTTCTGACTGCCTGAATACATAAAAATCAAATCTGAATAACTTAGAGCTATAATCTTAAGTTTAAGAAAAGTGATGACAAATTTTAATTAAACTCATTTTAAAATTCAATTTTTGTATTACTAAACTAAGGATGGGTTCATCGAACAAGCCAATAATTTACTCAAACTTTTCTTTAACATAGTAAATTTATATATACAAACAAACGATTTAAATTTTTTTGGATGCACAACTCATAGGTGACATTATTTTTCCATATCAATAAAGTAAGTATAATTATTAAATATATATAAAAAAACAAAAATGCAGGGCATAGTTGGACCATAATGTATTACTTTACGCATCCTACTACGATATTTCTATAAGCAAAACTAAAGAAAGTGTGTATTGATGAAAATCTATAATTTTGTAACCTTTATATACAAATGTATCTGGCTTATTCATTATTGCAAACAAACCTAAATACAGGAATTACCAATTTAAGTCTCAAAGCTGATTGGCATCTGTGACAAACACTTATAATAAAATATCCGAAATATTTTACAATTCTTGTAGTAAATAAATTTGCTGACTTAGGCCAGGAAATGACAATTTTGTTTTTACTCCCCTTCAACTGGAAGCGCCCCAAAGTATGCAAGAATAAATGCAAACAGCTCAAAGGAAAATTACTTAAGAATATTTGAACTGTGGCTGCGACAGCAATACAAAAACACATCGAAAAGTAATTGAGGAAAACAACTTCAAATTGAGACGGAAGTGGGAGGAACTAATCCGATATACATTTACCTTGTCCCTACCACCTCCTCGTGTATTTATGCATTTGTTCATTGTTCCTGATAATTAAGCCTAGGCCAAACTGAAGTGCATATCAAACATGTCCCCAGGGCGTTTTGGCTGCGTCTCAAGAGGAAAGACAACAACAACAGCTGAAGGTACACAGAAAATAATCCTTCTACACGTTTGTCTCTTGACAATGGCGATTCTGTCACGGCCACGTCCTCGAAGTCACGTGTTTGCACACTCACCCAGCCACACAGAAAGCTGGAAAGACAAATGTTCTCCCCCCCCCACCCCCACCAGTCGGAAGTGCATTTGTGCAGAAAGTCAAAAGGCAAGCGAGAATTCTTCGAAATTCGTGTAATTTAATAATATTTCGGGCGCTTAGTTCATCATTTATGCAACAGCCCAACGACATTCCCCAGCGAACTGCATACTGGCCTTTCAATTGTTGTTGTTATTGTTTCTCCGTTTGATAAATTAAATATTTACCAGAAACTTAAGTAAAAACCTCAATTAATTATTTACCAAAGTTGAGACAGACAAATCGTGAAATCCTTAACTGGAAATGAAATCATATTTCGTGCACTTCAACAAAGTTTTGTGCTCTGCCCTCGCACTCGCAGCGTGATTTTTCGACATGCCGACACTTGTTTTTGGGCTAAGTGATTTAGGCAAAAGTTTGCCAGCGGAAATGTTTTGGGCCAAAAACTTTTGTTGTGCATAATCGTTGCTCACCCCGGCGGAAGTTGATCAAAAGAAACTGTTTCGGGCTCTTTCGGCAATGAATTTCTCCGCCCCTGCGAACTGCGGTGAGGGGGAGGAGGTGATGCAGTTGAAGCTGAAGTAAGTAGCTTAAAATCAATAAATTTACTTAGCTTAAGCCGGTACAACCTGCTGTTTGTAGGAGTATTTATGGAGGATTATGTGAGGACTCAGTCTCATGTGTGTGTGAGTCTGACAAACACGTGCCCCTGCACGAGTGGTCCTGCCCAGTTGAGTCATAATTCATTTGCATAACATTAACGGCCAGCCGGATGACAACGCAGGCAACCATGGCAAAGCTCCTAAAGTGGGCTAACAACTTCAAGTTTAAATAAAATATGCTTGCTAACGAATTAGGCGTAAACAGTTCCATATGACACGGCAGACAGGCAGGGTGTTGGGTGGGGGGATAAAGGTGCTAGGCAGAAACATAAAAGTGTGTGCACACGAGTACATAACTACATACTTATGTGTGGTAACGTCAGTTAAAACTTGAAGCGAGCTAAAGAAGAAAAGGAGTAGGAAGAAGTCAGGGTTCAGATTTTAAACTCCGTAGCCGAATTTGCCATGAAAGCTACCTTTCTCGAGTACAAAGTTACTTAAGCTTAATGCGAATTTTGCAACATAACATTTTGATATTGAACCGGCAAAATTTTATGACTACAGAAACTTTCATTAAAATATCTAAGCGAGTAGTCCAAATTTGCCTAAATATATATTTTTTCACTGAATTCAGATATTTAAAATACAACATGTATTGTCGTTTTATTTTTTAAATAAATCATGTTCGTTCGGTTAACCTGTCAGATTTGTAAGCAGAGTCTGCGAGTCATGTGTTTAATTCAGGGAATTAAACCGAATCGTATTTCGGTTCCGGCAAATGTTGGCAAATGTTGATATATGTCGAGTTTTTATCTTTTTAATTTCGAGAGTTTCTTAGGAAAAAGCTATGATGTTTAATGCCATTGAAGGGTTTGGGGAAAATACTGATCCACTTAACCATGGGAGTCAAGCAAGATATGAATCGAATGGTAATTGAGCTGCGTAGAACATTGTATTTAAATCGGTTAAGTAGTTTGAATATAATAACAGTTTTTCTCATAAAAACCCATTTTTCGACCGATCATTTGTATGGCAGCTACAAGAACTAGTTATCCGATCAGGTCGGTTCCGACGGTAGCAGCGTGCAGACAAAAGAAGACTCTGTGCAAAGTTTCAGCTCGCTAGCTTCAAAATTGAGGGACTAGTTCGCTAAGAAACAGACGGACGGACAAAGCTTAATCGACTCAGCTCGTCATGCTGACCAAGAATATATATACTTTATGTGGTCGGAGATGATTCCTTCTATGCGTTGCGAAAGTCTGGGCAAAATTATAATACACTTTTAAAGTGTATACAAAAACAATAAAAAATTTATAAAATAGTATTTCACTTCATAATTTCAGCAAAAGACGTAGAAAATTACAAATTTATTTTTGAACACACTTAAATTTGAATGTTAGTTCCTCCACTTAATTTGATCCATATTCTTAAGTAGAAAAATAAAATAATTATTTTTGTATCTTATTTTAGCAGACTTAAGAGCCAATGTCGATTAAATTATACTATATACTTAATAATAGACTTAACTAAAATTCCATACTATTGAAGTTAATTTAAGTTATATAATATCCTGTTGTCTTAAAATCCACATTTACAAGTATAATAAAACTAATTAAAGATCTCGTTGTGTATGTGAAGTGCCAAATATGTCATAGATTTGTTGAAATTGTAATTTAAGCCCGCTTGGCTTTCAGCAGTCGATTTCATGCCGTCAAAGCGAACTTAGATCGTTTATACGAAAATCACCGTCGAAATTTTTATCATGGATAAACTGCGGTTTAGAAACCATACCGGGATACCAAAAATTTTAAATATCGGTTCCGGTTCTGAGTTTAAATCGGTTCCTTTCGGTATACGGCTACGGTTCTGGTTGTGGTTTGATTCCCTAGTATAATATGCTGTGGGGAAATACATCTCGGACCAAATAAATCAGAAAATGGAGCATTGATTATCTATATGTATAAATCTTTACGCCCGACTGACATAGTGACAGACTGACATATTATCAAGCCACAGCCTTAACGGCTTATCGTACAAGATCTGATTTTTTACTGTGCATAGCACTTTTAAAACTTTTGTTTTGTAGTATGTTATGGGTCGTGAGGCGCGCACTAAGGAAGAAAATTTGAAAAATTGTTCACCAATCTTCTGAAAAGGCCAATGAAACGTTTGTATGTGGTCATAACGGTTGTTGCGCTCAGGCAATGTTGTGGAATAAGTTGTTTCGCAGAGAATGCGAGAGAGAAACAATAAATCAAATTGAGAATAGCCTCATCCAATTCAATTGAATCTTATGTCACATACAAAACACTAGAAGCCAAATGCCTTATCTGCGATACGTCTTTTGTTAGTGGTGGTACGTGAACTCAATGGAAAAGTGATGGCACACATGACGTGAGCAGTCTGCTCAAAATTAGTTGTCTCCTTATCTCATTTGCGAGTCTTGGTTAATAAACTAGGCTGTGAGTTGATAATCTAAGAGATTTATATCGATTGAAGCTCCTAAAAACTCATTACTTTTCGCAATGAAAAGTGTGTTTGAAGGAGAAAGAACAGTGTTGTCAAATCCGCTTTTATTTCAATTTAGCTTTTTGCAGATAAAAAATCAGAGGGCAGCGGGAACTTTATTAAAAATAGATTTATTTTTTCCGATTTTAAATAAGAAATGTTAAATTTGCTTCTGATTTTCTCCATTTTTAAAAAATGAATTTTCCCTGTTTTGGTTGCCGCATAATAAAGACACATAGGAACACATGTTTAATTAGTAACATATCTCATACTGCGTTGACTAACATAAATTGATCAGAAAAGAATATTCTGCAGATCTAATATTAAACAAATGTATATAGGTGCGCACTTATAAATAAAATGTCCCTTGACGCCAAATTCACTACATAGTCTGTTTGACTAACAAGCTTTTTTGTTAGTATATCTTGCGAATAAGTTCCAATAAGTAAGACTGTTTTGTTTCAATGTTTTTTGTGGGTTTTTATTTGATGCAAAAACAAGTGAGAGATGGGAGCAAATGTCCGCTACGAAATCCGAGATTGCGACAGATTAGGAGTGGAACCGGCTGTCAGCTGGAACCTCCAATTAGCAAAATGAGTTAAATAATTAGAGTAGACCAACTATCCACTGCAACCTACGAGAAAAACGAGGGTGTCAGCGGCTGCCCCTATTACCTCTCTTTGTAGCGCTGCCAGGCACCGGGCGAACCAAAAATCGCGGGCCGCCAATGCGGTTCGAAACTTTTTCGGGCTGGCTTTGCATTGGTGCTTTACGTTTTGAATGTTCCTAAATTCTTGAAAGTTCTTGAAACGTCCCTTTTATTCTCCTCTTTTGTTTTTAATCCAAAAAACTTATTTTTGACCTTAAACACCACACTTTTGGAATTCCAAGAAGCCAAATTCTAATGTGTTAAAGGTTCGATAAACTATCATGTATAACAATGATTGTGGCATTAGCTGTTCCTTCAACACAAGTATCAGGCAAATTTGTCTTCGTCAATTTATTTGTCATCATAATCTAAAAAAAGTTCAAATTGTTTGAAAGTTGCTATGTTCTACAATAACATTCCTGTTTTCTAGCTAGCAAACAAAATTATACTGAACGTCGCCTGAATGTTCACCGACCTTCTACCCGCCCGGGACCCGCCCGTTTGCGGTGCCCCCCGTCAAGCACCCTGGTCAACAGTTTTACGTTGTGCCCTCTCAGGGTTTCGAACCCGTGAAACTTTTTGCGTTCGTGTTCAAGGAGCTGGTTCAGAAGGTTGCTGAACCTAGGTTCGGGTTCGAACCGGGGTTCAGGAATAATTTTGTTCTGCTTTAATTGAGAGCCCCTCAACATTTTATTCATAGATGGAAATTTAGAGGGTTGATAATATCATATTCATATGAAATTAATATTTTATTTATCATTCTTAAAGCTTTTGATTATTAGTTTCTTCTGAATATTATGCAATGAAATGTTTCTTGGTAAGCTGTTTTTATTTCAAGGATTACAAATATTGGAAAATGGCAATCTTGACATTAATAGCATCTAGAAAAAATGTAATAGAACACGAGTTTTGAACCGAACCCTTTTCTTCCATTTTTTGCTACGATTCAGGTTCGGGAAGATAAAAATTGTTCTGCTCCGGTTCAAAAAAATTAATATTGAAGTCAGATCATTTTCGTGTGATGAACAAGTGATTTTTGGTAAGTCGAACTGCATATAGCCAAAAACTAAAATTTTTTACATAATTTGGAGCTTATTTTTTTGTGGAAACTGAAGTTTATTTTGGACCTTAAATGAAATAACGAATGTATTGGAATAAAAACATTATAATATACCTATATAACTATTATTCGAAACCGTGAATCTTCTCACCTGACAGCTTGTTCTCTCTTAATGTTTTTCCACATTGACATATTTCTGTAGTCCAAAGAAATATTTAAATCCCCTTTAACACATTATTTGAGCCTAAATATCCTTAACCCAACGGGAGCTTGAAACTTCACTGAAAGTTTTTGGCGGCACCAAATCAAAAGTCGATTATCGCCTAGTTAGTTGCAGAGGATTCCAAGTCAAGAGTCGAGTTAAAGGCAAATGGTGCCTGGCACCAAATGCGCATTTCCGCTTCCCTTCCAAGCCTCTCCACACCCTGCGCTTCCACTCATTATCGGCGTGTTTGTTTTATGAAGGTCGTTTCAAACAGCCCCGCACAATGGAAGGATTTCGGGACACGCACGCACAGACAACCAAATCGTCATCATCAGCATTGTCATCGTTCTCACCATTCATGTCAGCGTCAAAGGAACCATTTTGGCATTGTTATACTGTCTCTCCTATTCCCCCTCTGTTGAGCTTTGGGTTGACACTATTGTTTTGTTTGCTCTTGGTCCAGAAACTCAAATGATATCTTTGATAGATCTAAAGCTTTCCACTTGCTCAAGTAACCAAAAATTTGTCTCGGTTTTAGTGAGTGCTAATGGGAAGGCGGCCGTGGAGCGGGACAAGTTCATCATAATTGCTTGGGACACGAGTCGAAAGAAATCTGTTCGCCTTAAATTATGGCATATTATTGGCAGTTTATCAAATTGATTTAATTTCGTCCGTGTTCGTCCTCTTCTGCTTCTACTTCTTTCGCTCGTTTATTTTAAGCATCCTTAAGTGCTCATGATAAATGTTATGGCTCCTTGTTCTGGTTCCACTAACTCTCAGCTTTGCTTGTTTGTGTGTGTGTGAGAATTTATGTAATGCGCAAAGTTAAAGCATACTTTTGGGCTGTTTGCTTAATGTTTTCTACTGTTGCGCTGGCTCTCCCAAAAATGTTAGTTAATTTTTAGTTTGTTTGTATTATAAAGTATGTTAAATTGGCTAATGTTTTATTAATTTAAACAAAAAGCTGCCAACACAAAAGTTTTGCCAACTTTTTGTTAACATATTTTATGCTTTTATGGTGAAGGGACAGGGCTGTGTAGAGGAGAAGGATAATAAAATAGTTATTCAGGTCAAGGCTTAAATGGATGAAAAGGGAATGCAAAAGCAGAGCAAGGTATGTGGGGGATTCACTAGGGGGCAACAAGTATTTACTAGTACGTATCTAGTATTAACAAAACCAAGAACTCCCATTGCCGTGCTCGCGATAAAACATAACTTGGGAACGAATTGAACACCCAAGTCGTCCACTTTTTAGATTCTTTTCGGCACAAAGTTTCAACACAGAGCTGAAAGTTTTGCCAGGACCGAAAATGAAAGACGACTTGATTTGTAACCTCCATTTTCTGGCATTTCTACACCAGCCTAGCCAGGAAGATAAACATTTAAGAAATTGTAGTGGCGCTTGGATAAACAAATTGAAAGGAAAACTTAAAGGAAAAGCCTAAAAGTAGGCAACACCATTCTGTATAAAACGCATCAAATGAATTGGCTTTGTTTTAGTAGTGTATTTAGTTGTTGATATTTTAGGAAATTAAAATAAAAAAACAATCAATATGAACTAGCTCAACGAACATTAATTAGAAATAAATTCTTTTATAATATAAGAAAATTAATTTCGATAAATATTTTGATCAGAGTTGACCATAAAAGAACTCGATTACAAGTGACGGCTGAGTTACAATTGCGTGTCACCAGTATTTCCGAGTCGCGGCAAGGTGGCTTTTGACAGGCTTAACTTCCGCCTTTTTACTTTGTACCAGCATCCAGAGCACGACGTGAGCGGAAAAATATTACCTCAGAAGAGGAACAACCTCAGAGTGACTTATTTACATCACCGTAACCATACACAAATTGTGCAAATCAATTTACTTATCCATTACACTGCCGCTTAAGTATACTTTTCCCGCAAGGGTCAAGAAGCCGGAGTGAATTATCTTTTTTTTGATGTGCCAACGGATCGTGAAGACCGCCCACACAATAAAAGTGCCAAGCCTCTAAAAATAAAAGGGTAATTACACTAGTTTACAAAAATAAAAAAAAAAAATGACCCATTTCAGCTGAAAATTTTTCTTAGTATAGTTTGGAATGGTGATCTAAAAAATCGATTTCAAAAATTTTTTCATGGCTCCGTTTTTGAAATATTAATTTTTTAAATTTTTTTGGTAGGTACTCTTACATTTTAAGCCATATCTCAGTTCATAATTGTCAGATAGAGTCAAGCAAGATAAGAATCGAAAGGTTATTTCGCTGCCGGTAATCGAGTAGAACATTGTTTTTAAATCGGTTCATTAGTTTGACTACAAAATCCAAAAATATTTCAAAAAAATCGATTTTTGCTCGAAAATCCAAGAAATTTCATTTTAAAACGACTAGAAAAAATATAAAAAATACAAAAAAAACTATTTTTATTTTTTCACCTTAAGAATCGCACTTTTACGAAGAAAATAAGGTATTGGTGAGGAAAATCGTGTAACACATACCATAGATGGATCCAATTGTGTACAGGAACTAACAGTCAAATTTGAGTATATTGTGTGTTTTCAAAAATTAACATTGTTCTTTTCTTCGTTTTTTGGTCAAATTATGTAGTGAACGAAAAGCCAGAACAAAAATAAAAATTAAAAACGGAACAAAAGTCAAAGCACAGGAAAATTTATTTTAAAATATTCAGGAAAATATCACATTATTTTGAACTAAATTGCTTACAGCTCCTGTGTTTGTTCACAGATTTTGATCATCGATATCTGTTTTTCTTCGTAGAAGTGCGGTTCTTATGTAGAAAAAATAAAAATAATTTTTTTGAATTTTTTTATATTTTTTCCAGGCGAGCAAAAAATTGATTTTTTCAAAATATTTTTAGATTTTGTAGTCAAACTAATGAACCGATTTAAAAACAATGTTCTACTCGATTACCGGCAGCGAAATAACCTTTCGATTCTTATCTTGCTTGACTCTATCTGACAATTATAAAGTGAGATATGGCTTAAAATGTAAGTGCCCCTACCAAAAAATAAAAAAAAATTATATTTCAAAAACGGAGCCATGAAAAATTTTTTGAAATTGATTTTTGAGATCACCATTCCAAACTACACTAAAAAAAATGTTCAGTAGAAATGGGTCTTTTTGGCTGTAAACTAGTGTTATTTGAGTTTGGTGGTTGAGCAGAAGACGCTCATTTATTTGTCTCGCCTTTTCACAGGGAGTGGTCCCTAGGGTTAGCTAAGCTAAACTTCACCCTCGTCCAGAAGGGTGCAAAGGTCAAGCCCCGACCAATCTTTATTTTTCACCATTTGGAAAGGTGATTCTCTGGAGATCGTGCCAAAATCACCTATGCCCTCGAAAAGAGACGAATTCAGATGCGCCAAGCAGTGCCAATAGTGACGTCGAGTTGGGAAGACCTTAAACAGTCTGGCTGCTGAACTAGCAGACACCTCAGCTGGATTTTGTTTTGATTTAATTGTTTTTTTTTTTGCAACAAATAAGGCATAAGTGAAAGAAGGAAGATAGGTGGTTAACAAAGAGAGAAGCAGGGAGAATCAACATATTTTGAATTCTATTAATTTTTATTGTGTATTTGGCTTAACACTTTAACCAACAAAAGTACAAACCGAAAAGTTAATCCAATCACAACCAACCAAAGTTATTGATCATCCCCAAAATCTGGCCTTCAATGTAAGAGTGGCAAATTCCTAATTATAATCATTGCAGGCTACACCCAAATTACCTTCCAGCTCGTCCGACCGAAAGTACTTTCAGCGCGGAATAGCGGTAAGTCAGATCAGCCTTTTGATTTGGATATTCTCTTCACATCGGCTGTTCGAGCGCCCGAAAAATGTTAAGCAAACGCATAGCCTAAATATAGAACAACCGTTGATCGACCGATGAAGGTTGGCAGTGCGACCTCGATATGAAGTTGCGCTGTTCACAAGTTAGAAGTCTTTAATTGAATAGGAAAATTTCAAACGCCTTTATACACTGAGAAAAACAAAATGAATAAGTCACCCTATGCGAAATACTCGATCTACCCACACAATTAATTTTTGATAACCAACTTTCTTTCTACATTAATACCAAGTTAGAGTTCATGCCTTAATACCATCTACATATCTACTTATCTACTTTATATATTTTAATTTTTCTTACATTATCCACCTTTTATATTTAAATTAATTATTATGCTAATCTTGGAGCTACTCTTCATCCGTAATCACCTTGAATTTTTAATTGCGGAGAATTCGCCTTCGTCTATGAATGCGTATTTATAAATATAACAGAATTTAGAAGTAGGAGTTTATGTTAGGGAATAAAAGAAATAGGTCTAAAAAATATTGTGAATAAATCCTGAAATATGAATTGCTAAAGAAGTTTAGAGTTTGGGAGTCATGCATCGTCTAAAAAGGAATATAAGGATTTATATGTAAATTTACATATCTTTTTATTGGGATCACCAGTTAATTTTTAGGAGTAAGGTGATCATGGTAGGGAGGGCACCAGCTGTTGCAATACCATCAGCACAGCACCAGGAGCGTCAGTTGCCGCACTGACATGGCACTGCCAATGCATGGAGCTAGCACCTTTTCCTCTTTTTGTTTCTCCTCTTAACTTTCTTTTCCCCTTTTGATTGATCGAACCTAATGGAACTTAGCACGCGATTTATTAATAAGATTCTGAATTATATAGCCTCGAGTAAGAAGTCCAGGTAATCTTAATGGGAACCCACCCCCATCTACTGACCATACAGCCGGAACAAGCGTGTGCTCTACTCTGGAACTTCATTTACACCAGCTCGCTTTTGGCAAGAACTTTGTAACTTATTGTTACAGGTTACATGCTACAAAATATGTTCTGAAAAGAATCAATTTAACGTACATAACATAGTGCGACAAATTTTAACGTTTTTCAAAACTACCAAGCTACACTATGCGGAATCGATAATGCTACCCGAACTGAGTGTATTCCTAGCTGTGTTTGGCTAGATTGGTAACACTTTTTGTTTGAACCCTCAAAGTTTTTGAAATTGGGTGTCAGTAGTTTTGGGCGAACAGCTCATTCAGTTTTGGAGATAGCCGCAAACTGTCTTTGGCAAAGTTGTAGCTAACAGTCCGTTGAAGACATGTTTCTTAAAAATTTTATGCCAAAAAAATTTCACTTAAAAAAAAAAAAGACGAGAAGTATAACCGGTGACATAAAAATGACCAATTTCTTTTCGTTCCACTTATTCAAAGGCATTCTGAAACCGAGTGGGAAACAGCTACCGTTTCTGAATCAGCATGATCTTATCGAAATCGAAATCAGGAACAGACCTGATATTGTTTATTTAGATCCAGCCAAGTATGCTTCACTTTTCAAACATAAAGTTTCGATGTAGCCCTTGGAGATAGCGCTCCGAAACCTTAAAATTTATTCCAATTTTTATACAAAAAGTTTTACCTGGGAAATCTGGAAATTCACTTTTTTGCTAGACAATTTAAAAAGGTACGACATTTCCAACTCCATCTTTTGAAGAAGATTAAAAAAGCTAGAGTGCAAAACAATAAGAAAACAATAAGCCAAGTTGCAAGTGAATTGCGAAGGGTACTTTCGGGCACTCTCATCGCAAAGTTTGCCAAATGTAAAAATACCCACAAAATTATTGATGTTTTTATTGTTTCTTCTTATTGCAATCAATAAAATCTCTGCAGCTGTTGCATGCCTATTTTGGACTACTAATATCTAAATTTTTGGATTTTGGAATTGAGAGGATCTTGTTTTAGCATTGACAAAGTTGTACAACTTTGGGTTATCCTGTAACTTAACCTTAACTTGACCAAAGAGTTCTTGTAGCATTCTTAGTTAAGAACCATAAATTTGGATCGTACCACCGATTATGTGGCCATTCACATGATTGATTTTTTAAGAGCTATTGGAAAGTTTTAAAAAAAAACACATAAAATTAGGAAAATGCATGAAATCTTTATATGAATCGATAGAACGGTCCATATAATTTAATGTGTGACTGCGCCTCAGATGGACCATCCGCTTAGTCCAATTTTGGCATACACTTTCCAACATTTCGGCCGGTATCTCACGAATAAATGCTTCAATGTTGTCTTCCAGTGCGTCTATTGAAGCGGGCTTGTCTGTATAGACATGAGCTTTAACATAGCCGCACAAAAAATAGTCTAAAGGCGTTAAATTGCACGATCTAGGCGGCCAATTGACCGGTTGTTGAGTAACAGAGACCCAATTGCTGCGAACGGCGACGAATCGATAATTGATGGTCATCATTAACACTGGCCGATACAGCTGCGATATTTTCTTCAGTTCGCAGTCTAAGTAAGCCTGTTGCTGGTTTAATGTCCAACAATGTAAATTTTGGTGCGAAATTTAGTCACTATAGCCCGTGTTTGATGTAATCATGAATAATGTATAACGAATTTAGTTTTATATTTAATGAATCTGTTTCTATTGTATTAACCCTAGGTGTAACTGAATCAATTCGCCTTAGCTCTCTCTGTAACTTCTTCACTCAGCTATACTCTCGCATTAATCGAAGTTCACTCATATACACACATACATATTTATGTAGGCTTAAGCAAAGAATGTAAAAATATGAATTAGTCAGTCGAAATTAAACCATGAAGTAAACCAGTCAACACACGGCAGAGATTGGTTTTACTACCTCATTAATTTGAGGCATCAACATTGGCGACCGTGACAGGACACAGGGTCCTGGACTAAAATAGAAGAAAATCGTTCTTTTATCTGGAGCTGATCATCGGATCAGATTTGCCACATCTGGAAGCACACATCGGCTGTGCTAAATCACCCTCGTCGACTCTCTGCTAAAGGGCAGAGCGTACTCAGGCAATTGAGTTGTTCAACCGAACAATATTCCAAGCAAACCACCTAGATCTGGAAGAGGATTCTCACTGGGAGAGTCCAAAGAAATCTTCGCCTCATCAACTCGAGCCATCGTCGGACTCATTCCCCCAAGACATTGACTTTGTGGAGAAGGGAAATACAAGCGCACATACATGGAAAGCTAAATGTACATGGTGAGATAAAACTACATGAAGTGTAGCGAAAGTGGGAAAAATATACATGCTGTGGTCTCTTATATTCTTTGCGAAAACCCGCGTGTTATTCCTAGCGGCATTTACCAACGCAAAAAGAATTTGCGATTGCAGTTACTTCCACTCTCAAGTAAAGCAAATCACTCAAAGTACTCGCACTCACAAGTGAGGCAAAAGCACTCAGGTTACTCACACTCACAAGTAGGGCAACCACTCAATTCACTGCCACACACAAATTGATTTCACTCGTACTTGCTCTGCGTTTCACTCAACCATTTAGTTAGGCAGTTAGTTCTGTTAGCTCACTTGTTTTGATTATCGTATTCTCATTGCACCATGACTCCCCAACCAGCAGTCGAAGATCAATTAATTTCGCTCAGACAGCAGCGGAATACAATTTACCAACAAATGGAAAGGATGAAAAAGAAAATAGAGGAGGAAGAATCAAAGCCGGATCCAAATGTGTTTGAGTGCCGTTTACAAATTCTTGAATCCAATTTTAAGCAAGCCATTTCTGTGCAAACTCAAATTGAACGTCTTAGCCCTTCTGATGACAGCCGCAGTGAGTTAGAGGAAATGTTCATATCAGCAAAATCAAAGATCCTCAAGTGTTTAAATGAAAGAAAATCCAATAAGGCTGACGAGTCAAGTCTATTTCATGCCACTCTGAATAGTTTCGCTAATCACAATCGGCTACCTGCACTGAAACTTCCAAGGTTCGATGGAAAATATGGTGATTACACCAGGTTCATTGCAGCGTTTAACAATTTAGTTGATGATGATCCGTCCCTCTCAGCAATTGATAAATTTAATTATTTATTGAGCTGCCTCTCAGGTACTGCATTGAATGTGATTGAGCCCTTCCAAGTTACAGCGAAAAATTATCCGAAGGCAATTCAACAGCTGAAGGAGCGATATGACAAAAAGGTTTTAATCTTTCTCGAACACATTAACAACATTTTCAATGTGCAACCAATGAATAAAAATGATCCAACATCACTTCGTACGATTATTGATACAGTTTCAGCTCTTCGGGAATCATTATACTCGCTAGGCTCAGAAGCTGAAATATTGAATGCAGTTATAATCCATCATGTTTTATCCAAAGTAGATATGGAAACTAAACTGGCATACGACTTCAAGCAAGATTATGAAAATCTACCAACATGGGACAAATGCTGCTCCATCCTAAGCAGGCATTGTCAATTTTTGGAAAGTAGTTCAAGGCATACACCATCAATTAAAACAAAGGAAAACAAATCAAGTAGCATCTCTCGAAAAGCTTCAGGTACATTTGTCAATGCACAGGCTAACAACAATTGCATTCGTTGTCAGAGTAGCGAACATAATATTGGAACATGTTCATTATTCTTAAACCTCCCAGTTGATGATCGATTTAAGTTTGTAAAGCAAGCCTCTCTTTGTATAAACTGCTTGCGAAAAGGACACATCTCCGCCAAATGTGGAAGCAAAGCTCGATGCAGGGTGTGTCAAGGCCTTCATCACAGTACCCTACACAGGTTCTCTCCGAACACGGAACCAACCTTCATGCATCAAGGATCTCCCCAAGCAAGTTCATCACCAGCTACCGCCACTTCGTTAGTATGTAGATCATTTCGTCGAACGCTACTTCCCACCGCAGTCGTTTTTATAATGGATAAATACGGTATCTACCAACCAGCTCGTGCGTTGCTAGACTCTCGGAAATACACTTTATCACAGAAGAGCTTGCCAAAAGGTTACAACTAAAGTTTGAACGCACTCATCAAGAAGTATCGGGAATCGCAGATGTTCGAACTGCATTAAAATTCTCGGTATCAGCAGCACTTAAATCTCGCGTATCTGAATTCTCTTGGTCTTCTCAGTTGGCAGTCACTCGGACCATTTCGCTAAACCAGCCTCAGCATCACATAAACAGCTGAGTGGACGATTCCTAAGGGTCTTAAGCTAGCAGATCCTGAATTTTATAGGCCTCAGCGCATTGATTTGTTAATTAGTTCGAAACATTTCTTTGATATCATCATGGAGGGCAAGGTCTCAATAGGTGACGGGCTACCTTCATTAGTCCATACACAACTTGGTTGGATTGTTGGTGGTACAATCCAGGAACAATCAAATTCAAAGATAAGTCGTTGTAACCTAGGTCTCTCATCTGAGCTAGAAGAATCACTACAAAAGTTTTGGGAGCTGGAAGAATTTGAGACTCCAGCCAGCAAAGGTCCACAGTCAGTGGATAACATAGAATGCGAAATTCATTTTCAGAAGCATACGACTATACTTGAAACAGGTCGAGTACAGGTTCGGTTACCTTTCAAAAAACCCCCAGATTGTCTCGGAAACTCACTCGATATTGCAAGGCGCCGCTTTTTGCAATTAGAGACTCGACTAAATCGTAATCCGTCTCTAAAACGGTTGTATGCAGCCTTCATGGACGAATATAAAAATCTCAATCATATGAGTCCAGTCAATGATGTTGACACTTCACAACCCCATTATGTAATACCGCACCACTGCGTGCTTAGACCCCAAAGTGCCACAACCCAACTTCGAGTGGTCTTTGACGCCTCGGCAAAGACATCAGCGAATGTCTCACTCAATGAAACGTTGTATATTGGAGCGAAAATACAACAAGATCTGATAGTAACACTTTTGTCGTTTAGATTGCATCGATATGCCCTTACGGCTGATGTGTCAAAAATGTATCGACAATTTATCATTCATCCTTCCGATCGCTGCTTTCAATTAATAATATGGAGAAATACCGATACTGAGCCCTTACAACTGTTCGAACTCAACACTGTAACTTATAGTCTTTCAGCTGCGCCTTTCCTCGCGATCAGATGTCTTCAATACATCGCAGATACTTATGAATCGGAGTATCCTGTGGGAGCAAAAGTCTTGCGTGAGAACATGTATGTGGACGATATGCTGACAGGAGCAGATACGGCGACAGAGCTAGACTCTATAGCTGAAGAAATCAAATCACTACTGGCTCGAGCAGGATTACAATTGGCAAAATGGAACTCTAACCATGAACGATGGCGAGAAGGAAACGAAGAAGTGCACATCAAGGTCGATGACCAAGAAATCACAAAGGCACTGGGAATATCGTGGAAGCCTCGGATGGACACATTTTGTTTTCGATACGAGTTGCCAACGCTTGAAGTTCTTACTAGACGTGCAATAGTATCAATCGTGGCACGGATTTACGACCCATTAGGCATATTGAGCCCCATTATCATCAAATGCAAAATACTACAGCAAGAATTGTGTATCCAGCGCTTAGGATGGGATGATCTTCTTACACCTGAATTGAGTAGCATTTGGAGAGAAATCGAAACGGATTTATCGCAACTGAATAATATTGAAATTCCACGTTATGTTAACCTCTCGCAGGGTCAATCATTCGAAATCCACGGGTTCGCAGACGCCTCACAACTCGCGTATGGATGTTGTTTGTACCTACGCACAAACAAGCTCGCAGACGGAAAGCATCATTCCACACTACTGATGGCCAAATCAAAGGTGGCACCCCTGAAAGCAGTCTCGCTTCCTCGATTAGAATTGTGTGCGGCAGTACTTTTGTGTAAGATATGGCATAAAATCAAACATCTGTTCGCAGCCTTTGACACAAAAATTGTGTTTTGGACCGATTCCAGTATCGTATTGCAATGGATTGGGATGCATTCTGCTACTCTACAATGTTTTGTTGGGAATCGTGTCGCAGAAGTACAGACAAAGTCAATTGGTGTTATTTGGAGTCATGTCGCTAGCAAGAACAACCCCGCTGATGTCGTGTCACGTGGATGCAAGGTGAATGAATTGGCACAAACGATATGGTTCAACGGACCGAAATTTCTCTGCCTTGAAGATTGTAAATGGCCCAAACCCCTGTTTTCTACAACAACAGATCGAAAACTGCTCGAAGAACGTAAAATGGTTGTGTTGAATAGTAGTGCATGTAGGCAGAACAGTAGTGAAACAATTCTAAATGGTTTGTTTATGAGAATCTCGTCCTATAGGAAAATACTGAGAATCATTTCATATGTGCTTCGATTTTGCAACCGCATTAGTTCAGATAGAAAGCTCACTATCAGTAAGGTAAACCCTGTATCAGCCATTGAGATACAGGAATCGTTTCTTCGTCTCGTAATGATCGTACAGCGCGAAGAATACAGGAAGGAAATAATCGCAATGAAAGCAAATAAGTCATTAAGCCCTGAAATGCAAAAACTAACCCCCTTTCTATGTCATACAGAGACTCAAACTGGAAAATTCGACCTTATACGAGTCGGTGGACGACTCTCCCAGGCTCCAATTGAATTTGATGCTAAGTTTCCAGTAATCTTGCCAAAAAACCATCGACTAACCTGGCTTTACATAGAAGACTTGCATAGGAAGCACATGCACGCCGGAGCAAAGGCTCTAATTGGAATATCCAGATTGCAAGTTTGGATAGTCAATGCGCGAAATTTGGTGAGGAAGGTGGTGAGACGGTGTGTACACTGTTTCCACTACAAGCCAAGACTTCTTCAACAAGTTATGGGTCCACTTCCCGCTGATCGCCTTCTCGATCGACGTCCATTTTTTGTAACGGGTGTAGATCTATGTGGACCATTTTACACTACATATCGGATTCGTGGCAGGGCACCCTACAAAACATACGTGGCAATGTTTGTGTGCTTTGCGACTAAGGCTGTCCACGCAGAACTGATCTCCGATCTATCAACTAACTCGTTTCTACTTTGTTTGAAGCGATTTGTAGCCCGCCGTGGAATACCGCAACGTCTATATTGCGACAACGCTACAAATTTTGTCGGCGCAAAGGCACAGCTCGACAAATTCAAGAGGGAATTCTTTAAACACAGTTCAATGACTATAACAGAGAAGTTTTGTACAGCCATGGGATGCAATTTCATCTTTATTCCTCCCCGGGCTCCCCACTTTGGTGGACTGTGGGAAGCCGCTGTCAAATCGATGAAGACGCTGCTTGTTAAAAATGCAGCACAGTCCAACCTCACGTATGAAGAGCTTCAAACAGTGCTTATCGGCTACAATCACCAACCCCCACCCCCCACCCAACCAATCATTACGCCAGCCCACATGTTAATTGGTTCTTCTTTACAGGCTCTCCTGATCAGACGATCGTAGAGAAAAAGGTATCAACTCTAACACAATATCAACGAGTAACCCATCTGAAGCAGCGATTGTGGGATCTCTGGCGACGGGATTATGTTCACGAACTTCAACTTCGATCGAAATGGCTTAAGGCAGAAGCAGATGTACGCGTCGGGCAACTCGTCCTGGTCCATGAGGATAACTTGGCCCCACAAAACTGGCAACTGGCTCGGATCGTTGCAGCAATCCCTGGGTCTGATGGTCGAGTTCGAGTGGTGGATTTAAAAACTGCGAAGGGAATCTTTCGTCGGCCAATACACAAGGTGGCCCCTCTACCTTTACCCTTAAATGAATAACTTTTGAAAGCGTCCTTTCAATGGGCGGAGTATGTTTGATGTAATCATGAATAATGTATAACGAATTTAGTTTTATATTTAATGAATCTGTTTCTATTGTATTAACCCTAGGTGTAACTGAATCAATTCGCCTTAGCTCTCTCTGTAACTTCTTCACTCAGCTATACTCTCGCATTAATCGAAGTTCACTCATATACACACATACATATTTATGTAGGCTTAAGCAAAGAATGTAAAAATATGAATTAGTCAGTCGAAATTAAACCATGAAGTAAACCAGTCAACACACGGCAGAGATTGGTTTTACTACCTCATTAATTTGAGGCATCAACAGCCCGAATAGTCGCTTCAGTGGGTCGATTAAACTGACCATAAAACGGATGAAGCGCGCGATGAACTTTCTTAACAGAGCACGCATTTTGATAATAAAATTCAAAAATTTGCAAGCGTTGTTCGTTTGTAAGACGATTCATGGTTAAATTATAGACCAAACTGAAGATGTTTGACAGTGAAACAAAACACGAAACGTAGCTCACGCACCAGTATTAAACCAGTGTTACCAAAAAGATAATAGCTAAATAATCACCCTTTTTTACGATGCTACAACTAAAAATGTTCAGAACTATCCATGTTAATAACTATTGAAAGCCCCTTGTTAAGTTTTTGTTCGAATTAAAATTCAGTCCCCTCTCATATTCAGTACCAGTAGACCTCAAAGTAGAAACAGTTTCAATCAGGCACGTTCTCAATTCCACCGCATCTTTTCGAAAGAGGAATTTTTTTTGAAAGTAATGTCTGTTAGCCGGTAAAATGTAAACTAATTTTCAATTTACGCACTACAAAAAGTGAATTTTTTATAATTCTGTGAAAAATTTAGAAATTGCTAGTGAAATTTAATTCGAATTTAATTGATTTTTCAAAAAAATTTTGTTTAGTGTGTTCAGAATTTCACTCTGCCAGAAAAAACGAAAAGTGAAATCTAAAAGCAAGTCTCTCTCATTTTCGACTGTTCCATTTTCGATCGATTCGCTGGGACTTATGTATCTAGTGCCAATCTCGCTTGGACCAGTGGTTTGCAAAAAGTGAAAAGAGAGCAATTTTATGCGGAATTGAGAACACGAAAACAAAACTGAAGCGGAATAGCGTTTTTTGATATTTTTTCGAGAAATTAATGGAACTGAGAGAATGTCACAAATTAAGCATTAAAATCAAGGCACTCTTCGTATGCAGATAAAAAAAATCTGGAGATGGAAACAGTTTTGACGCCACAAGTAATTTAATCAGCCAACACACATGTGATTTCCATGGACAAGAAACCAGCTGTTAACAAAAGCCTGGCAAAGTTTTCTTCATAAAATAACTGTGTCAAATTTTGCTGTCAGTCTTTCACCAACTATTTGAGGGAAAAGCAAAGTGTGCTCATTAGAGTTATGACAACTTCAACCACCGAGAATTTGCATCTGACCAGAGGTGAGCTTACTTTGGTCTATTCTTGCACTTCTTAAGCATATCTTCCATACCCACAGCCGAGGACTCCAATTATAATCTAATGATGTCCATAGTCACTGTCACTTGGCTGGTGCTCAGCTGTTTGAGTAAGTAAAAGCGAAATTGCCTCTAACCCACTCACCTCATTTATGGGTACGGTTTTTTTTGGCGCTTTTCAGCTCTTTTCATTTACTGCTGCAACTACTGCCAAGTGTTGAGACCTGCTTTCTCAACTAAACGACAACCCCGAACTCAATCCGAGGCAGTTCAGCTGAGTACTTTACTCCCCGTCGAGGATTAACCAAGGTCAAAGAGCAGTGACAAACTTTTTTGTTAAGCAAAAACCCAAATAAATAAGCTGCACAAAAGCGAGAGACAAAAAAGGAGCACATGCAGCAGCTGTTGACGATCATCTTGCTTAGTGGCTGGCTGGGCCAGATGTTGGTACTGCAGCTTCCATTTCCGTTTCCGTTAACTTAGTTCCACTCACACACACATACAGCCAGGCAAAAAATGCCATATCTCTCGCTCTCCTGTTGCCTTGCTTTCTGCTGTTTAGTTTACATTTTTTTTCTCCTTCTTTTTGCTTTGGCCAAAAAATATTTTATTACCAGCTACCCCAGGTTGGGTTTTCATTTCTTTTGCTGTTGAAAACTGAAAAGCATCTTTTATGCAAATTTACAATGTCAGGTTGTTGAGGGGTGGCGAGGTGGGTACGGGGCTAACATGACTTCCGCTGCTTAACTGGCTTAATTTCGTAAAGTGAAAAAAGTAAAGGAAAGTACAACAACAAAAAGGTAAAAAAACGAACCAAGAGCTGAGTGAACTGAAACTCTTTTTTTCCTTTTGAAAGCTAAACTGATATGCTGGAGATAAAGCAAGGGGCAGATAAAGGAATGCATGACAGAGAAATAATGTGAAAGGTAAATATATTGTAAAGCATACTTTTGGGCTGCTATGGCAAAGAGCTTGCAGTTTCGCCAGATTTAGCATAGCATACTTTCAAGTTGAGAAATGGAAAGGAATGCTTAAAGTGGCTTAACAACGCAATGTACAGTTAGACTATCTGGGAACGAAAAGCTTCAAGTTAAGGTCCGTATTCATATTTTATGGTCTAATGGCATCGCGGTCTTAGCTTAGTATTCACCCCAATCCATTTGAATAAAAGTCACAAGTCTTCATTTCGATTATCGGCAACTCCAAAAGCAATCGAAAAAGGTTGTCGAGCAGTGTAAGTTTTTTATTTAAACAACAAGTTTTTGTTCATTATTGTTTCATGCTTTAAAATACTTCTCCTTAATATTTCTATTCAATTTTACCCGCTCTTTTCCAACTTCCTTAGCTTTCATTTATACTCTATTTTTATAGAATTGTTTTGTATAACTGTTATTGAAGGCGTTGCTGTTTATCATTTGCCGCATTGCATGACTTTAGCTCGTATATCAGTATCAGAGAAACCCTCCCTTCCACCCATTGACACCCGAAATAAGCAAAAACTAATAAAAAGTAAACTTGCATTTATGGCCAAAACAAACAATAATATTGACGAAATTATTGCCGGCGCCCGAAAAGAAATTCTTCGAATAAATATGTATCTGTCGAGGACACTTTCGTGACTTGAAGAGAAATAATCCTTCTTTTGCCATGTGCCTGCCAACTTTGAAGTATTCTAATCGGTTGCCACAAAATAACCTTGGAGTTTGAGTTGGCATTTGCGTGTATTCTACACGCATATTTCATGTCTTCCGTTTTGACATGACGGCAATATCCGATATATCCGGTTTGTGTGAGAAGAGCACTTGAAGTGAAAACTATATGATAGTTGGTCAGGGGGAGTGCAGTTTCAAATGTGTCAATAAATTCAAGACTATATTGAAAATCTGCATATATGCAGCCATGAAGTTGTTTGGCTAAATTTTGCTAAGAATAATTTAAGGACTGGGTAACTGATAATAATATCCTCAGCGAGTTTCAATTTGGATTTCGACGAGGCTATAGCATATTTGTGTTACTGCGATTTCCAAATCTTACCTTTCCTCAAAACGTAAGCTATATGTTTATTAGATTTCAAGGCAGACTTTGATACCGTTAACCGTAAAAGTTTACTACTAAAACTAAGCCTCTTAGGAGGATCTAAGCGCTTCTGTAACATGGTTTCAGTTCAAGGAAAGCACTTTTGCGGTTTGGGAAGGACGATAGCTTTCACATCAGTTTGTGATATTCTTAGGCTCAACTACATGCCACACTGAAGCACTATTAAAACAGATTGTAGTATCTGTAATTTGCATGCAACTGAAAACGTCATGCATCACTACCCAATTTTATCTGAGATAAGAAGCGCCCACATGGGAAGCCGTTTCCTATCGAACGCAAACGTCATAAGCGAACCCCTGAACCCAAGGTTTTGGATCGAACCTCGGTTCGCTTGAACATTAGACTAAGAACAGTTCGCTCAACCCAACAACTATTCTATATTTCAAAAACGTAATTTTACTAAATTTTTTGAAGTTATCAAATTCATGAACTGACATTTACAGGACACAGTGGTCGCTTTCATAGGACAAAAACAAAAATATCAAAGTCAACATTATGGCTTGAATAGATCTAGCTTCTTTCTTGTTTTTGTATTTCACTAACCGTCCTGTCAAAGAAAAGCATCAAAAGAGAGAGCATAAAATTATTTGTGTTTGACAGCATGAACAAATTGCAAGTTACGGTCGAAAATAAAATAAAAACAAGTAAGACCATTGCAGTCGAGTTAGCTCGACTTCAAAATACCCTGTACAATTGACAAACACACACATACACAAACAAACACACACGCACACATACACACAAACGCGCCCTCACACACTCGGGCGCAAGCAGCAAGCAATGCGTAATAAGCAAAGCGTGGGGGGGGGGGTGCAAAAATTGTTTCGTTAATAACTCCTGTGTTTATGCTCAGATCTCATTGTGCGTTTCAGAATAGATAGATTACGGGCCTAAGATAATATATATTAAGCGACGATGTTGTAACTTTAAAATTGTGGCTCTGACAGTTTTTTGCGGTTTAAGGGGGGGGGGGGGAATTTTGCAAATCTGAAACAAACTTGATCTGCGTACGGCCTATACCTATGTACATGCAAAAATTTGTATCTCTATCTCTTATAGTCTCCGAGATCGACGCGTTCATACAGACAGACGGACGGACGGACGGACGGACAGACGGACAGACGGACAGACGGACATGGCTAAATCGACTCGGCTGTTGATGCTGATCAAGAATATATATACTTTATAGGGTCGAAAATGCTTCCTTCTCCCTGTTACATACATTTGCCCAACTTCATGATCCCCTTTTACCCATTTTCAATGGGTACAGGGTATAATAAACGCGTTTAAAAAGAAGTTCTCATCCAATGGAAGCAATTAATATCAGGGATGCAAACCACTTGGAAATAGGGACTGGTTCGGTTCAGTGGTTCACATAGTGTTTGAACCGCCGGTTCGGTTCATTACGTGGTTTATGTGGCTTACTGAACCGCCGTTACGGCTACGGTTCGGTTCGCTCTTTATTCATTTAATAAACTAAAGAAGCATATTTTTAATACAGGTATTCGGATTATTCATTAACAAAGACTTAGGTTTTCAGTTTCCGTATGAACGTTCTAATTTCGTTTTGAAATCCTACAACTTTACATAACAAGTGACGAAAACCTCTTTGCTCACTTGATATTGTTTAGAAACTTTGACGGTTTGAAATCGACTACTGAAAGCCAAGCGGATCAAAATCGTCAAATAATTACAATTTTCTTTTGACCTGATCAAGTAATCTCTGACATATTTGGCACTTCACATATAAACTTAAACAATTTTAACTCGAAATCCATAAGTTCATTCGGAAATTGACGTCGATATGAGGAACACACCCTATTATACAATAAACATTTCATTTTTAATAAATTCAAAGTTTCTTTGATAGATCCTTAAGACTGGTTGATTTCATGAAGACATTTACATTTGAATAGTTTTATTATACTTATGAGATTTAAGATTTTCAAAACAACAAGGAATAATATAGTTTTTAAAAAACTTAAATTAACTTCAATATGATGAAATTTTAGTTAAGACTTAGGGCCGATTTCTGTTCTCTCAAATAGCTGCTATGTGACAGGTAGTCATCGATTTAACACTGTTATTTGTTAGTTTATGTGACAAATAGCTCTATGTAGAAGATGTGAAATCGGCCCTTAATAATAATATACCTCCAAGTATACTTTCATCGATATTAAGACTTAAGAGCGTTTGACATAACAAACTCCAATGTGGAAAATGTTCATTCTACTGACACTTGTGTGGGTGGAACTGCTAAAACTATTCGAGTGTCAAGTTGATTTTCCTGATAAATATTCCAACATTTAATAATCTGTAGGTAAACGCTAACAATCGATATTTTACTTTTTCATGGAATTGAATCCCTATCATTGAGTTGTTTGGCAAGCACTTAGAACTCGACTTTACTCATCGAGTTCAAAAAATTATCCGAATAATATCATTAACATTAAATGAGATTAAGCTACCTTTTTCCCCTCTTCTGATAGCAAGTTGTATTCCTGGAATCTGCGAAATCGAATTCAAAAACAGGCGGAGCTCTTTTTCCAAAGAGTCCTCCCCTTGTTTCAACATGACTTTGCAGGCCAGCCAGCCATAGAAATACTCATACTCATTTTCTATTTCAAACCAATCTCAATTAAAGATAAAAAGTTAACGTTTGCGTTTTAAGTAAGTTGACCCCCAACGGATAATACAATCAAGACTTGGCTTATTACAGTTTTGGGTTCTTAGCAAATTTAATAAGCTTGATTTTCTTAGTTTTTTTCAACAACTCTGCTTTTCCAAGTATTTTCGCAATATTTGATAGCTAATTGCTGATTTTTCTTACTATTCGCCAGTAACTCAATACCTAGCTGAAGTGAACCGAAACGAACCATTTGATTTTTCGGTTTTCGGTTCGGTTCAGCATTTTTGAAAACACACCGGTTCGGTTTACGGTTCGGTTCACGAGCGAAAAAAACGGTTCGGTTCGTTTAAAAACCGGTTCGGTTCAGAACCGGTTTGCATCCCTGATTAATATTGTAAGAAAAGGTATTAACTATGATTTGTGACAATTCGCGGTTAGTTAATGTGTTGTGTTAATGTTAAAAATTCAATGTAGCATAGGTGGCTGCAGGCAATAAGTCCCCAATGAAAATAGGTCCCCAAACGATAAAATGAAATAAGGCCCAAATTTGGGGAGTTATTTCATAATGAAATAATACCCCAATTTAAATTATGAAATAAGGCCCCACTGAATGAAAAAAGGCCCCAAAAAAAATGAAATAAATCCCCAAATTTGGGGTGTTATTTCATAATGAAATAATACCCCATTTTGAAAAATGAAATAACACCCCAATTTTAAAATTTTTTTTTATGTTCATTTTATTGCTTTATTCAATTTATTCAATAAAATAAAAACTATCGGAAATACCTAAAATAAAATTTTAAAATATTTTTTAATATGGATTTTTAGAGAAATAAACTACCTATAACATTAAATAATAATGAAAATTTTTACCCAGAGGTCGCAATAATCGGTCTCTCTCGTGCTTGTTGTCAGAAAACAACCGCTCATTCACTGACACGATGCGTAACTGTTGCGAAAAAACACACAAACTTCGTTCTTCTTTGGCTTGCTCTTCGCTCAACCGCCGACCGCTTTTGGTCGCTCGCTCGGCTCAGTGTTCACTCGAGACCTTTTCGGTCGTAAAAACTCGGCAAATGGTATTTTGCGCATGTATGTATGCATGTGAGTTGCGCGTGTGGATAGCTACCCAGTCAGCAATTGAGCAAACCCCAGTCAGCAATTGAGCAAACGTTATGCAAAAGAAGCTTAAAGTAAGCTTACTTTTTCATGCGTTGTCGTATGGCAGCCTTCGATTTTCAAATGTCGTTTCGGCGACTGAGAGATTTCGTGCTTCTCTCTCTCTCTCGCTCTCTTGGCACTCTCTCTTGGCGCTCTCTCCTCTTTGTGATCTTTTAGTTCTAGGCAACTGCAGCTGACAGGGCAAGCAAAAAAAAAAATGTAACCTCAAGCAAAGGCATGAAAAAAATTGTGTATATCAGTTTAGTTTTGTTTTTTGAAGAGCGAACAAGTAAGCATTTTTATTTAAAAATATAAGTGCGCGTTTAAATTTATTTAATGCCAGCAGCATTAATATTTGGAAAAAATTAAGAAAGCATATTTTATACGACTGTCCACATCAAGTGCAAGGAAATTTGCTGCAGACAAGACATAACATTCGCCACTGCCATTCGTCGTGAGTAACAATGCTTTCTTGCAGTTTATAGTCAACTATTAACATTTATATTTAAATTCTATTGCAGAGACGTTCATTCTGATATTAAGGAAGGAAGAGGACTTTGTATTTTCTTTTAAAGCAGGGAAAACGCCAATTTAATTTAATTCTAACTTTTGAATAATAAAAATAACCAACCAGAACACTCACAAAATAAATGTTTAAAACGCTTTATTACTTCACTTACAATACGTGTTTTGTAACCGTATTTACAAAGCTTGTTTTAAGCTTATGAAAACGAATTATAAAACATGTTTTGCAAGCGTCTTTTTTAAGCTTATAAAGATGGGTGCGTTTCGATTATAAAACGCTTACTTTGATGCGTTTTATAAATGTCACAGCAGCGTTTAATAAGCGTTTTGCTTATATTTGAACGCTTACAAAACGTGTATTTTTATATGAAATTGTTTGCTGGGTAGGCGTGGATGGGCAAAACAAACACATACGCATACATACACCTTCTCCCTTCCTCTTTAATGCTTTGCCTGTGACGAAATTCTATGGCAACAACATAAGGCAAACGCAACAACAAAAATAAAAACCTTTATTGCTGACTTTTTCCTTGCTTCGCTCACTTACTGACTCTCAGTAGCTGAACAACAACCGGTTCTGTTCGCTTCGCGCGGTCAGTAAAAGACCGACTCGTGTGTTGCGCTCAACCCGAAACCGAAGAGCGAGAACACGAAAGAAACGAAAAAGAGGGTTGCTGGTCAGACACTGAGCGATGCCGTTTCATTTTTTTCGGTCTTTCTTGTGAGCAGACCGCGCAGAAAATTTTGGTTGAGCAGATGTTGCGACCTCTGTTTTTAACACAAAAATCGCGCGATTTTTTTGTAAAAAATTTTCGCCTGCAGCGCTACGATTTTTTAAGATACACAATGCAATTACCTCGTCAAAATACAGCATTTTCCGTTCTTTGACGTAGAACAAATTACCAGTTCGCCGTAATCCAACAATTTTTTCACACTCCAAAATTTTATCTCGCACTTGAACGTCTAGTGGCCGTATGTGGCCCAGTGGTTAGTGTGCTGGACTGCTGGGCGGGAGGTCGTGGGTTCGATCCCGCCTCTGAACATCTAATAATAAAAGTTTTTTTCTTTCTTTAGAAAATAGCTTTTACACAAACGGTCACCTTCACCAGCTATTGGCGCCAGCTGTGAAGTAACTAGCCATGAAAAAGCAAATTCTCAAACTTAGCCGTTCGGATCCGGCGTTAAACTGTAGGTCCCTTTCTCTTGTGCGAAAAATTTAAAGCACACACGCCAAGAGATCGTGAGAAGCTTGGCTTGGCCCCGTTGTAGGAGCTGCATAGCCAACATTTACATTTACTTGAACGTCTGCTTTACACAATGCAAATCACTAAACTGATCAACATACTCAAAAGCTTATCACTGAACTAATTGTAAAACGGTACTTTTGCACATCTGTACAAAAATGCATCAAATACTAAGTCAGAAAACGCAGGCAGATAAGAAACTTAACCGTTATTGAAGTTATTGGAATTTTTTTTCATATATCAGCAAAAATAAGAGAAATGAAATAAGACCCCAAAAAATTCATATTAAAAATTTTGGTCTTATTTCCGCGAAATGAAATAAGACCGCAAACCAAATTTTTGGGGCCTTATTTCATTTCTTCTTTTGGGAACTTATTTCATTTTATTATTTCATTATTTGAGAAAAAATCATTGTTTTTGTTTTCCATATAAATTTTTGGGGCCTAATTTCATTTATTTTTTGTGGGGCCTTATTTCATTGGGGCCTTATTTCGCAGCGCCAGCATAGGTAGCTGTTTAAGTATACATTCAAGTAAAAAGTACATTTTAATATAAGCTTTAAGTTGTGAAGCTAATCGAAGTTAATGATAAAATTAGTTTTAAAAAAAGATTATAATCTTTAATATTTACAGATTATATGGTGAAAGTATCAGCTGCGGTTTTTGGCAAATTGCTGTGATATCTGTATCAAAGCGGCCTCACTTTTTTCCGGTTCTTTAATTTTTTGTTTTTCTGACTGTGCTTTTTTGTACCGTTTATTGTAATTGTCTTCTTGATTCCTTTTGAGCAATGAATATTTAAATGTTTTGTTGCGATTTAGTTGATATTTTAATGTTATGTTAAAATTTTTTAATATCGGCTGTATGTATGTTTGTTTCTGCGCATGTATTTGTTTGAAAACTGGTGCTCCGAGACCGGCACAAATGCAGAGAACAATTAGAACGCGTTCATTATTACTGCAAGAGAATTTCAACAATTTGACGTGAATGCAGTCAGAAAAGGGCTACAGTTTTGGAAAAGCATTCTGAATAGATTGTAATGTACAACTCTCTATAAATGATATAGATCGTGGTTGTCCCAGGGCAAGTTTTTCCGAGTGTTCAAGACGAAGAAAGAGAACACTGATAGCTGAGAAATCGATGACCCAGCTACTGATTGTTTGCGTGAAAACCTTTTTTGCTTATGTTGGGGTGGTTTGTTGTGATTTCCAGAGCTAGTGGTGTGACCAAAAAATTTGAGTTTCCTTCTACTTAGAGCTGGGCAATGGCAAAAAATATGAAGTTAAGTCTCCACCTGTTCTTTTAAAGAACTTGAGCGACGCCCAAGAGTGCAGCATGCCTGCCAATAAGGCAATGACCCGTTAGGGCCAGGACCTGAAGTAAGATGTTTTCCGTTGCTGGTTAAACGAGGACCACGTGACCCTAGCTACAGCGCAAGCCGGAACCATTCTTCCGTAACCAGGCGCCGGGTTTCATTCCTTGCGACTATCTTGTCAGAGTATGGGCGTCCCTGTCAAGCTTTTTTTGGGATGAGCTGAATGGTGGTGCCTTGACAAACTATGTTGAGGTGTCCATGTACCTGGATGAGGTGGTTACTACGCGTACGCAGGGCTACTTCTTTTTGGAGTGGCGGCTTTTCAAGCTTTCCTCCTCCTCTGCAACAACCAGTAGAGCCTTCAAGGCTTTGCACGAATTTCCGTGAGCTACTTGCAAACCACGTCCTCTGCCAATTCAATTATTAAAAACAAAGAGGTTTCCTCATTCATTTTGCATTTGCCTTCTCAAAATTGCTTGTTTGTTTATTTCTGACAGCTGTGTGCTATTGATAACAAATCATAATCAAGCAATTCTAACACACTATTTCTTTGTTAGATTCACATCTAGCAAACATGATTGCGCAACATGCTCGTTCACCAGCACAATCTAACAAAAATATTCGATTTTTTGTCATCGATTTATGCAGCTGAACACGCTCAATGTTTTGCTGAAGATTATAGAATAATTGGTTGGTTTTAAAAGCGTAATAAAAATCACTTGTACTAGTTGATTGGTAAATTGATTGTAGCAAAAAAGATATTTTGAACTACGTTCCATTCAAATGTTTAGGTTTAGGCTGAGCTCTTCTAAAACCAAATAAGAGCACATTTTTACGTCATCGCGTCATAAAGTCTGCTCTGCAGTTGTCATGAAATATTTGTGCTGAAATCATATTCGCTCCATTTTCAACGGTGAGAGTAAATATCTGACCTAGAGAATTTCATAGGATTGGAGAACTTCTTGAATGATACCCCTGAACGTAATTTTTTGAAAAGGTGGTCCGGTTTTGGTTCAGGTTCGAGGGGTCAATAATGTTAGGGGCTCGGGTTATGGTCCGTTCGGACGCAAAAACCCGGAACCGAACCGGTTTAAGGGGTTCGGTCCAGGACTAGTTTGCAGCCTTGAAACTTTTCTATAAATTTAATTATGTATCTTTTCTTCTTATTTTGTCTTGGTCGTTGCTTAAATCGAATACTATGTTTCTATGTTTTAAATTTTTGTTAGTATCTATCTGTCGACTATCGATAAATAATTGGGGAAAACAGCTGTTAAATATAAATAACTTCCACTGTATTTATATTACTCCAATATTAAGTTCAAACAAGTAAGAGTGCTGCAGCCGAGGGTCCCGACTGCAAAATACTCTATACCTAGTAATTTGGTTTGTATGGCTTTGATTTCCTAAGTTAAAATTGAGATAACTTCCTCGACTGAATATATTTTCCTGGAATATTTTATCCCAAATTGGCAAAAAATTATTTTGAGAGTAGATAACATTTTTCAATGCCAAAATTCCAATTTACTTTTAATTTACCAAAACACAAATCAATTCCACTTCCGAAAAGCTTTTGTGGAAGTACAATTGAGATCAAAGCGGATAACCATTGCACACTGGGACAATGACAAAGGTAAGAGGCATTTCTGGTTGAATTTTATCGATACTTTTTCCAGTTATGGGTTGTCTAGTTCAGCTTCAGACCAGAACCAAACCTTAAATTAAATAGGTTGAGAACAGATGGAAAATTTATCATAAACTCGCTCACTAGCAAATGTTTATCAGAATAGAAGAATGTGATCTTGACCTCGAGCCGGCAACGTTATTTAACAGAATTGTGAAGCAATAAATGTGTTAAATTAAAACTACTTCTATGACTTGCTGTGTATAACTAAAAACTAGGTCCAGAGACCATCGCACTAGCCATAAAAATTGAGACATGCGTATTCATTGGACGCGTTCTTTTAAGTCAACAGTTTCAACTGAGAACAGTACAGTGTTTTCATAAGTGCCCCCCTTTTCCATTCACTTTTAAAATATAATTTCTCTCAAAGCTTGTCAAACGCGCTTCTACTTATGTGTCAAATGTATTAAAATCACCATCAAAGCTAAGCAAATTACCTTTATTTAACATATTAAAATACTTCTAATTATGAAGGCTTTGTCCCTATATCTGTCTTTGATGCTCCTGTAAGAGCGCTACTCTTGTGGCAAAGCTGTGCCAGTTAAGCAAAGCATTTCAATTGAAAACAAGTAAGAAATTCGGTGAAGCCCGACTTTAATATACTCTGTAACAGTAGAGCAGATGAAAGCAGCGCTGGCGACTACTTGCCCTGAATAATAAATGATTTCAAAACTGAGCAAAATATGACGACACTACTGCTAGGGTGTGGCTTCGCCACGGTAACTATTTAGTTTAAAACACAGATTAGGTTTAAGTTCGGTGTATTGGAAACGGTGTGTTGCCGTTAAGAATGAGTGTCACTGAATGGCGAAGAGTTGAGTGTGTGTGGGTGTGTGTGTTAGAGATGTAAGATATGAATGGGCGGAGTATCGAGCATCGATTGTTCTATGTACGTGATATGTGAACCAGATAGATGAACTGGAGGAGGAGGCATGGCGAAAGTTGAAAATAAACTTGATCTGCCTGAGAGTATAAGAAGAATACCCTCTCTGATATCTGTGCGCTCATGCTACTCGGCTGTTGATGCTGATCAAAAATATATATGGGTGATTCCATGAAAAATCGCCCACTGGGATTTTTTTTTGATCGAAATAATTTTTTTGTTTTTCTTGTAGTTAAATAGTTTTTACGTATTTTCAGCATTTTGGCGAAATACACTTAATTCGCGGGTAAAGTCGATTTGAAAATTGACATATTTGAAAAATTTAATTATTTTCAATTGCTTGCTATCCAAAGCCATTGGTAATAAAAATTTTTAAAAATCTGAAAATTAACATTTGAATCCAAACTTTCAAATAACGCACACTTAAAAATTTTTTAAATTTTCTTTGGTCTTTAAATCGCGAAAATAAGTAAACAAAAATTAGTTGCCGCTAACGGGATTTTTTTTTTTTCTTCATTTTTTCTCAAAATTTGGTCTTGTATCCAGAAATTTACTGTATTAAGCTGTAAATGGGCAGTCCAATAGTTCAAGAGTTATGGCATTTTTTCATTTATTTAAATTAATTTTTTTTGGAAAGTAACAATATTATGTGTTTTGGAATGTGAGTATATTTTGGTTTTAAGAAGATAGTTTTTTTGTGGTTGAATAGAGTGGAGAGTTTGTGTACCTTGTATAGTTTTGCATTTCGAAAATCGTGACTTTAAAAATTCTGTGGCTGTATTATAGTGTTTTGTGTTTCTGTATCGTACTGTGATGTTTGGTAAATATTCGTTGGCCCATTCATAGAGTTCTATGGCAGTGGTAATCTGTTTATCGCTAATCATTTGAAGGCTTGCCCGTCTAGCCATTCTTTTTAGTGTTCCCCCAGCTCCATCGCAAGGCCCTTTACCATGGGCTGTGGCATGGAAATGCCACTCCGCCGATCTATTAAAATCATTTTCATGATGATAGACGTTGCAAAAATGTTTAACGTTTTTAAATTGTTGAGGAGCCCCGTCCGAGAAATAAATGCACTTTTGAATTTGAGGGAATTCTTCCGAAAAATATTCATTAAGAGCTTCCAGAAAAACGTAAACCGCTACTGCATCATGTTTCTTGCAATCAGATATTATAATTATTGTTTGGTGTTTCATCTGCTGCCTTTCCTTAAAATAAAATACTATCGGAAAAATAGTGGCTTGATCGTTGTTCCAATGAAATCCTGTTATAGCATTTTGAATAACAAAAGCATAGTTTTCGGCAAAGTCGCACATAATTAAACATTCATTGCTCTGAAGATTGTTTTTTGCAAACTTAAAAAACGACGCTTGTTGCGTTGCAATAAAATTATGTTTCAGGTATGTTCTTCCGTAATCGCACCAGTTTTTAACATATTGAGTAGTAGGAACTGTTGTTTTTTCCAAAATTATTTTAGGTTTTGTGACCCATTGCTTATAAGTTATTTCCATTATGTTATTTTTGTTTAGTATGTCTGTAATTGTCTTTGACAATTTTAAGTTGGTTGAACATAAGGAACATTTTCCATAATAGCATTCATCAGTTGGATTTTCACATACCCAATCCCAAAAATATCTTGATAACTATCCACTTTCAACTTTTCCCTTTTCATTAATTTGACCAAATTACTGCCTAAAGAAATTAAATAATAATTTAGGGGAAAAGTCATAAGTCATTAGTATTTTACCGGATTCCATAAGTTTCATGTTTTCGTGAATGGGACAAACGCAAACTATATGTGTTCCTCCAGATCCTGCCAATATGCAGTGAGGTGGTCGAAAGGAACAAAATTTCGACAAACCGATTTTGACAGTGGGAGCTAGTTGCTTAAATCCCCTATATACATCTTTCAAGTTACCAATAACACTAGTTTACAAAAATAAAAAAAAAAAATGACCCATTTCAGCTGAAAATTTTTCTTAGTATAGTTTGGAATGGTGATCTAAAAAATCGATTTCAAAAATTTTTTCATGGCTTCGTTTTTGAAATATTAATTTTTTAAATTTTTTTGGTAGGTACTCTTACATTTTAAGCCATATCTCAGTTCATAATTGTCAGATAGAGTTAAGTAAGAAATAAATCGAAAGGTAATGAAGCTGCCAATAATTGCATGGAGCATTGTTTTTAAATCGGTTCAGTAGTTTGAATTCAACAACCAAGAATATTTCAAAAAAATCGATTTTTTGCTCGAAAATCTAAGAAATTTCATTTTTAAACGACTAGAAAAAATATAAAAAAATACAAAAAAATTATTTTTATTTTTTCTACTTAAGAATCGCACTTTTACGAAGAAAATAAGGTATTTGTGAGGAAAATCGTGTAACACGTACCATAGATGGATCAAATTGAGTAGAGGAACTAACAGTCAAATTTGAGTATATTGTGTGTTTCCAAAAATTAACATTGTACTTTTATTCGTTTTTTGGTCAAATTATGATGTGAACGAAAAGCCAGAACAAAAATAAAAATTAAAAACGAAACAAAAGTCGAAGCAAACGAAAATTTATTTTAAAATATTCTGGAATATATCACATTTTTTTGCACTAAATTGCTTACAGCTCCTGTGTTTGTTCACAGATTTTGATCATTGATATCTGTTTTTCTTCGTAGAAGTGCGGTTCTTATGTAGAAAAAATAAAAATAATTTTTTTGGATTTTTTTATTTTTTTTCCAGGCGACCAAAAATGAATTTTCGAGCAAAAAATCGATTTTTTCGAAATATTTTTGGATATTGTAGTCAAACTAATGAACCGATTTAAAAACAATGTTCTACTCGATTACCGGCAGCGAAATAACCTTTCGATTCTTATCTTGCTTGACTCTATCTGACAATTATAAAGTGAGATATGGCTTAAAACGTAAGTGCCCCTACCAAAAAATAAAAAAAAATTATATCTCAAAAACGGAGCCATGAAAAAATTTTTGAAATTGATTTTTGAGATCACCATTCCAAACTACACTAAAAAAAATTTTCAGTAGAAATGGGTCTTTTTGGCTGTAAACTAGTGTAATTAGTCTCTTTTGCCGAATATGCGTTTCTCCATCTATTTTAAGCAGCTTGCAATCTTTTTGGCCCGGCATCATCATACTGACATCATCTCTTTCATAATAGCTATACACTTGCATTTTTATTTCATCAGAAATTTTTGAACCTACTAAAATTAAAAATGAATTACAATTTACCAAAAAGAGCTAAAATGCATTAAAAGTACCTTTCTTTGTAGGAATGCATAAAAATTCACGTTCATTTTCTAATTTCCTCGCTTTTTTTATCATATAGCAAGTTGTACTAATTAGTCTAGCTGCTTTCCTGATGGACCAATTTTCCGGTAATAGAGTCAGAATATTTAACTTTTCCTCCTGACTTGTATTTGTGGAATGAAATCTTAGTTTTAGCTTGTTAATAAATTGAAAAGAGCAATTTCTATCATCCTCGTCATCACCCAGAGAATAATCCTCATCCAAGCTGTCATCAGAATAATCGTCATCCAAGCTGTCATCAGAAGAGTCATCCAAGATATTGGACCCTACTGATGAAAAATGTACTTTTGTTGTTAAATCAATTTAATAGAAAATGCTCTTACCAGGCAAAATTTCTGTACGTTTACTAGCTTTTTTTCTACATTGATTGCACAATCGATCGTTTGGCCTTAAGGTTTGCAGCTGTTTCAAAAGTTCAAGTGATACTGGCCGTAAGTTTATCTTATGTTGTTTTTTAGTATGATTTTTTGCATTAAACGGATTTGCACACAAAGACCTAAAACCTGCAGACATTTTAAATGTAAGTACGCTCTCGAACAACTTGAATGAAAACAAAATTATTGGAAGATATTCAAAATGACAAATAAGACATGTGTGGTTTAATCAGAAATAAATACACAAGCCACTATAATAAGGCAGAATTTTTAAAATCGCGGTTTTCCAACTGTAAAACTCTATTAGGGACTCGAACTCTTCAGTATATTCAACCACAATAACATTACCGTCTTAAAATTAAAGCATGCTGATTTTGATATTGTTACTGAAAATTAATTTAAATAAATGAAAAAATGCCATAACTCTTGAACTATTGGACTGCCCATTTACAGCTTAATACAGTAAATTTCTGGATACAAGACCAAATTTTGAGAAAAAATGAAGAAAAAAAAAAATCCCGTTAGCGGCAATTAATTTTTGTTTACTTATTTTCGCGATTTAAAGACCAAAGAAAATTTTAAAAATTTTTAAGTGTGCGTTATTTGAAAGTTTGGATTCAAATGTTAATTTTCAGATTTTTTAAAAATTTTAATTACCAATGGCTTTGGATAGCAAGCAATTGAAAATAATTAAATTTTTCAAATATGTCAATTTTCAAATCGACTTTACCCGCGAATTAAGTGTATTTCGCCAAAATGCTGAAAATACGTATATACTATTTTACTACAAGGAATACGAAAAAAATTATTTCGATCCAAAAAAAATCCCAGTGGGCGATTTTTCATGGAATCACCCATATACTTTATGATTCCTTCGCCCTGTTACATACTTTTGCACAAACTCAATATACTCTCTCTACCTTTGGTACTGAGTATAAAAAGCCACATAAATGTCTCCTTTTCAAAAGTATTCTCCACTTTGTATACGCTTAATCTCTGCCAATGTATGGTGCAAGAGTCCTGACAAAATGTAATTAAATATGACCTGAATGGGCCACTCTGAAAGAGGACAACACACTCACAGCATAACGTTGCGCCATGTTTCATAACGCGATGCGTGCATTAGGATTAGGATTGGAGCAACAACAACAACTGCAGTCGGATTAGACTTTGGACACTTAGCACAGCAGCATGAGGAAGAGCCGATTTTCTCGCTCCACAGTTGGGATGCGGTGGGGTCGTAGACACAAAAACGTGCTGACGCCTCTCACAGTTTGCCTGCGTCGAACATTTTGCTGTCAAATCAAAATTTATTTGGCAGTGCATTCAATTTGGCAATTTTGCCGGAGGAAGTGTCGTTCCAGCTGGAACGTGAGCGGGTTTCGGTTAGTTGGCTTTTATATATTGAAAATCAGCATTTTGCAAAGTTTGCAAAATCAATCTCCCCAAAAATTACCAAATTCTTGACAACAAAGCGCTCAGAATTCGCCTTAAAACTTCAATGGGGCTTTAAAAAATAAAACATCCAATAGACTTCATAAATAGCAAACGCATTCAAGCGGCAATGCAACAATTTTTTAATTACCATTTAGGCGCTTCAACGAGCAAGGAAAAAAGGAAAAAAAGCTGGGGAAAAACAACAGAAAAATGGAGAAAAAACCTCAAACTGCTGGCAGCGTTTTTCCAGGCCTCGCTATTTTAATTCGACTCGGGCAACGACTGCTCGGCTGTATTTTTGTGGCATTAAAAAATTAAAAAGCGCAGGGCGCAAACAAAAAGCGCCAGGGAAATTAAGTCAATGTCCGGCGGGGTCAGTTGCGTTTGGATAAATGTAATTAACCTTCAGGGTAGGCATTGAGTTGGGTCCTTTTGGATAATCAAGGACAAGGGGAGAGGAAGCCGTAGACTGAGAGACTGTGTGAAATGAAGGGGACAACTGAGAGTCAGAACAGCAAAGTTGATAATAAAGACGGCAAGAAGGTGGCCCAAGAAATGGCATATTGTAAAATGTAGATAAAAGGAGGGAATCATTATGTAATGAAATAAAACAATATAATTTTGAAAAATATGGTGTTAGGAGGGCTATCCAAGAATTAGCATAAAATCGAAGTCGCAACGGCGAAGCTGCTAATTGCCCTAGAGCAAGAGTTAGGGTCCCTGGATTGCAATATGATTTACGTATGGCCCAGACTCTGGCACTTGTACGCAAGTTCCACCCAGCGTTCTTGTAAGTGTACTACACGAATTTTAAAAACAATATTTCAGCTAGTGCCTTGGCGGCTTACACTTTTAATAAAACACTTTTTTCTTAATTTTCAAAAAGAGTTTTCCTTATTATCAAAGAAATCTCAAGCTATTGCATACTTTTAGTCATTATAAAGGTAAAATGTCAAATAGTGTGTATAATCATTTTAATCGCCATTTTTTGATATAGAAAAATATTTAGAATATTCGCGTACGCAACATCTAATTAAAAGAGTTTTTCCCTAAAAACTTTTATACAACCCGTCACCTTCACCAGCAAACTACATTTACCATTTTAGCTACTAAGTTGCAAGATGTAGAAATTTTGAAAATGCTACCAGACTCAAATTTGGCAGTTTTTAAATTTTTTCTAGCTATTTTCATACTTTAGAGTCGTAGTGCAAAAATATCTATAATTTTTTTTTGTAAATTTAAAAGCTTTTGCACCTCATATTCAGTCCCTTCCTCTTGCGGCGCACGCCAAGAGATTTGGAGAAGTTTGGCTTGTGGGTTTTTTAATTCATCCAAGAAGAATAAAAAACATTACTAAGCCCACAGAAAGCTACAACATTAAACCGTTCGGTTGTAAAAAAAAAACATGGTTTGAAAAAACATGGCTTAAAGTCTCTGTGAAAGAATTAACCAAACCAATGCGTCGCGTTTTTGAGCGAAAGATTCTTCGGAGGATTTATGGACCTTGGCGAGGATTTTCGCATCCAAAAGAATGACAAAATGTATGCAAAAGAATTGGGACAATTCAAGGTGGGATGTCCACCAGTAAGATGGGACGACCAGGTGTGGAAAGACATTTCCAAGCTTGGTGTGAACAACTAATGCCAGCTCACACGGAGCTGAACCGACTAGCCGGCATTAGTAGCAGCGGCCGAGACCGTCAAACGGTTGTGATGGCCATTAAAGAAGAAGAAGAGAATATTATAATTCGTGGCTTTTCAGAGCCCAACTGGTGATGGCTCCAATGGGATTCCTGCTTTTGATTCAAAACAAACTAATTAACTAAAAAACGAATTATAAAATAGAGGCAAGCTAACTTCGGCTCGACCGAAGTTTATATACCGGACATGGCTATATCAACTCAGCTCGTCATGCTGATCAAGAATATATATACTTTATGTGGTCGGAGATGCTTCCTTCCATGCGTTACAAACATCTGAACAATTTTAATATACTTTCTCCAAGGGTATACAAATTTTTTTAAGTTTATATTTAAATTAAAGTGTAGACACTTTGTAATTACGAATTCCTTCTTAATAAGGGACTTACAAATACACAAAGCAGCTTGATTTTGGTGGGGCGGACTCCTTGGCTCTTCCTTGGGTTGATGGCAAATATAGATGCGGGTGAAGCCGGCGCGAAACAATTCGATTTAAATGAAAACAATTCGGGGGCGTCGTCTTCAAAGCTGCACAGTTTATTTAGCACTAAACACTAATTGTAGCCTAAGCTTAAGTCTAGGTTGGAGAGGAGCGAAAGCTCTGACGCTGTGGAACGCGACATTGGAAAAGCTCCCTGCACTGCGATCGTGGTGAATACATTTGCGCGCAAACATCCCGCCCCCTTGCAATACTATTGCAAAAAAAAATTCAAAAGAGTGATGGATCATTAAGAAGAACGAAATATATGCAAGAGGGACCGCCAAATTGGAGTTATTGGCTGCAAGTGCCAGAAAGCACCCAGCCGAATACGGTGTTCTGAGCTAGGGGGAGACCATCTTGGCTCGGAACAACACCTGGCAAAATAATGTCTTGGTAGGTGTCGCACCCAAGGACTATGGATACGGTGGAGGGACGGAAAAAATCTTCGTCGGCCAGCGTGATGTTCCCAAATTGATCGCGTACCTTGCTAGGAATGGCTCTTATGGGAGTGCGGCATTGTAGCTTGGGATCAACCTGGAATACGACCTCCAACTTCAGCGTAGGGGAGGTCTTGTAACGGATGACCGCAGTACAGGCCTTTTCCTCTCCCACACTCGTAACGACGAGTCCGAAATCCCTTGCCAAGGATGCATCAATGAGGCTTATGGGAGAGCACGGATCGAGAAGGGCCATCGTCTCGAAAGTTTTCAACCCCGTGTCGAAGATCACTCGCGCCGTAGGAAGGACACTGACGCTCTTACGCTGCATTAGAGACGCCAGCGAGACGGAGGGACCAGAGGATGGCGGTCGCGTCAGTGCCGATGGCGAGCGAGTCGCCTTCGATGGGGAGTAACTGCTGGACGCAGTGCTAGCTCGTGAGCCTGAGCTAGCCGGTGGAGACCGAGACCTGGGTAGAGCTGCCGATGAAGACCGAGACCTGGGTTGTGCTGGTTGCTTTCATCCAAGTGCAGCAACGAATGGTGGTCCCCTTGGCATTTTCGGCAAAAATCGCCACTCCGACAGGTCCCGTTTGAGTGCTGGTGGGCCAGGCAGTTGGGACAGTACTCATTTACCAGTACTGCCCGCAGACGCTTTTCAGCGCTCAGCTTTAGGAAGCGCTGGCACTTTCTTAGAGCATGGACCCCCCGGCAGACACGGCAGCGAAATGAGCCCACACCTTTGGGCTGGTGACGGCGGGTTTTGGAACGACGTTTGGCGGCTGGACGAGGAGACATCTTGGGACTGAAATACGTGGATTATAGAGATATTAATTTATTGTTACAAATATCTCTACAAAGGACAACACATGTTAGTCGGATTTTTGGAGCACATTGGCCTCTATTGGGAGAAGAACCAGCTTAGCCACGGGCCGCTTGATGACTCCACGGGCAGTTACAACATCTACCACGCAGACCAACTCATCAACACCTGGATATGTGGCTTGCACTCGGCCGAGACGCCACTCATTGGGGGGAAGGTTGTCCTCTTTGACGATAACCATATCCCCGATTTAGAGGTTTCTGGTTGGAAGTTGCCATTTGTTGCGCTTGTGCAACTCCTTAAGGTACTCTTCCTTCCAACGGAAACATAGCTGTTGATTTTGAGCCTTAAGATGCTGCCAGCGATTTAAGATGGATGCAGCGTTCTCTCTAATTTCAGGCTCGGAAATAGATAGGAATGGGCCACCAACTAAGAAATGGCCTGGGGTCAAAGCCAACAAGCCAGTTGGATCCTCTGACATTGGGGAGATAGGTCTGGAGTTCAAACAGGCTTCGACTTTTGACAGGAGCGTCGATAGCTCTTCAAACGTGTACTTGAAGCTGGAGGTGGACTTGTAAAACAAAGTCTTAAAGCTTTTCACTCCGGCTTCCCATAGTCCCCCCATGTGTGGGGCGCTAGGAGGATTAAAACGCCACGACAAACTCTGGTGGCTATACGTTGAGGTAGTACACGTTTTAACTGCCATCATGAAATCACTGGAAAGGGCTTTAGAGGCTCCAACAAAGGTTTTACCGTTGTCGGAGTTAACTTGCCGTGGACAGCCTCGCCTTGCCACAAAACGAGCAAATGCCGCAAGGAACTTTTCAGTTGTGAGATCCGATGTGGCTTCCAAATGAATGGCCTTTGTGCTGAAGCACACAAAAACACAAACGTATCCCTTAGTGATAAGGCAGGCTCGACCTGTGTAGTTTTTAATATCGAACGGCCCAGCAAAGTCGACACCTGTATGAGTGAAGGGTCGCGAGAATGTGGATCTCTCTATGGGTAAATCACCCATGAGTTGAGTTTGCAGCCGTTTCCGATAAACTACACAGGTTCGGCGAGAGCTTATAGTAGTCCTGACGAGATTTTGGAGTTTTGGAATCCAATACCTGGAGCGGATAAGGCGAATCATTAACTGATTCCCACCATGAAGCGAGACACGATGCGTAAACTTGACAAGGAGTCGTGTGAGTGTGCATGAGTATTGGAGGATGACTGGGTGCCTCTCATCATAACTTAAGGATTCTGACGCTCTCACACGACCGCATGCTCTCATAACTCCTTTTGTATCCAGAAAAGGGTTCAAATTAAGAATGCAACTGGACAACGGAATATTCTGCTTGTTCAGTAGGCACTCATACTCTTGGAGGTACTCCCCGCGTTGAGTGAGCACAATTAAACGCTCTTGTGCATCCGATAACTCATTGCTGCTGAGCTCATCTGGAAACCTAGTCTCCGGTTTCTGACACCGTTTAAGGAATCGATACGATACTCAATCAAAACGAATTGTGGAGGCAGCTTTGCTAAGTTGCATTTGACTGGACGAAGTTCTTCATCTGTTTCATGGACTGATTCAACAGGGGATGGCCATCCATCTTGAGGCGACTGTAACCATTCTGGTCCATGCCACCAAAGACTATTTGTTACCAGGTCTTGAGCAGGTACACCTCTGCTGGCGAGATCGGCAGGGTTGCTCTCGGTCGATATTCAGCTTTGGAAGGAGGGCTGCTGATAACTCTGCTAAAAGCACCGCACCGCACAATTCTAAACGCGGCAAAGAGATGGTCTTCACAGGAGCGACTCTGGTTTTAGACGTAAGGAGATGAACGACAATTTCGTGCGAAGTTTCGATACGAATATAGATTGCTGCTCCATAGGCACGCTGAGATGCATCGCAGAAACCGTGCACTTGTATTTTCGCTTTCGGATGGTAGCGAACCCATCTTGGGATGCGAATCTTTTGGAGAGTTGGATAGCTCTCAAGGAAATTTTGCCATTTTTGGAGCAATGCCTTTGGCAAAGATTCGTCCCACCCAAGTTCATGCAACCAAATTTCCTGCATGAAGATTTTGGCACAAACTACGAATGGAGCAAGCCAGCCTGCTGGGTCAAAAAGTTTTGCAATTTGCGAAAGCACTTCCCGCTTTGTGTAAGAGGGCTTCACTTCGACAATGGAGGGGGTAAAGAGGAACTCATCGGTGTCTGCTTGCCAGCGGATACCTAGAGTCTTTGCAATGCTAGCTTCTTCAATTTCTAAGAAATCAGCCCGCAGCAAATGATCTTTTGGAATATGAACTAACACATCTTTGTGGTTGGAGGTCCATTTACGTAATGGAAAACCGGCCGCATCTAGAGCCTTGCGAAGCTCATCGATGGCCTGAATCGCACTCTGTTTGGTGTGTGATCCTGCAAGCACGTCATCGACGTACATAAAGTTTGAAATTATGTCGCTTGCTAGTGGAAACTATGATAGAACATCTTTAGCCAGTTGCTGCAAGACCCGAATCGGCAAGAATGGAGCACAGTTCACTCCAAATGTGACTGTGTCGAGCTCATAATCACAAAGCTCGTCATTCTCGTTTCTGAATAGGATTCTTTGAAATGGAGTATGGTTCGGGTCCACTAGGATTTGGCGATACATCTTAGTAATATCGGCATTGAAAACAAAACGGAAAAAACGCCATTTTAAAATTTGAATGATCAGATCTGATTGGAGAACCGGTCCAGGATGCAGAACATCGTTCAGACTTTTCCCATTTGAAGAGGGACTGGAGGCGTTAAAAACAATGCGAACTTTTGTAGTGGTGCTGTCAGGTTTGAATACAGCGTGATGAGGGAGATAGAAGTTATTGGAATCGTTACTTGGTGGGACTGGCCTTATATGACCTAAGTCTAAATATTCCTGAATAACGGAGTCGTACTGCTCTTTTAACGAGGTGTTTCTCTTGAGTCGAGCTTCGTTTCTGAGGAACTGAGCGAGTGCGATGGACCTTGAATGTCCTAGATTTATCTGTTCAGGATTCTTAAAGGGTAACGTAACCACATATCTATCCGTCCCAAAGAACTTGTGAGATGGTTTTAGGGGGGCCTAGCTGTTGGGCCATCGGACGGGTCGCAGGTTGCGGATAGCGAAAGGCCTTCTTATGGGAGTTAGCTGCGAATAAGTGGGTTTACCCCACAAATAAGCAGTCCCGACAACCAGCGGGTGTCACACCGTTGTGCACCGACAAGGCGCTTGTGTTGCCGCCTTCTATAAGTAGCCTCACACACACCCAACTCCCACACTACCTACCCCTCTCCCATCCCGCACATCTCACACCGGGCCGGACTAAGGTGTCACTCGGACCGTGCCGAGAGTCAGCCTGGCTGGAGGCCGGGTAACAAATAGTCCAGTCTTGAACGGTGGGCTCAGGCAAGTGGCGACCGCCTGTTCTAAGTAGCCTTTGCCACTGGTGGGCCTCGGCCGGTGGTCGACCATCTAAGCCCAATAACAAGAAACTTCAAGCATGAAGAAACATAAGAATCAAGTTCAATTTCAGCAGGATCTCCCTGCAACCGCTTTGTCGCAAGGCAGTTTGAAGAGAGGCAGATGGACCAGGAGCGTCCAAGCCTCGTAAGAGATGAGAAACGCGCACCAGTGCGTAGAACCCCACCACGGGGCCCCTACCGAGCTCCTGCGGTAGGAAAAAGTATAGGTACAAAGAGGACCATCCCTCCCCCAAAGGAACACGCCCCGCCTCCTCTGGAGGACAAAGGCCACCTCCCAATGGGGACAAACGTTCCAAGCAGGACTCCTTCCCTGCAAAGAGGACAGCCAGGAGGCTTAGATGACCCAAATCGTCGAGGCCTCTGTGGCTCCAGAATCAAGTGGTACCTGAGATACCTCAAGCATGGCCACACCCAAGGAAGCCCTCCGGATGGCAAAAGGAGCCTCGAACTGGGGCATCAGGGGCAACCACACCCCCTGCCCCAAAGAGAAGCAGCGCGGACATAACACCGCCTACAGCTACGCCGAAGCGTCAGTGCACAGCAGTGACGTCGAAAGACGCCATGGCTAGCACCCCCTCACAGGCAGTAGCCTGAGGGAAGACGCGAACGGCGGGCCCGGCATACATCCAGGCCGCAGCAGAGGCTGCTGCAACTGACAGTGAAGAAAGGGCAGTAACTCCCCTCAGTGCCCATTCCACCCCAAGCAACGTATGCAGACGTTGCGAAAAAGGTGAGGGTAGCAGTAGTGCCTGAGGAATACCCTCAGGTCAACCTCAACCATGAGGAGCTATCTGCACTTGAGGAGGCGATACTGAGGAAGTCTTCCTGGCATGTTGGGATACGCCCATCAGCTTCGCAGGAATTCATTTCCGGCCGGGTCATCTAATCATCGACTGCAACGATGAGACGACCGCGGAGTGGCTGATGAGCAACGTGTCAAGGTTGTCAGAAATGAGTACCCCTTCTCGGTAAAATGGGAGAATATCCCTCGCCCATTACATTACCGTCTTCCTCCCAAGGAGTGCCGCGAAAGAGGATGAATGGGTCCTCACAATGCTGAGGAACCAAAACAACATCGTGACTGACATGTGGCGGGTCATGTCACGAAAGGACCAAGGGGGCGGAGCCCTCATGGTCATTGGCATCGACGAAGTTTCGATGCAGGCCATCGTCTCGATGGGTCGCCAGCTAAACTTCAGGTACGGAAGATCCCTTTGCATGGTCTCAAGAAGACCGCGAAGCTGGCTGACAGACCCATCAGCAAGAGACGAGTAGAACACCCCCGCCGAAGGGAAAGTAGCGAGTCTCCGTGTGGGAACCCTCACAGAAGGAGGACGTCGCTGAGGACGAGGAGCTCGACGGGGAATCCCCGTAGAGGACATGGAGGTGGTGGAGGATGCAGACGCACCCATGTCCTCGCCAAGAGCTCGCCTCAGAGCTCGCAGTCCATGAGTACGAAGAAGCCGACACCACATTGTTCGGAGGCGTCGAGAGCAGCCCTGGCTCTCCGCCAGATAGCGCATAATGTGGAGTGATGTACGCCCCCCGCCACCATCAACACCACCTAGTCCAGGTGAACGTTCACCATGCGAAGGGCGGCCTCGGCCGCTCCCTACTAGAATGTGGACCCCCCCCCACCCAAGCCCTACTCCACTTCCCCCCTTGCGAACACGGGGGAAAAAAGGGCATTCAACCGAGGGGTAGCACGGGTAATTTGGGACCAAAGGCATGCCTTCCCCAGAGCCTGTATAATGATAAGGAAGAATATTAAATAGTAGTAGTAGTAGTAGTAGTATGGTATTTATTTATATAAATTGTGGCTTGGTTTTAAACCGTCAGCCATAACATTTGAGGTTTTTTTTACATTGTTTTAGGTAAATAACAAACAATAGTTTTAAATAGTTTTAAAGAACACAGTATTCGATTTTTGCATTGACCAAGACAAGATAAAGAAAAGATACATAATTCGATTTTGGATAAGTTACAGATATTCATTTATAATTGCGGTCCTATATTTTAGAGCCTGTTGTAAAAAGGAGGATAGCGCTGTCCAGTTCTTGCCATTTAGCCAGTTTATTGCGTCTGCTTCCGATAGAAAACGGCTTCCCAGATGGGCACTTCTTATTTCAGCTAAAATTGGGCATACCCCAAGCAGATGCATGACGTCTTCCGTTGCGTGCAGATTACAGAGACTACACTCTGTGTTATCAGTGCTCCAGTGTGGCCTGTAGTTGAGGCTAAGCATCTCACAGCGAGCCCTACAGATCAGTGAGATGGCGTGAGTGTCATACCGGTCATGAAAATAGTTCCAAGTGTTCAGATTTAGCTCCAGTTTTTTGTAGGTGTTTCGTACCACACTTTGCCTGGCTTGGCTTAGAAATAAGTCTCTTTTCCCTGCTTACAACTTTCTCCAACAACAATTGGTGGGATTTTTTCCATGATCCGATGCATTGAAGGTCAATGGGTACATCATGATCCTCATATAAGGACAGCCAATTGTCAAAAAACTTGGGACTTTCTGCCAGCATCTTAGCAGTGACTATTTTGACCAATCTACAGTTTGGCATATCCATGACTTTCCGAATGTATGTGAAGTGGTTTTGCAAACAGTACGAGAAAAGGGAGGGCAGGCCAGTTTCTAGGTGGAGTGCATAGTTCGGTGTGGAGCGGGGTAGTTTAAATATGCGTTTAATAAATAATCTCTGCAGACGCTCCACCTCCTCATATTGGCAGTGTCCCCAGATTTGAGATGCATAGCACATTATTGATCTAGCAGTAGCTTCAAACATTCTAAATTTAGTGCTCGGCAAAATGTGTCTTTTCCCAAAAGTTTTTCCACGTGCTATTTATTGCCTTTTTAGAGTCTTGCAGTTTTTCCTGCACGTGAGATTTGAAGCTAAAATTTCCAGTAATGGTCACGCCAAGATATTTAAAACCTTTTTACCGTTTCCAGCTCCTCGCCATTTAAGACCCATCTGTCGACCCTTGCACTACGCCCTCTTCCATCTCTCACAATTAAGACTTTCGTCTTATCCACATTTATCTGCAGACTCCATTGTATGCAATATTCAGAGAGCTTATCAATCATGGCCTGCAACATCTCGGGGACTCTGCTAGTAGTGCCATATCATCTGCGTACATTAATGCCTTGGTAGTGGAGCCATTTATGTTAACGCCTCCTGGAAGAAAGCTGGTAACGCGTCGACATACAGGGAAAACAGAAGTGGGCTAAGGAGGCATCCTTGCTTTACTCCGGTGTTATTTGGAAATTTGTGTGAAAGCTCTCGACCATCCCAAACAGCAAAAGTGTTTTCTTCGTAGAGGCTTGAAACCATATTTATGAAACGCGTAGATACTCCCCAAGAGGCTTAGCTTTAGCAGTAAACTTCTACGGTTGACGGTATCGAAGGCTGCCTTGAAATCTATAAAACAGATATACAGTTTTCGTTTCGCAGAGAGGTAGGATTTTGCAATCGCAGTGAGCACAAATACGCTATCGACTGTTGAATATCCTCGTCGAAATCGGAATTGAAACTCGCTAAGGACATTATGTTCAGCTACCCAGTCCGTAAGTCGTCTTAGCAAATTGAGGCAAACAACTTCATGGCTGCATTTATGCAGGATATACCCCTGTAGTTGGAAGCTGATGTAGGGTCTCCTTTCTTGTAGATTGGGAAAATTATGCTTTCCCTAAAGCTATTTGGAGAGCTGGCTGTTCGCAGGATCCGATTATAAGCCCGGGTCATCATGTCGATGCAGATTGGGGTGGCATTCTTAAAGAATTCGACAGGGATTCGGTCAAGTCCTGGGGCTTTGTTAAATTTCGCCGTCTTAATGGCCAGACACACTTCCGAAAATGAAATGCACGCATCGAGGGCTTCCACTGTAGTGAACGGGAGCATATTCAAATTGGGCTGGAGGGTTACTGACAAATAATGTCATTTTGAAGTGTTCAGCGAGACTAGAAGCATCTGCTTGTATCGGATTTTCGAAGTACTCCCGTTTAGCTTTCGTGCTAGTGCCCAAAAGTCCTTGCTGCTGTTTACCCTGGCTATTTCAAATTCTAATTAGCTGATAGTAGTGCTGCTGCTTGATTTGGCATAGGTTCTTAAATGCGTTATTTGCTTGATGATAGTTGGTCCTAGTGTCTGGTGTGTTTTCCATCCTAGCTAGCTGAAGTAAATCAAACGAAAGTTTACGGGCAGCATTGCAGTCCGCATCAAACCAGGGCTGCGAAAATGATATAGGAGGTGACCTTTGCATGCAGGCGGCAGCTTTAGAAATGCTTCGAGTAATTTGGTCGATGTCTGGCTCTGCTTGATCCACAGAGGAGAGTAAACTGTTTAGCTTAGAGGCATACGCACCTGCCAATATTTCGCGCCATTTAAGCTTAGGTAGAAGATGACTCTTTTTTCGTGCGAGAGCAGCACACCACTCGACTCAATACATACTTCTATTGGCATGTGGTCAGAAAATATTTCGCCTTTCACTGCTACGTCAGTAACAATATCATGCCATTTGCCACGCACCATGCAATAGTCGATTACTGAACTGGACTGGTGTCTAAGAAAAGTAAGATGTCCTTCAGCATCACCCTTTGTTCTACCATTTAGCGTTAGAAGATCCATAGTCTCGCACATTTCAATCATTTTTATGCCTCTATTATTTACAGTCTTGTCTTTGAATTTCTGGGTGTGCACGCATAACCCTTGGCCGTATCAACACCTTCTGAGAATCCTTGCAGAGTCCCGATTCGCGCGTTAAAGTCTCCCGTGACTAGGATGTTTTCATTTCCGATTTCCATGCAGAGGTCATAAAGTTCTTCGAAATCTGCATTCCAATTGTTGCAATTAAGATAGACCGGTATAATGTGAAAGGCATCGTTGGATATTTCGCATCTTAATACTGTTGAGCATCCTATATTAGTGAAGTTCATACGGTAGACGTTGGCAGTGATTTTCTTTATACCGTAAAGGCGGCCACCACTAGCACGACCTCTATTTTCCGAACGTCGAGCTGGAGTCCAATGGATGTTAAAATCAGCAAAGTAATTTTCGTAATCGGAAAAGTTTTGGTCAACAAAGGTTTCAAAAAGTAGGACAACATCGAACGAATTTATAAAATCAAAAAATTTTTTGTTTATCAGTTTACTGCGGAGTCCAGCGATATTGTAAGATAAGATCTTAAAACTATTTTTATACGGTTGACGGTTTTTACAAGTTTTTTGGCCTCGATGCTTGAAGTGACTCATAGTTGATCATTTCTTCGTTCAAGCCGGGGAATTTTGCCTTTAAAATGGGGAATCCTTTCTCCTTGTTGCTCATCAGCTCCTTATTTATATTGAAAAAGAACCAGTCATTCCCAATTTTCATCGAGTCATTTTTAATGAGGACTTTCTCGTCCGCTTTCATACCTTTAGCTTTAACTTCAATTGAAAAAGGGCTGCTTTGTTTTGTTGTCGTTACACAGATCCTTTTCAACGTAAATGTTTGTGCCCATTAGGTTTCTTGCATTTTTTAAAAATCTGTTGTGCTGCTTCTACAGATTCCATTTCGGCAATCAGCTGTCTTCCAGCGGCTCGTTCTGAAAGAGTTCTTACATTTCGAATAGCTGGAGCGTTAATTTTCAGCTTAGTTGTGCATAGCTCAGTGCACGGATTGACGGGGATCTTTATTTTCGGCATGTTTCTGAAAATAACATTATTTTGTTTTGATAGGCTTAACAGCCTTTGGATGTTGGCTTGATCTTTTTCTGTTCTTCCTTTATTTTCACCAGTTCCTGCTTTAGCATTTGATTCTCAGCTTTGATGTCTTCCATTTGATCAGTTACTTGGCTCAGCTTTTCATTCACGCCTTTGATGTCATCTTTGGACGCGACATTTTTCATTTTTCTTCAAGTGATAAGTCTATTGTGAGTTTCATAGCCCTAATGATTTCCTCCATTGAAAAACTTGGCTTGCTTACATTGCTGCTGCTACAAGAAGGGGTTAGGGGCTGATCCAGAGCTTTTCTTTTGGCAGAGTGTGCATCATGTTGTCTCGGTGGGGTACGCTCAGGAGCCATAGTGGAGGCAGAATTTAAAAAATAATTTGACGTACACCTGCTTTTTTATTTTTTAAAATGTATTTTAAACCCAACGGGTTTACTATCCTTTCAGAATTTCTCTCCAGGGACTGCGTCGCGATAGCGACCACCGAAGTAAAGTAGGAAAGACCACGGTCATAGCCTCTGCCTACTTCGCTGGAGATAGAATGTGTCCCCCAAGAGGTGTCGGCCCTGGCAGAATACTGCAGGAGCAAAAGCCTGCCGCTCGTTGTCGGATGTGACGCAAAACGCCCACCACGTCGCATGGGGAAGCTCCGATGTAAACGATCGAGGAGGTTTACTAGAATTTCTATCCAGGCTCGACCTGGAGATATGTAATGTAGGATCTGTCCCGACATTTGTAACTCGAGTAAGGGAGGAAGTCCTTGACCTCACCTTCTCCAGCAAGTCAATTAAACCTTTTATAAAGGATTGGCAGGTCTCATTAGAGGAATCTATGTCGGACCATGGAGTTATCCAATTTAGATTGGAAACTAGCATACAGCAGAATATCCCTAAGGGGAACCCGCAAGACAAATTGGGGAGGCTTCCATTCCACGCTAGGAAATAATATATCTAGGATTCGGTCACCGAAGCATCCCCTAGAACTAGAAATCTTAGTCGACGAACTAAACAAAAAGTATAATCGATGCTTACGAAGAGAATTGCCCTCTTAGCAAATCGAGAAAAGAAAATGATGCCCCTTGGTGGAATCCTACCTTGGAGAACTCAGAAAGAAGACCCGAACTCTTTTTAATGAAGCCAAAAAGAATGGGGACTGGCACAAGTACAAGCAAGCCCTGACACTATACAATAGTGAGATTAGAAGCCGAAGAAAGAATTACAGGAAATTCTGCGAGTCTATAGAAGACACGAAAGAAGGAGCAAGATTGCATAGAGTCCTGGCCAAGAAAAGCCCGGATGGCAACATCTCGCTCAAAAAGGCTAATGATGCCTATACAGTGAGCAGCGAGGAGAGAGTACGTCTCTTGTTGGACACCCACTCCCGGGAAACATCCGCGGAAGAATGTGTCGACCAAGAGCACTGCTACCAGCCTCGCAGCTCCGACTGGGCAGAAGCCAAGAAAGTTGTGTCCGCAGGCAGACTTGAGTGGGCAATTGGAACATTCCAGCCCTTCAAATCCCCCGGACCGGATAACATTTATCCAGCATTCCTGCAGGAAGGAAAGGACATACTCCTACCCATCCTCAGGAAGATCATCACCAGCAGTCTGGCAACTGGGTATATCCCAAGTGCCTGGCGCAGAGCAAGGGTAGTCTTCATCCCCAAGGCAGGGAAGAAGGATATAACTAACCCCAAGTCCTTCAGACCCATTAGTTTGACATCGTTTTTACTGAAAAGCTAGTGGACAATAGCATACGAAGTACGCTGTTAAAGGAGGCACCCCTCCAACCAACACACACGCGTACAGAGCAGGCCGTTCGACCGACACGGCATTGTATCAACTCGGGAAGATGCTCGAGAAAACAATAGAAGACAAGGAAGTGGCTCTATGCGCCTTCCTAGACATTGAGGGGAGCATTCGACAACACATCCCATAGTGCTGTCAAGAATGCCCTGATCAAAAGAGGAATAAACCCTACTGTAGGCAGATGGGTAGACTCACTACTACGATGCAGAAAGCCTCTCAGTGGCAGGTGAAGAAACCATCACAGTCACCACAACTAGAGGATGCCCTCAGGGTGGAGTTCTCTCCCCACTGTTGTGGAGCCTACTAGTGGATGAGCTCCTAGAAAAACTCGCCTCCCTGGGCATAACATGCCAAGGATACGCTGATGACATTGTCATCGTTGCGAGAGGAAAATACGGGGAAACCCTATTGACATAGTCCAGAAGGGGTCTGAATGTCACGTCTAATTGGTGCAAGGAGGTTGGGCTCAACCTAAACCCTACGAAAACCATTATAGTACCATTCACTAGAAATTAGAGGCCATACGCTTATCCGGCTGCCTCATTACACCAGAAAAAGAAGTCAAATACCTCGGCGTTGCCTTCGACAACAGGCTGAGGTTTGACAAGCACTTACAGGAGCATAGCCGGAAAATCGTGGGGCATGGCACCACACATACTCCGATGGCTATACCTCATGGTTGTGAGACCAATGCTCACTGGAGCTGTCGTGTGGGGAGATAGAGCAAACCTCCTCACAGAAAGGACGCAGATGCAAAAACTGCAAAGGCTAGCATGTATATGCATGACTGGAGCCATGCGTACCTGTCCGACAGCGGCAATCGAGGTTTTGATGGAGCTAACACCACTCCACCATACCATCGGCCTGAAGAAAAAAGCAACATTGCTTAGATTAACAACAGAAGGAGTGGGTAGAAACCACATAGTAAGCCTCAGAGACTCTGAAAAGCTGGAAAAGGAAATCCCCTTAATCCTCCAACCCAGAGACGAAATGGTGCCGAGTATCACTTTGACAGGAATTTCACTGTACACCAAAGTAATAAAGAGAATGGATCTCACTTGAAGAGACACATAAAATGAAACCACACACAATTATGTGGTACACAGACGGGTCCCTAACACCCCAAGGAACCGGACTTGGGGTAGCAGGACCAGGAACGAAAATATCTGAACCAATGGGAGAATTCACAAGCATATTTCAAGCTGAAGTATGTGCCATCTCCGTTGTGCAGACCGTAATATGGGGAAGAACTACCATAATAGAGAAATAGCTATCCTCTCCGATAGCCAAGCAGCGCTTAAAGCACTCAGTAGCAATAAGTTCACCTCTGCTAGTCTTAGAGACAAAGAACAAATTAGACCAACTTGGCAGCAGGAACAACCTGACCCTACGGTGGATACTTGGACACAACAACATCCCCGGAAACGAATTGGCCGACGAACTGGCACGCAAGGGTGCAGCCACCGCAATGGTAGGGCCAGAACCCTACTGCAGCATAGGCCAACACATAATAAAAGAATTTCTAAGAAAGGAAGAGAATACGCTTAGAACAGCCTCCTGGGCAAACACCAGGGAATGAGACAAGCTAAAGCATTAATACTATTAATTTAATAGTGAACCACGACCTCAAAAGGTTCCAAAAGTTAATCCAACAAGGAAAGAATGCCCTCAGAATTCTGACAGGGCTCTACACGGGTCACTGCAGACTGAGGAGCCACATGTACAAGTTGAGAATAACAAACACCCAGCTTTGCAGATACTGTGAAGAGAAGGAGGAGTCCTCTGAGCATATACTAGTACACTGCGATGCCCTAGCGAGGCGCAGACTCAACAGATTTGGGAAACACATTCTACACCCAAGCAATATCAGTAACTTAGAACCCACAAAAATCCTGACTTTTGTACAGGAGTTAGGGCTGCTAGGGGGAGTTGTAAATTCAGTAGGGGGGCACAATAGACCAAAATTGGTCGCGGTGCACCACTTCCCCAACAACAAATAATAACCACATATCTACCATTCTTGCTTCTAGTCGTGGTGCGGACAAAATTGTTTTCGCATACAGAATCAGACTCATTAACCAGTGTTGCTGGTAGATCCTCCACCACCCAAAACTTGGTGGGTAGATCATCGAGTTTTTGCTCTTTGCTGACCGAGATCCTGGAAGTGAAGGAAGAAACAGTTGCCAAATTGAACTTTGACACTGGCCCAGTGAGGATCCAACCGAAGATGGTCTCTTGGCCTAACAGGGATCCGCAAATATTCGGAGTTGAGCCGCCTTATAAGATGGATGGGAGGATATCAGCGCCTAGTAGCACATCTATCTGCGAACTCTGATAGAAGGAGGGGTCTGCGAGTTGAAGATTTGACAGGTATTCTACAAAACTTTGTGGAATAGGGTAGGACGGAAGGTTACCTGCCAAATGTGGAAGCACAAAAGGCTGCCGTCTCTATTTGGATTCTCGGTTTTGTTGGAGAGCCAATGTTGAAGTGACATAGCTGAGCATAGCTTCTGAGCAATGGCTTGATTCAAGCCAGCGAATTGGGCTTGGACCGATTGGAAAGGAGGCCGCTCTGTAATGAACGTTGCCTCTGATCCGAAATCAACTAATGCACGTGCTTTAAAACAAGTGCCTAAATGACAAATGTTTATCACAGCAGTGCCGAGAAGAATACCTTGTGTGTTGGTCGAGAAATAGTTTTGGACATGTGAGGTATTAGCTGTGGACTGTATATTCGGACTTTTTTATCTTTTTAGTAGAACTGGAGGAAGCATCGAAAAATGAGACAGAAAACAAACTCGCATGCTCACATAGACTGACAAAAGACAACACAGTAGATACGAGGGGAAGAAAAATTATTGATCTGTGCGACTCATTCGATCTAACAGTACTTAATGGAAGAACCGTGGGAGATGCAGAAGGCAGCTTTACCTTTACACGAGGCCAATCCAACACAGTAATTGACTTCTGCCTAATCAAAGGCAGCTGGTATAAGTGGGTAAGCGATTTTAGGGTGCGTGAGGAGATCTTCTCGGATCACATGCCGTTAGAGATTGATATAAGTTTGGAAGGAGAACCAATAGATCCTCCCCCAAAATTGCTACCAAAACTAAAATGGTATGATAAGTACAGAGAAAAGTACTCGAGAACGCTAGACCAAAAAATTCAAATATTGCCAACAGATCAAATGCCAACGCAAGCCTCGAAACTAGCTGAACTGATTACAGAAGCCGCCCAATTTATGCAAAAGCCTACACGACAACACTATAAGGAGAAGTGGTTCGACAAGGAATGCGAGGTAGCCAGAGAAGAATCAATGCAAATGCTGAGGAAAGCTAGGCTTTCAAATTCAAGCGAGGATAAAGCCAAATACCAGGGAAAAACAACTGCTACAAACAACTCTGCCTAATAAAGCAACGCCAATACTACAAGGAATTAGAAATCGCCATATCTAAAATAAAGGACAGCAAAACTTTCTGGTCAACAGTCAGACTCATCAATGGTAGCTCTACAAGATCGCGTATACAAGTTGATTGCAACCAGCTTGCCGAATATTTTCAAAGCCTTTTTATCCTCGACTTGTATAGAGCCATTGTCATCGTTTACTCCACATGTTCTTCACGTTAATGAACTAGATGCGAATATCTCCTTCGGTGAATTAAAAGCTGCGCTATGCAAAAGTAAAAAAACAAGGCACCTGGAGAAGATCGTGTTCCCGTCGAATTCATCATGAATGCCTCTGATAACTTCCTCGAAACCCTACTGCAGACCTATAACCACATTTACAATACGGGAGAAGCACCAAAAGCTTTCAGAAGAACGTGATATATCCAATTTGGAAAAAAGGAGACCCCACAGTTGCGGAGAATTATAGAGGAATATCGTTTCTGAACACTATTGCAAAAACGCTCACATCTATCCTTCTATCGAGGCTAAGCTCATTTGTAGAGACTAATAATCTGCTATGTGAAAATCAAGCAGGCTTTCGCAAAGGGTACTCTACTGTAGACTGTTTGTTTGTACTCACAACAGTTGCGAAGGCTTTTTGGAAGGGAAAAGAAAGCTATATTTGTTTTTCATAGACTTCAAGGCAGCTTTTGCTACCGTAAACAGAAAAAGTCTCCTGTATAAATTGGGGAACATTGGAATATCCACCAAAATGCTTAACATACTAAAAAGCTTATATTCTGACAATAAAACGGCAGTGTGGGATGGAAGTACTATGTCCCGATGGTTTGATACGAATCTTGGAGTTAAGCAAGGGTGTTTGCTTAGCCCCCTTGCTTTTCGCGCTCTACATAAATGATATCGCAGAAGATCTTCCTGGTGGGGTTCAAATGGGGAACTTGAACGCCAAAATACTAATGTATGCTGACGATATGGTACTATTCGCAGACAGCCCGAAAATGCTTCAGTCGATGATAGACGCAACATATAGATATTGCCAAAAATGGGATCTCAAGATTAATAGCACAAAGTCGAAAGTAATGGTGGTTAGATCGGGCAAAGGACGACTGGCACACGATGAACATTGGAGCCTTGACGGAACTCCACTGGAACGAGTAACAGAATACAAATATCTGGGCATAACAGTCACGCATAACATGTCATTTCATAAGCACCTACAGCAAAAGCTGCGAGATTCTAAAGCCGCTATAAACAGCACGTGGAAAACGCTTTTTAGCAAGAAGAATGTAAGCGCCAGTACAAAATACAGAATGTTTCAAGCCACTGCAAAATCGATTATGTGCTACGGGGCGGAAGTCTGGGGTTACAACAAATTTGAAGAAGTTGAAAAACTTCTGAGGTATTTCGTAAAAAGATCATTCTATCTTCCTCAAAACACTCCCACATACGCAATACATCTGGAGACAGGCCTATCGGAGCTTTATGAGCACACACTTATGCGACACTTCGATATGTGGAAAAAGCCCTATCACTACCACGGCACCGACTACCCTTTATTGTTGCAAATTTTTTGGTAGAAACCAAGTCGCAATGTATTCAAGAATGGGAAAACCTGGCACAGGAGTATAATATTAACTTGGATATAAGCAGCCCGTCAACTTGGAACACAGCGCAAAGAGTCTTGCTTCTGGCAATGTATAAAAAAGCCCGAACAAAATTTGAAGCATCAGCACGCCAAAGCCTAACTCGGAACAGCTATAGACAATTAAACCTGAATCTCAAGGAGCTTAACTACTTCCAAGACCAGTATGACGCAACTACGATCTCAGCTATTTTCAAGGCAAGAACAGAGATGATAAGCCTGAACTATTCCCCACAGGCATAACACAACTGAGATATGCAGTCTTTGTAACCTTGGAGAACGGGAAGATGTCATCCACTTTTGCGCAACATGTCCTATCTTCCGGGAGCACCGCCTGCTTGCATGGAACAAACCAGTTCTCACACACGAGGAGATCCAACTTGTGTTCAATGGCATGGACTGGAACAGATTAGCTACCTACGTCAAAGAGGCAACTCGTTACAGAAATAGCATAATAAGCGGGGACTTTTAAATAAAAGGGCGCAGGCGGGTTTTCTTCTGGGTGGAAGATCCACTATCTCGCGACGAGCGGGGAAGGTGGGTGGAGTAGCCCTATGAAAACTCATCCTAGCGAACTTATAGCTATACAACCATATGTACCTTTATGTAATATTTTATAATATATGTACCGTATTATTAATTAACTTAATGTATATAATAGGCAGACGGCATTGAGCCAAGCCTTTTTTTAATGTTCTTTAGTAATGATACTGAATGAATTTATTTATGGAAAAGATAAACCTAATAAAAGAACTACTACTACTACTACTACTACTAACTGGAGGAACCTGTTGCAGGTGTAGAAGGAGGGCCACCACGGTGCAGCAGCGTATTGTGGCGGCCTTTGCACGTGAAGCAATTATGCTGGCTTGTGCAATTTTTAAGATGATGACCTCTAGCAAAACAGTTCAAGCATAACTTCTGCTGTTTAATGAAACTGGATCTTTCACTAACAGACATTTGGAGGAAACGTTGGCACAGACGCACTGGATGGTTGTCTTTTGAGCAAAGTTTGCAAGTTTGCGGTTTGAGCAGGCTTCATATTATGTGCACCATTACTCGGTTTCATGTCTTCTATCGCCTCAAGAGTGCGATAGCGTTCCAATAGGAAATTGTTCAAAGCGTGAGCTTTGGTAATTTGGACGAGCACAAAAAAACTAATAGACAATCCCAGTTTTCTGTGCTAATTTCTGAATTTTTTAGAGCCGTTAAGCATGCTTGGATAGTGCTTTGTAAATCTTTGATTGCGATTCCAGATTCTAAGGAGACTGACTGAAGGTTGAAAATGATTTTAAGCTGACAGTTAACTAACAGCCTTTTATTTTCAAACCTATCAGTCAAGTTCTTCCACGCTGATGCAAAGCCGTCATTTGTATGCGGTGATTTAGAAACAATCGCCTTCGCTTCACCGCTTGTCTTCGCATTGAGGTGGAAAAGCTTTTCAACTTCCGTCAAACTGGGATTATTTATGTAGACCGCCTTAAAGAGGTCCCTGAAATAATGCCACTTTATATAGTCTCCGCTAAAGACTTTTGTTTCGACAGGCGGTAGTCTACACCCTCTGGACTGAGAGCTTGAAAAAGCAGGTGCGCTCTCAATTTTCTCACTTAGTACAGCTGCAAAACACTCGTTAACTGCATAGCAGTGGTCATATTTTGCTTTCAAAACGAGTGTATCATCAATATTGCTTGCTGCCTGACAGAGGGTATCGGAACACCTCTCCCACTCGCTTTCTACCTTTTCCCATAAGGACTGAATTTGCTTGAGAAACGTCAGCTGATGAGTCAAACTTCGACTCGAACGCGCTGAGTTTGTCAGTGACAGCGATAAACTTTTGCAAAGACATTTTTTGTGCGTTGGAAATTTGTTGACTAGCTGATCGAGTAGATACCGCAATTTTGGAAGTAGATGATTGAGTCTTAATTGGGAATTTTTGCGGAGTAGAAACTTTTCTTGTACTGGCGGGTGAAGAAAGTCTTTCTATCGATGGATTGGGAGCAGAACCCGATCTTCTATGCTTTGTTACTGGGACCGAGAGATATATCTTAGAATCCTTATCGCTTCCAATGGGCATATTAGGCTCTTCAGGGAGCCGATATTACACAAGAGTTGAAAACCCAAGGTTTCAAAAGTTAGCTTATGTGTGAATGTACGGATTGTGCCCGATTGTATGTACTCAATTTTTCACAGGCCAGCCAAAAACGTATGATACGGAACGATAGGAAGCAAACAGCCAGCAGAGGCAGCGACTGATATTGATTAGGTTTATTTTATAATTTGGAATTTTTTTTTAAAATCAGCAGACGAAATAATTAATATTTATTAATATTATCGAAATAGTTATCGAAAAATTAATCGATATGACAGAAAAATATAATAGTAAAACAATAGTGTTTGGGTCAACACAATATTAATTAGTAGTTGGTTTATGATCTCGTTTAATTATTGATTTTAATATGTGTATGTGTTTGTATGTAGATTGTGTTGTATATGTGTGGTGTATGGGGTTCCAATAAAAACAATAAAAAGAGAATTATATAATTTGTGTTTTATTTATTTGACTGGATGTAGGAGTTTACATATGCCGCTTGTGTGTGGATCTGGTAATGTAATTTTGTTTCGTATGTCGGGTGGATGGACAAATGTAATTATGTTTCGTGTGTCGGGTGGATGGACAAATGTATGTGCTTTTATATGTACACTAGGCCGGTCCCCAAACCGGCAAAATGGAAAAAAGTGGGTCTCAGCATTCCCAAAATCAAACAATTTTATTTTAGTTTTAAATAGGCGCGACAGGGTCTCAAAGTTTTAAAAAATATTAATCATACGACACGTTCACCAAATACAAATTTTTACAAACAAAGTTATTAGTTCATTTCAATTGCTGTCATTGTTCGAAATTCAAAAAGGAATCTACATTTGTGTAAATAAAATATTTTTCAAATTTGAATAGTTTATAAATAAAATCATCGCCGACTATTTATAAATGAAAAATATATGATAATAGGCAACACTGCGTATGAGTTATATACAAATACTTTAGACGCCAGTCGCGCCGGTTAAAACTCGACTTTTTTATCTTTTGATTTTATTTACGCGAATTATATATGAAAAAGTATCAGATAGGGGGGTGAGAGCATGACCTTAAAATTTTCATATACATGGGGACCGCTCTAATGTACACATGCACTTATGATTTTGGATGGAAATTGTATGTGCTTTTTGTTAGTAAGAGTAACATGCAATTATGGATGAGTACATACAAATTAAATATTACTTGGCGAAATTTAGAACATTGATCTTAGACACTGTGTGTTTTACATACATATGTACGTTGTCGTAGGTCAGCACCCTCGTATGTGTATGTATGTATAGCGGATTTTTAAAGCACTTGAAAATTGGAGACTTTCACACACACATGTATATGTATTAACGAATGAAAAAGAAATGCGGAGATATTTGCAGTTATTTCTTTTTCTTTTTTTCAAGTAACACTTTAAATTATTGGAAAATTAAAACACACAGATCACTTTCGCCAAGAATGAAATTATTTTGTATGTACGTCGTGTATGTACTTAGCTGGGGCAATGGTAAAGCAATGGACTGTATGCGTGTGTGTGTGAGCGCAAATCAATGTCCACCAAAAACTGCTGGGCGATCGGTTTGGGGGGGATGAAAATCCAATAAAATGAATCCGGCTCGCAGGACCAATGATTTTGGTGGGGCGGACTCCTTGGCTCTTCCTTGGGTTGATGGCAAATATAGATGCGGGTGAAGCCGGCGCGAAACAATTCGATTTAAATGAAAACAATTCGGGGGCGTCGTCTTCAGAGCTGCACAGTTTATTTAGCACTAAACACTAATTGTAGCCTAAGCTTAAGTCTAGGTTGGAGAGAAGCGAAAGCTCTGACGCTGTGGAACGCGACAATGGAAAAGCTCCCTGCACTGCGATCGGCGCTGCGAAATAAAGCCGCAATGAAATAAGGCCCAAAAAAAAAATGAAATAAGGCCCCAAAAATTTATATGGAAAACAAAAACAATGATTTTTTCTCAAATTTGGGGTGTTATTTCATTTTTTGGGGCTTTATTTCCTAAATAAAATTTCAAAATGAAATAAGTCCCCAAAAGAAGAAATGAAATAAGGCCCCAAAAATTAGGTTTGCGGTCTTATTTCATTTCGCGGAAATAAGACCCCAATTTTTAATATGAATTTTTTGGGGTCTTATTTCATTTCTCTTATTTTTGCTGAAATACGAAAAAAAATTTCAATAACTCCCATAACGGTTAATTTTCTTATCTGCCGGCGTTTTTTGACTAAGTATTTGAAGAATTTTTGTACAGATTTGCAAAAGTACCGTTTTGCAATTAGTTCAGTGATAAGCTTTTGAGTAGTTGATCAGTTTAGTGATTTGCATTGTGTGAAGCAGACGTACAAATGCGAGATAATGATGTTGTGCGAAAAATTGTTGGATGACGGCGAACTGGAAATTTGTTCTTACGTCAAAGAACATAAAATGCTGTATTTAGACGGGGTAATTACATTGTCTAACTTAAAAAATCTTAGCGCCGCAGGCGAAAATTTTGTACAAAAAAATCGCGAGATTTTTATGTAAAAAATTTTCATTATTATTTAATGCTATAGATAGTTTATTTCACTAAAAATCCAAATTAAAAAATGTTTTAAAATTTTATTTTAAGTAATTCCGATATTTTTTATTTTATTGAATAAATTGAATAAAGCAATAAAATGAACAAAACAAAAAAGAGTTAAAAAATTGGGGTGTTATTTCATTTTTCAAAATGGGGTATTATTTCATTATGAAATAACACCCCAAATTTGGGGCCTTCTTTCATTTTTTTTGGGGCCTTATTTCATTTCAGTGGGGCCTTATTTCATAATTTAATATGGGGTATTGTTTCATTATGAAATAACTCCCCAAATTTGGGGTTTTATTTTATTTTATCGTTTGGGGACTTATTGCCTGCAGCCACTGCGATCGTGGTGAATACATTTGCGCGCAAACACAGCTAACTGGAAGAAGAGAAATCGGGCCTAACATTATTAAAACATTTTTCATAAGTTTAGCAATTTAAAAGCGGATCGGAGACCGCTGGAACCGAAACGAGACTATAAAATATATCTAAGCTCTGAACGTGTACAGTGTACTAGAGACCTGCACGAGTAAGTAAAATAGTAATCGATAATTACTCGCCGAGTATGATTACAAACGAGTACGATTACCTAGCTGTCAAATTGGCACCGTAGAATCGTAGGAACCGCACCGTTTTACTAATTTTACTCGTTTTTACTTAAATCAAATTTAGTTTTCGACTTATTTCTACATCGGGCCGGTCGTATAAAATTTGTTAAGAAATAATAAGGACGTATGTAAAAAGCTAGAGTCGGGAGAGTACAAGCGGATTGAAGCAAGTGGCTCCAGCGATGTGTGTAAATTCTTCAATACAATTGCGAATGCCAATACTCCCGAATTCGTTGGCTATGTGTTGTGCAAGAGATGCGAAAAACTATTAAATTTCCCATAGGATCCAGTCCATCAAATCTGCGAGAGCATGTTTATTACAAACGCTCGAGCACCAGCGAAGTATTGCCTCTGTTAAAAAAATCACGACCGAGAAAAATCATGAACGAGTACGAGAGGAAGCGACAAAGAGCTGCGCTAAATTTGTCGCTCAAAACATTTGTACGTTTAAGCCCGTAAATGGTTCGGGATTTAAGGATATTGCTCGTACATGACTTAGGGTTGAGCTTAGAATTTATTAGTTTTCGATGAAGTACATTTTGCACTTATTTTGAGAGTTAATCGGGCATGACCAAAATGATATTATAATAGTTCGAACTGTACTTTAAATGTTCCGAAATAGGCTTAAAACAAGTATTTCGAGATTGAAAAAATCGTACCTGAAATAAGAGTTTTGTACTCGAATCAAGTATTTTAGTACTTTCTGTATTATTGACACCGTTTGGACTTGATTCAAGTACAAAGTTCTTGAGTTTTTTTCGGAGTGCACAGTCTCCTTTTTGTTCGATGCAATAAGGGTAGCTTTTCTCCACCTTTCTTACACTAACCCGAATCTGGCTACAATATCTCTTTGATTTGGATTAACTGTAAATTTTTGTAGTTTCTCCGTGAATTCCCATAGTTAAAATCGTACAAAGAGATTCGTAATTCTAATAAATTCTTTAATGACTCTCAATCTAAAGTGTCATTTCATTTTGCCGACCCTAGGCTCTTCTTTAAGCAGAAATTATCTTACGACCCGCTTAAATTGGCCTGGTAATCATCATCTAGGGGGCGTGGCACCAACGCCTTGAGAGATATTCATCACCTTAAATGGACCAAAAACCACATCATTAAGCCAGTCGCCTTGCGAATTAATTACAATGAGGCAAAGGTGCAAAACTCAATGGGGGTGGGGTGGGCACACGGATGGGGGCGGTAGAACAGAGAATGGAACCAAAACCAGAGAACGAAAACATCCATTGACAAGTGACTAGAGGAGAATAGAATGAAAGCGTTGCTGTAATTACCTTTGGTCACACACACACACTCGCACGCACATAATTAACTCGATAATTAGGACAAGCCCGTAGTCGAAGCCTTCGTACTGCCTTCTGCCTGGCCCAAGTTGTGCTCCGGAGAAGGCGCAAATGTATGTAATGGTGTGTTAGGCCTGTTGTTGCTGTGGTTAGTCCTTCTCAATTGCTCTTTGTTTGCCCGGATAATGACTTCCGGTTTGCCAACAAAATGACAGCCGGAATTCGTAATTGCTTTTAAGCGTTTTCAGGCCTGCCTCAATTTTCAAAGTGGGCGCCCTCCCCACCCCTCCTCCCAAAACACGAAAAAAATGGCGTAAAAGTTGCCATTATTGTACGTAACTTAACCCTTAACGAAGTTGGCACGCATTTGACCCAATTTCAGAAGGCAACCGATAGGGGAAAAGGTGCGAAGAACTTGTAAAACTATGCGGCAAATTGCAAACATACAAATTCCAAAGCGTTTGTTATGCAAATGCATTTGCTTGAAGACGAGGCAGGGGGTAGGGGACTGAGTAAAAGTGGCGAGCAAATTCCAGTAACTGTGATATGTTTTAGAGACAAGTTTGCGGAAGTTCGCAAGAAACAGGGAATAAACAAATCTAAATAGCAAAAACAATTAAAAATACCAAAAGTGCTTGCAAATTGTAAAAAAAAAAATTGCAAAATTCCCTTATTAATTTGCTTTTGGTACGATCAAATGATAAAACGGGCATAATCAACTTTCGGGCATCCCAGCTTTTAATCTTCCCCCTGGAATATGGTAGCCATTTTATGATTACCAACAATTGAATTACCTATTTAGGGCACACGTACAAGTGCCTGGTCTTATAAATCTGATATCCCACTTAACCTCTAGAGATTGTCATGATATAAACCTGTTACCCATCTTTAGTACCATTTCACAATAATAAAGAACAAGTTTCTCGTTCCGCTCTTTATTTGCGGTAAAATGCTAATTAATAGCCCAGGTTCCTGCCTGACCCTGGGAATATGGTGGAGGCCTTTTTAAAGCCACCCAACCGTTGGTGGCCAACTCTTTAACGTGGCTCAAATATTAATAGAATGCCGAGTTTGTGAATGCCTGGCTGGGCCGGGCCTGTCTAGGGAATTGACGGTCTTAAATTTATATAAAATATATATTAAATATTCTTTAGCAATGCAAGCGTTGGTTTAATATTTATAGCAAAATCCCTGGGGTCAATGGCAATGGAAATTTCAAGCACGAAAAAGGTTCGCATTTTAAATGGTTATCTGTTGTGTAAGCTGGTCTGGCTCTCTCCCTTTGAATGTCTTTGGGGGATAAGGCAAGGGATATGGCTTTGGTCTTTGTAATTTGTGTGAGTGAGTTGGCAATTGGCTTGAAATTGATCTAATAAGCGGGGGGAGAAGTAGATTATGGCAACTTAATACTGAAGAGTGGCTTAGATACAACACATTGACATAGATAGGAAGCATGAAGCCAAGATCAGCTTATCGTAGTGTTTAAGACTCATAAACATAATCAATCATTTATGGCTTGAATCAAGTAAAAAGGTTGTCTATAGAAAAGCAAGTACCAATATATTTGATACAAGTTCTACTTTGTAATACCCTTTGTTTTTGTTTTCAAATACTTTTGAGTGGTGTCATATGCGCACATACATAAAAATAAGTAATATGCCTTGCATATGTACATTGCTCTTAAATCTATGAAAATGGCGTAAAATGCTACAAAATTCCAATAGTTGGCTAGCCTTCAACATGAGCAAACCAAATGCAGTAAATTCACCTAGATTTGCTAAAACAGTAACATAAGAAAACGGCCCTTAAAGATACACTTTTGAGCGAGAGTCTACGATCAACTGTCTTCAAATCAACAGAACAAAATGAGTGTTTGTGAATAGTTATAAATTTTCACATTCTCCACATACCCACACAAGCGCAAAAGACACTTTCAAATTTTTTCTCTCGGTGAAACGGTGAATCGCATGAGCAATACAGAAATGAAAAAAGCGCTCTTCAGTTGACCAAAACCCGTTTTTGAGCAAAAACAGAACTGAATGTGTCTTTTGTCCCGCTGAGAATGGTGATTGTTTTTTTCAGAGCTCTAGTATAAAACATTCTTCGTTGAAGTGTACTAAAATTTAAAATCGAACCCAATAAATTAGAACATACAAAAAAGTAAAATTCTTAAGATATTTTCCATGTGTTCGTGCAATTTGTGTTGCACTGAATAATGCTTTTTAGATCCAAAAGCTACCCAGAGGGAAAAAAACATAGAACATTGGACTTAAGATAAGCACAAATGTTACCAAAAACAGTGCATGAACAATTTTTCTCAGCTCAAGAACAGTTTTTTGAGAACGCAAAAACTCAAATTGAGTTGATATTGTTCCATTTTGAAGAACAAGATTTGAGTTAATATTGTACCGTTTTCAAGAACACTTCAAATTAAATTGGGGAAATAAATTTGATTGATTTTGGACCGGTGTGAGGGGTTTCCTCACAATTGGGAGAAATAGGTAACGTGTTGATATACCTCTTGGGATTGAAAAGGAAGGGAAGGGAGGCAATCAAGGCTCCTGGATTTACTCTGCTGTTTCTTCCATGCATATATACCGGAAGATTAGAGATATCATCGCTTGTGCAACAAACACTACCTACTCCACCTGTCTCGTTTGATTTAAGTTCAGAAAAACACTGAATATTTTTGACTGGGAATTGTACCCGGTACTTATGCACTTAACGTATGGAATGTCAACACGTTCATCCGTTGCAGACTTTTGCAGATTCACATCTAAAGAGCTACTTAAGCTTGGTTGAGTTGACGAGAAGTTGATTTGAAAAAAAACCAAGAGAGAGATCAAACTTGCTTTCTCTTTCTCTTGTATGAGAACATTTGAAACATTTGTTGTCAAAAATTTTGTCAACGTCTTGTTCTTATTTTCTGAACAGATTTTTCCCCTCTGTGTAGAATTTAGCAAAGTTCTATTTTTTTAGGGACACATTTTTGGTAAAATCCTTTGGGGGATATTAAAAGTCAATTCCGGTTTCAATCCGAGAAATTGGGTACTTGTTTGTTCTAATTTCATTAAAATTTACTGTCTTTTTGGCTTAAAGAATGTTTTGTATTTAATCTAGCTACTCCCAAAAACAAAACATACAGAAAATTGTAAAAACAAGACGGTATAACTTCCATCCCAATATTTCTAAAACTCGATATTTCCGTCTTCACTATTTGGTCGTTGGTCGTGGATTTTACCATGTCAGTGTGTTAGAATTATTTTTATGTTCCGATCCCCCCCCCCCCCCCTTTTCAAAACTTAACAAAGATACCCCCTTCTCACTGCAGGCGACCAGATCGACTGCTGGCAAAGATCAACTCTTACACAAATTGAAGTACTTCTTCTGTTATTTAATTTCGATAACCTAAATTGATTTCCATTTCATTTCTCCCAGCACTTCCTTCTGCCCAAATTATCACGTTTACCTCTTGCAATTTAATTACAAGCTTCTTTCAAAAACACACACGCACACCCTCGATGCATCCATTGACGTCCCTGTGTTCCTCAACCTCCGTCCCCCGCTTTCGTCATTGACTCAATTGCAATTACAACAACAAGAAACCGCTTAGTTTATTTGAGGTGGTTTTGGGCGTTGGGTGGAAAGGTTTGCATATTTCATAGTTGCTACGCATAAGTGACACTTGTCAAAACACATTTTCCACACCTGCCTCTGCCTCTGCTTCTTCTCCCCGTCTCCATTTCGACTCGCCTTTGCCCAGAGGCAAAACAGCATATTTCAAGTGCGGCACTTCATGTGCGTCAAACAGAGACGACCCAATGTGAGGCAAGCGGAAGGGGTGTCGAGAGCGAGGGCGGGAGGGGGTGCATCAAAAGCATACCGAACAGAAAAAAGTGCTCAAGTCGAAAGCCCTCAAGTTGTTTTGCAACATTTGCAACACGTCAAGTTTTTTAAGGTCAACATGTCGCTGGCAGGCACCACCGAGACTCAGGGCGGAGGAGGGGGAGGAATGGAAATATTAGTTGGTTGGCTCAGCTGCATTTCCATTTATCGTTTATCAGTGGCTGCCTTTGTCTTTCCTTTTTTCAATTTGGTTTAGCTTAGAGAGGTCCTGGCCCAGCTCTCTTCGTTTTAAGTAATTCATTACAACTGCATTTTCGACCACGGAGGGGAAAAGCTCTATTTCCACGAGGTTTTCAAGTGAATTTCAACCGCCCTTCGTTTTGGCGAATCAAGCCGGAGAGGGGGCGTAGTGTAAGTTCTCATACAAAAAAAGGGGGCGAAGACATGATTTCCAGAAGCAAGAATATGGACCTATTGTGATACCATTGAATCAGTATAATAACAGTGTAAACTTTAGTAGAGATAATGCAATAAAATATGTTGTCCTTATCTTCTGAGTCACACAAACAAATGTGGCAAAGTGAGGAAGACAAGATCTGGAACTTTGCATCTCTGAGTGAAAATAGCTAGTAAGGACATTCCTTCAGAATGTATCGACTGCGTTAGACTACTGACGTGATGATGTTTGACATCTACACCCATAAGGAGGTTTGGTCGAAACTTAATAGATCACAGGGCAGGTCAGAAAAGAGTAAATGGGAGACGGACTTCTCGTATTTCTTGTCCCGGTACCTTCTGTTGAAGTCTTTGTAGGGGACGCTAAGTCTGGCGGAATGAATCCCAACCAACTCTGGATTGCGTCGAGGTCAAGTTTTTCGCGTATTCGATTGCTGCCTTGATGGCGATATACCTGTTCGAAACCGAGTTCTTCCGAGTACACTCTTACGACAATAAGGTACGATACTACGACAATAAGGATATTTCCCCTGTAAGATTATCCAGTGACAAAAACTGGTAGTGCATCATTATTTCGAGTCTCTCATGCGGAGAGCAGATCACATTAACCTATTTCACGCATTTTAAGAAGGCGTCCCGAAGGCTCACGAACGATTAAAATGCGTCATTCCTTATTTTTAAAATAGTTCCATTTTTTGTAGCTTAATAGTTTGAAACCTTGCTCACATCGAGTCAACATTGTCGGTGTTTGTCGAAAATCGAAGGTCTCCAGCACTGTCTTTATCGGCAACCTTTTCCCCAAAACGATCTGGTGCCCATGAACAAAACAGGATCATGAAGTTGTGCATATGTATGTTAAACGAAGGAATCATTTCCGACCCTTCTCTGTCGCATATTTACCGAGTTTCACACAGAATTTAATCGCGCTACATTTTCGGCTTGCACCACTCACAGAAACGCGTCGCGCCAAAATGACGCCTGTCCTGACTTTCCAGGTGCTCTAACACAACTGACGAGCCGCTCGTTCGTTAGCTAGGAACGCCCTCTACCGAGTCCAGTAAAATCAGTCCTATTACTTTCCGGACAAAACCCTGTAAAACAAATTTTAAAAATTTCGCATGAGTACTGCATATCTTATACACACGATGTTTGACTGTAGTTCACTCACGAAACACGCACGGATCACAGTTGCTCAGTCACATTTTCATTCTCTCTTCTTGGGGAACCCCGTTCTAAAGAGCTGTAAGACACTTAAATCCGGTTCCTGGTTGTAAGTAATCGCTATTTCAGCCTTGAAAGCCAATCGAATCCTTCAAAACCAGCATGTATGGGTCTAAATTATATTTCCGCCCATCATACTGTAAATATTTCACGCTCGTGTCTGGCGCCCACACCAGAAGGCTCTTCTTCGCAGCTTGTGCTCTCCTCACTATCATCATATCATCCTCTTTTGAGGTAGCTTCTGAAAAAACGTTGTCCACTCAGGAGCTAAATTGGAGAAAGTTCACCTCACCACATTCAGATGTTTTCTGGACTGCCCTTAGTGCCAGTTTTACTTACTACAGTTTTACTAGCTTAATTATGAAATTATGAAAGGACTTAACTATGTCCAAAGGTTTGAATTCCGTGGAACCATTGCTAGCAAAGCTCCTCGTATTTCCCCAGCTATTGGCGTAAGCTCTAAGTATTCTTTCTATTCCATTTGATTGTGCTTAAAAAAATTGGCTTTTTAAAGCTAAATGTTTCTTTTATCATGTTCCAAATAAAATGCTATCCTAAAATAACTTCCCCTGAAGGTATCCCCCCCAGGTCTTTCAGATACCCTCTACACCCTTGTAATGAAAAGTAGTTTGTCTGCTGCAAACGTTTATTGTTACTTAGCCAGGGGGTTGGTTATACGTAGTATCTAGGGCTGCTGCAGCTTCTATGTTTTGTAAGGATGCCGTGTTTACTCTTTAAGTTGTGTGTGCGTGTGTGCGTCTCGTTGGCAGCACAAACACTTTTTCACAAAAATTTCTCAAAAGAATGTTAGACAAACCGCTTTGTTGGCAACAATTTGGGTTAAAACTTAAGTGTTTTGCTTCGAGTTGCCCTCAAACCCCTTAAATTCTTTGCCATTGCAGAGCTTTGGCCTGGCTAAAAATACTAAGCCACAAGAAGGCGAAACGGAGAAAAGAAAACTGAAATGGAAAAACTAACAAAGTTGAATGAAATTGTTCTTTTTTTTGTTTGTATGAAATGTCCTTTCACTTCTGTTGCTTAAAGAGTCAAGCACCTGCAGTCCTCTCAAAAATAATTAACATTACCAATTTCGGGGCTAATTTCACAGAAAGTTTGGCCAAACTTACAGACATATATGCATAGCTGAGGCCACATCAAAGCTGCTAAAGTTGTAAACCAAAACCAATCCATTCCAAATGAAGTCGTAGATAAATTTGTTTGTTCGCATTTTCGGGTTGGCATTATTGGTATCTCCTTGGAGCGCTAAGCGTAACTTAACTAATTTTAAAGTTTTCCAAATGTGTGAGCGGAGAGCACCAAGTTTCTGGTGCGGAGGAAAAGTTTTGCAACGCAACTGATTTGGCTTTCGAGTTTCTCATGAAATTAGTTGCAATTTTCAGCAGCATCAGGGGAGAATTTTACATTTGGCCAGGAAATTGTCTACAGCAGATTGCGGTTGCCATCATCATCATCATCCACTGTCTCCAATAGAATTGACACTTTTAAAGTGCTTCAAGCAGAGACCGCAAGAACCTTGAGCAATTTTTTTGTAAATTACAACTGTAATTGATAAAATTATAATTTTGAGTATTGTTAATAATTTACAAGATTTACCTTATCATCAATTAAAGATATCATGCACTAAGAAAAAAAGGATTTTCAATTTATGATGATCCATTGGATTTTGATTTCCATTTTTTTTACTGGAAAAAGGGATCCGTTTAATGGTAAATGGATCTTAAAATTTATCCAATGGAGCTGAAAATCGCCAAATGGATATGAAAAAGGGGAAATTAAAATATCCACAAAAAGCTTAAGATAATAATCATTTCAAGTGGACTAATATATTTTTGTTTGTCTCGAACTGACCAGTTCGGAATTGAGCCGCTCCGAAGAGGGTTACACCGGAGATAAGGTATCTTCTTCTGTATTGGCCATCACAACCGTTTGACGGTCATACCAAGCTTGGCAACCCAAAAAAATTTTGCGGGTTCCAACCCCGTAGTGAACCCATCCTGATTATTAGTAGATTTAGAGTTTTGATTTTGATCCCACTTTTACTTAAGATGAGTAAATCAAGAGATCATTTAAAAACAGGAGCGTAATGTAAAGCCGGCCCAGCCCGACTTCGATATACTCGTTAGTCAGGAAAAAAAAGCCTTTTCGTGTCCCTGAGGGGGAAATCCGAAAAGAATTCAATACTATTACAACTCGGCTACTATCCGATCTTTATGAAAATGTCAAGGAATAATAGACACTGCGAATATATATGTAAATTTTTTATTGTGAGGGCTGGAGTGGGAGTGGTAATGTGAAGACTATAGGAGGATCCATTTCAAATTTAGTTGCTCCAGCTTTTCTAGTGTCTGAAATCTAGGTGATCTTTTTGATTTGAAAGGGAGGGAAATGTTTTTTTTCGCCAGTTTCATACATTTGAAAGACTCCAGTATAGCCTTATTAATCTACGAGTAACGAGTGTAATCAAAACTGCTCCCGTGTTTTACACTTCACCGTTCCAGTTCGTCGCTAACTATTTAATGCTACATTCACTCACACTTTGACACACGTGTTCCGGACTTTGCATTCAGCCAATTCACGCGTAATCTGTTTAAAATGCTTCGTTCGATAGAAACTTTTGTCAAATTCCTGCAATTGCTGTAAGTTTATAGTATAACGCTTAATTTAGCTCTTTATGAATTTTCTGCAATTTTTACCCAGTTTCTGCCGCGTTTGGGAGGAAACTTTGAGCTACATGGCATCCTTGATTTTTATTTGCGATTATAACCTGTATCTACTCTGGATGAGAATCTACAACGTACTTGATCCATCCGATGTTATTGTCTTCAACGAGCAGCCGAGCAGAGAACAAATCTATTGAGTACTGGCTAAATGTAAGTTAAGCAAAGCTGTGGAGTTTTGGATACATTCATTCACTGTAATCTAACAATTTGTAGTTAGGAGGGGTGTATTATAAACATTTACCTTTATCTCCCATTCGTTGGCTCAGGATAACCTTAACCAGTCCTTCTTTAAACTAAGGTGGTGCGCAACTACAACACTCGATTTTAGAGCTAGGTTTTTTTGATTAGAAGATAGAAAACATTTAAAAGAATATTTTTTTTCTTTGATATAAAACGGGAATTCTTTTTATCCGATCTCGTAAATTATTCTATCATATACCATCTACCATCTTGGTAGCAATAATGTTCAGAGAATTCCTACTCATATCACAGTGACATATTTTTGAGCTCAAAAAAGTTGTCGCTTCGAGACCAAACAAATCCGAAAGGGTATGATATTAGCATAAAAATTTTGTCTGGATTTGGTCTGGCTAGCTGCCGTTTTTATAACCCTGCAAACGGTATTATAATTTTACCCAGAAGTTTGCAACGCATAGAAATATTCATTTCCTACCCTATAAACTATATATATTCTTGATGAGGGCGACAAACTAAGTCGGTTGAGCTTTGTGCGTCCGTCCGTCTGTTTCTACGCAAACTAGTCTCTCAATATTAAAGCTATCGAGCTGAAACTTTGCACAGAGTCTTCTCTTTACTGCACACTGCTAATATGTCGGAACCGACCGAATCTGATAACTATATCTTATAGCAGCCATAAGAACTATCGGTCGAAAAGGAGGTTTTAGTGAGAAAAACTTTTTGGATTTAATGTTAACGCATCCCAACTCAGCGATTATTAATATTATATGCTTTCGCACAGATTTGTAAGTATTGGTCAAAATCGGATTACTATATCTTATAGCTGCCATAGGAACCATCGGTCGGAAAATGGGTTTATTTAGAAAAATTGTTGCTTTTAATGCTGGCGGTTAAAAAATTTCGGCACAGATGAAGTTAGTTTGGCCTTCTCGTTATGAACTTGACTAGATTCCTCACATTTGGGTGAAATAGGGAACGAGACATACCTCTTTTGATTGGAAGTGAAGGAAGGTAAGGCTCCTGGATATAGGCGCAGCTGCTTCTTCCTCCTATATTTTTTTAGGAGGAGAAAAACATCGCTTCAAAGACCCACTTCGCCTGACTTGTATCACTTAAGTTTCTTGGAGAAACTCAGAAAAATTTGTTCTGGCTTCGACTTCTGCACTTAACGTTTGGAATGGCGGATTTTATTAGTCTTAACTCGAACAAGATTTTAGTGTTTTAGTAACAATTTGGAAGTCCGTTGGCAAATGATACATATGTTTACCTCGAAGTGGGGCAACGAAAAGATTGCATTTAAATTTTACTGATATGTTCGTTTCTCCCATGTGTTATTGTTGCGCACACATTAGCCTCAATCTAGCTCACTTACAATTACAACACTAATAAAGGAGTGCCCATCACTGTTTCCTCTACTTATTCATTTTGCAATACTCTAATTTTCTTGCTACTGAGTTCTACCTAGCATAATGACACCAATCGATTTAACCTTTCAACCGCAAACATGTCACCAATATTGTAAAGGGGCAACTCGTGCAAAATTTAAAGACCTTAAAACTTCTCGCACACATCTGCCGCTTGCGGTTTTGTTCGGCATTGTTCCTGGTGCCCTTATAGAAAATTTCTGCAAATTAGTTTTTACACCTGACTGCATTTCTTTGGGCCTCCAGGACTCGCTTGGCACACATGTTGTTTGAACCTACGATGCGTAAACTTAATTTAATCGACCTGCCGGCAGGGAATGATTTTTGGTTTTAATTGTAATCCAATCAGAAATGTTTAAGGTGCTGGGACGTCTAGACTGCGTCAGCTATTTATTTGTGTGTGGGTCTTAAATTCGGCTGCGTAAATATTTTGAAAAGGGCGCAGGATATACGAGCTTTGGTAAATCTAATTTGAAAAGTACTAACCCGTAACGAAGCAACGGCCATATATCAAAAGAGACTACCCTTGCAACGCACACACACACACGCACGTGATGTAGTTGGAGCTGCTGGTGAATTTACGACCGTCCCAAAAAAAATTCAGGTTATAAAATTTGTCTGTGTTCGATACACCGGTTGAAGCTAATCCATGTATCTGCAGAATTTTCACTGGTAGCGGCTTAATTAGTATTCCCACGGCATACGCAAGCCGAGTTGTAAAATGAGACAATGTTGGAAAAGTTGGAAAAGCACAAACACTGTCAGCAAGAAGATAAACAAACGCAACATTCGCGAGCTGACACGGCTGCAGACAATGATCTAAACTGAGTTCAAAGTCGACCGAATGAGACTTCTTTTCCCAACTGGACAGTCGAGTTAAATGTTGGCATAAATCGATTAAATTACACCTTGACCTTCCTCATTTGTTCTGGAAACACGAAGATCAAAAATACACATTTAAATTGAATGTCAGGCAAAATTTTTTACGAGGACCTACAGTTTTATATTTTTGCGCTTTCGTCGAGGCTAGTTGTTGGATATTTTTTAAACAAAATCTTATATGAAAAAGCAAGCTATAACATGGCGGTTATATATAATTATATATATAATTTTTAGCAACAATTACTTAATATTATTAATTAATTTAAAAATTAACAAAATTATCATTTGAGTAGATACAGTAAAATGCTTTCCACCAATATCAACTTGAGACCTGTCCGATAAACCAAACCTGAGATATCACGCTTTCGTTTTTGACGATTTTTGAAATTGTTTACAAATTTAACAAAATTTTTTTTGGGAAAACCGCAAATCACCTTTCGGTGGGAGTGTCGTGATCTAGTATCGGTTTTTTTTTATTTATTGAAAGTAAAAATGTTGAATTCTGAGACCGTTCGACATGAAAAGGAATGACCCATATGGAGAATACCCCTTAATTTATTTCGGCCAACTTTTGTTCCTTGCAAAATGCAAAATCCAAAGTACGGCTTAAAATATGGTCAGAAATTCACTTGTATGGCTTTTGTCTTGATATGATGATTTTTCAGCTACCTTTAGTATTCATCCACTAAGAAATATCGTCTCAGCTCGTCGCTCTGATCAAGAATATATATAGTTTATAGGGTCGGAAATGAATCTTACTATGCGTTGCAAACTTCTGGGCAAAATTATAATACCCTTTGCAAGTGTATAAAAACAGTTAAACTTTTATTTTAAATTGGGCTTAAATGTACTCCCAAAGAATTGCATTTTGCAATCGATTTCATTAAAATAGACCGATGTGAACGCCAGTTGTCAATTTAAACAAGCAAATTTGCGTACGAACATAACATTCGCAATGCAGGATTTGTCCTTATCTTCTTTGTCGCCAGCTCATTGTGTCGGCCAGCAATCGGACTCTATATCTGCTAGAGTGACGATTGATCTGGGAGCAAACTGACAGAATGCCAGGGGCTCCGTTTTAATGGAGATGTCCCAGAGGGAGATATCCCAGGTCCAGGTAGATTTGAGTGCTGCCTTGATTATCAGTATTAGCCCTGTCTAATCTGTCTGCCTTGGCTGGCATAAGTGACTGCCATGTGGTCAGACCAAGTAAGTCTCCTATGTACCTGACAGAGGGCGCCTTGATGGTCAAAAAGGTGCAGCTCTCACTTTTTTCCGGACTGGCAGTAATGTTGCAATGGAACGCCCAAGCACTAAAGCTGTCCAAAAAAGGATTATACTATGGCACGACTAAGGACGGGGCTGGATGCCAGGAAGGCAGTGTCATCAGCATAAGTGGCTAATGAGGCGGATATTCGAGTGCTCTTCGCTCAGCTAGACGACAAAGCAGCGTCATTGGAGAAAGAAGCATATGTGCACGCCGCACACTCCTTGGTGTTTTCCGTAAAGGAAAGGTGTTTTATATGTATTGTCTTTACTCTTTCACTCCGAGAGATGGTTTTGTTGTTGGCTGCGAATGATTTTGTTGTTGCATTCAGTGCGTACCGCCCTCACGCAAAGCATATGCATAGCTAAGCGTAGTGCAACAGCTACTTCATACGTGTTCTCTCTTCTCTTTCTGTGGGAGCGAAGGTTTTGTTGTTGGCCGCGAATTCACAAGCAAAAATGGGGTTTCTCTTTCTATTCAAAAATATATTCTTCATTTATATAGGTTTCCACGCGTGGGTAAGCTGATTCTAAAATCCTCTGCCATCCGCCAAAGAATGATCCATTGTCTTACGTTCTTCAAGGAACTCTAGTATTCACTCTTAAAGTTGTTCGCCCTATATCTGGGCCACCTGATTCCTGTTTCTAAATAAAAATTTGAACCCGAAGCTAGCCCTGAAATTTTCTCTTTCTCCTCAAAACATTTATCACAAAATTTTTCACACATTAACACTACAAATTCTGGTGCCTCAATCTCGGGAATGGCAAATAAAACAAAAAAACCTCATTGAAGCTAAATTTTTAACTTCCAGTTTAGTTTTATTCCATTTAATTTCATAAGTAGACATTCCACTAGAATTTTACGTCTGGGTTCAGCAGGCGACGCCATAGGCTTAAGTGGACATTTTGGACTCTAATAGCTGGATTTGCCAGTTGCTTTACAACCTCACACGCAGCTGTATCATCTAGAGATCAGGAACAGGTAATAGTCCGCTTGGTTTTATTCGACTGTGCTCCCCGCAAGTGTTTGGCTTTATGGAATATATTAAGATTGGACAACAGTTAAACATACAACGTTCCAACGGACGCATACATCCTGTTGTGGTTACCTCCAAGAACATCAAACAAAACTCTATAACGGGTGAGTGGACTGAGGGTTCCATCAGCAAGGGCAAGGATATCTCATTGAGCGCTGTGGTGGCACTGAACGCACATATATTCAACGAACGGAAAATGCCTTCTGCAGGAAATGATGAAGTGGTGGCCGCCGAACAGTCCGAGGCGGAGACTTATCAAAAGCCAGGGGCCATCAATTTGTATACGGATCGTTTCCACAAGAAGGTCGAGAAAGTGATGACTCGCAATCTGATGACGGCCAGAAATGCCAAACCGTCGCTAGGGGGACGTCTGTCTTCTAGCGGAGCTTTTTCTGCGCGTGCGCCTTGTCGCAGCTCCAGTCCGCTTGCAGGGGGGGCTGGGTACCCAGCGCAAGTCTTCGGTGATCAACTGTTCCAGTGTGGTGCGCGAGGTGGAACGCATGAAGGAAGAGCGTGTGCGCCGCCGAGCTTGGCAGGCCGAACAGCGTCAGGAGAAGACCGCCTTGATGCGCAAGGACCCCAACAATCCCAATTGGGAGGTGGCCTTGATGGTGCGAAAGTATCGTGACACTCTCGTGCTGCAACCTCTGCGCAGTCTGAGTCCCAGGGGTGCGCGCGTGCAACAGATTACCGTGTGCGTGCGCAAGCGTCCGATGAGTCGACGTGAGCTCACAACCAAAAATGTGGACATCATTTCGGTCCCCGGTCACGATTCCTTGATTGTGCACGAGCTGCGCCACAAGGTGGATCTCACCAAGTTTCTGGAGCATCACAAGTTCCGCTTTGACTACACCTTCGACGAGGACTGCACCAATGAGTTGGTGTACGAGCACACAGCTCGTCCCCTGATACGCACCATGTTTGAGGGTGGGAATGCCACCTGCTTTGCCTATGGACAGACCGGCAGCGGCAAGACCCACACCATGGGTGGAGAGTTCAAGGGCAAGATGCAGGACTGCAGCACTGGCATCTATGCCTTGGCCGCTAGAGACGTCTTCGTGGAGCTCAACAAGCCGGACTATCGCAATTTGGGAGCAGACGTTTCGTGCAGCTTCTTTGAGATCTATGGCACCAAGGTGTTTGATCTGCTGCGTCCCGATAAGCCTATGCTGCGTGTGCTGGAGGATGGACGTCAGCAGGTGGTGGTGGTGGGCTTGAACGAGATAGCGGTGAATAATGTGCAGGATGTCTTACGTCTCATTGAGCTGGGCAATCGCGAACGCACCTCGGGCAAGACCTCGGCCAATGCCAAGTCTTCACGCTCTCATGCGGTGTTTCAGATGAGTCTGCACCTACCCAACACTTCTGGCGCTTACGGCAAATGCTCTTTCGTTGACCTGGCCGGAAATGAACGCGGTGCGGATACCAACTCGGCCAATCGGCAAACTCGCATCGAAGGTGCGGAAATCAACAAATCGCTCCTGGCCCTGAAGGAGTGCATACGTGCCCTGAGTCGCCAGTCCAGTCACTTGCCCTTCCGGGGCTCCAAGCTAACGCAGGTGCTGCGTGATTCCTTCATTGGAGGCGAAAAGAATAGAACTTGCATGATAGCCATGATCTCGCCGGGACTTAGTTCGGTGGAGCACACTCTGAATACTTTGCGCTATGCGGATCGTGTCAAGGAGCTGGTCGCCAAGGATGATGATGTACGTGTTACCTATGAGCCAGCACCGCTGGCAGATGAACCAGAGCCTGAGGATATGGATGAAGAATCCGAGCCAGATGAACCGCAACACACCAGCTCCTCGGACACCGACGAGGACGAGGGGGTGCTCGATCAAGAACCGAGTCAGGATGATGACTCCCATATTACTATCTCCTCGGAGGAGGACTCATCTCCGAAAACAAACGATGGCAGCAGCGTTCGTCAACCAATCAAACTCTCGCAGGTGATTGTACAGCATCGCGTGCTCAACGAATTTCTCGAGAATTTCGTACGTGATTTCAAAGAACTGGAGACCCACTCACTGGAATACAATCCCCGTCTGGCCAAATACGTGCAAAACGCCGATCCCACCTTCCATGAGCTGACCACTTTGGTGAACTATACGAGCGACTTGGTCAAGAATTTCAATGCCCAGCGTGTTATCGCGGAGCTGATGAATAAGAACGCCGACGTACTGACTCCGGAGGCCCCCCGCTAATGTCGTTCGGACAGAAAAATTTGTATTTATTTTCTATTCCTTACACCCGTGTTCCGCCAGCAGCAAATTTGAGCAATTCAATAAATGCAGTTAATGAAAATTGGTAAACAATAGCAGCGAGTTTTCTATTCCGCGCCATCGCTCAAGTTTCACTCCAAGTCACAGAGGTGAAGTCAAGGTAAACTTTTTTCCACAGTTTTATATGGCCCAAGCAGGTGAAGAAGTGTGAGCAAGTTGGCAAGAGTTTTTCTTTCTTTTGCTTTGGAACTGATACAAATTTATGAGCGTCCAAAGAGTAATCAAGGCTTGATGGGGGAAGAAATGTGCTTGGGTGGAGTTGGATATCGTAACTTTTGAAAGCCAGAAAAAGAAATGAAAATGATGCTGGACCAACTCAACTTTCCTTTAAATGTCCGTTTTACTTCAATATTTTTTAGGTAAACAGCTGCTGTTTATTCATCCGATTAAGAAAGAAAAAGCCGCTATTTGTGGAAAATTTACAGCGATTCAAAACCGAACCCATTGCCGGTTTGATTACAGTTTTTGAGTCTCTTAAATCGAACCAAGAATCGAACATCGTAAATTAACCACCTTCCTAATCTGAACGCGAAACGGACCACCTAGTTTTGAAAAAAGGTTTGATTACTTAAAGAAGTAAATGTTTCTCAAAGCAATTTCGCCGGTAAAATAATTCCAAACTAAACGCGCATAAGGCTGTTGTTTAATAGCATTCACTCAGAGAAAAAAGCAAGAACTTTGCTCTGGAATCTAGCAAGTAAGATTTTTTCCATTCCGAAATTGGAATATATTTTTCTTCGAAGTATTCTTTCAGTTTGTAATGGTCTTAGGTACAAACCGATCTTTTCGTCTTTCTTAAATTTTTCTGTGTTGATATGATCAAGCTTAGGGAGCTTTCCACATTTGAACCAATATAATGTATGTCTAACTGGGTAATTTCAACCTACACGCCAAATTGATAACTTGAACAATTTCTGAAATAAGGCTCTGAACAACTTTGAGGATCTAAAAATAATGCGGACTACTATACTACTAATTTTATTCTAAAGAAAGAAAAAAACTTTTATTATTAGTTGTTCCGAGGTCGTGGGTTCGAACCTCTCTCCCAGCAGTTCGGCACACTAACCGCTGGGTTTCATATGTGTGTATAATGATTTCTGAGATAATGGCTCTGTTCCACTTTTAGGTTTGAATAAATTTGGAGAAATTCAAATTTGGAGGTTGGCTGAATCCCAAGCCATGCATACAAAGTTAGTAATATGTAATACTCATCAAATACTTTTAGCATCAAAACTCTGAAGCGATAATTGTTAACGATATCTGCCGCTTGCAAGCATGAAGAGCGATGAGAAACATGTCAATTGAAGTTTAATTACTGCTTGTGGGTAACCAAAAATCCGTCGGCGATGCAACAAAAAACATTACACCCGATCGAAGATAATGCGCACATATGAATTATTCGAAGAAAATGCAGAACAATTTTTTCTTTCATTGATATGAAATGGAACTCAATTCGTAATTTTTTCATATCAATTTAATATATTCGAAAATATTAATACGATATTTTTGACCCAGAAGCTGTTTATCGCCAGAAGCTCAGCTAAAATGTCATAAAAGCATTACCGTATGATAACGCAAGAGTAATCAATCTATGTTTTCGGGCTGCTATTTTATAATGAACTAGCAAATAGCCCGTCACGCTTCGCTGCGCCTTCAACAGTATATAACCAACGCACACCCACTTACCACCCACTTCAGGCCCACATCCCACCCACTTCACGCACGTTTCCCGCCCACATCTCACCCATTTTCCGCCCACTTCGCACCTACAGCCCACCCACATTCCACCCACTTGCCACCAACATACCGCACACTTCCCGCACTCTTCCCGCCCAAATCCCACCCACTTCCCATTTACATCCCACCCACATCCCTCCCACTTACCGCCACATTCCACCCACATCCCATCCACATCCCACCCACTTCCCACCCACTTCCCGCCCACATCCCACCCACTTCCCACCTACATCCCACCCACATTCCACCCACTTGCCACCCACATACCACACACTTCCCGTCCACTTCCAGCCCACTTCCAATTAACATCCCACCCACATCCCTCCCACTTCCTGACACATTTCACCCACTTTCCACCCACATCCCATTCACTTCCCAGTGAGCATCCCGGCGGTATTTCCAACATCGGAAAATTAAAAACAAAATAAATTCTCATTTTGACCTTACAATCCGAGTTTCAAGCCAATCGTATGAAAAATAGTTTTTGCATGCAGAATTTTCCGGCCATTTCCCTTGTGGGCGGCTTTTACGACATTGAAAAATCATATATTAAATTATTTCGTATTTTGTCCTTACAAACCGAGTTTCAAGCCAATCGGATGAACAATAGTTTTTTTCATGCAGAATTTTCCGGGAATTTGTCGACCGTCATTTCAAATTTTATAACTTCGGAATATAACATTTTAAACTATTTCGTATTCTATACTTACAAACCGAGATTCAAGCCAATCGTATGATAAATACTTGTTTGGATTCCTCGTGTGCGGATTTTTTTTTCAAATTATTTCGCGTACTATGCTTACAACTTATGTTTTGTTATGTGTAATTTTGAAAATGAGTTTGGCGCTAATCGCTGGCAACCAGAGCACAATGGTTGGGCTTGTATGAAGCCGCGGCCATAAATACTTCTAGTTGTGATATCGTTATGAAATTTTCACCATAATTCTAAAATAATATTTTAAATTTATAATAAAAAACTTGACCATATCTTACGACTATATACTATAGCTCCCATAGAAACGATCTGGCCAAATTTTCATAACTTTGTTATATCCGGTCTGATACTTTTCATTTTTTTGTTATTACACTAAAAATAATATTTTAAGAAAAATACGTGGTTTCATTTTCGCCCGCAAACATAAGCTCTACAATTCTGTTTAATAATATAAAAATTTTAAGAAAAAAAATCAATAGAAATGAAATAATTATACATTATTCTTAATTTTGATCATCATCTAACAGTTGATATGCTGATTTTGTTAATGCTGACTTTTTTGCACACGGGAGCTTTCTTTGGCCAGTAATAAATGGATCTGAGCTCAGAAGCAATCTATTTATTAAGTCCGTATTTGTTGCAATCCGTGAGATCTTCCGTGTGTGCTGTCTTCTAATCATTTTAATGTCCTTATTTCTGGACTCTGCTGCTTCTTCAGACAATTCTCCAATTGGCACAAGTGCATAACTTATGACCTCTGGAGCATGCACTAAAATTTTGTGTACTGAGGGTGGCAGATAGTACCAAGGATACAAATTAATGAGCTCTTTGGCAGTGTCAAGAGCATATGCTCCAAATTTGTCCACATTGATTTTGTAACCTGATGCCACACACTGCAGCAATGTTGAACACCGGATTATAACATTTTCATCAAGACCTGTAATTTCAGCTGCCAATTTTGGGCTGTTGAAGAATGTTCTGGCCGTGTTGCCATCATTTGAGGTGCCACTTCCTCCACTTCTGGGTTTGTCCACTAAAAGTCCCATTTTTATGCGAAAATCTTTCTGCATATTGGATTTTCTTTGCAGAACTGCTTTTTTTCCTTCTGGGGTATTAATTCGCCAACTCTTGAGGTCTAGTCTGTATGCGACATGCAAGAAGTATTCAAAAAATCGAATATAAGAGTGTAATGGAGATAATCCAAACTCAAAGCGTGATTCATGAACCTTCTTTGTCGAGCACTTTTCCAAATCATTCATCTCTGTTGGCTTCGCCTCAGAAATGTAGCACTTAGAAGATGATGTTTGACTTAAGGCACTACAAATTTTACCATCAACCATAGTAAGCTGCAAACTATGTTGAATTAGAATTTGATTATCAGATACAGTACATATCGTAGGCTTTAAGAGCTCAATTTTTGCTTTGAAATATTTTTCTTCATTTACAGCTAATTGGGAAGTTTCTTTTTCAAATTGGAATCTCATTGGTCTGCAGTAGCGTGTAGATGATGGTCGCGGATTCTTCCATATTATTTTTTGATGTTTAGGATCATTTGCTACGGTTCTAAGTTGCAATGGCACATATGATGTCACAAAAAGGCTGGAATCATTCATATCATTATTAAGGACTCTCTGTTTGTACTCTGAATGTCCAGTGCTGCCGTCAAATCCCCATTTTCCAATTAAAACTAGGTTATTAACCAAACCACCTCCAATGCCGTCAAGAACATCATGCTGAAGTTTTACAATCCGCGACGCCGTGTGATCAACCAAGTTCTGGAGCTCCACTTCAGCTTGTGATTCACTCACACTGATATTGTCGGGATAGCTTGATGCTTTAGCCTTTAACAATTGTTCGTTGCTTGGAAAAAGGTCGAAGGACGTTTTAGAATTTACATAGCTTCGAATAACCATATATTGATGTTTGCTCATGTTTGTCTCTATGAGAAGCGATAAGACTTCATCGATGTTAGCTTTGGTGCAAAATTGATTTGTTGGAATGTTGCACGATCGTAAAGCACAAGCAGCAGATTCGTCGGTTTTCGAAAGCTCAGCAATTCTTCGTCGCTTTGTTCTCTTTGATGACTCACTAAAATCTGCTTTTGGACGTCCACGCTGAGCACTTTTAACCAGTTCTTGAGACCTACTAGGGATGCGCTTTATTGAAACTGTTTCCTTTTCATTCAGCCAATTGGATTGATATTGAAGAACTGAACCTTTTTTACGTTTGTATCGAATCCAAAATGCATCAATTTTTTTACAAATGTACCCAATACATTTTGTAAGCTCGCTCATCTCGGGCATGTAGCCGATATTTTCAATATTGCTTTGCACATCTTTGATCGCCTTCCGAAATTTTTTTGCATTGGTGCCCTTTTCTGTGCACCAACAATTGAAAATATATAAGCGTGTAAATACACACTGATATGAGTCGCCTACCAAAATGAAATCGAAAAAGAGAAATCGCAGTCAAAATTATGATTTAAACCTAATAAGAACACAAAACACGAATGACGAACACAAAGACACAGCACAACTACAAGGCAAAACAGCTTCAAATTTGACCTTGAAGAGAAAGGAGACGGCGTTAGTATATTGTTGATTGTGGACACATCGGCCAATATCTGCAGCTAACTTTAATTTTGTATTATCTTAAGACACACACAAATCCACTGAAAAAAAAATTAATCGGGGGACTTTGGGGGAACACAACTAAAACTTCAAGTAAACAATATAAAGTGGCACACAAAGTGTACAAAAAACAGAAAAAACAAAAGCAGTAATTTCAAAACTAATACAACACAATTTTGCTTTTATTAATATTGGAACTTAAAATTAATACCTTTAACTTCAAAATCCATTAAATATAACTTGAATTCGACAACGTAATTAATCGACTGACCACTTTGAAGTTCTCTTTTGTTGTAAAACATTCGCCCGGCATGCAGCTGCGTTGCAAAAATGAACACGTGTTCACGCTTTCAAGGCTATTTTTTTAGAGTCCCGTTAGGTTTCCAGAAAAAACCGGTTTGCCAATAAAAAGATTGGACATTTAAGAGACAATTTGTCTACATTTGGTCCAAATATTTTGTGATCGATTTTTTTATTTTTGGCCTTTGGACGCAACCACTGTGCAGAGGTCGCAAAACCTGATCAACCAAAATTTTCTGCGCGGTCTGCTCACAACAAAGACCGAAAAAAATGAAACGGCATCGCTCAGTGTCGGACCAGTAACCCTCTTTTTCGTTTCTTTCGTGTTCTCGCTCTTCGGTTTCGGGTTGAGCGCAACACACGAGTCGGTCTTTTACTGACCGCGCGAAGCAAACAAAACCGGTTGTTGTTCAACTACTGAGAGTCAGTAAGTGAGCGAAGCAAGGAAAAAGTCAGCAAAAAAGGTTTTTATTTTTGTTGTTGCGTTTGCCTTATGTTGTTGCCTTAGAATTTCGTCACAGGCAAAGCATTGAAGAGGAAGGGAGAAGGTGTATGTATGCGTATGTGTTTGTTTTGCCCATCCACGCCTAGCTATCCACACGCGCAACTCACATGCATACATACATGCGCAAAAGACCATTTGCCGAGTTTTTACGACCGAAAAGGTCTCGAGTGAACACTGAGCCGAGCGAGCGACCAAAAGCGGTCGGCGGTTGAGCGAAGAGCAAGCCAAAGAAGAACGAAGTTTGTGTGTTTTTTCGCAACAGTTACGCATCGTGTCAGTGAATGAGCGGTTGTTTTCTGACAACAAGCACGAGAGAGACCGATTATTGCGACCTCTGCTGGCAACTAAAGTATCGCCCATACAACCTTGACCTCCCACTTTCCACCCAATGGGGGTGAATTTTTCGGAAGATTGGTATGCAGTTGTTGTCGAATTTTCATATAGATCTTTGAAAATGAGTTTGAACTTGATCGGATGAAAAACAAAAAAGTTTCATACAAAAGTTTTCCGCGAATTGTCCACACTTTCCGGCAGAATTTTTCAAAATCCTTTCTTAGTACTCACTTTCAGCATAAGATAAAACTACTGTGAAAATCTCATCTTCCTATCTTTTATGGTTTAGGCTGTGCGACGGTCACCAGTCAGTCAGTCAGTCAGTCAGTCAATTAGTCAGGTTGAACTTTTTTATATATATAGATAAAAGCTGTGATTTTGCTTTTCTAATTTTTTTTTCTACCATGTCGAGAGATTTGAAATTTGTCGCAATTTGTTAAAAACTATAGTTTTTCCGATACTGTGATTACGATTGCCCCCACCTTGTATATCAGTTACTGGGTCACAATGCTGTTACCAGCATCCTCATCATCGTTGTCAATATCAGGAGGCAGCACATAAATCTCCGACTATAATCAGAAACGGCATCAGAAAACAGTGCAAACTTGTCAGCCTGCCTGGCAATAGATAGTGGCAACTGCAAATGGCGTCAAGGGCGCCATAAATGAGAATTTCCGTCTCATTTCCGTTGTTTGTGTGTGGTTCATTTGTGGCGCATAATGAGCACCAGCGTTGGTGGTAACGTGGGGGGTGGTGGGGCCGACGAGGTCACCCAAAAACCGGAACATTCCAACAATGTGGGCTATATTGATTTTCATTTTAAGTGGTAAGCGCACTCTAATGGCATTTGGCTATACAATAGTGGGAAAAGGTAGGTAACGACCACTTGACCTCAGGCCCACATCAATGCAGTTCGTCAAGGACAATTCAATTAAATGCGACTTTTGGCGAAACTTATTGTTAAGCGTAGTTTTCCAGATTTATGCTACACTAAATTGCTATGCCTGAGACTACATGACCTTGGAAATGCTTGCCAAAAAGTTTTAGTTAATATCAAACAATAAAGGGAACAACAACAGACAAATACAGGTACACTTAACCACCAGAAATACAAATGTTTCATATCAAGTCAAACAAGGGCAACACCCGGAAAAACACTTTGCCACCTAGTGAAGTACCTAGTATGTTAGTATTGAAAATACCGACAAGAAGAGTTTTTCATTCCAACCTAACGCTATCTCTATATTTCTTAGGAGTGAGTTGCAGGAAGTATACGAGGATGACAGTGAGGTGAGACTACCCTTGATGCCAATGCTGTCGCGGTAAGTGTACGAATTGGAAAATGTTTTTAGGTCTTGTGGTTGGGTTTGATTACCGTTCCTGTGAGAGTGAGAGAGGGAGATAGAGAGAGACACTTAGAGATGAGCGCAGATTAGATTGCATTTAGCTTCTACTCCAGGTAGAGAGTATGTTATAGTCGGTCTTGACCGACTTTCTCACTTGTTTCTTCTGTGTAAGCTCATACCTTTGTCGAAATCTTCTTCTATATTTACTAAGTGTTGTACTGAGGAAATAACTTTTATCAAAGAAAGCTTTCACTTTCAACGAATAGTAGTAGTAGTAGTAGTTTTATTGACTCAATTTTTGGTTTCACATTTATCATTTACACATTAATTTCTTCTGGGGCATGGTTTATAAAAAACCGTCAGCCCACCTCGCATGCTGCAATACGTCACTGCGTTCTCAGGTCCTACACCGGACTTCCCCGTTCGTCACGAGATATCCGATCGTCCCCCTTGAACCGTGAAATACTACAGACATTTACAATTAGGACACAAAATTATACATCTTTTTACGAGTACTATAATAAATTACAGATAACAAATACTAAATTACCTAGACGAATTCGGTTATTACATGTTTCCTAAAGCTAATTACAGTCTCTAAGTAGTTCTTAAGTTTAGCCCAATTTTCGTCACCCTGTCCGTTTAGTATTTCTATCACTTCTTCCTCTGTTAGCAAATGTTTTTTAAAATATCTACATCGGAATTCTTTGATCGCCGGGCACCGACCTAGGAAATGCATCATGTCTTCCACCGCGTTCATATTACACAAAGTGCAAGTCCTTGTAGCAACACGTTGATTTGTGCTGCCTTGCAGGCATATGAGGCCACCTCTCGCTTTCATTATCCACATTATCTTACTTCTTGAAGATGAATCATTGCAATATGAAGGTCCTTTGGAGTAATCAAGTAGCCTATATATACGTTGTTCGCTACTTCTTGCCTTAGTCACATAGTCCTGTAGTCCTCCTTCTTTAAGTTTAGTCAGCAAATTTCCGCATTCTAGTTCCCATGCCATTTTCGTCTGATTTTCTTCATAAACCTATTCCGCACTCGTTCATTTTGTTTAGCAGAGTATTATACCACGTGACCTTTTTTTCTCGAATTTTGCGCGAAAGGATACTTGGTAGTCTGTCCCTTGCGTAGTCAAACAATGTTTTAGTCACATATTTTAAATGCAATGCATAGGTGTAGATGTGGCCATCTTCCATCCCCGTCTCTATGGCTAGAACGTATGTCGGTGTGCTATCTGGTAAATTTAGGACTTTTTTGCAAAAGTATCGGTTGAGCGAGTCTACTTTCAACGAATATATAAGGCATTAGTTCTATCGGTGTCATACCTAAACACCTGCCTCTTCCTTAGTACCTCGCTGCTCATCCTGGACTACATACAATTCAAAGCCGCTCGTACCATACAGCGCAATTGGCGTGGTTTCCATTTTCGAAAAGTAACTGAAAAGCGCACGAAGGCCGTCATAACCATACAGCGCTGGTGGCGCGGTTTCTGGACGAGATATAACGCCCTACCAAAGGTGGAGAATATGCTGCAGCAACGTTTGTTGGAGCACTACAATAGGTCGGCCACCAAAATACAAGCCCTTTTCCGCGGTTGGTGGTGCCGCCAGTCGGTGCACGATATGCATAGTTTACGTCGCATGCAGATTTGCGCTGCGGAGGATCTGCTGCATTGTGTGGCCTTTAAGTTGCACCATTTGTTGCGCACCTATTCCATACCGGGCGTGTACTCGCTAAGGAATTCACAGTGAGTTCATCTGATGGCCTCATAACATAACCAAAGCGCGCTACTTTCTTTCCAGCTGCCTGTCGCGAGTGGAAAAGCTCTTGGCCAGCCTCACCTTTCGCTTTCACAATGGACGAGTTCGCAGTTACATGGCCCAGCGTATGGCCGGGGTTAAGAGTCAACGCGAACACTTCAAAGCGAACGCGCGTTTCACCGACGTACCCTATCAAGGACCCAACTTTACAGGTCTATGCAAGCCGCAATGCGAAGGTTCCCTGGGCTACCACAAGGACCTGGACATGCGCATGAACAAGATCATTGAACTGTATGACGAGTCGCAACGCGATAAAAAGGCCATGCGGGTTCACATCAATATGGGCGAGAGTAAGTTGGCAATTGCCTTAGTAAAGCCGCTCATCTCATCCAAATCTTCCATAGAAAAGCGCCGCAAGCAGTTGCAGGAAATAGCGGAGCGTCAGGAGAGATGTAAGCGTGATTTTTGTGGCGATGTCATCACTAGCATGCGGCGTTGGCAAATTTGGGATGAAAAAAAAGTGCGCGTGGACAAGGAGATCTTTCGCAACCCAACTAATCTGGAGTTGTTTCTTACTGAAATTGCTGATATTTTAACAGAACTGAACAATGCCACCTGCCATTGTCGCATACCCATACACGATGCCCCATACTGTCACTAGAATTAAAACAATAATAAATCGTATTGCAAATTTTATTACTGAAATTTTGTATTATTGGTCTTCGGATCCTCAGGAAAAGATGGCTCTGAAGCTATCCACTAGATGGGAAATATCAGACTTGTTACTTTAGGCGCCAATAAGGGAACCCTTATCCTTCACTTACCGAATATGTTGCCAAAGAAACGCAAGAGCACTGTGGTAAAGTGAGGTCTATTGGGATCCCTCCACTTCTCGGTCATGTCATCTGTTGGAACCATTTATAATTGGTATCTACGTTAATCGAAGTTTGCTCCAAAACTTACCCAAATGTTCACAATCCAAGCGCTCATTGTTCGGATTGAAGCCGGCACCGGGGCCGGGGCCAACACCAATGGGTGGTCCCACGGTTACATCCAAATCATTTATATCCGGATCAGCCATATTGATAAGCTAAGCCAATTTTGTTGCAATCAAAAAAAAAGAACAATAAATTTTCTTATACACTTAAAATTTAGACTGATTTTTGTGTGAAAACGTTAGAACTATGTGTGTTCTATGAATAAAGAAAGAAAGATTATTGAAAAGACAAAGTCAAAGGTATCGCAAGGCCTATTATGTTGGGTGGAAATTGAAAGAATTTTTGACTTATTTATTTTCTGAAATTAGTCATAATACTTACAACACTTCAAAATATTATTTAAATTATTCACATTGATTTTGTTTTAAAACTAACGCAACAGCTACCCGCAAAATCTCTTGAAAGGTAATCGAACGCCCCATCATTCATTCATGCATCACTTCTCAATCCGGTGCTGGTCTTCGGCGTTATAAAGGCTTTTATCTGCAACTTTGCTCTAAATTTATCAATTTTTTAAAAAAAGCTAGATTTTAAGTGCGATTTTCAGCACGAAAGAAATGTGTAAAATTTATTTCATTGCTGGTCACTAAAGATTTATCTATTGAAAATACAACGCCACATAATTCATTAAAATCCGATCAAGAATAAAAAAGTTAAATGCCAATAACAATAAGTAAAAAATTGAAGGTTTCAAGTTCATGCAAATTGACTCAGTTTGATTGTTTTTTTTTTCGGCGTAGGAGGCATAGGTAACATTCAAACTATACTATTCAAGAGCTACTATCAGCCAAATCAAGTACGTTTCTGAAGAAATTGTCCGCCATATTAGATCCGCCATTTTGTTTTTCTAAGTTGTGACTTCGGATTCGTGATCTGGAACCCCCAAACATCCCCGCGTACAGACTTTCAGCCAAATCAAATGTGCTTTTGGAAATTGTCCGCCATATTGGATCCGCCATTTTGTTTTTCTAATTTTTGACGTCGGATTCGTGATCAGCGACCCCGAAAACTCCCGAGAACAAACTTTAAGCCAACTTAAAAACGTTTTTCGACTTTTGGCCGTGTTTTTGGGATTTGGGACCACTGTGCGGCGCCAGTATAAGATTGAGTATTGGATTTTCATTATAATAGCTAGAAATTATTACGAATTTTTTACGCTTTGAGGAACAAAACATTTCCAAAAAAATATTTTTCATTCTAATGTACAAACGTCATTAAAGCTAGAAAATCCGAATACCAAAAGGTAAAAAAGTAAAATAATTAAAAAACAAAAAAGGATGAAGTAAATAGCAAAAACTTTGACTAAACGAATTAAATTAAATTAAAGTCATTTTTGGAGTACATGCTTAATGACCCGTACCTGTTTGAAGAACCAATCGAATGAAGTTGGTAAGTAGCAACCGTTTGTTTGTTTAATTCTAAGCTTCGTTTGTCTCCTGCATTTCAAGACAAAGTGGAAAAACGGCCTAAAATTTTAATTATAAAGATGTGACTTTTTTTTTACTTGGTACCTAAACAGGTTTCGTAAGACAATCCAAGAGCAATAGCTTTCTTTCCGACGTTTAAACGAAGATCCATATAGTTAACGAGATATTTTTATTTATTTAATTATTAAGTCGACAAAAAAGGCTGTCAACACAATTACACATACGTTATAAAAAAGCCTTATCAACTGAGAAAGAACAAAATAAATGAATTCATTCAAGTACAGGACGGACAAGAGCAGTGTATAAAAGCATTGTGGTGTATGGATCATTAAATTCTTTCGACCAACGTTTAATGAATCCGAGTACACCATTTGCTCTATTAACAATAGAGGAGATATGAGGATTGAAACTCAATTTGGGGTCAAAAAGAATTCCAAGAACAACGACTGTAGATATTGGTTCCAAGGGTTCATTGCCAATCGTATAGGTAGCCAGCGAAGGCTTGCAAAGATGGAAAGTCATGAACTAAAGTGTAATTGATTGATCAGACGCCAGGACTGCAAGGAGTATAAGTCATCTAGCAATCTGATGGAGTGCATATGGAGTTGTAATCTCCAATCAGAAGCTTTAAGTGCACTATTAAGAGAACGTCAGCTAAACAGACCAAACCCAACGAAGGTTTTTGTACTACCATCAGATAAAGCAACAAAAAAATCTTTGGGTTCACGTTGACCGACCTAACACTCTTGGTTGCTAAGCGATTCACCTTATGCTTGCGATCTTCGCTGCGATTCGACGTAACGTCGACAGTCGTGTGGGTTGAGAGGCCGACTCTTGCGCTAAGTAGCGAAGGTAATGTATTTGATTCCCAAAGAAGGTTTAATAAAAAAAATAGAGGCAAGGTAACTTCGGCTCAACCGAAGTTAATATACCCTTGGAACATAATATATGTCTGCCAGTTTGTTACAAGTCGGAGGTGAGGCCTTATTTCGTACTTCAATTTGGGGTATTATTTTATTTCACTGGCGACTTATTTCCTGCTGACAAATGATATAAATAAAATAATAAGAAAATATAATAAAACCAATTAAAAATAAACAAAATTTGTTTATTAAAACCGAAACGAATTTCGGTATCGGTAAGGCATTTTTATTGCCCTAAAGCTTATTTTAACTGTATGGGAAACGGACAAAATACCTGTGTCCGTTCGCAATGATATAACCGCAACCAAAATTTAGCAATTAGCCGTGTTAGACACAGCAACCGATACCAAAAATCGTTTCGATTTTAATCTCTGATTTAAGATTAAGCTTAAGCTTTTTTTTTAAATTTTTATACTCTGTACCGAAGGTACCCGCCCCCGCAATTTGGAAAAAACGTCATATCTCCCGCAGTTTTGTAGATAGATGATTCGTTCCTTCTAGAGATAGTTAGTCATTCGTAATATGAATCGATTGCCGAAGAAATGATAAAGATCGGATGAGCGGTTATGAGCAAAAATGTAAATCACCCTCCCCCCCACCTCCCTCCCACCCTCTTACAACTAAAACCGCACAATCTAAGAGAGAGAGAGAGGAGAGAGAGAGAGAAAGAGAGAGAAAAAGAGAGAGACTTAGAGATGAGCGCAGCACCAGCATTGCAGTCAGCTTCTACTCCAGGTACAGAGTATGTTATAGTCGGGCTTGACCGACTTAGTTCACTCAAACCGAACGCGATACGATCAAAACTTTCTATTTTAAATATCTTAAAAAAATATTCAACAAATAGAAAAAAAAATTTTAAATTTTTTCTATGGATGAACACCAAATTGAACTTCGATGATCGCAATACATCAAAGCTTGGAAGAATATCGGTGTTTTGAGCAAGCCCATTGGCAATACCTCGAAAGGTTTTACAAATAAGGATACGGAGCACTTACTTACAGATTTTGTTATCAAAATAGTGCTTTCCAAAGCCAAAAACTCCTTTGTGGGGTTATCTTTGTTAAGCCCAACTAAAACAGCTTTTGTTTTGATGATGACATTGCGCTTAAAAAATTTAATATCAGAACAAACCGTGCTGAAAACTTTTAATACAAACTGGTATAAATTTCTACTACACAATAAAGGCAAATTCGAATTTAAGATTTTGATTAATTCATTTAATCCAGCGGCAAACCTGAATACCATTTTAAAAAAAATGTTTGGTCAAAGTATGGTACATTGAGTGTGAAAGTAAGCCGAAGTTGGGTATAACTGAACATATTTAAATGGGGTGACACGATCTTGCAAATGTTCGGCATTTACAGTGTACAACTCCTCCCTGCCCACCTGTACAAGCATTCGCTACCCTTAGCTGTTGCTTGTCTTACGTCTTATTTATGTTTACGACGACAGCTGCTTTTTACGAGCCTTCCATACGATTTATGATGGAAAACTTTTGAATTTTTATTGCTTACATCTAAATGTTAAAATAAAAACACCATGTCCTGCATAAATTAACAGGAGCAGCCTGTCGGCAGCCTGGTCTTTTAATTAGACACTAAAACTTGGCATTCAATTTGTAGCCGAGAATATTTGGCTCTGGCGACGACATCAAACACAACGCACACACAGCTGGATATTCCAGTAATTGTAATATGTCTGTCTGTCTTCAGAATCCTCAAATATGCAATTAAAGGACAAACGAAAAATGTGTTTTGGTCCAGGCATCATCAACAGCGCCCTGGGACGCATCCTGACTGCTGACGGCCGCTGTGTCCAGGCATATACATAAAACCAAAATTAACCATATTCATCATTTAGCAAGAAAGAAATGCAACATTTTGCGACTAATGAGAGTTGTCATTGAGAAAAGAGAAGTTTCGTTTGCCCGGGGGCAACCTCTTTATCATTAAGTTAATTACTCAGTTTGGTGGATGGAGGTGGTAGTATGTATATACATATAATGTCCAGCATCCAAGAAACCGCACCTCATTTGCCAAGTATATATATGCCCATGCAAATTGTTTATTTTGCGTTATTTTTGCCAATTAATTTGTATGAATTTTGTGTTTGTTATGCGTCAGGCTTATGACATGCTACTTTGACTTAATTATATGAATATGCCAATTGCAGAATAAAAAATAAAGCGAATTAGTGGGGAAATATATATATAATAAGTGAAATCTTAGCAATGGTCACTCCGTTTACAATAAACTATACTCAGATAAGATAAATTTGTAGTTTGCTACGATATTTCACATGAATAGAACACCTTTTCATAATCATTCAGATTTCAAAGCTATTTAAAACTGTTTCTATTCATGTGAAATATCGTAGAAAACTAAAAATTTATCTTATCTGAGTATAGGCCTTAAAGCTTTTAGAATTTATGTTTAAGATGGGCCTCAAATTCTTGAAAGTTTTTGCATCAATAAATATATTTATTTTTGGCAAAGCTTTGAAAAACATTCTCAATTGTTTTGTGTTTATTTAGCTGTAGTATTTGCTGTTTTAAATGCAGGAGTAAATGTTGGCGCAATGGGAAATAATATGCTCCATAAATTAAAGCAAACTTTTTTCGTATTTATTTACACTTAAATGAAGTGCTTACAAAAAATTGCAGGTAATTATTCTACATAGACAATAAGGACGGAATCCATTAGCATTAACCCTTCCACTTCCCCCACTCTTTATGTAATTATTTAGTTAATGATTTGTGTTTTGGAAATTACAATTCAGATTTCATTTCCTTTTCAGGGCCTTCGATGTTGATGATGATGTTGATGTCCATGAGTGACTTCTGCCTGGCCGCAAACATGTAATTAATTTGAAAGCAAAGCTTGCTTGTGATGTGGTTACCTTTCCGTCACACACACTGACACCACATAGCTGTCAAAATTGTCAGGGGCATTTTCAGAAGGAGTTGACCGAGCCGTCAGTCCCTTGTAAGCCCATTTGTTCCCATCATTAAATGGACCAGGCAAAAGCCTCACTTTCCACTAAATTTCGCCCACAAAAAGAGACTAAAACCTAAATTATGCAAAAGCTGGCGTTAAAATGTGCTTCAACCACTCACTCCACTTCCGCTTCGCCCAAAAAACTTTTAAAACTGTCAAAATGATCTTGGCCAACAGAAAACTTTTCAACCGAAAACGAAAACTTGAAACTCTTCCCTTAACACATTTAATTAAAAAGCGTAAAATAAAAACTGTACCGCACAGAACAACAATCCATTAGAAGCTGACCAAATGAGTTTGATGCAACTTTTTGTTACATCGTGGAAATTGTTCACTTTTTTGTTTAATGTTTGCAAATCTGCTTGAGATTTGCCAGAAGCTTACGAACTTTTAGTTTTTGTGCCAAAATGTTTCAACATTCTTTTTTTTGTTATTTGAATAGTTTGATGGAAAGTTTTTAATAAGCTTAATTTTGGATTTTAGTTGTTTTTCCTTATCATCCAATTGGGGTTTTATAACTTTGTGATAACATGTGGCAGATATACATGTCAGAGATGGATAGCAAAATATTAAGGCAGGTTTAAGGGAAATGTCAACAGAGAAGTTGATACTTTAAGCCAAGAATTTATGCGAAATTTAATAATATATTTACAAGCTGGAACTAAAGCATGTCATTTCGGATATTCGAACTATTTAGGACAAACAGGTTTTTATTTAGGGACACCATCTTCTTTCTTAATGGACAGATGTTAAAATAACAACCGCTGAACGGGGTCAAGAACACAATGTCGAGAGAATTTTCATCAGGGCCATGGGACAATAAAAATTGCTTTGTTTGTGTAGTTGTACACTCATAAAAATCTACTTAGAATAATTTGAGTACGAACGCTCTTGAAAAAAAATCTACTCGCCCTTGAATTTTCAAGAATTTCGCTTTTGGGATCGAGACAAATTCATTCTCAATGCGGTTCTATAGGCAAGGGGAGTGAGGAATCGCAAACTTTGAGAGAATAACGTTGTTTCGCGCTCTCTCAAAGAGAGACAGTGGATGAGCAGAGGCGCCACTTAAGAGATAAGATTAGGTAAAAGTAATTAGTTAAACGACTGAAAAATGTAATAACAATTTTAAAAACAACACATAATAAAAAAAACAAGTGAGAAAGTCGGTCAAGCCCGACTATAACATACTCTGTACCTGGAGTAGAAGCTGAATGCAATGCTGGTGCTGCGCTCATCTCTAAGTCTCTCTCTCTTTCTCCCTCGCTCACTCTCTTTCTCTGTCTCTCTCTCACTCTTTAGGATGGCTGATGAATATTGCCACATTAATAAACTTAAATAACTTTTTATGTAGTGCATGGAAATAATTTTTGTTTTATTCATGTTAAGGCTAATTAAATTTTATTAAAAATGTGCGGCTTGGAGAGTCGAGACAGGAACAGCCGCTCAAGCATCTCCAGTAACTGTAAAGATGTGACCTGTGGGTTGGAAACAGTCACGATTTTGTTTGCGTTCAGTTTGCTAGCCATTTAAATTTTATATGGAAATAAGTTCAAAGCCTTGTGCAGAATTGGCTGCAATGGCTCTCTGCTGATACCTATTTGAGCAGATAAGTTCCTTGTTGTTGAAACTCTTGGACGGTTTTGTATGGCAGAAGCTACTGCAGCGATAGTTTCCTCCGTCCGAACTGAAGAAGTTCGATGGTTAAGTCTTCTTGCGACTGCTCCATGATCGACAAAACTGTTTACAAGTCTCATTACGGTCAATCTGCTACTATCTACTAAATAAAAAGAGAGCGCAAGTTAAAGTCGGCTCTAACCGACTTCGATATACCCGTTACTCATGAAAAAACATGTTTAACAGTGTTCCTGCGTTCCTTAGGGTGAACATCTGAAAAGTATGCAACACTTTTTTAACTCGGCTATTTTTCACATTTTTGCTCATAACTTGAGAACCGCTCATCCGATCCCTATTATCCTCATCATCAGACGGACAGACGGACATGTCTATATCGACTCGGCTGTTGATGCTGATCAAGAATTTATATACTTTTTATGGTCGGAAATGATTCCTTCTGCCTGTTACATACATTTGCACGACTTTAGTATACCATTTTTACTCTACGAGTAACGGGTATAAAAAAATTAATTTCATTAGCTACCCTGTACATTGCTTTCCATTTTAGATGAAAGTGGCACGGCTTTTCCGGGATCTCAGGAATAATTTCCGCAAAGAACATAACTATTTCACCTGAAAGATCTTTGTAATGATCATTACAATTCCAAAAGTTCCCTTTTTATGTGAAACATCATTAATTTCGGTAGAACGATTTTTGTAAGAGTAAAATTGGATTTCAGAATCTGGGTGGATCTGGGTGGTATCTCACCTTGCTGGTATCTGGGAGCGTAAAACATAATCATTTATCTATGGATTAGCAGAAAAAACAAGGCTGCCTGAAATTATTAAAGAACACTGCAGCAAGTGATCTTGTTGCTGGTATTTCTACTCCCTGTTAGTTTTCTTCTTTCAAGGCACTTTGCCTTTGCTGATTTATATACCATAGAGAGAGCGTGTGATTTGAAAATAAGCTCTTAAAGTAAGCATCATGTTTCATATCAAATCTTGGTTAACGACAATCACACCATATTTGTATACCCGTTACTCGTAGAGTAAAAAGGGTATACTAAAGTCGTGATCAGCATCAACAGCCGAGTCGATATAGACATGTCCGTCTGTCTCAATCCCAAAGTACTTCACTAAACCACAAAAACTATTTTTCGCATGAATATTCTCCTTTATTCAGTTAAAAACGCCTACTGTCCATTTCCAAGCCCCAGCGATTACATAAAGGCCGGTCACAGACTTCGTCTCTAACAAAGGACTTCCTTAGAGCTGACAACTCAGCCACATATGCGTTTCTCTCACCCTCGATCAGTTTCTGCAATTCCTTTTTCCGTGCGGTCAGAGCTGTTGCCTCCAGAGCACGCAGCTCGAAGGTAATGGGTCGCAAGAGGGCAGCTCTCGGGGCACGCGGACCAGGATCCTGAGTGCCATGGCATTTGATCCAATGGGTGACACTGTTGGAGGTGGCATTTGAGGTTAGGGGGTCAGCTATATTCGAAATGAACTCACAAACTGGCCATGAGGAAAACCAAAGAAAGGAAAATAAAAACTGTTCGTGTACTACTCAGTGTGTGTGTTAACGGGAAAACTAAATTCGAACTGAACGGAAAATCTTGGAAAACTAGGCTACTTCGCATGTCAAACCTTCAGATGGCAGACAAGCAAATTTCGTTAAAATCCCATCATAAAAAGCGAACAAATCCAAATACTGTAAAAATACAACATTTGGGTCACTTTTCTTTACTTTTTTCCCAGTTTATTTTATGGCAGCTTTCAAAGTTTTTACTCATTGCTGAGGCTGTCGAGTTGTCCAAGCCGAGAGGGGACAGCGAGCGAGAGCAGCTGCAGCCGCAGCCAAGGTGGCAATAAAATAAATGGCAGCACTTTCGGTTTTACACACACCCAACACGCCCAACTCCCCGCCGAATCACCGAATCCCATACAAAAAGAAAGGCAATTTGGCCAGGTGGGCAAGCAGATCTGGGCCATATATCAAAAGGCGAAAGAGTAAAGTACAGAACACATAAACCTGCAAAACTAAGCGAACGTGAGATGCTGAGAATGAGATTTGCTCCAGTTGCGCGCGGCGAGTTGCGAGTTGCAAGTTGGTTAGCGGTAAATATTTGTGGTCTGCCCAGTTGGGCCACTGAGTGGTTTATGACTCCCCGGCAAAAAGGATGAACCCGAACTCATTGTTCAAAATTATTGACAAATATTGAGGAGAGCGAGGATGAAAATGTAATTTCTAAAAGGATTACCCGAATAGCTTTAAGGCAAATCCCTGACATGAAAAATGAATTGCCATCGAGAAAGAAAAGCCAGAGAGTTTTCATTTTCGCGACACACACACACACAAACGAACACTTGTCGTTGTCGTCATCGTCTCGTCGCCGTAAAATATGTGAAAAATGAACGGAAATGCCGCAACGCCGAAGCGGAAATGAAAAATGCACGTATAAGAAAGCCGGAAAATGGGCAAGAAAAAAAACCTCAAATCAAACAGTAAAATGTAAAATGGCAAAAGTGTGGAAAAGTCATTGTCGCATATGACCTAAAAGTCAGCCTACAAGTAAGTAAGTTGGTAATTAATGATGAGGCTGCATGCTAAAGCAGCGTATGGGGAAATTTGCTACGAAATGAGATTTTTCAAGATAGAATCAAGAAGAAGGTGCTTGGAGACGGAATTCGGATTATGCTTTACTTCTCTTGCTGTCTGTAAAGTTGAAAGTTGTTCAAGCATACAGAAATGGTAATTATATTAATTTATTTCCTCAACACCTCTGACATTCCATATGGGCAGATTTCCTCTAGCTTGAAAGCTATCATAATCAGTAAGAGAAAATATTCATTGTGATACAAAAACTTCATTTAATTAAGATTACTTTAAGGAACCGATTAGCTCATTGATGCTGTAATCGTTTGTAAAAAAATATTTACCTACAATTATAAAATATAATTTTAAACAGTTTATAGAAAACAGTTCAACTTGCTGAGGCTGTCGAGAAATTGACATTCAAACAATTGCATTTTACTGATTGACCTTTACCAAAATGTTTTACCTTTTCATTCATTAGTCACTCTAATATATTGACCTAATCAACAGCTGCCAGTTGTGTAGACCTTGTGTTATTTTCTTACCTTTCATTTAAAATTTGGCTTTAAAAGCCCAGACACATTTTCATGCCAGTAAACATTTTCATGGCAACGTGCGATATTAAGTATTTCTTATCTCAGGACAAAACGTGATATGGGAACGGTTTGCCATTTTTCTAGGCTCTTGTTGCGATTTCCATAACTATAAATATCGATTACTTTTGCTGCCAGGCATCGCCCTCGAGTGCTTAAAGCTGCCATCAGACACACACACACACACATATAGATACGCCCACACACACACACATGGGCAAAACACCTTAACTTAAGGCTGTCATTGTTTTCGCCTCCGAGCGAAGCCTCTTCTCCGTATCTTTGACGCTTTTATGTTTCAGCTATTTGCTATTTCTCTTTTACTCGCTTACACTTTTACCTGCCTTATTTTTCTCTTTGACAAATAAATTGACATGCCACATTGCGATAGCGACGAAAAACACACATACTCACATAGAACACACAATCATACACGAAGAGAAACAGAATCGAAATAAAGGATAAAGAAATATATGAACTTTTAGATACTCTAGAAAGTCGCAGATGACTACTTTTATCAATTAAGGGCCGATTTCTGTTCTCTCAGATAGCAGCTTTGTGTCAGATAGTCATCGATTTTAGACTGCTATTTCCCAGTAGTTTTTTTTGTGTCGGGTGCTGCCAAAAGCAAAGCGTCCGGTGACCCGTTTGGCACACTACCCCCAGACGCTCATACAATTTTAGTTAACCATCCGGCAGTTTGCTAAGGGGTAGCCATCGGCCTGGCCAATCAGTACAGCACCGCCAGACGTTCGCTTGGAAATTGTCAACCAGCCGCCAGGCGGTTTTGGGACTGCCATCGGCCAGGCCATTTACCACTTACCACCCGGCACTCAGCTAAGGGTAACCATTGGACAGACCCGATCGGCACAACAATACCAGAGATTATACATAAAATGCCAACCATCCGCCAGGCTGTTTCGGAACAGCCATCGGCCAGCACATTTTCGGATAACCATCCGGCAGTCAGCTACGGGTAACCATCCAAATGACCGATCCGCACAACAATATCAGAGCTTATACTTACAATGGCAGCCATACCCCAAGCTATATGGGCCAACAATCGGAATGGGCATGTGCGTTTACCATCCGGCAGTCTGTTAAGGATAACCATCAGCCAGCCCGATGCGTACAGTGTATACAGAAAATGTGAGACCGCGATTGTGTGAAAGTTTTTATGGAAAGAAAACTTTTTATTAGTTGTTTCGGGGCGGCTTCGAACCCTCGACCTCCACACCCAGCCATATATATATTTTTGTTAACCTTCTGGCAATATCTTAAGTTCGCTAATTATATGTCGTTTTCCTTTGTTGAACCCCGAAGATAGAAATGAAGACTTTTACTGATTTTGCATACATTTTGACAGAAGTCAGGTTTTATTGTAGAATTTCTCATCTTAAAAAATTTTGCATACGATTGGCTGTTTTGTTGTTGTTGTTTTTCTTCTTGCTGTTCAAAATGATACCATCGTATTTCTGTTGGAACCATTTCATGGCATCCTCCTTAGTCAGACGATCTTGGAAGCCAACGGTGCCGGACTTGCGTTTCCTGTGGGCCACATTGTAACCTGGACGTCCCAGTACGACGTAGAAGTCCAAGCCGTAGATGCCGATGGAGGGATCGTACTTGATGCCCAAATCGATGTGCTCCTGAATGCCGAAACCAAAGTTACCAGTGGCAGAGAAGTTGTCGCGTCTCAGCTCGTACTCGCGCACCTTCAAGCCACGCTCCAGAATTTCCTCGGCCTTGGCGCCGCGCACCGTGCAGTGGATAGCGACTTTCTCATTACGACGAATACCGAAGGAACGCACTGTGTAGCGGGCCTTGGAGAACACGGGCTGCTGACCGGTCAGCTGCTCCAACACCTTAGCGGCACGGGTCAGCCTACCACCAGATTCACCAAGGCAGATGTTTAAGCACAGCTTCCTGATGTGCAGATCCCGCATGGGGTTCCCGCTTGATTTTGGGTTCCTTCTTTGTCTTAGCAATGGCCGTCATTAAAGAGACTAACTTTGAAATTTGGCGGGATAATCTTTTGCCATGTTGGTATACCTGCTCTCAACATATGCAACTAAAAGGTACTACCTATGATGACATGATCATACATATCAACATACAATTTATTTCGTAAGTTTGACGAATATTCGGGTCATAGCTGATGAAGAAGTATTTGTATATGGTTATGAAGCCAAGGCCGGAGCACCATCCCCCCAATTCAAGCGGCAAGATACAAGTACGGTCAAAAACGAATATTTCTTGAGGTTATGTGCATTTTGCGTTAAGCATTCGGCACATGGCGGTTTTTGTCTGCCGACAATCGTCTACTCTAAAGACTCTAAATCAGCAGACGCGTCAGTCCGTTGAAACGAAGAATATTTTTTTTTAAAGCGAATGCATTATCTAAACGTTTCCTGATTAAAGATGATTAAAAATATTCGCGTTGTATGCAAATCATACTTATGGCAAGAGATATTTAAATGATAACTTTATAAAATATTTCAAATATTTAAAGCACATTTAGTTTGACTTTTGATCTAGTAGCACTAGTAGCACTGAGCTAGAGCATCCGACTGTGAAGCGTACGGTTTCGAGTTCAAATCCCAGTAAAGGAATGTTTAAAAAAAAAAAAAACAAAGTACATCCAACACATTTAAAAAATGTGATGTTGCGGTGGTTGGTGGTGGTAATGTATAGAAACAAATGTGTATGAAAGTGAAAAAAACCAAAATTTTTTTTTTTCTTTTCGACTTTTGGGTGATAATACCGTTTGGTGGATGTATAGTCCATATCGCCCGCCATAAGGCTTACACAAACAGCCTGCGCTCGGTTGGACACTTTTGTCTGACCGCTGGCGGCAGTGTCCGGATTTCATGACATCCCATATAAAATCTGGTATGAGAGCTGGTATGGGGGCCGGCAGCCGGAGCCAGAATCCGGCTGACATTCTCCAGCCGGCCGGCGACCTTCCGAACTACAGGGTTGTTAGTTTATAAGACAAATAGCTCTATGTAGAAGATGTGAAATCGGCCCTAAATCTAACTCTTTCTGTAAGCCTGGGAAGCAAAATGTTGTGAATCTAGAGTCATCAGATAGCTACACCTCATCCCCAGTATTTCTTGATCACGTCAAGTTCACGTTTAATAGGCAGATTTATACAACTAACACACAGCTACAAAATCTGTTGCTGGTTAAACAGAGATGAGAGCTAAAATTTTGGAAAATTCACCAATGCCAAAGGGAGTCACCACAATTGTTATATTATATTAATGGATAAGCGGTTAGTACCTTGGATACATTGGACCATAATCGCCTGAGTGCATATCTTTTTCATAATAAGTTTATACAAACTAAAATAAAGATACATTTTTTGAAAATTTTTAAGCGTCTAATATTGCGGAGTCTATTTATGATGGATAAACTTGCTAAAGCGACTTCCTGCCACCATGGAGCAAATCAACAATTGGCAAGAGTTACTCAATTTGAACTGCAGGCATATAAAGAACATAAATACTGCTCTGCTTTCTATATGGGCATTAGGACGGACCCCAAAAAGGCAAAATGGAAAAAACAGGTCTCAGCATTCTCGAAGCTAATATTTGGTTTATAGTAAATAGTTTTGAAAATCAAAAAATTCTTTTTTTATTTTAAATGGGCGCGACAAAGCCTTAATAGTTGAAAAAATTACTCATACGACACGTTCATTGAATACAAATTTTTTGTGGTAGTCTTTTATTATTTTTCATTTGAATAGTTTTTAAATAAAATTATCGCCGACTATTTATAAATGGAAAAAATATATGATGAATAAATATTTCATACATTGCGTATGAGTAATATGCGAAAACTGTAGAGGATATTCGCACCAGTTAAGACTTGACTTTTTTTACTTTTGTTTTTTCTACATTAAAAAGTATCAGATAGGAGGGAGAGCGCATGACCTTAAAAATTTCATACTCATGGGGTCCAACCTAGTGTTCAGTGTGAAAAGCATCTGGTTTATCTTTCAGCTCTCAAATATTACTGTTACTTTTAAGATCTGACTAAGAAGGCAAATCTTTATGTGTGGTAGCCAAGATATTTCAGGTAAGGCTGGCCATTTTCCGCATCAGATACTCAATAGGTTAATTCTCCATTGCATTTAGATGTGCGGTCGCTGGATTTTTTTTGGGCTACCAAAAGAGGGGGAAGTTTAAAAGTAATCCCAGTCCATCTATGGTAAGGTCTTGGTTGCTGCTCCACTTTCGTTTGCTGTCTTAGCTCTATTTTAGCCAGGGCAAGTTCTTGAAGCATTTATATGTACTTAAATCTATCTCAAATAAATGAAAAAACTTTAACTCGATTCTGCAACATTCGTTTGACATGAAGAGTATCAACAAATACAGGCCAAAAATTGTATCGACATTGACTCAGTTTAGAGGCGACATTTGAAGGTTGCTGCTGGCATGGATGGTGCGTTTGCTCCCCCTTCCCGTCACCCCTAAAGAAAACAATGAAATGTCAGGCACGTACGAAAAGAATTCGTTCGCTTCGACTGCCTTTTTTTCGTCTGTTTCTTTCCCATTCCCCCTAATTTTTTGCTCCTTTTTTTTGGTGGCTTGCGAAATTGACGTGCAACGGGCAGGAAAGAAATAAATATGCCACAATATGTTAACGACAAGTCGCCGCTATGCCTTCCCGTTGCCCCCTCTCCGAAGCATTAGCAGGTGAACTACGTGCTAAGTTTTACTTTGTGGAATGTTGCCTGTAAATAAATATTATTTAAGCGACACTAAAAAATGGCATTCGATTATTTAGCAAATGTTAAGATAAATGGTTTGTGCTCGTCACGGGGGAGGTGGGGAGGACTCCTGCTGATGCTGCTGCTGGCTTACCACGAATTATGTGCAATAAATGAAATGTAACGGCATAAATCATTAGAGTAGATAGCTCCGAGTCTTCCTGTGTTTTGTGGGCCCAGCCGAAAAGTATGCAATCATTTTTCAATAAGCCGTATTAGCTTGTCAAACCAACACACAAACACACAGAAAGACAGATAGACAGACAGGAGGTGGTATTACACATACGTACATATGTTGGTGCTTACAGATTGCGTGGGCTTTTTGATTTATCACGGACAAACAAAAACATTGGAAATTGTGTGTTTTATTGCCCACACTTGAGAGTTGGTTCCTGCACGTTGGCATGACTGGACCTGAGGTGAGGACTAGGCTAGCATGTTCTGATTTACCATTTCAAATAATAGTCCTTAAAGGGTTGGCTTTTTAAAATATGCAAATTTGTCTGCTTCAGTTGTTGAATATTGATTCTTTTTCTTCAGATTGATTGATTTTTCTTCAGAAATGCTTAACAAAACATTTAACAAAATTCATATGTAGGATATTTCCTAGTTTTTCCTCAACCAAACTTCAAGCAAAAATTTAAAATTACAAAGGCTTTTCATTTAATAAATTCAGTCTTTACTCCAATTTAAAAATAGAGGTAAAATACTAGATAGATAAAGAAAGTTTTCTCTTACAGCATCGTTAACAAAGAAAACTTACTTTTCGTGCTCAGTGAGCATTGGTACGACACATCGATATAAGGTTATGGAAAATTATGGCTTTTATTTCAAATTCATACCCGTTTGAAGCTTTTCTAATAAGATCAGGAAATAAACTTTAGTTCTAATAAAGTTCAAATAAGTTTTTACCTCTCTTTTGGTTAAATTCTTTCAAAATCTGTAACAGGATTCGATTTCCTATTCTGTGAAATTTTTAAGTAATCATTGGGCGGAACAACTGCCCATTATTAACTGTGTGCAGTTATGAAACTGCACACCAGCCAGATTGACAAATTGCAATCAGTGTGTGTATGCTGGCATCCATGGTGACGAATATCCACTGACCAGAAAACCACGAGCAATAAAGCCCAACCATAAACTCCGTTATCCCCCACTTGGGCCGACCTTCCCTCCGCCCCTATTTGGGATCATAATTACAACTTAATGGTCTCCACATGTAAGCTGTTTTCAGTCTCCCAGGACCAGAGGCCCGTTGTCGGTAATAACTTTATTAATTACTGGACCTCTCGGACAATCCTGGTGGGGACACTACAGTGTACAGTTCAGCAGGCAACAGCTGCTGCACCATTTGTGTGTGGTTATATTAATTTATTCTATTTCCTTTTACGACCTCAAGTGAATTAGAAGCCGAAAGTGCCCAAAGACTTTATTTTATTTATGAATGTTGATATTTCATTTAAATTTCCAATTTACTTTCAATTGAACTCTTCGGAATCTGTTCGAATTCAATCGTAGTTACTAATTTCGATTGGCTGTTAATGTTACTTTTGTTGACATAATAAACAATAGGTATTTATTGAACAAGTAAATAGAAAATCTTCCAAATATTTAACTAGCAATTATTGACTGGTATGAATAATTGAAATTGTGTCTTGTTTCCCAACTTGGGAAATGTATCCAAATCCTGTCTGTCTTCCGCTTCCATATGGCAACTATTTTCTCACAAATTGGTATAAATGATGGAGATTATGCCTCACAACGTTGGTCATAAATAAAAGCGAAAAGCAAAAACCAGAAACCAGAAAAAATTCCCCCGAGCACGGCCAGAACAGAACCGAGCGTTAAGCGCAAAAAAGTAGGCAATGATTTTTATTAATTGATAAGCATTTGCAACAAGTTGCCTGCCATTTGCGCCTTTTGCTTGTGTCTGTTTTCTGTTTCCGTTTTTGTTTTCATTTCGATTTCACTCGACGTTTATTCCCTAAATACTTTTCTCATATTTGAGGCAAGATTTACAGGGGTCTGCCTTTTTATCCGTTTTATCAGATCATCGCAACGAGATAAGCTACCAGGTGGGCATTGCAAAAAGTAGCGCACAGCGTAAGGGCAAATAAAAAATGTAAAAAAAGAGCCCTTCAAATGAAATGAAAGGGAAAAAGAGTCAGAAAAAAAAAATACTGTAAGGTATGGAGAATATGAAAACGTTGAATAAAGACATCAAAGGAAGAAAGTTGTAAACTCTTTTTATTATGTTTTGAATAGGTGACCTTAACATGGATATAAATTTAAACTGAAATAAAAACAAGCGCTCTGTTAAGACAGTAGAAAAAACAGTTAGAAAACCAGATGCTTTGTTTTGATGATCAAAGCATCAGATGTCAAGAGTTACAAGAATTTGAACTGAATTAAAACTGGTTGAAACAAGGCAACAACTTTTCCATCCGTTTTAGATAAGTCAAAACTGCACTCAATTGGTTGATTTCGATAGCCATGATTCCCAAGGTAACAACAAATGGCAAACTACAAATTGCTTGGATATCGATTTTTTGAATTTAAAATAATTTCATAATAATTACATAAAAAGTTTAATTTCGCACTCCATTTCTGCATAGCTTTAGAAGAAGTTTTTGTTGAAAACGAAATATACCATAAGGTATCTCGCATTATCTTAAAGCTAAATCGAAATTTTAAAATTTTAGATTGATAAACAAGGTTGATTTATAAAATTATATTCGATGACAAAGTGTATTTGTGGTATAAAGACCAACAAGATCCAACAAGAACTATCAAAAGTCCACTTTGATTTTACACACACAAAACATGGAAAGGCTCTGGCGGAATGAGAAGGGCGAATTGCCACAATATAGTCCCAAAAAGGAGTAATATTTCAAATACTTATTCAAATTCAGATTTCATAAGCTGTTTTCGTAAAAACAGAATTAGGGTGTTCACTTTGTTGAGTACTTAGGCACTTGGGGAAAAGTGTAAGCATTTCCAACAACAATTTACTCTGAACAAATTGTGCACAGCTTACTCGACCCAGACCCTGACTACGAAAAGTCGGGCAATTGTACCTTAGTGCTATAAGTGTTATACAAGCTAAAGTCAAATGTGTGATCAAACATTCATATAAATTGTAAGGGAAAGCGCCATCTTTGAACGAAATTTCGTGCACAGAGGACTGCTCATAATACTAGTCAGACAAAACTGCTCAAGTGCCTCAACAAAGTGAATACCCTAAATGTATACATAAAATTATTCAACAAATTTTGTTAACAAATCGGTTAGTGTGTCTAACTCGTCCGATTTCGATTGCGGTTATTCGGCTATTTATTATGGGAAAAGGGCAAAGGTTGCCTGTCCGATTCCTGAACAGTTAAACAAAGTATTAGGCTAATATAAATTGTAATTGAGAAGAGAAAAATACTAAACATTCATTAAACATATACCAATTTCTCTTTAGTTGGTTCTTCTTAGCATAGTATTTTGTTTATAAAAATGTATTCCCCCCTGCGTAAGCCACTGGCTGCTATAGGAAGCATCAGTCGAAAAATGGGTTTAAGTTAGAACAATTATTGCATTCTCTAACTCTAAGATTTCAGAATATTTGCAAAGGTATAAACACTTCGGCACAGACGAAGCAACCTTGGCTTTCATATTTTGTTTTACTTATTTGGTTGCTCAGTTCATTAAAAAACGAGAAGGCCAAGCTAATTTCGTCTACGCCGAATTTTTTCTACCCTTGCAAATGTTTTAATACATCATAGTTCACGAACGTTAGCATTAAAACAAACAATTTTTCTAAATAAAATCCACCTTTCGACCGATAGTTTCTATGGCAGCTATAAGATATAGTCATCCGATTTTGACCAAAACTTCCAAATCTGTGTAAAAGCGTGTAAAACTTATAATTGCTGAAGCGGGAGGCGTTTACATTAAAAATAAAAAGTTTTTCTCACAAACACCCACTTTTCGACCGATAGTTCCTATGGCAGCTATAAGATGGGAGCTCCATCCGGGAGTCACCATTATCTCAAAGCAAAACGAAAAACGGGAAATTGAATGGCCCGTAGCAGACTCATGAAAATTTTTTTATTTTTTGTCAGATCTATCTTTTGTAGGGCAGCTATACTATATAGTTGTCCGATTTCGACAAGTTTTGGTGAAATTATGTGAAATCATTAAAAACTTATAAGTACGCGCGTTGAGAGCGATAGCATTGTAAACAAAAAAGTTTTTCTCACTAAAGCTAGTTTTTCAACCGATCGTTCCTATGGCAGCTATATGATATAGTCATCCGATCCGGCCGGTTGGATGTACAGCGTATTTATACCAAAAGACTTCGTGCAAAGTTTGGTTACGATAGCTTAAAAACTGACGGAGGAGATAGCATAGAAACAGACGATCGGACAGACGCACTGACAGACGGACCTGACTATATCAACTCAGCTGATCAAGAATATATATACTTTATGTGGTCGAAGATGCTTCCTTCTCTGCGTTACAAGCATCCGGACAATTTTAATTTACCCTCTCCAAGGGTATACAAATGGCGGTCTTTGAAAATGAGAAATCGATGTATGTAAATTTTTTTGCAGTCCAATGAACGAGGTACGGGCCATAGCCACGTCAATTATTCTTCTAGTAAGCCCTTCATAATAAATATTTGTTTTGTAGAACTTGAGAATAGCTGTTAACCAGTTTTGAAAACTTGGTTTCAAAAAAACTTAGAAAAAATTTCTTAATTTTATGGTAATGAACATTTGGTTTTTGGTCCTTTCTAATTATTCGGGTAATTTCGCCTTTGATTTTAGAATGAACTTGTTCAACTATTAGGTTTTTTTGTCCTAGGAAATAAACCCAAATTTTAAGAAAGGGTTTTCTACCTTCTTTCTCCTTTCTTGAAATGTATTCGAAATTACTTTGTGCTCTGCCGTCGTTAGGTTTTAACGACGATTTAACGAGATGCATTGAGTATGTTTATACCCTTGCAAAGGGTATTATAATTTTGCCCAGAACTTTGCAACGCATAGAAATATTCATTTCCGACCCTATAAACTATATATATTCTTGATCAAGGCGACGAGCTGAGTCGATTGAGCTTTGTCCGTCCGTCTGTCTGTCCGCCTGTCTGTTTCTGCGCAAACTAGTCTCTCAGTTTTAAGGCTATCTGAAACTTTGCACAGAGTCTTCTCTCTGCACACTGCTAATATGTCGGAAACGACCGGATCGGTTGGCTATATCTTATAGCTGCCAAAGGAACTATCGGTCGAAAAATGGGTCTTTGTGGGAAAAACTGTTTTGTTTTTAATGTAAGAGCCTCCTGCTTCAGCAATTATTAGTTTTATGCGCTTTTACACAGATTTGGAAGTTTTGGTAAAAATCGGATGACTATATCTTGTAGCTGCCATAGAAACTATCGGTCAAAAAGTGGGTTTCATTTAGAAAAATTGTTTGTTTCAATGCTGACGTTTGTAAACTCTAATGTATTTAAGCAATTACAAGGGTATAAAAACTTCGGCAAAGACAAAGTTAGCTTGGCTTTCTCGTTTTGATTAGTATAGACACGCATTACACCTGATTAAAGGATTACATAAAATAAAGACAATGTTAAAAAGACCTCAAATAAAACTGGTAATGCCAAGAACTGTTTTTTTTATTATTTCTGCACTTTGGAACGTGCAAGAATTTGACTGAAATTTCATAAACAAAAACCAAACAAAAAATAATGATGCCTTCAAAACAAACAGATAAAAGAAAATAAAATTTGACGTGCAAAGTCCAGACATGAGTTTTTTGTCTTTTACAAACAAAATAAATGAAGCTCGAGCGAGACATGCAACGAGCAAACATTCCGTGAACTTATTGCAGCATTTGGAACGAAAAGATAAAAGTGAATTCCTAGAAGTGGAAAAAAGTAGAAACAAAGAACAACAGCAGCCAGCAACTGTTAACCAAATTTGCTTAACCATCGTCGATTACATTGCCCATAGTTAGTATAGTTTTATTAGGCATTTAAGAGGCAAAATTTGTGACCAAATCAGAAATCGGTGGGTAGAAAAAATTAAATTTCAAGTTTAAAACTGAACAACTGAGCAATTGGAGTGGGCTGATTCACTTTGAATTCAATAGCAACTGAACGTGCTCAGTGAAATGAACAACATTTACACCACACTACTCGCTGGTTAAATTTTATCAAAGACAAAAAAAAAAAGCGCTTATACAAAAAAATGCCATAATAATTACGCGAGCTAATTAATAAAAAATGTTCAACTTTGAGCTAAATTTATGAACGAAGAGAGACCATTTTCTTTGCAAATGTTAACGGCTGACTAATTTGAAAAGCCAACAGAAAAAAATGCAGCATTCTTCAAACTTCGAACAATTCTCAAAAAAATAAGAAAAAAATGGTGAAAACTTTGCTGCTTTTCTATTTTTTTTTTTTTGAAAAGCAAACTTTGCTTCTTTCTTGAGCTAAGTATAAAACTGGGGGCCGTGGCAGAGCCAAGAAAAATGTGCACTTGTCAGCAAAAGAAAAGCGCAAAGAAAAGAGGAAATCGAGGCTGCTCTGCTGCTGCACCAAAATCATTAAAAGAGAAATGCCAGAGTAATTGATAAAGGGAAAACTGAACTGAGTAGAGCTGAGCTGAGGGTCACAAGTTTACGGCGATGACATCGTTAAAAGTCTACCAAGTACTTCGCTCTCGGGGACTTGTTTGGGGGACAGTCAAGTACACTTGCCAAGACCGAATTAGTGGCCACAAATTGGCCAACTTCAGAGATTGGTTGCTGAGCACCAGAGATTAAAGAATGTGTGTTTAACTTCCCCAGGAGCCGCATTTCATTTTCTATTTTTTGGTGAAATGCAAATAGCCAAAAGAAAAAGAGCAAAACGGCATTTGAGTTATTTCTACCAACTAGAAGTGGCATTTGTATTTTTATGGCAAATTTTTCTCCTTCTGAAAACAAAGCAGCCGTGAAGCGTGGCATCAACTGACCCCTGCTCACCCTCCGCACTTCTTGAAACCTTTTCCACGGCACTTAAACCAAACTAACAAAAGTTCGCATTGCTTTTATTTGACTTGGCTTCCAGCTAGAGCGGAGGGGCAAGGGGGAGAGGCTGAAATACGCTGCATAAGTCATTTGCATAAGTTTAACTCCGTTCACCTCCCCTCACCAGTCAAAAGTAAAATTTTTGTTTTCGCAATTGTGAAGAAAAGTGGCCGCCGCATATTAAATCCCAAAAAAGAGAGAAATATGCGAAAATATAGTTTTTGGTTTTGCCAAAAAGTTTTTTGTTTGTTCAGTTCTGTAATATATCTGATTTAAGGAATTCTAATTACGTCTCCTTGGAAGAAATTTCTGTTTACCCGCTGATGGAAAAACAATCAAATTCAATGCAAGAAATTTTGGCTGGGTAGACAAGCATGTTAAGGATGCGACCACAACTGACGGGATTGTTAATGCGAAACGCTCTAACCAAAGGCCAGCAATTTTAAGCATTTTTTTCAAAAAGAACTTTCACATTGGTTTTGGAAAAGTTCTATTTTTCATCTAACTTCTTTAAACATGAATTGTGGGTTGCCAATCTTGGTATTTTACAACGTCACTTCTTGGGGTTCTCTGCAAGGACGTGCATGCCTTGAACACACAACATTTGAATTTTCCGACACGCTTCTTATTAGTAAAGAAGAGAATAGGGAACCAACTGTGGACTGTATATTACTTTAACTTATCTTGTGAGATTTGAATTATGCATTAATGGCCTTACCTGCGTCATATCTCCCACAGTTTTGTAGAAATCTTTGAACCCAGAGGGCAAAGCGAGTGCATTGTACTCAATATAAGCTCAAACGTTGTTCCTAAACGAATCGTATTTCGCCCTACTAAACTGCACACGATACGTGAAGAAAGCCACACGCGGCGTGCAGAAAAGCTACCCGTTGCGTGTAGAAATTAAAAATCTAAATGCAAATGTGAAAAAGTTAAATGCTGCGTGGAAAAACAGCTTATATCCCCAAAAAATTCAACATTTTTCCTGCAGCAATCTGATTACCACACAGACGCTAAGGTTTTCTGCACTATCGTTCGTACTCTAAATCAGAACTGAATTCTTATATTTTTCGTTCAACAAACTGGTTGTCGCACGTGGCGTGTGGAATTTCTAAATGAACGTTAAGACTTACAAAATCTAAGCGCTGCTTGTTGAAAATCTACAGGAGTCGTGCGCAAATTTCTGTTGCCGGTATATAAATAGCGAGAGCGTTGAATTAGAACTTGAGAACTACAAGTAAGCAAAGATTGGGTTGTGCCTTTAGCAGATTCAATCCAAGTAATGTCATAGAGGCCTTGCCTTGGCGGAGACGTCATTCCAATCGTGTTTCAGTCCAAGGGGCCGGTAGTTCAAATCTACCAGATTAAGTAAAAGAAATTTAAATTTGTTAAAAAAAATAATTAATACTTTTGTGTAGCTTTTATGCACGCCGCATGTTGAAATGGCAAACTGAACGCGGCGTGCAGAAAGGCTGGCTACACGCGCCGTGTTGAAATTAGGAAACTAAATCTGAATGGGTTGAAAATTCCGCTCGAAACGTGTAGAAATTCTACATTTTCATGTAGCTTTTGAATTTATTTTTCTGTGTAGAATAGGATACATATAACTGTGGATAAGGACCATATTCAACAACTTTTACAACCCAATCCACCCTCCTTATTTCATTAAATTCTTTCAGAAAATCAAACAAAAAAATTTTTATAACTCTCCTGGTAGTGAAAATCATCAACATATTCAGTAATCAGCAGTTTATATCGATCCGCCAAAGTATTGGAAACGATATTTAAGTTATGAGCAAAAGGGTGTTCGCTGCTTCTACTGCAAAATACATACTGAGCATACACTTTCGCAGGTACTGAGTACATTACAGTGGGGTCTGACCGACTTTCCTACTTCCTTCCTAAAAACTAAAATTCTGAAATCAATTTGCCCAGATTAACATACATATAAAACCTATGTCTAATGAAAGGTTCTGTACCAACAATTCTTCCGAAGCAATGGCAAAACCAAACGAAGGCTACCGAAGGCGCTAAACATCACGTATCAGAGACCGTTTTCATATATTTGGATGAAGTGAAACCCCTACCATCTCTGAAGTTTGAATGTATGACTGAAAGCGATTGCTGAAGAAAGGTCTGAAAATTTGAATATAGAAACTCGGCGCTTAAAACAAAAAAACAGTAGGTAATGCAATATATTTGAGTTAACCCGTTTATCTACAACAAATATGTTTTATTTGGCAGCAAAACGCAGAAACCCAAAATAAAAATCTTAGTTCTAACATATCGGCTCAGCCAGAATGTGTTGGGGAACTTGCTTGGATCATTAAAAGCTCGGTGGCACTGCATGACTATTCTGACCAGCAAAAGTTCAAGTAAAGACTTTGATCTAGCCAGTTGGGACATAATATTAGCATGCTGTCAACCAAAGAAAATTGCGTGCTGGACGAAACTGCACCCTTGACGGAATGGGCTACATTAGCTACCGACTGAAGCTATCATACTAAACTATGGATGCAGAGCCCTCCGAAAAAGGCCCAGCGTAAACTTGGGTGGACAAGTTAAGCGAAGGCAGCCTCTGCAAGCGGTCTCCTGAATTTGAACACAAAATAGGATAGTTGGACAAAGTTTATAAATAATTAATGGAGGCACCAGTATTTAAAAAAACATCTGGAACTTTCGCAAGAAGTTATTTGTGGTGAAAAAACTAAACTACTTTTTCCCGCAGCAGGACGTTTTTTGATATACGCAAACGACCCGTACTAACAAATGAATAACTCCACAGCAGATCCTAGGTAGTAATACTTAGCGGTAGTTCCGCAAGAGGGAAACGGAGAGTAGGAATGGTTTTAGTGGGGGAGGAATTCCGAGTCCCACACTTCGGCTTTTAATGCTTTCCCCCTATACAAAAAAAAAGAAAAAAAAAACAGCAGATTCTAGGATCCTGCTGGGACGGTGTGCTTAGTACATATCAGAAGACGGTGTTGTTCTCATTTTAATCCAATTAAGGCGAACAGATCGAATTGCTTCTGCACCGACTCGATAAGGCCCTGTTGTTAATCAATGTCATCAATCTCCAAGGTCAAGGTCATCAAACTCCTAAGACAAACACTTTGTCTTTGCTAACGATGATGACAATATGAAAAGAAAGCTTTAATTCTGGCAAAATTATATGTTGAGGTCTGATACAGCATGTACGCACTCGATATAATTTGATAAAAGATAAAACGGTAAAAGTTAGACTCATATTAAATATTTTACTAATAAATTAGTATTAATATATAAGGTTGTCAAAAAAGTCTTGCGGTATTTTCGCAAGCTTGTCTTTGCAAGCGCGTAGTTCTAGTTGTATTCGTCGCATCGGTTCACGCTAGAGCTTTTTGGAAAGCTCTTTTCACGCGCTAACACGTGTTTGTGGTTTTATTGTTGTTTGTTTTTAGTCGTTCGTGAATTATAGCGTCGCAAACATGGAGCCAAATGAAGAGAAAATACGGCATATTTTACAGTACTACTACGATAAAGGCAAAAATGCATCTCATGCTGCCAATGAAATTTGCCCCGATACAGTTTCCATTTCCACCGCACAACGATGGTTTCAACGTTTTCGTTCTGGTGCAGAGGTGATCGAAGATGCGCCACGGTCCGGAAGGCCTGTCGTCGAAAATTGCGATAAAATCGCTGAATTGATCGAAAGAGACCGGCATAGTAGCAGCTGTAGCATCGGCCAAGAGCTGGGCATGAGTCATCAAACCGTTATAAACCATTTGAAGAAGCTTGGATTCAAAAAGAAGCTCGATGTATGGGTGCCACACGACTTGACGCAAAAAAACATTTTTGCCCGTATGGATGCATGCGAATCGCTTCTGAATCGCAACAAAATCGACCCGTTTTTGAAGCGGATGGTGACTGGCGATGAAAAGTGGGTCACTTCCGACAACGTGAAGCGCAAACGGTCGTTGTCAAAAATCGGTGAAGCTGCCCAGACGGTGGCCAAGCCTGGATTGACGGCCAGGAAGGTTCTTCTGTGTGTTTGGTGGGATTGGCAGGATATCACCCACTATGAGCTGCTTCCCTATGGCCAAACGCCAACAACTGGACCGCTTGAATGCAGCACTCATGCAGAAGAGGCCATCTTTGATCAACAGAGGCTGAATTGTCTTCCATCAGGACAACGCCAGGCCACACACATCTTAAGTGACGCGCCAGAAGCTCCGGGAGCTCGGATGGGAGGTTCTTTTGCATCCACCGTATAGTCCGGATCTCGCACCAAGTGATTAGCACCTATTTTTGTCCATGGCGAACGAGCTTGGTAGTCGGAAGTTGGCCACAAGAGAGTCCTGTGAAAATTGGCTCTCCGAGTTTTTTGCCAATAGGGAAGCGAGCTTCTATAAGAGGTCATCGAACAAAACGGCGCATATTTGACTTAAATCGCATTATTATAACCAATTTTATGAACAATTGAAAATTCAATAAAAATACCGCAAGACTTTTTTGGAAATATATTATAGTAAATTATTTATGCGCCTCGCACATAACTAACTTAACTTGATGGGTCTTAAGTATATACAGAATTTATATTGGTTTCCTTAACAATTCCATTAAGTTCATTCCAATAAAATATACTTTCTTCGCACAATTCAATAGAAGCGTAAATAAATGGAGAACCGATGGAGAAAATGTAACCAAAACACTCATTTCGAACAGTATCGGAAGCGATATTCGATTCCATCCCTGCATGCAGTTCCGCTTGTGTATAAAAGTCAGTAGATCGATAGAAAATTTAAATTCTATAAGTCACTGAATTCAGAGTTTGTGAAAAGTTTGTATCTCTTGGTCTAGTCTTTAGTTTGGCCTACATATATATGAAGTCCATTGCTTGAATACAGTGAGTAGTTTGATGCTTGTGTACAGTCTAGAGCAATGTCATTTATAAGTGCATTAAGCACGAGTATTCTGCAATATTTTCGCTCCCTCGTACTGGGACTTCAATAAAATATTTAGTTTCTGTAGCAGTGTCATCCGTCGGCAAAATCTTCTTACTTCACACCTATCGGCAAGTAAAAGTTGAATAAAAGCTTTGTACTTAGGACTCCAATCCTAGTTTATAAAACATCTAATCTATTGTGGCTAACAAACTCATCAAAACGCTCTGCTTGCAGCTCTTGTCACAATTTCCACATTCAATTTGATATCAAAAAATGTTCTCTGCTTTAATAACTAATTTAATAAACACCCAAAAAGAACAAAAATTCAAAAGTTTTCCTTAATTAAACATATTAGAACAACAACTCAAATTATTTGCTTTGTGCTCCCCCTCGGGGCAAGTAAAGTTTTCTGCTTACTGCTTTGTTCTTTGTTGATAAGATACAAAAAGCCCCGCTGGACAATTTGCTTTCAACACCTCCTCCTGTCAAAGCCAAGTTCAAGTTTTCCTTTTCCCTGTTGTATATGAAAGGGTAAACCAAATATATAAAACAATCAGCTCGGAAGGGAAAACAACTTTATGTATTTTTATGTGTTCACATTATTTTTGCTGCTGTTTGCACTTTATTACATTTTGACAAACGGAAAACTTTTGCTTACACTTCGCTCTGACATGTGACGATGTTTGGGGGAAAAATTCGAAGGCCCGGGCTGAATTATGTTGTTCGCTTTTCTTTGCTCCGGCTTTGCTGTGCGGTGTGGTGTGGTGGGGGTAACAACAAGTGCCAGGCTCGTAAAAAAAAGTTCGCAAATCTATCTGATTTATTATTATTCAATCAAAGCTCAAAGCTCGTTTCGCAAGGTCTGTTGGGCCAGGGTCAAGTTTGCTGCGACAAATTTTCAAATTAAAATGAGAAAATGCTTGTACATAGAAGTACTTGAGCTTGCTCTGCTCTTTCTTACCAGTAAGTGGTGGCTGGCCTCAAAGTCACGCGATTTTCTCAAGATTTCTGCAAGTATATTTCGCATTTAATTACTATTTTGCTTGTAATTATATTCGCAATTTGAGTGGCATAACTGAATGTGAGTATGAATGGGCGTGGAAGGCGAAACGAAAGTCTGGCGTTTTGGGTTATTGATTGTCCTGCCATGAATATGAAGAAAGTTTATGCTAATTGCAAGTGCACGAGAAAGGAGCACAAATGTTTACCCAAAGATTTGCATGCGGAGTGTGGGGAATTGTAAAGCAGTTGGGTAATTGGCTTTATATGTCTTTAAGCATGCCCTTAATATTACAGCTGAGGAAATATTGGAAACTAGTTTAAGTCTGTCATGAAAATTAAAACTAATGAATATTTGAAATTTATGAAAGAATAGTTATAACTTGTACGTTATTATTGACATTTTAATTTTCAAAGTTCTAACTTTGCGGTCTGTTTTTTTGAAAAGTTTACTCGTCTCCACATCACATCTAAATTATCCTTGAAATAAGCCACCCTTCTTCTTTTCTCATATGCAACGAAACTTGTTGGACTTGTACCAACGGAACTACAAGTTACTTCCAAAATAAATGCACCCCAGTGATTTTTTATGGCAGCGAATTTAGTCATTATGGTTGAGGGGAGAGCACAAACAAATCCTTCCTGTGCTGCTGCTGTCCTGTCCTGGAGCACATTTGCATGTGGCTCGAGAAAACAGGCCACGAGCGGTAGTTTTTTTTTGCTTTTTGTCATTTTATTTTTGAATATGTATATTTTTCATTGCCTGGTGGTGGGGAGTGCTGGCGCTGCAGCCGGAGCCAGAGTCATGTGTGGCAGACATGCATAATTCAAAACGTGGCTGGGAAAATGTTTGCTCGGGTATGGTAGCCACTTTTTATGCTGGTAATTCGACTATAGGGACGTGGCTTGCCTGTGCCTCGTGCCTGTGTGTGTGGAGTGCTAACGCAATTTTCGTTATAAAAAGTCGCCGCCTTTGCTTTTCTTTCTCTCTGTTTGATATATTTTTCACACAACGTCTGCTTGTTAAATTGTTGGCGGCAATTTTGAGGTTAGCGTGACACACACACACACACACACGCACGCGTAAGGACCTGGCCAAGCTGGCAAGTTTATGCCGACAAAGTTCTCAGGGGCTAGTTGCCCCTGCTGTTCTTGTTGTTGCTGTTGTTTATTTAGCAGTCACACTTTGCTGCTCTTTTCATTTCACACTTTGCACATTTTTTCTTCTCCCTCCCATATTTGCCTTTAGCATATTTTACTTGGGAATTGTGGAAAAAAGTTTTTAGTGATTATATTAATGGTTCCATTTGTAAAAAAATTGGGGGACCAAAAGCCGGCAGAGTTTGGGTTTCTATTGAACATTAAGCCATGAATTAATCAAGTATTAACCAATTTTTTTTTCAATTTTGTTCATTGCAGTTTTTTAGCATACTTTTCTGGGCAACGGTAAACTCATTGAAAAAGCTTTACTAAAGTTATTGTCATTAAAATTCAACAACATTTTCATGGGATTAAACTTTAACAGCTGTCACCTGATGGAAAATGAGAATTTGATATAATTTTTATATTATTTTAATATGTGCCAAAAACTACTCTACAACACGACGACTCTTCGGTAAAACCCATCTAGTTGGTATGCAATGTGCATCTTAAACTTGTAAGAACTCTAAAAATAGATGGTTCAATTCAGAAGCTTGAACTCATGTTTCTTGAAATATAAAATAAATATTCAAAATACTTTAAAGAAATTTGTTGGTTTTGGCGACCTCTTCTTAGTTATTTTAGAAATAGTTGATTGTCAAGGCACGACCTTGAGCCTGCTATTAACTATTTCTACTTTAAAGAAATCATTCATACTCAGTGTTGCCCTTTCCAACCCACAATATTGGTTAAATTTACCCAAAGACTTCTTTGTGTGTACATTAAAGATAGCTGATACCATTTTAAAAATTTATTTTTTGGGCGTACATAATAAGTTAAAAAATCAAAAAATTTTAGATCATAATTTAACCCCTGCGAAAAGCCTTCAAAGTTTTCACAAATATTACGTATACGACACGTTCACCGAATCGAACTTTTGTCGACGAATTCTCCGTATCGAAAGTTGTCAAATTTGAATTTAATCGAGCAACAAATAAAAATGGAGCAGGAATCGAATGTATTTTTGGTCGGTAAATTAAGACCTTATTTTGTCAAAGCGAGCCCATTTCCAACGAAGAGATGCGATTTATCCAAGCTCTTATATGGGACTAAATATTAAAGACTGTCATAAAGTGCGACTAGTGTGGCTCGCAAGTTGGAGTCAGCTTGGCCCACGTGCGGGGTTTCAACAAGGGCCAGGTCCGCATGTACGCAATGTCCTTCTAGTCAGATATTACAGACATAACAGTGGAAACCATTTTGAGTGTCCATTTGGACAATTCCCTTAACTCAAGAGACCGCTCCGGGGATACCGTTTTGAATCGATAAAAGAGAAAGAGCCCGAATCGAAGAAGGAAGACTTTGAAGATTATACCAGAAGAAGACTTTGTAGCATGTTTTTAAAATTGTCCTATAAACACAAACAAAATTGTAAAAAACGTTGGCAGAAGTGTAATGCAATAGGGGGAGGTTACTTTCAAGGCAACACTTCAGTGTGGGACCTGACTTCAAAGATATCCCGATAGCCTCTTGCTTTCATCTAAAAGTAAACAGCGCAAGATAGTAGAAATTTTGCCGTAATATAAGAATTTTACCAACTATATATTTTGTAAATATTATTTACATATTGTGTTCGTTTTATAAAAAACATTTTTTTAATGGTCATGGTACATTTTTTGTCAAATGTTATGACTTCAAACCAAGTCTACGCCAACTACTTAAAAACAAGTCGCAGACCCTAAAACTAGTTTTTTCTCAAAAATTATTTTGCTATTTTACACAAATATGCATCGTTTGAAGGGGTATCAGTATGGTTTAAAATTTTTCCATATATAAAATGTCCCACCTAGTGTACATGCTTCAAACATATTTGCAAATTTTTGGTCCAGATCGGATGACTGTATCTTGTAGCAGCCATCGGAACACGGAAAATGGATTTGGATTCTCTAGTCTAGACAGCGTTTTTTCGCTGCTTTTTAAGAAGTCATCGAGAGAAAACGGTAAACGATTTTTTAATTCGGTTTTATTTTATTTTTGTGCGTTTTATTAATCAATGTTTGTAGAGAACTACCCAATTTTTTTCGATACGAGGGTCTTTCAAGAAGTGTTCGGCCTTCAACTGATGGTGACTTCAAAAATTTTGTAATATCTTTTAAGATTTCTTTCTATAATAATACAAAAAAATAGAGGCAAGCTAACTTCGGCTCGACCGAAGTTTATATACCCTTGGAGCTTGATGAGTGGCTGACAGTTTGTATGGCAGCTGTACTATATAGTGGTCCGATTTTGACAAATCTTGTTGAAATTATATAAACTCATTGAAAACTTATAAATACGAGCGTTGGGAGCGATAACATTGCAAACAAAAAAGTTTTTCTTACTAAGACTTTTTTCAGACCTAACTTATGTATGGCAGCTATACTATATAGTTGTCCGATTTTAACAAGGCTTGGTGAAATTATGTGAACTCATTAAATACTTATAAATACCAGCGTTGGGAGCGATAGCATTAAAAACAAAAAAGTTTTTCTCACTAAAACTAGTTTTTCAACCGATCGTTCCTATGGCAGCTATATGCTATAGTCATCCGATCCGGCCGGTTCCGACAAATGTGCAGCGTATTTATACCAAAAGACTTCGTGCAAAGTTTGGTTAATATAGCTTTAAAACTGACGGAGGAGATAGCATAGAAACAGACGGACGGACAGACGGACAGACGGACAGACGGACATGGCTATATCAACTCAGCTCGTCAAGCTGATCAAGAATATATATACTTTATGTGGTCGGAGATGCTTCCTTCTATGCGTTACAAACATCTGGACAATTTTAATATACCCTCTCCAAGGGTATAAAAAAATTGAAAAATTTTGAGGAGGGCCTAAAAAAATATTTTAAAAATCTGTAAATTACCATCTGAACCCAATCTTTTAAATAACTTACACTTAAAATTTTTTAATTTTTCTATGGTTTTCAAATCGCGAAAATAAGTAAACAAATATTAATTGCCGCGAAAGTGACGTTTTTTCCTTAATTTTTTGCTCAAAATTTGGTCTTGTATCCAGGAATTTACTGTATTAAGCTGTTAATGGGAAATCCAATAGTTCCAGAGTTATGGCCATTTAAACTTTGGGAACCGAACCTAAGACTTAGACCAACGGGTTCGAGCACCCGAACCAAAGCATTTCAAGTATTTTTTAACGCGAACGTCGGCATCTAAACGCAGCAAATAAAGTCCTGTTCCCGTTTTGATATAATTACAAATATTGCCTGGAAAATTTAGTTATTATGTCAAACAAATTATAAGAACATCGAAATGAAGGTAACAACGCAGTATATAAGAGGCAATTGAGGCTAACTCAATGTAATATACGATAAGAAGGCAACACATTACTTCATATTCTAAAGAAAATTTTTATACAATTTTTCAAACTCAATTTTTTTTATAAAAAACTCAGGGCTGTTGTGACCAATTTTCTTTTTATTTTTGCATACAATTTGTGCAAAGATTATTTTTTAATTGACTGCAACTATTTTGCCCTCTTTGTGCCACTTGCTCTGACATTGTTAATTCCAAATGCAAAGTAAATTTTCCTTCTTTATCTTAGAGCACTTTTCTAATGTTTTCCATATTCTGCCGGCACGCGAGAGTTTGCATGTTTAACACTTGACAGACGTGAAGAGGCCGCTCGAAAAGGGGCGAATTGGGGTTAAGACGACGCCCCAAATGGATGGAGAATGAATTTAAGATTGCTTAAAATGCAGGTGCCACATTTGTGCCTGACTTTTATCTATTTAATCTTTCAGTGCATGTTATTTATTTGCTTACTTCACTGAGCACTGGGGAGAATTATTTAAGCTGTAACTGTAAATGTAATGTCCAACATAAATAATTCGCCTCAAGCCGGGCCAAGTGTAAGGACATGCAGCCAACAGCAAACAGGACAATTCCAAAATAAAGAGACTGAGCGGAGTGGAGCGGGAGGGGCAAGCAAACATGCAGCTGCCAACAATTTATTGGCTCGAGAATGACAACAATCTGCAAAAGGCAAAGCAGCAGCCGGGGGTGTATGGTGGGGGCAATTATCAGTGTAAACAGTAGACAAAAAATGCAGTGCAAATAGCAGCAAAAGATGAGAGATAGAAATGTATCCAACTATCGATTTTTCCTTCTATCGAGGTATACAATTTCAATTCAGGTCTTTACCTGCGCATCGTTAATCAAAGTGTCTTTAATCTCACGTCAAGCTATGTAAATAAACAATTACGAGCATTTATGTCTGGGCACACACGCACACACACGTGTGCAAACACACACACGCGCACAAGGGCACAAATTTTGCGGCTTAAAGTTAATTCATTTCGCAAAGTGTTTACCCAACCTGGCATTAGAACGGCTAGAGCCTCGTGCCCCTCCGCCACACACAACAAGAAGCAAACAAATCCGGAAGAAAGCGCGCTGGAAATCAGCCAAGTGCAAACATTTCAATTTGAAACTGATAAGTCGCATTAATGTTGAGTTAAATCAGGGTTAAACAGGCTTCCGAAATTCCGCCGAAAGTAACAGAAAAACCCAACCACTCAGTTTTGATTGAAGACTTAAAGCTGTTTCGGAACGTTGTACGGGTATATCGATTACTCTGTCTCGCAATGCACTTTGCCTGCACCGAAACTCTGGCCCAAGTGGCCACGAAAATGCTTCAAGCAAACTTTGTGCTCCAGTGAATCGATAGCCCGAGGAGCTGATACTTAAGTCTGAGTGAGTAATGGAACGCACAGGGAAGCCGTCAAAGTGTGAGAGAAGTTCTGGACTTAAGTTTCGAATTCAAATCAAAATTGCTAAATGAAAATAAAAATGCTTCGCTTGGGTCAGTTCATTTGGGTAATGTCCTACAAGCCAACATATTTTCCGCATAGCTGCACATTAAGCTGGAAAAAACGTACTTTTCCTTTCAGTGCTTTTCCATTTTGCCTGCTCTTTTGACAGCTGTCAATATACCATATTGGGGGGATTATGGAGAGGCGGGCGCAAAGACATGTCTTACGACAAAGCTTTGTGTCAATATATTAAATTATGGCTTAAAGGCTTTTGTTTCCCCCCCCTCTCTCTCTCTCGCGAGCGCACTTTATGGCTTTAGTTTAGGCGAATTTCGCGCAAATCCGTCAAATAGTTGACTATTCTGCTTTGTGACATTAATTAAAATGCAACTAAAATTGCTTTGAAAATAGATAATTAAATGCATTTTGTCCAGTTTCCCCACAGACTGGCACAAAAATAAACTTTTACCATTAACATTAAAATCCAATTAAAATAACTTTAATCAACTGGAAAGCAAACGGGGAAAAATATGCTTCTCTCTCTGGATTTTTCTGCATACTTTCTTTGCCGCTCACGTGGGCCAACTCAAGTTTAATAAACGCTCAAGAACTTGTGCTTTTTACCAAGCTGATGAAGAGAAATCTTTTTTAATTAAAAAGCAACTGTTTGCCATCGCAACTAAGTCACGCCCACAGCTGGCTGGCTTTTTAATTATTTTCAATTGTATAATTTTTTTTTTTCAAAAAGTTATATAACTTGTTAAAGCTAAAAATGTAAAACCATACCATTTACATATTCTGTCTTATATTTTCAGGAATTTTCTATCAAATTCCCTTTACAGATAAGATAGATAATTAAACCCTTAATATAATGCCGTCTCGAGGTCTCGTTAAGGTCGAACGTAACTTTAAAAGCAGAAAAACAACGCATCACAAAGGAGGCTAGTTGATCGCACACTTGTTTCATTAGTATCTCTACCAAATCATCAGCGATCTTTGCCCGTTTGCACTGAAGCCAGGGCGATGATGAATCTTTTCAGGGTGAGTTGTATTTGAAGTGTAATAACGCCCGCTGACATAACGCCACATTTCAGTGAGATCTAACTAGACATCAGATTTTATATGATATCATGCGGATGGGAGAAATTTTTTACGATATTGTGCTATGAACTTTGTCCAATTGACTTGAAATTTGGGGCACATACTAAACACAGCACCTCCGTTATGTATACAAGACTCTATTTACGTAAGACAGTCATAGGCTGCCACGACTCCTCTCTCAGATGGTGCTGGAGAAAAATATTTTCTGGGCAAAAGAGCTATGTACACTGTGCTCACTGCATAACATAGAATGGGATGGGAACAACGAGAACCTATGGAATGCCAATCGCAATGAGCTCATAGCAAATCTAAGACAGACATACGGAACTCGTGCAGCAAAAACTCAGAAGCGAAGGGAGAATCTACCAAGAGCTCGACCATACTGTGAGCAAAAATATGCACAAGTGGATACTAGGGCAGTATCATGGATTTTTAAGGCAAGAAGTGAAATGATATTGTTTAATGGTAATAGATTTATTACAAGACGGACCAATAAATGCGAACTGTGTTATACAAATGAAATAGAGGACATCAACCATTTTCTGGGCAGATGTCCTATACTAAAAGAACGCAGAGCACTCTATTTTAATCAACCTGTACTAAGTCCGAGTCAGATCAAAGATATTTTAAATGATGTGGGCGATACTAACTGGCAGGGTTTAGTACAGTATTTGCAACAGGCCACTCAGTATAGAAAACGAATTTTTTGGGGAATCTTTTTAAATTTAAATAATATCCTGCACATACATTCTACAAATTTGGTGGGCCCCTAATCCCACAGAATCCTGTATCTCGCGACGAGCGATTAACAAAAATCAACGAAAACATAGAAACGAATTCTTCGACTTACGACTTATAGTCAAAGTCGAGTAATATTTAAAACCTTAAGTAATTTAATACTTTGTATGATTCATAATATCGCATTATTGGTTTTAAATAAATTTATTATTATTATTACTAAACACAACTGGAGCTGTAACACCTCGTTTGACGCAACGTGGGCTTAACAAGGTGTTCACAGATTTTCAAAACATCGAGTTCCATTTTTTCAAATCTTTCATAGAAATTTAATTTAAAATTAAAAACTTTTAACCACAAAGTGATTGTTTTAGTGACCTTTTTAAATGAAAATCATAGAACTTTTTAAGCAGGCTCTAGGTCATTTAATTTTTGGATATTGTCCAAAACTTGTCTAAAACAAGACTCGCACAACACCACAAAGGAGGCTGGCTGACAGGATAACGCTATTTCATGAAAACCAATTCAATCATCAGCTGTCTCTGCCTGTCCTTGGTGTGTTGGCAGAAGTCACCTCATGACAAAATTGCTATAACCATTTGGGAATCCCAAAGGCAAGTTAGACAATATCCAAAACTTAAATGACCTAGAGCCTGCTTAAAAAGTTCTATGATTTTTAAAAACTTTTGTTCATGCAGAATCTAAAATATGGAATCTTAATGGTGGAACTTATGTTAAGGAATGCCTCAATCTCACGGTATGTCATCTGAAGATCTTGCATTATTACTTCAAGCACAGCATCGATGATTTCTGACGCAATAACGGATTTTGAATAAATGAATAGAATGAAATAATCCATCAAAAGCCTTTTTTTTTTAATTTTCCTTGTAAAACCAATTTGATTGCTGTGCACACCCACAGCTATAGTGTATATATACTATACTCCTTAATCTTGTTTTTGTTTCCGATATTTCCAAATCGACGGTATCCAGAATTGTCAAATCCAAAGGACATTCATCATCCTACACTACAAATTGATTGTCACCTTGATATACCTAGCACCACTTCTCCCCCTGTCCAGAATACTGCATCCTTTTGCTTTCGAAAGGTTGACTTTCTACGACTCAATGAGGGGTTATCCATGGTAGACTGGTATTTTCTAGACTCATCTCAGGATATTGAAAAATCCACAAACGCTTTTTACAAAGTTATTTATACTGTGTTTTAACGAATTTGTGCCCCTTCGGATTTCTTCTTCTCCATCACGTGCGCCCCCATGGTTCACGAGAGGCTTATCTAACCTGAAAAATATTAAATCTCGGCTCTACAAAAAGTTTACAAAATCCGGATCCCGCGTGGATTTTGCCAAATATTCCGTGGCACGATCCAAGTTTATGGTCCTCAACTGCTATATGGACTACTTGGTCAGGTGTAAGTTGAGCTTTCAGGATGACCCAAAGAAGTTCTACAACTTTGTCAATGCTAAAAGGAAATCCTCTCAATTTCCGCCCTCCCTTTCTTTAGATGATGAATCGGGTGACAACGACTCTGATATTGCCGATCTATTTTTAACATTTTTCCAACGATGCTATTCTGCATCTGCTAATAATTTTGTCTCTAAATATCCTCATTCTGTGGCTAATTCCAACTGCATTGTATGCCCTGTTGTAGATGCAGAAAGCGTTTTATCCAGCCTACGATCAATCAAGTCCTCTTTCAGTCCCGGACCTGACAAGGTTCCCAGCTGAGTGTTGAAATTTTGTGCCGACTCCTTATGTGTGCCGATTTGTAAACTATTCAACATATCTCTTCAACAGGGAGACTTCCCTTGTCTTTGGAAAGAATACCCTTGGAGCTTGATATATGCCTGACAGTTTGTATGGCAGCTATACTATATAGTGGTCCGATTTCGACAAGGCTTAATGAAATTATGTAAAATTATTAAAAACTTATAAATACGAGCGTTGGGAGCGATAACATTGAAAACAAAAAAGTTTTTCCCACTAAGACTTTTTTTCAGACCTAACTTTTGTATGGCAGCTATACTATATAGTTGTCCGATTTTGACAATGCTTGGTGAAATTATGTGAAATCATTAAAAACTTATAAATACGAGCGTTGGAAGCGATAACATTGAAAACAAAAAAGTTTTTCCCACTAAGACTTTTTTTCAGACCTAACTTTTGTATGGCAGCTATACTATATAGTTGTCCGATTTTGACAATGCTTGGTGAAATTATGTGAAATCATTAAAAACTTATAAATACGAGCGTTGGGAGCGATAACATTGAAAACAAAAAAGTTTTTCCCACTAAGACTTTTTTTCAGATCTTACTTTTGTATGACAGCTATACTATATAGTTGTCCGATTTTGACAATGCTTGGTGAAATTATGTGAAATCATTAAAAACTTATAAATACGAGCGTTGGGAGCGATAACATTAAAAACAAAAAAGTTTTTCTCACTAAAACTAGTTTTTCAACCGATAGTTCCTATGGGAGCTATATGCTATAGTCATCAGATCCGGCCGGTTCCGACAAATGTGCTGCGTATTTGTACCAAAAGACTTCTTGCAAAGTTTGGTTAAGATAGCTTTAAAACTGACGGAGGAGATAGCATAGAAACAGACGGACAGACGGACGGACAGACGGACGGACAGACGCACAGACGGACGGACAGACGGACATGGCTATATCCACTCAGCTCGTCATGCTGATCAAGAATATATATACTTTATGTGGTCCTTCCCTGCGTTACAAACATCCGCACTATTTAAATATACCCTCTCCAAGGGTATAAAAAGGGACTAAAGTCAATCATTTCGAACTACATGTGTGTATCGAAGCTATCGGACATTCCTAAGCTTCTTGAAAAGATCCTAACTCCCCAACTACAACATTATTGTCGTTCGGTAATATCTATATCGCAACATGGTTTCATGAAGAATCGCTCTATCGCTAAGAATCTACTTGAATTTACTACTCTTGTAAACAAGGGGTTTGTCAAGAAGCAACAAACTGATGTAGTTTATATTGATTTCAGTAAAGCTTTTGACTCAGTCAATCAGGAGCTCCTAGTACATAAATTGTGTCTGCTCGGCTTCCCAGCAATTCTCCTCAACTGTATAAAGTCTTACTTAGGTGATCGATCTCAACGAGTTCGTTTCAAATCAGTACTATCCAGTTCCATTAATGTACTATCTGGGGTCCCCCAAGGCAGTCATTTAGGCCCCTTACTATTTAACCTTTTCATAATTGATATCCCACAGGTCTTATCCCACTCGCAGGCACTGATGTATGCCGATGACCTCAAACTTTGTTTGTCGTATAATGACCCTACGTCTGCTCTCCTCCTGCAGCCCGATTTAAACTCACTTCACACCTGGTGCTCGGTTAATAGCCTTCCTCTTAATCTCAGCAAGTGTGAATGTATGACTTTAAGTCGTAATCAACCATATGAGTTTGATTATTTCATTGATTCCATCCCTTTGGAACGTATCCATAAAGTTGATGATTTGGGAGTACAATTTGTTCCCAAGTTATGTTTCAATGGTCATATATCAGTCATCGCAAACAAGGCAATGGGAGTTCTCGGTTTTGTTAAACGATGGTCGAAGGAACTTAATGACCCCTACGTCACTAAGCAACTCTGTGTCTCACTAGTGAGACCATTACTTGAATATGGTTCGTGTGTGGTGTCATTACTACCAAAAATATCAAGATCAACTAGAATCGGTTCAAAAACACTTCTTAATTTTTGCTCTTCGAGGCTTAAACTGGGATTCCGGCATTCATCTTCCTCCTTATGAGGACAGATTACGCCTAATCAACCTTCCTTCTCTTAAGGACCGCCGAATTTGTCATAGTGTTCTTTTTTATACCCTTGGAGAGGGTATATTAAAATTGTCCGGATGTTTGTAACGCATAGAAGGAAGCATCTCCGACCACATAAAGTATATATATTATTGATCAGCATGACGAGCTGAGTTGATATAGCCATGTCCGTCTGTCGGTCTGTCCGTCCGTCTGTCCGTCTGTCTGTCCGTCCGTCTGTTTCTATGCTATCTCCTCCGTCAGTTTTAAAGCTATCGTAACCAAACTTTGCACGAAGTCTTTTGGTATAAATACGCTGCACATTTGTCGGAACCGGCCGGATCGGATGACTATAGCATATAGCTGCCATATGAACGATCGGTTGAAAAACTAGTTTTAGTGAGAAAAACTTTTTTGTTTTCAATGTTATCGCTCCCAACGCTCGTATTTATAAGTTTTTAGTGATTTCACATAATTTCACCAAGCCATTTTGAAATCGGACAACTATATAGTATAGCTGCCATACAAAAGTTAGGTGTGAAAAAAAGTCTTAGTGAGAAAAACTTTTTTGTTTTCAATGTTATCGCTCCCAACGCCCGTATTTATAAGTTTTTAATGATTTTACATCATTTCACCAAAATTTTTCGAAATCGGACCACTATATAGTATAGCTGCCATACAAACTGTCAGGCACATATCAAGCTCCAAGGGTATATAAACTTCGGTCGAGCCGAAGTTAGCTTGCCTCTATTTTTTTTAATTGCAATCTAGTCTGAAGTTGAAAAATAACAAGTAAGACCACTGCAGTCGAGTTAGCTCGACTTCAAAATACCCTGTACAATTGACAAACACACACATACACAAACAAACACACACGCACACATACACACAAACGCGCCCTCACAAACGCGGGCGCAAGCAGCAAACGTAATGCGTAATTAGCAAAGCGTGTGGGTGGGGGGTGCAAAAATTGTTTCGTTAATAACTTCTGTGTTTTTGCTCAGATCTCAATGTGCTTTTCAGAATAGATAGATTATAGGCCTAAGATAATATATATTAAGCGACGATGTTGTAACTTTAAAATTGTGGCTCTGACAGTTTTTTGCGGTTTAAGGGGGAGGGGGAAATTTTGCAAATCTGAAACAAACTTGATCTGCGTACGGCCTATACCTATGTACATGCAAAAATTTGTATCTCTATCTCTTATAGTCTCGGAGATCGACGCGTTCATACGGACAGACGGACAGACGGACGGACGGACGGACGGACAGACGGACATGGCTAAATCGACTCGGCTGTTGATGCTGATCAAGAATATATATACTTTATAGGGTCGGAAATGTTTCCTTCTCCCTGTTACATACATTTGCACAACTTCATGATCCCCTTTTACCCATTTTCAATGGGAACAGGGTATAAAAATCATATTCCGATAACTGTTATTTTTCTGAGCATTATTTATTTATTTTTTTCCATAAATTGTAAGATAAATCGAATTTAAACGGCAGCCAGAAAAAAACCCATTTTAATGAAATGGTTTCAAATTTTGCCATAAAATAGCTATAAATATTCAAAATCATTTCCGACAGTCGATTTATCCAGTATTCCAAACAAAAAATTAGCACTTTTACATTTAAAACTTCGGCCCGCTGGCCCAGTGTGCAGTGTTAAAAATAGTCAAACACGTTTGTTCTCATAAAATTTAAGAATATTTGGTTCGTTTCGTAATAAAATTCTTAAGAAATTGAGGTAACGATGGTTTGAGTCGTGTATAGGTTTGGGAGGTTAAAAATTGGTAAGGGTTGATTTAGAAAATTAATTTTGTACAGTATTGCATTTTTAACTCTGCCCCCAACTTGGGAGAAACTGGCTAGATACATAGATTCAACTCGCAAGACCTCATCCCGGACTTAGTTAGATCCTACAGTTGTTCTTTTTATTTTTATACCCTTCACTCAGAGAAAAAATAGAGAATTTCACTCTTGAATCAAGAGCATTCGTTCTCAAAAGTAGGGTACAGGGTATGTAACAGGGAGAAGGAAACATTTCCGACCCTATAAAGTATATATATTCTTGATCAGCATCAACAGCCGAGTCGATTTAGCCATGTCCGTCTGTCCGTCTGTCCGTCCGTCCGTCTGTCCGTCTGTCCGTCCGTCCGTCTGTCCGTCTGTCTGTATGAACGCGTAGATCTCAGAGACTATAAGAGATAGAGATACAAATTTTTGCATGTACATAGGTATAGGCCGTACGCAGATCAAGTTTGTTTCAGATTTGCAAAATTTCCCCCCCCTCCCCCCTTAAACCGCAAAAACGTCGAGCCACAATTTTAAAGTTACAACATCGTCGGTTAAAATATATATTATCTTAGGCCTATAATCTATCTATCTGAAAAGCACATGAAATCTGGGAGTTATTAACGAAACAATTTTTGCACCCCCACCCACACGCTTTGCTAATTACGCATTACGTTTTGCTTGCGCCCGCGTTTGTGGGGCGCGTTTTGTGTATGTGTGCGTGTGTGTTTGTTTGTGTATGTGTGTTTGTCAATTGTACAGGGTATTTTGAAGTCGAGCTAACTCGACTGCAATGGTCTTACTTGTTTTTTTTGTGATGTTTTAAACATTTTTATTATATTATACAGACGTTTAATCACTTGCTTATGCCCAATCTTAACGTTCAACTTTAACATAATTATCGGCGCGGCACGGTCAAATGACAATGACAAACTGCGCATGCGCTGTCTCTCTTTGAAAGAGCGCGGCCAACGTTATTCTCTCAAAGTTTGCGTTTCCTCACTCCCCTTGCCTATAGAACCACATTGAGAATGAATTTGTCTCGATTCCAAGAGCGAAATTCTTGAAAATTCAAGTGCGACTAGATTTTCTTTTCAAGAGCGTTCGTACTCAAATTATTCGTTCTAGATTTCTATGAGTGTTGGAGAGGGTATATTGAAATTGTCCGGATGTTTGTAACGCACAGAAGGAAGCATTTTCGGTGCTATCGCTCCCAACGCTCGTATTTATAAGTTTTTAATGATTTCACATAATTTCACCCAGATTTGTCAAAATCGGACAACTATATAGTATAGCTGCCATACAAAAGTTAGGTCTGAAAAAAGTCTTAGTAAGAAAAACTTTTTTGTTTTCAATGTTATCGCTCCCAGCGCTCGAATTTATAAGTTTTTAATGATTTTACATAATTTCAACAAGATTTGTCGAAATCGGACCACTATATAGTATAGCTGCAATACAAACTGTCAGGCATACATCAAGCTCCAAGGGTATATAAACTTCGGTCGAGCCGAAGTTATCTGGCCTCTATTTTTTTTCTACCATTTTCAGATCACTTTTTTGACAAACTCTATTTGATCACAAAGTTCTGGCTTTGCTTGTCTCGCCCATTTCGGATTGTAGTTGTGTCGAAATAAGTAGCGCACAGCGTTCTTAAAAAACGACCAAAACTTTTAACTCAATTTTGGACAAACTTTTGTGGCAAGCCAATCAAAACAAATTTGTTGTAGAAATAGAAAATATTTTGGTCAGCGCCCACTCAAAGAAGTCGGTCATGGAAGTGCTCTCGATCAATCAGCAGGTGTACATAAGGCGCTCCGATGGACGCGTTCATTTGGCTGGCATCATCAAGCTGGATGGCGGCAGTAACAATACCGTGACCGTGGAATGGGCCGAGGGCCTTACAATACGTGGAAAAGAGTTGCCGCTAGAGTGGATAGTCGAAATGAATCCGCAAGTCTTTGGGCCAGCACATGGCAGTAATCCCACGGCTTCAATAGCGCCTAGAGCTCAGGAGAGCCCTCGCTTAAAGGCGGGCACTTCCTCATTTGCTCCGAGACGTGTGCCTCCCCAAGTGGGGACGGCCACACCCAGGCAGCTGCCCGGACCAGTGCCGTATCGGCCTGATGATGTAGTTCTGCAGATAGAGCACCTGCGCCAGCAAAGGGAGCGACGCCGGGAACTGCAGGTCTTGGCGCGAGAGCAGCGTGAGCAGCAGAAGAATGAAGATGCAGGTAATCCCAACTGGGAGGTAGCGCGCATGTTACGTCTTCACAGGCTACAAATGAACTTCCAGCCACTGCAAGCGGGAGCCCGAGGATCATTTAAGCAGCATCAGATTGTGGTGTGTGTAAGGAAACGTCCGCTGAACCGAAGGGAAATCAATAATCGTGAACTGGATGTGATCAGTGTGCCGAGCAAGGATCTTCTGGTGGTGCATGAGCCGCGCAAGCATGTGAATCTAGTGAAGTTCTTAGAGAATCACAACTTTCGCTTTGACTATACCTTCAACGAGGATTGCACAAACGCCATGGTCTACGAGTACACGGCTCGTCCCTTGGTGAAGCACATCTTTGAGGGGGGAATGGCCACTTGTTTTGCCTATGGACAGACTGGAAGTGGTAAGACCCACACTATGGGTGGTCAGTTCATGGGCAAACAACAGAATCCGCGCAATGGCATCTACGCTTTGGCAGCTGGCGATGTCTTCGCTCTTCTCAAGCAGACTGCAAACGCTACATTAGGCCTGACCGTGAGTTGCAGTTTCTTTGAGATCTATGGATCGAGGGTTTATGATTTGCTTATGCCGGGCAAACCGCAATTGCGCGTACTGGAAGATCGTCACCAGAAGGTCCAGGTGGTCGGTCTCACGGAGAAGCCAGTGCAAAATACCAGCGATGTCCTGGTCCTGCTAGAGCTGGGCAATAGTGTGCGCACCTCGGGAAAAACATCGGCCAACTCGAAGTCCTCACGTTCTCATGCGGTTTTCCAAATCATTTTACGCTCTGCCAAGACTGAGCGGGTGCATGGCAAGTTCTCACTGATTGATCTGGCGGGCAATGAAAGAGGTGCAGACAATTGCTCAGCAGATCGCCAGACCCGTTTAGAGGGGGCCGAGATTAACAAGTCATTGCTAGCCCTTAAAGAGTGCATACGTGCGCTCGGTCGCCAGTCCAGTCATTTACCCTTCCGTGGCTCCAAACTCACTCAAGTGCTAAGGGACTCCTTCATCGGTGGCAAGAAAGTCAAAACCTGCATGATTGCCATGATCTCCCCGGGACTACACTCTGTGGAACATACCCTGAACACCCTGCGCTATGCAGACCGCGTGAAGGAACTCACAACCCAAGCGCCCAAGCGACTGATCTCTGCTCGCTCACCCATTTGCTACTTCAATGCGGAAAGCCAGAGCAGTCTGTTGCCTCAGAAAATCTCCCTACCCCATTTAGGAGCAGCAACACCGCGTGCGTTTATGGCGCCTTCCTCCGTCTCTCTGCCGGATGTGGATAGGCAATCGAATGATGAGTGCAGTGCCTGGAATACCTTTAACTCACGTCATGAATTGGAAGAGGATAATTTGGCTTATTTTAAAGAGGCTACCGATAGCTACGTTATAGAAGAGGAGGGCTTAGAATCACCAGAGAGGAATCACACAAATCAGCCAGTTGATACCTCTACATTTTCGACCAATACAGTGAGAAAACTACGAAGTGGGCATCATCAGCGATAATTGCCTCGAAGATTTCTACAACAAATTGTACGACTATAAACTGAGAAGCGCCACGTTCAAAATTTTATGTTTCTGAAATAAAATGAAAAATTTTAAATGGTTTGAAAATGCTTGAAATTCTTGAGGACTTGAACAAATTTGTTTTGATTTGTTCTTTGAATGTCAGAAGAAGTACACTCCTAACCGTAGGATGATTTAAATGCTATAGGGTACGAGTCTATCTATAGCTATTGACTTGATCAATTGCTATTGAATTATGCAAACAATACGCAAGACCAGGGAATCAAACCGAATCGAATTTCGGTTCCGGTTTCGGTTCCGGTACGTACCGCAACTAACGTTTCGGAAAAAGGTTCTGTTTTGGTTCTGCTACTGTTTCGGTACTCGGTTCCGGTACCTTTTTATTCATATCGCACCCCGGTATGGACCGGTAAAACTAACAGAAATTTTAAAACTTTAGTCCAATCATAGTGGGTAACCCGCAGTACACATGTATGTGTATATAAATTATCAATTTCATTTTCGTGTGTTTGCCATAATAACTATACGTTTGTATTAAGATGATTGAAATGATATTTTATTAACAATGTTTTCATCAAACTTACTAAAAATATAAAAAAATGTTTACACAGACGGTAATTTAATGATTATTTCTTAGAAGCATGTCCTTCTGATTTCTTAGCGCAGTCATTGACGGAAATACATTATATACAATACAATACAATTAACTTCACACCGGAAAATAAACGTCATACGCTTACTTGTGTAGCTGGAGCAGCAAGAATAGCTTTTGATAGTTCATACAATTCTCTGACCACCACTTACATTTTTTAAATCAGAAAACCCTTGATTAATGCCATTGAACTGTTTTGTGAAAATACTTAAGTATTTGTATTGTCCTGTTTCTTTTAATAGAAATTTCTAAATAAATCGACTTTATCTCTACTTTCAGACAAAGAAGTTGGGCCAGAGCTGCTCTCCTCATTTAATTGCAATTAAACAGAAATTCTTGAATATATATCAATCAAAGCAGTTACACATTTACTTTTCTGTTCAGAGGTTAGCCTGAAATTATAACTAGGATCTAAGAAAAGGTACTGGTCTCGCGATTTTCTCTTTCACTGAACAAAAGTTTTGCTAAGCCATAATCCTTTTTATTTGAAGCTAACAACTGAGCCAAATTGAAATAAAAATTCACCAAACCTAACTGCCTGCTTCGCAGTCTAGTGGTTGCACTCAGGACCGAAACCTTACCGGTACAACGTTTAGGCTCTTTTCGGTTCCAAGAATATCGGTTCTCGAATACCAGTATACCAAAAATTAAAAGTATCGGTTCCGGTTCGGGTTCTGGTTCTGGTTTCAATCGGTTCTTTTCGGAATACGGTTCCGGTTTCGATTTGATTCCCTGGGCAAGACTCAAGCAAAGTATTTAAAAATTATTAATTAAAATAAAAAACGAGAAGGTCAAGCTAAATATGTCTTTGCCGAAGTTTTTATACCATTGCAAATGTTTTAATATATCATAGTTTAAAAACGAGATTAAAACAAACAATTTTTCTAAATATAACCCACTTTTCGACCGATAGAACACAATAAAAGTCAAATTCTGGACTAAACAAGAGTACTAGATTTTACCGTTTTGCTGAGAGCGCACTGAGAGAGAAAGACCAAAAAGGATTAATAAAAATGAGCAGCATTCCTACAATTACCAGATTATATGGATTATCGTTTCAATAAATATATCAGATTACAACTTGGAGTCATTGAACCAAGGCCAACAAAGAATATCCCACAAAATAAAAGAACCTGTAGTTTGACGCCGAGTCTGAAAGACAAAGATTGATAAGCTTTTTCATGACGAGTTACTTCACAGCTGGCTCCAATAGCTGGCGAAAGTGACCAGTTGAGTTATAGTTTTTAAATGAATAAACTTTTTATTTAATTTTTTATTCCGCACAACGGGCACACTTCACATTCGACCTCAAGAGATTTCTGGGACACACCCATTCTTTTGCCCAACTGAGCTGGTTCATAGCAGCTTCTTAACCGAAACAAAGTGGTATAGCGCATGAAACGTGCAATCGAACCGCTTTTTCTTGCATTTCCTGCCACCGTTCTGTTTACATTCATCATATTGGTCACTGGGCTCGTTACGTTGCCCTTAAATATGATTGCCCGAACATAATTCTACATAAATATTAACACACATTCATACAAACTTTCTCGCACATACAGATGCGGTTCACGCATATTGATTGAGTGCTGGGCAAATAATTCATCAGCGAGGACGGTCAGATAAACCCGAAAAACGAAAATAAAAACGAACCAAATTACGCATACGTCACGTTCGCCAAACTGGCTGGCAAATAATTAACTATGGCAACGGCCTCACTGCATCCTGCATCATCTGCCTCCGCATCTGCAACTGTATCGATTCCATTTAATAATTTCATATTTACTTTTTTAATTACGCCCGCAAGTATTTACCCAAACAAGAATAAACAAAAAAAAATATTAAAGTCAAAGTGAAAGTTTGTCCCCGCTCCAAGTGGAAATCAATGTGCAAGAAAGCAAACACTTTTGCAAATTGTACGCCACTGCAGCATCTGACACGCCTACCGCGCCCACCCCAACCCACCTCCATCTTTTTTCACAGCCATCCACTCGACTATGAAATCAAAATGGATGATGGGCGAAATGAAAATGGAATTTTTAATGAGTTGCTGCAAAGGCAAAGGCCAAACGAGCATTGGGCAAAAAACAATGGGAGCGAGTTGGGCGACTGCTGCTGCAGTCAAGTGAGCAGGGCAGCAGCTGAAACTCTTTAAAAAGGCGAACGAAATGCAAATTGCATGCCAAAAAATGCGGCGAAAGTTCGATGGGAGAATTCAAGTGGTATGAGATTACAAAACCCTAAATTGAAAGGTAAATTTGGCTTAAATTTTTAGTTTAGCATTTCGAATGGACAGGATGAGTGACCAAAGCGTATACGGAAAATTTAAGAGATTTATTGCTAGATTATCTCAGCTTCAAACGCTTGGCCATGACCCTCAAACATCTTGAAGTAGATTTTTTGTAAGAGTGATATGCACAGAATCCATTAAAATTTTCTAGGGAGAATCTCTTTCAAATAGAATGTTACCTACATATTTCCACGACGGGTGGAACAACTCACCGAAGCACACTTGTCCATGTTTAAGGCAATGTTCCATTTAGCAGCTCAGTTGCTAAACCCATTCAGGTACTCTTGAAGGGCATCTGTGGCTGAGAATATGCATTAGTTGCGGGCAAGTATGAAGAAGGTCTTCGGGGGTGGGTTTTCAGCGGAGTGCTACTGGCTCTGGCCATATTGTGAGTGAATAGGGAGTATGCGCTACACCAGCCTGAATTGTTCTTGTTAGAGATGTCGCTCCTGTCCTGTGCTACCTTGAAGGTTCTGTTCGTCAAGAAGCTCTTGATTACCAGATACAGTTGGGGCAAATGGAGTTTCTTAATCTTCCAGAGCAGACCTTTGGGAAAGAGTTTGTAGTGGCATAAGTTGCTGGAACAGCAAGTGAACAATTTCAAACTTTACTTACAGATTTTATATATGAAATTTGTTTATTGCTTTCATATTTTTCTCTTTTTCGCAATCAGATGTTGAGTCATTTAATGTCGAATCTTGAAAACTTTCATAAAGAATTTCTTTTCGGAGCTTCAGCATTTCTGTAAATGCTGCTTTGAAACATTTTTTAGTGAGATGTTAACAAAGTTTGTGTGTTGGTACTGAGCTTATACTAAAAGAACGTTTATAGAGTTTATAAAATTCGAAAACTATTGTATATTTCTTATTACTATACATATATGTATAGTTAAAAGTAAGAACATGATTACATTATATGCTCGCATACTATATTAAATTTAGGGTTTTCACGATATTTTAGTTATTAAGAAATCTGTTTAGAAATAACTTCCGAAAAAAATTTTATATCACCATCCTAGAGTCTGGAAAAAACACTACTTTTAAAATCTCATACAATTTTGGGAACTTTGGGTAGGATTCTGACCATAAGAGTTAACAACTTTTGCATTGTTTCGAACAAGTTTCTTTTCCTGTCATATCCACTTCGTCGGCGCTTTCAGATAAACTATTATGAAAACTGCATTCATCTTAAAGCAATGATTGCTTAGCTACCGACTCAGTACTTAGTGTTAGGTTTTATATAGGGTCCAAAAATATGTCACATACTCAGTCGAACTTCCTTATTGCGAATTTCGAGGGACAAAAAAAAGTTTGTCAGAAGGATATAAAGAAAGAAATACTTATTACGAAACTGCAGTGTTCAGAAACGAATTCCCTATATAGAGTACTTCTTTCTAAGGAAGTTCGTAATGGGGAACTTCGACTGTACAAGCATTGTTTTCAAAAAGGGTTTTTTCTTGCAAACAATTTCACTAGATGACGAGTTTTTTGAAATAAAAATTACCCAAAACTAAATTTTCCGCTTGAAGTGTAGTTGTGGCCACCTCATCTGGTAATAATATGCATAAAATTTTGCAAACTGAGTCCCATATTTTCTAATGCAGAAGAAAGTCAATATCTGGAGCCGAAAAATTGGAGCAGATGATAAGAAGAACAAGTAAGAGTGTTGCGGTCGAGTGCCCCGACAGCAAAATACCCTGTACCAAGTACATTACTTGGTTCCTATAGCTTAAATTTCCATTTATTTTAAAATTTATTTCAATAAATGGGCAGGCGCACTTTTGTACATATCTTCGGTGTTTTTGCTCGGATCTCATTGTGGTACAAAGAATAGATAGATGTTGGGCCTCACTGAATATATATTAAGTCACTAGGTTCAAACTTAAAAATTGTAGCTCTGACAGTTTTTCGCGGTTAGAAGAAGATGGAGGAGGAATTTGCCAAACCTGGAGCAAACTTTATCTGGGTACGGTGTACACCTACATACATGCAAAAATGTGTGGCTCTACCTCTTATAGTCTGTGAGATCTACGCGTTTATACAGATAAAAAGACAGATTTTCGCTGTTTAAAGATGGAGGAGGAGGAATTTTCGAAATCTGAAACAAACTCGATGTGGGTACAGTATACACCTATATACATGCCAAAATTTGTGGCTCTATCTATAACAGTCTCTGAGATCGACGCGTTCATACAGACAGACAGACGGACAGACGGACATGGCTAAATCGACTCGGTTGTTGATGCTGATCAAGAATATATATATTTTATGGGGTCGAAGGTGTTTCCTTCTGGCTGTTACATACATTTGCACAACTTCATGATCCCCTTTTTCCCATTTTAATGGGTACAGGGTATAAAAAACGAAACTTTACCGGTATCAACGTTTCGGTTTCGTTCCGGTACTATCGGTTCCAATAATAATGGTAAACGGTATTCGGTTCTCAAATCAAAATTTGTATCGGTTCCGGTTTCGGTACGTGACTTAAAATGGTTTATTTCGGTTAACGGTTCCGGTTTCGGTTTCGGTATTGCGAAAAAGGGATTAAAATGAACTTTTCAAAAATATCAAAACTTCATATAATTTTGGTAACAAAATAATATCGTACGGATCCTAAATAATATCATAAAAAAATATTTAAAACAAAATATATTTATCAAAGTTTTTGCATTGGGCTGGCTCGAGGTCGGTGGAGAGTTACAATTTAATGTAATCAACACAAATCAACAGAGAATAATTACATCAATTTGGAATAGCAATTATGTCTGTACAACGATCGCTGTTTCAAAGATAACCATATCTTATCATCAGCAGACCACCTTGCGGAGCTCAAAGGCAAAAAGAAATTACAACAATTGGAAAAGCAAAAGCAACACGTTCAAATAAACATAGCAGAATTTTAGGCTGAATCGTGGTCTCGTCCCATTGCAAATTGGAGTCCCCAACTCGTTATTCGGCAATATCAAGATTTATAAGGGAGTCTGTGTGGTCGTTTGAATGTGAATATATTTATATATTTTTAGGTGGAGCTCTTTTGAAGAACAATGAATGAGAACATTTTTAAGGGTTAGTAATCGTTCACAAAATTTGTATAGGTTTAGCTCTGTCGCTTTACACAGTGTTGCACTGTTTTATTTTAATTGTATGCAATAGATTTCATTTAATGTTAGTAAATTCCTACAGTAAGTCCTACAGGGAATCTATTGAGGAATCTTGGTCCTCGTGCAAATCAAGAAATGTTTTTAATTAACATGAGCAATCTTTATCAACATTACATTGTTCATAGTTGCACTCTTTTTTTACTCTTCAGCCAAGATTTAAAAGTTTTGCCGCTCAAACCATATTCAAACCATTTACATCTGACCTAGAGAAATTTAGTAGTATTAGAAAACTTTTTGAATGATAGCGTTCAGATTACAGGGAATTTCTATATTTCCTAGTATGTGACGTTGGAAAAAATACTTAACTTTGCGAACTGAACCTAATTTTCTTGAAAAAAAAGTCCAAGGGTACAGTCCTGTTCGACTGACCAAAAAAAAGGGTTTAATAGCCAATTCAGACTGGACGCAGCATTGTCGAGGCTGCGAAAAACTGCTACCTAGTTTGGTGGCAAATTTATATGAGTTAAATGGTTACACCAATGAAAGCAGTGCTGGAGCTTGGATTTGGCGATTTATGAAAACAAAATCTCGCAGCCTCGACTCTGAAATTTTCAAAGCTGCGGTAGGTGTAACGTTTTCCATGGCACATTGGGCCAGCGAGCCGATTTTTCGACGAAAATTAAAGTTTTAAAGCTAAGTTCTTGAAATTTGGTACATATGATAGTGTCGATGCACATAAAAATATATCTAAGTTTCAGACCGATCTGACCACGCCTTCTCAGCCGCCCGTATGAGATAGGTTTCCTCTTATTGATACTTGTACGGTAATTAATAATGCTAGCAATCGTTAAATTCAACAAATGTTTTTAATTTATTTTTAAACACTTAACCTGAATATTACCGGATTTTTAGAGTCAGAATCTGAATCACTATTGTTCGCATCAAAAACGGGAACAGTGTTATTATGGTTCATGTTACACAAATATAGCAAGTTTGGTGATTCCAAAAGTTCGATTACGTCTGCTGGTAGGGGTAGTTTATTTTGCTGACCCAATCTTTTTGTTAGATAGATGCTCGACACAAGTGTACTCTTTCGAGCATGTAACCTCCTGTCACTCTTATAGCCATATCTTATATTACCATACTTCTATGGCCTTACTTCAATTACATTTTGCCAAGTTCTCTTGTATGTAAAGGTGAAAGCTTCTCACTTTGGTGTTGATTTCATCCTTTTTCTCCGTGCTTAAGTCGAATTCTTTCAGTTCATCATAAATCCAACTCGAAACGGCAGATGCGCTACGAAAGTTTTGTATGTAGATATCAAGCAGTTGCTCATAGGGGAACTCAACCACAGCTGCAATATTAGGGATTTATACACATCAGAGCAAAATGGAGCAAAAAATCTTTTTAAAATTAGTTTATATACACTTTGCACTATAGAGACACATAATTACTTTTTGGCACAACTTGGCACAAAATTAGTTATAATCCACAACAGACGGGTTAGCAGGTTAGCTTTTTTCTACTTTTGGACGACACAAATAAACGCACACAAAAAACACATTAACAAACATGAACAAAATCTTTTTTAATACAAATATTCTACATACTTTGGTCTTTCTTTTCCATAGTTTTAGAGAAAATTGTTTAAACCACAATCATTTTGGCACGCTCGCAAGTAAACAAAAATTTTTCCGCGCTTTTTAGTTTCGCACGCATGCAATCAAACAGCTGACTTTGAAGGGTTGCCAAAATTTCAGGGATGCATCAAAACAATTAAAATCTTTTGATTCATTTTAGTCAAAGTATATACTATTCAAATTTTATTATTAGAATAGGTTTACTTTCTATAAAAAATTTGAATTTTCGTCGAAAAATCGGCTCGCTGGCCCAATGTGCATGGGTAAAAAAGGGCCTATGATCAGGGGACTCTGCTCAATGGATCAGAGATAATCAGTCTTAATCCTCACATACGAAAGTTCAAAAGTCAAACACAAATTCCTTATAGTTTATTGAACCCTTTTTCGTGGTTGGCAAGTGGGTCATCTTTTCTCGATGGTTCTTGCAGTTGCTCCCATTTCCTCAATTTCAATTGGGGAAGTACAATATCGAAAACTGTAAGCACTATTCGATACATAGTTGACAGATGGAAAACAATGCAAAAACGATGTGGTTTCTAAACCGCCTTCGCCCCTCGCCACCGTTCCGGCAGCAGCCTGTTTATGAGTGAAGTGAAACCCTCGACAAGTGCTTGGAGCGTTGGTGCATTCAATGGAGTGCACTTTCCGTAAGGAATACTTGAACAACTAAAAAAAAAAGTTGAAAAGAAAAGAAAAGACGCACAACAATAAATTGTGCATGGCCTTTGTTTGAGTTATTGAGTCTTGATGGGTTTTCGCATTGTATTCATCAGGCAAATATCCTAGACAATTGTTGGGTGAAATCCAGAGCATTGTTTGCTCCATTTTGCATAAAAGAATAACAATTCGAAATTTCATGAATAAGAAGACTGTGTGATTTATGTGCCGCAGTCATTAAAGTTGAAAGGTGTGCATCGGATGGTAGCTGCAAAGGAAACGATTAAAAGAAATTCATTAATGACACAGTACATACATATCTTCGCGGGCAAATCTGAGAGTGTCCACCAGGCGCGTTAAGGGCTGATCACCAGTGCAAATCTTATAAATGGTGGTAAACAAGGGGAATCTGTGCAAAAACGAGTTATAGAGTAAGTTATGTGGTAAGAAATTACTTACTTATCCTCGAGACCCTTTTTCTTCAGCATAATGTGTACCAGCTCAGCGGTGACAGGACCCAAGGGTTCATGTCCTGGTATGAGTAGATGCTCCAAATCACTTAAAGGTTGTCCGGTTTTTACAAAAGCCTCTGCCAGACGGCGATTACGATTAGCTAAGACAAATAACCCATTAAGGAACAAATATCAAACAGGAATTGTTTGACCAATTTACCATAACAACTGGTGACCAAATCGGAAATGCCGCAGGCCTCAAAAAAAGTACCCATACGACACCCAGGATAGAAAACGTCCACGAATTGCAGAGTCTCCAGGAAGCCGCGTCGTATAATTCCCGCCTTGGTATTCTCATTCAAATCCATGCCATCGGCACAGCCAGCACCAAAGGCAATGATATTCTATATATTCAGATAACACCTTACAGTCTTAAACAGATTGCGGTTTATCGGAACTTACCCTCAATGTGGAGCAAATTTCCACACAATCCGCATCATCGGTGACCACCACACGAAAGGTGGACGATTTGAAAATATCGTGCAGCAAGCGGAAATATTTCTGATCCCGACAGCCAATGGTGCCTTCACAGAAATTGTCATTGGCCACCTCGTGAGCCAAATTGCAACCCACCAGCACCGAGCAGGGTACCTGAAATATACCACTTGACTTTTCTGACACCATTTTAAGCTATCCTCCCACTACTACCTTCAACTGCCGCATAATAATCTGGGAGATCAAAATGATCTGCCCATCATCGCCACGTTCGAAACCCTTGATCAGAGACACCGCATGAGCCGTGGGCTTGACCTTGCCCAGTAAAGTTTTGCAGCAGCTGCTTACAAATGTGGGGGGAATGGCAAATATCAAAACATCTGCATCACGTGCCGTGGCCACCACATCATCCACAGCCACCTGAAAGCAGATCGTGTATTTTAGAGAGTATTGAGATTGCCAACACGCAAACCCACAATATTTGATGGCAACACAAAATCCGGCAAATACTTCACATTGATGTGCGTGGTATTAATAATTTCGGTCAGTTTGCGATCATCCACAATCTCCTCATAGACATACATATACACCGTGTCCTCAATCTGTGGAGAAGCAACCGCATTTCTGCCGACATTGCGTGCTATAGTCGTGGCCCAATTCCCGGAACCAATTATGCAGACATTCACTCGATCGCCCATAGTTTGTGAAATAGTGGAAAATGCGCAATTGTGTTTTTAGTGTTATTTTTTTTATTTATTTTTTAGTGTTTAAACTAATTATAAGGAAAGTGTTTACTGAGTTGGAATAAGGCTAAATCAGAGTTAAAAAACTGAATACATCAAAGGGAATACACATACACTCATAAAAAACTAGGACGAATAATTTCCCTCTAGTACGGCTGGGGTCAGTCAGTCTATATACGTCAACCCAGCGTTGCTCTTTGTACGGTGATGAGTCGTGACGCCTGTCAAAATTGTAAGAGAGAGGGAGAGAGGCGTACGCTCTAATTTTTTTCCTCTCTTGGGTTGAAGGAACGTCGCTTATGTCGCTCCATGCATGACATTGGGTCGAAAGAGCGTGCCTTATGTCGCTCCATACATGGCATTGGGTCGAACGAGCGTCGCTTATGTTGCTTCTCTGCATGGCATTGGGTCGAACGAGTGTCGATAAATTCGCACCATGCATGTCATTGGGTCGAACGAGCGTCGTTTACGTAGCTTCTCTGCTGGCATTGCGTCGACCTAGCGGGCCTGGAGAGTCGTTAACGGACATCCCCTTGCAAAATACGTCAGTCGAGCTCATTGTGAGGGAAATAAGCGTGCGTCGACGACTGTCACAATATCGTCGACGGAACGTTGATATAGCGTCGGACGGCCGTACTAGAGGGTTGAGTACGAACGCTCTTAAAAAAAAAAATGTTGTCGCTCTTGAATTTTAAAGAATTTCGCTCCTGGAATCAAGATAAATTCATTCTCATTGTGGTTGACCACCAAGTTGAGAATACGGTTGATCTGTACTCATTATAACATTTAAGAGCTTCGAGATTTTTGGGCCGATCATTATACACTTCTTATTTACCCAACTTTGCAATTATATAAACTCATTATTAAATTTTGAAAATTTTTGCGATATTTTTTGGATTGCCCTTCACATCCTATTTACCCGTCTACATAATCCGCTAAATCTTCATAATAATAGAAGAGATATTTGGCTATTTGGGGTGAAACGAATACAGCAAATCAAAGATCATTGAAATGTCACTTCTACGAATAAATATTTATTTATCCATAAATTTACTTGTGCAGTGCCTTATTATCCTCACAAACAACGATTCTCTCTGTGAGAGCGCATCCAACGCAATTCACTCTTAGTTTGCTTCCCCTCTCCCGTCTTGCCACTACCAACCAAATTGAGAATTTCGATATGATTCCAAGAGCTAAATTCTTAAATTTCAATTTTTAGAATTTATGGAAGATTCGTACTCAAAATAAGAATTAACAAAATTCTAGACCGAAACTGGTTAAAATCAAGAGCGTTTTTTCAGACCGAATCGTTCTGTTTTTTTTTTCAGTGTTGGCTTGGCCTTTTGGGGCTGCATAGCCAGTTTTAGATTTAGATTCAGATTGTCAATCCTATTTCATTTGCAATCAAATGGGCTTCCCAACGGTCGTCCACCTCGTGGCTAACGCTAACAAATTGAGCAATTTCTGCAATTGAATTAATCCGTTTACAAATCACAACGCTAAGGGCTTTTGTCATTGTTATTTTTATTTAATTAAGCTGCGTTTCAGCTTTGTCAAATAAATGCAATCAAAAACTAAATGAATTGCATAAATAATTTATTACATAACTCATACTCAATTGACCTTCCCGGGTGGGGCTGATGAATTCCCCGCGGCTCGCTTTGCAATTGTAATTAGACTTGTGTGTAACTCAATATATTTTTTATACACTTGAAAAGTACAGTGTATATTATAAAACTGCTCGGAAATGTGCAACGAATAGAATAGAAAGCATTTTAAGATAGTGTAGGGCTTATAAAATATCGATTTCGAATAACTTTTGACGGTATTTTTGTGAGTACTTTTTTGGCATTTGGAAAAAAAAGGATGGTTTCCTAAGGGCATTTTCTTGGATATTAGTAAATTCAGTAATACTAATAACAAGACATCGGATTTTAGGAAAAAACATATTTTTAATGGGTGGTCCAAAAAAATTTCTGATTGCAGACAAATTTGTTTCACGAAAAGTATATAATTATAAATCCTCAATCGTTTTGCATATATGACATATTCAAAAACATTTTCAGCCATTTTCAGCAGTCGAATTTAAAAACGCTGTATAGAAGGTGGCAAATATACCTACGGCTACTAGATCAGATATAACAAAATTCGGAATTGTCTAGGCAGCTTAACCCGATTGCTTTGTCCCAAGTGAATTTAATTCGAGAGAAAACTGCGACTGGATCTAGTAACCACAAAGTTGCTGCTCTCTTACGTATTAATTTATACAAATTGAATTCGAAACTCAAATGCTTACACGAAAATCGAGTCGGAATTCGGAACAGCTCTCATTTGAACCTATTTTGGAATATGTAATATGCTTTTACATATTTAGTGGGTAAATATATGCGTAGGCGTCTTCAAATGTAACACGCCCATTAAATATATAAAAATCGTCTGTCATTTTTTTTAAACTCAATATAGCAATACTTTAAAATCCCGAAAATAAATGAAAAATTGAACCATCTAACAAAATTTCTTAGTTATTTTCCTAGTGAGGCGTTTACGATTATAAAAAGGGATTTTATTGCGGAGTATGTGAAAAAAATTTAAGTATACTTTAAAATATTATATTAAATAAGTTAAAATTTTGGTTTACACATGTCCTGCAGATAGTATTAGACAATAAATCTCAATTTAAACAGCATATTGCTACGAGCTTCCATAAAAGCAATACAATGTGTCAAGCTATGGTTGCTGCAAATATAGCATTTATGTAAAGCAAAATATCCCGAGCGAAAGCACCATTCGCAAAAATTATTTGGATAAGTGCTATTTGCAGAAGATATTAGAAATACGGGAATCTATTGGAAATGATTGTGTGTGAGTATCGGTAGATGAAACCACGGATAAGACCGGAAAATATTTTTTTTGGATATGATCATCTTAAAAAATTACCAATATATTTATAAGTCTAATGCCAAAATCTCAGCTATTAATCCCAGAAACAAAAAAAACCTCAAATCCGATGTCTAATCATGATGCATCACAAATTTTGCACAGCTGATGCAGGGAAACGCATACTTCAGTCAGCGATGTCCACATTGTCGCATTAAATTGAACCAATCAGGGTACATTCAGTAATAATGAAAAAGTAACAGTGACAACGAATCGTAAGCTTAATAATGCCTATACTGACATCTTAGGGGATATGTGGCAGTGTTTCCCACCGCTACCATTGCACAATATTGGTATAAGTGAACCTGAGTTATTCGACCTGTATGCCTCTGACTAAATTATGTGAAAGTAAACAATGTTTGACAAATGACTATTTGTGATTATGTTTCTCGACAAGTAAAAAAATTGGTCCCATGCTACGTTAGGTAAATTCGTCTAACCCTTGGGAATCTATGTGGAAGGTAAAAATTATTGACTAGCTGTGTGTGAGGCTGCCTTGAGTTCAAATTCACAAAAGAAGATAAGTTATGCGGATATGTCAACACAATCTTAAGTTACCAATAGAAAAGTGACAAAGTTTAGAAAAAATAAACTTAATAATAAAAAAAAGAAACCAAACAGAACTGGATCCCACTTGTCGTGTTCCAGTATGAAATCACAGTGGTTAGATCGAGACGGACATATTCCCAATTCTAGTCTGTGGTTGAACCCCGTGGGTAAGCTGCCGTATCATCGCCAAATAATTTACCAGTGAACTGGCCCGTGAACTAAAGGAAACGTAAAGAACGAGCAGCTCATAGAAAGCTCAAAAATAATATAACAAATTTTTTTTTGTAGATAAATAATAAAAAATAAAAAGCTTCCGCCTTCGACTAGCAGCTACGAGCTAATGCCAAAATTACACTGAGCTATGACAACAATGGATTTACATATATTTCAAAGGTATGTTGATTAAAAAAAATCTCACTGATATATTTAAACCAGTGTCTGGCAAAACACACATGCTTATTTTGCCTTTAAATGTGTGCGTTCAGACACGTGAGAGCGCTCTTAGTAAGCACATGTTTGTTCCCAGCAAACATTTTGTCGGGTTTCTTCTCTCCCTCGTCAAAGTGTGAGTTTGGCGATAGTTTGAGTTCAGAGTTTGCTGATAGTTTGGCGATTTACAAAAACAAAACACATTAGGTATCGCATTTTCAACATAAAAGGGAGACATTGGCGATATGTGGTTTCAATATTAACTGCGCTATTTAAATCGATTGAATGTGGAATAAAGACTTGAGAATTACATGCAACCATTTATGGATGAATGCTTTCAGACAGAATCATTACAAATAACCCTTTTGTTGCTCGGGCTGCGATGCAGAGCGTAGCACAGTCGTCTAAAACGTCAGTCCCCCATTGTGTTTTCAGTCCAAAGGAATGCAAAGTAAGAAAAAGTTTTTCATGTAATAAAATATATCTTTGATTAATTCGTTGTTTTCGGAATAATAAAACAATTGCGGCAACCAGCAGCAAGCTAGCAGGGCACCAGCAGCAGCAAGGTAGCAGGGGAGCAGCAGCAGCTGCAAGCACAAATTTGAATTTTTTTGTGTGAAACGCTTTTTCATCCCTGAGAAAAGACTTTTTCGTAACTCCCAGAAGAAACGCTTTCTTTCCTCCAAGAAGTGTCGCAGAGTGGCACATTTCTTCCCGAAGGAAGATGAGAATGCGATAAATATGCGATATCGCCAGAGTGAAGCGACACCCACTGGAAGAATCGCATTCTTATCTTCAGCGAAAAAAAATGTTTGCAGGGTTAGTGCAAAAGAGAGCCAGTGTACGCTCGTATAGTGTATGTGTATCGACGCCGCTGCTACTGAGGATGGACGTCGCTACTTGCATACACAGAACATTGAACGGTGCCGGACACTGACACTGACTTAAACAGAATAACTTCCTAGTCACTTGATGCGTTTGTACTTCGAAATAAATTAAATTGGGGTTTGGTTATGGTCAAATAACCCTGCCTACCGCACAATTTCAAACAGATCTTTGTGGCAGATAAATTGAAAGTCGGTCAGATATAAAGTACTTCACATAGCATTTATGGCGCCATACACAAAAGATGTCAATTACTACTGTGGGCAAAAAATTCCGACAATTTCTTTATAAATCAAAAAGTAATTATTAATTCATAAATTCATTTCATTTTTCTCAAACTAGTCCTCTCTCCGGATGCAATACAATTGGTCCTAAATTATTTACAGTTTTCAAAACATGCTGCGAAAGTCCTCTTCCGGTATCGCCTTCAATTCCTTATTTCGGAGTTTAGCTATTCTATCGATTCAAAGATTTAGTTTCAAAGAACCGTCTTCCCATTTATTGACTTTGCACCCCACCATGGAACTTCTAGTACTACACCGGGCTGCCACACTTTTCGCGAGATACCTAATCGTTCCCATTCAATTTTTTAAAAAAGTGTACTACTACTCCCTAAGCACAAGTGAAATTAAGCTACAAAAGATACTAAAAATTAAAGTAAATATGACAGTTCACCATTTTAGTAATGATTCAGTCCCGAAAGGTGACATCATCATACCTAACGTAAACACCAATGTGGAAAAAGTCATCGGACGGCATACCTTACCTTTGGAGGCACCAAATATTCTCATTTGGTCATACACTTATGCACGTCACCTCAAGGCATACTAAACTAGGTAGTCTCACTCACTCTCTAGCTCTCTTGACAACTTGTTAAATTTCAGTCAGTAAGCAACTGTTGTAGGCAAAGCATCTCCGCGGACGAATTTTTTGTGTTTTACTTAGTAGCTTAGTAGGCTTTGTATTGAAATATATTACTCTTTCGCTCTCGCTCTCTTTGAAAAAAATATTCGGAGTTCTGAGAGAGCGAGTTAGCCTACCTTGTTTAGTATGCCTTGCGTCACCTGACGTTCCTTCGTGGAAAGTATAGCGAACTAAGCGGAACAATGTGCCAGGAGTGGCAATCTTCTTGGTGTCTACAAAGCCATCAAAAAGTTAGCAAATACTGAGGACAATATACCGCCCATCAGGGCCCAGGATGGAAGTAATATTACCGCTGTCTCTAACCAACTCTCCCGAAGGAGAGAATTCTTCTGCAACTCGGGCTTTGCAACCCATCATGCAAAATACTTGGGTATCTGCAACAATACTCCCAGAGTGGAGGGAGGGCGTTAATGTCACCATTCACAAAAAAGGTGTCTTAAGACACTGTGAAAACTGGCGAGTTATCACTCTTCTCAGCTCTATCCAAAAAAACGTGGCTTTTATAGTCCCGGACACAAAATCACCCGTGGCTCAGACGAGAGCAAATGGTTTCAGGCCCAACCGATCCTGTGTACACCATGCGCATAATAGTGGAGCGGAATGGAGGTGTCCACTCTACTTACTTTTAGTGGATTTCGAGCGAGCATTTGACACCATCAAAAGGGAGGCCATATGGAGATCTCTTCATAACTGCGGTATTCGGAATGATAATAGCATTATATGAGACGCAAGTCTCACCGTTCGGAACGGCGGGCGGCAAGGATGCGTTCTATCACCCCTCCTGTTTATAGTTGTCCTCGATAATGTCCTCAAACGCACAAATAACGAGGCGCCTCGTAAACGTTGAGGATGTCGAAAAATTCTGCTACCTGGGAAGTGTCATTGTGAAAGATGGCGGTGCAATGATAGATGTGGAAGCACGCATATCCAAAGCTAAAAACCACTTTCTAAAGCTACACGGGGTGTGGCGCTCCCGCCCCTTTTCGCTGAAACCGAAACTAAGTATCTTTAACACCAGCGTAAAGTTGGTGTTATTATGTAGCTCAGAAACCTGGAAACCTCCTAGACTATACTGGAAACGAACCCATCGCAACTGAGACAAAGAGACGAAAACGGAAGTGGATTGGGTACACCTTACGGAGAGAAGATGAAAACATCGCGAAGATGGCTTTACAATGGAACCCACAAAGCAGCCGGCAGAGAGGTAAACCCCGGCAGACTTGGGAGCGCACAATCCATGCAGAAGTCAGATTAAGTTGGAACGAATTAAGGCACCTGGCAGCAGACCGAAAAAAAGAAATTTTGTTTTCGCACTTTGCTCCTCCTAGGAGCGATATTTCAACAAAATTGGTTGCATATATCAAGGACAAAAATGCATTTGTAATTAGGATAGAAGATTAATATAGCTAATAATATGAGTTTAATAGGGAAAATAATAATGTAAGGGAATTGACACTGGTTCACTTAAGCGAGGTATGACTTTTCTGTACTTCATCCAACTACACTCAAAAAAATCTAGAACGAATAATTTGAGTACGAACGCTCTTGAAAAAAATCTAGTCGCACTTGAATTTTCAAGAATTTCGCTCTTGGAATCGAGACAAATTCATTCTCAATGTGGTTCAATGGGCAAGGGGAGTGAGGAAACGCAAACTTTGAGAGAATAACGTTGGCCGCGCTCTTTCAAAGAGAGACAGCGCATGCGCAGTTTGTCATTGTCATTTGACCGTGCCGCGCCGATAATTATGTTAAAGTTGAACATTAAGATTGGGCAAAAGTAAGTGATTAAACGTCCGTATAATATAATAAAATGTTTAAAACATCACAAAAAAAAAAATAAAATGAAATAAAAATAAAAAAACAAAGGGAAAAGTAAAAAAAAAATAATTGTTGCTACGGGGACTTGATCCACGGTCGAGCTGTTGCGGCTGGCCAAATACCAACCGCGCTGCCTCATAAATATGCTTTCGCCGCAGCTTGTAGCTTATCGACAATAGTCGAGTCGGTTAAGCTGCTCGTCCAACTGTGTATGTTTCAGTCTTCGAGGTACCGAGTTCAAGTCCCAGTAAAGTAAGTAAAATAAAAAATTTTTATCTGTTATGTGACTAACTTAAAATCAATCACATCTTAGAAAAAAGTGGGTGGGGGTGGCTGATGGTGAGTGGCGAGCAGCGCGGAGCAAACAAACACCACGTCGGTCTGACGGGTTGTCCCGGGGTCTCGGTCGTGTCTGTCACACCCAAACCCCCACCCTCTTACACAGTGCAACAAATTTCAACTTTTTTAAAAACTACCAAGCACCACTATGCGGAATCGATAGTGCTACCCGAACTGAGTAAAACCATTTCAGCGTTTGGCTAGATTGGTAGCACTTTTTTTTCTATGGACCCTCAAAGTTTTTGAAGTTGAGTTAATTTTTTCAAGCTGTTAGAGCAAACCACTACGTGTTTTACTTGTTGTAGTCCATGAATATAGAAAAAAATAATTTTTGGACGGTTTTTTGGAAATTCTCCAATTTATCAGTAAAAATGTTGCCAATTTAATACTGTAAAAAATATTTTAACAAGCTAATACATTTTTTAACAAGCTGAGATCATATTAAAGTTAAAATTTAATATTTTTAATAATAATTAATAATAAAATAAAATAAATACATTTTTTAACAAGCTGAGATCATATTAAAGTTAAAATTTAATATTTTTAATAATAATCTATAATCATATAATGATAAGACATTTCATATGATCATCGATGTGGAGCCAAAACCATAATAGTTAGAAAGTTCAAAATTTCACAATAACTTCCTATAGTGATCGGACATTGTACTAAGAAAGCATTTCCTCAACGCAGCTCCCATTGCTCTCCAAAACGAAAAAAACGTTTAAGTGCTGAAAATATTTACTAGAAGTGTGTTTTCTTGATATCAAAAATAACAAAAAATTATATTTGTTTAAAAATACAATAAAAATACAATTTGAAAACAAAAAAAAACAAAAAAAAATCTTCGCTTGCGTCAGGCCATGATTCGAACCCACAACTGCTGACATGGGCGGCTGACTCTCTACCCTCGCGCCACTTTAGTCTTTTTCAATTCGGTGGCAGACCACCTATAATTATGAAGCGCTCAGTCCGCAAGGCATATTTCTTTTGTAATCTATAATCATATAATGATAAGACATTTCATATGATCATCGATGTGGAGCCAAAACCATAATAGTTAGAAAGTTCAAAATTTCACAATAACTTCCTATAGTGATCGGACATTGTACTAAGAAAGCATTTCCTCAACGCAGCTCCCATTGCTCTCCAAAACGAAAAAAACGTTTAAGTGCTGAAAATATTTACTAGAAGTGTGTTTTCTTGATATCAAAAATAACAAAAAATTATATTTGTTTAAAAATACAATAAAAATACAATTTGAAAACAAAAAAAAAACAAAAAAAATCTTCGCTTGCGTCAGGCCATGATTCGAACCCACAACTGCTGACATGGGCGGCTGACTCTCTACCCTCGCGCCACTTTAGTCTTTTTCAATTCGGTGGCAGACCACCTATAATTATGAAGCGCTCAGTCCGCAAGGCATATTTCTTTTGTAATCTATAATCATATAATGATAAGACATTTCATATGATCATCGATGTGGAGCCAAAACCATAATAGTTAGAAAGTTCAAAATTTAACAATAACTTCCTATAGTGATCGGACATTGTACTAAGAAAGCATTTCCTCAACGCAGCTCCCATTGCTCTCCAAAACGAAAAAAACGTTTAAGTGCTGAAAATATTTACTAGAAGTGTGTTTTCTTGATATCAAAAATAACAAAAAATTATATTTGTTTAAAAATACAATAAAAATACAATTTGAAAACAAAAAAAAACAAAAAAAAATCTTCGCTTGCGTCAGGCCATGATTCGAACCCACAACTGCTGACATGGGCGGCTGACTCTCTACCCTCGCGCCACTTTAGCCTTTTTCAATTCGGTGGCAGACCACCTATAATTATGAAGCGCTCAGTCCGCAAGGCATATTTCCTTTGTAATCTATTATAAAGATAAAGATTCTCAAATAAATGCTTAATTGTTTGAATGGAATTTTAATATCCCTATTCTAGCGATACTTAGTCCTTGGTTCCTCCCAGGGGGGCGAAAACATTTCGTTATTCACACGTACACGACCCGAACGTTTGCCGAAGCTGAGACCAAAAGAGCAGAAAGCCGTCATTCGCTCGCAAGAGTTCGAATCGACATCAATACTCTCTCACTTTTTGGCCTCGCTCTATATCTATAAAAGAGAGTGTACTGACTGACTGATTCACTGATTGATTCACTAACTCAATGGCAATCTTCGCACAGCCTAAACGGTAAGAGATAAAGGGCTGAAATTTGGAGAGGAGTTCTGTTAGTGGAGAAGTTGCGTACTAAGACGGAGCCCACGAGGAAAATGGACGGAAAATTCTGCACTCAAAAACTATTTTTCTTCCGATTGGCTTTAACCTCGGTTTGTAAGGATGGAATACGAAATAGTTTGAAATGTGATTTTCTGATGTTGGAAAATTTTATCCAAAGGTCGGCAAATTCTGCATAAAAAAGTATTTTCCATCCGATTTCCGTGAAACTCGGTTTGTAAGGACAGACTACGATATGATTTAAAATGGGATTTTTCTTACCAAAAAAAACCGCCCCCAGGTTGGCTTAAAAATCGGTTTGTAAAGATGTAATACGAATTAATTTAAAAGCGTCTTTTCAAAGTCGGAAAATTTTACCCGACTGCCGTAAAATTTCCGGCAAATTCTGCGAGAAGAAAACTATTTATCATCCGATTGGCTTGAAGCTCGGATTCAATTGATGAAATAGAAAAATGTCGGAAAATCTGATCCCCGCGAGTGAAAATGCGCAGAAAATTCTGCATGCAAGAAAACTTTTATTCATCCGATTGGCTTAAACGATAGAATACGAATTAATTTGAAGCATAATTTTCCAACGACGGAAATTCCGCCCCAGGCGCGAAATTCCAGTAAAATTCTACATGGAAAATAACTATTTTTCATCCGATTGACTTGAGACTGTTTGTACGGATAAAGTTCGCAATTATTTTAAGTGTGATTTCCCAATGATGGAAAATCCGACCACGGTCTGATATTGGTTCTATACTGTCAAAGGCGCAGCGAAGCGCGACGGGTTATGTGCTAGTTAATAATAAAATAAAATAAATTAAAATAAAATAATAATAATAATTAATAATAAAATAAAAAAAATTAAAATAAAATAAAAAGATTAACTCTAATACGATCTCAGTTTGTTAAAAAATGTATTAGCTTGTTAAAATAATAACATAATTATAATAACAACAATAACAATAACATAATAATATAATAAAATAATAATAAATTGGAGAATTTTCAAAATACCGTCCAAAAAATTATTTTTTTTCTTTATTCATGGACTACAACAAGTAAAACGCGTAGTGTTTTGCTCTAACAGCTTGAAAAAATTAATTTGCTGCTATTTTGGTAAAAAAACTTGAGAACATAATGAAGAATGATAACAAAATAGTTATTTTTACTGGATATACACACTTTTGGGCCGATTTAGAGGATGTGGAAGTGTTCAGATTGTAAAACCTTGTTCAGAAGGAATGTTTGGTATTTCAAAAGCTTCATTTTTTCCAAAGAATGTGTGCCAAAAATTTTGATTTTTTAAAAGTTATACTCGAAAAAGTAAAAAAATACGATTTTTCAAAAAAGTTTTTTAAAAAAAACTCTCGGAAATCAAAATTTTTTTGAAAATCTTTGTAAGACAAATTTATTCTGCGGACTGACAGCTACAACTTTGCCGAAGACAGTTTGCAGCTATCACTAAAACTGAATGAGCTGTATGCCCAAATCTTATGACACCTTTTTTTTGATATCACACCCAATTTCAAAAACTTTGAGGGTCCATAAAAAAAAAAGTGCTACCAATCTAGCCAAACGCTGATAGGGATTTACTCAGTTCGGGTAGCACTATCGATTCCGCATAGTGGTGCTTGGTAGTTTTTTTGACTGTTGCACAGTGTTATTTTTAGTCTTTTATTTTGAGAATTATTCGTACTTGGATCAAGTACTGAAACTCTTGAGTCAAGAATGTTGGGATCAAAAATTCACTCTTGGATCAAGAATATTGCTCCTGGATCAAGAATTTTCACTCTTACCCTACTTTTGAGAACGAATGCTCTTGATTCAAGAGTGAAATTCTCTATTTTTTCTCTGAGTGTAGAGCCTCAGGGTCTGCACTGGGCGTTTCAACAGAGGAATTTCCGTCCGTCTCACTTCACTTGTGCATTTGAGGTTTGGGTGAGTTTTTTCACTTTGGTTGGGTGGCACTAGACACTATAGTTTCTTTGGCTCCTGGTGGAGCTTGACTAGCTCCGGTGGCTTAGGGGCTCTGGTTCCTGAATTATGAGGTAAGGTTGACTATGGAGTATGGGGTCTGGAACTAGCATTCGGGTACTAGGGGCCAGAACTTTACTTTTAGATAAAAAGGTACCGAAAAGAAAGTAATTAGCGAACCAAATATAATTACCAATTGCTGGCGGCCACGAGTTTCAGCTTTTTCACTTTTCCCTCTTCAGCTTCGTCAAGATCGGGTTGGAAAGGTAAGCTACATAGTACCACTCACCAAAAGGAGGCGGATTTTCCACAAGGAAAACTGCCGAGAATTAAGTTTCGTTGCCTGAAGCCAATAGGAACTTAGGACTTACCTAGTGCAGACGACTGACCAAATATACTAAAAATAATATTTTAATAATGGGCTAATTAATACAATTTACCGGTGATGCTAATTGGCCAGCGCATTCTAAGTGTATTTTATCCCAGTTTATCCCAGAGGTCGCAAAAAATCGGACCCCCGTTTGACTGTGTCAGAAAACGATCGTGTTTGCGCTACCACATTGAATTGAGGTACCAAAACAACCTTCAGGTATGCTCTCTGCCTCTCTTTGGTTGTGAGAAAATCTCGGGCCCTTTTGCCGAAATTCACGCATTCAAAAGGACTTTGTATGTATGCATCGGTGTGTACGCTTACAGGCCAACAATAAGAAGGTGTTAGTGAGTCTATATGCCTTTCTCGTTCTCTCTCACCTTGACTCGCTCTCTGCTTATGCTAAATTTTGGCTCTCTTTTGAGTCTGCAACCTTTTCAATTAACATTTTTAAAGTTCGGTCTTCGAGGAGTCTTGCGCCCGGGGGCTGATGTGAGACCGATCAGTGCTGTGTGTTGAACGACAGCCACCGAGCAGTGAGCGAAATTGCAGCTTAAATTCGGTTGAGGGAATCCCGAGCGCGCTTTGATTTTGTTTTTTGATCAGTGACGTGAGCAGAGCAAACTGAAAGCAAAAGGGCGACACAACTTTAGCTGCCACCACCGTAACTCTTGTAGGGTCGTGTCTGAATTTTCGATTCTTAATTTCCAAAGCTGACACAAAAAAAACCATTCTACATTTTCATGTAGATAAATTTTCTCTTTAATTGGAAAATTAATTGGCTAGTCAACTCTCCAGAGTTAAACTTGAATTTTCACAGAAATACCAATCCATACGTGTACCATGATACCAGCATTCTATGATCCTGCCTTATCACTATTTGTTCAATGTTGTGCATGCTCCACCACCCGCCGCCCCTTCCCGTGAAACAATAACAGCTCCAACAGCAACACCATTTTAAGAGCCTGGCTAGCATAAAGCGCTTTCTCTCGTATTTGCCAAGTGGGTGGATGGGCATGTAAAACACAAAATGAAGTATACTTTTAGGCGCACACACGTGAACAAGTTACAGATACGTTTGCATAAGCCGAGACGTGTGTAACGTACAAAATTGTTATTTATTTTTTGAAGTGCTTGCGCTTCTCTCTGTCTCCGAGCGAGTGAGTGGTAGGATGTGCTCTAACACTCACACTCCAGGCATCCAGTCTGCCATTTGTCGTCACATTTGGCAAATTTACCGTGTAATTATCAGCAGAAGCGAAAAACCAGAAATGCTTTAAATGCAACAAGAATTGGGCAAATAAGCCTGCTGCCGCTGCCGCTGCCGCTGCTGCTGCTCTCCTCTCTGTTGGGCAACATGCAAATTTTGTAGCTTTTCGTGTGTGTGTCTGGTCTGGCATTTGTTTGCCTAACTGCCATATTTGTTTAGCCGGACCGAAACAGGCAGCCCCAAAAGCGGGCTACCGAATTTCATTTTTGAATTCTCATTTTCATTTTCATTTTTGTAGTATCACGTAAGCGCCAGCACATCCATACATATATATATTTGGTTGACTACCCGAAGTGCAAATATTACCTGAACTAATAAAGCAATTCGCATAAGGTAGACAGCCAGCCAGACGGACAGAAAGACGGTCAGATTGCAACCCAGTTTCAACTCGATTAATTTGTACAAGTTAAAGCGAAAACTGTACAACCAAAGGAGAATTATGTACGTTGGGAAACCAATTAGATAAAGATTTCAAGGAAAGTACTGCTTAAAGAGCTGAAGTACTGGAGGGACTTTTTTCAAGGCCTGCCAAGTAGAAGTAGAAGAAGTTTACTCTTCATTGATTTCATCACAAAATTTAGTCAGAACTATAATGCATAACGAAGAAATCGAATTAATTAACTATTCATGCCGTTCGACTCTGGAACCAACTTAACGCGATGTGTTTCTGTGAGTGGTGCAAGCCGAAAATGCTCTCAAGGCTATTCCGGAGAATGCCTACCGGGGCGCCTATTTGGAAATTTGTTAAAGAATTGTAACGATTCTCTCAATACTACCTACTACTTTACGGACATCTGCTCTAACGAACGCTGCATTTCAGGGTTGCACCACTCACAGAAACACGTCGCGCAAAAATGCCTGTCCTGAGTCTCCTGACTATTCGCTCGCTCGTTAGCTATAAACGCCCTCAATCAAATCCAGTCGGTAGTACAGTCGCGGCGGAAAAAAACCTTGTATATTAAAATTAAATTTCAGTTTTCGTTGTCAAATAGAACTTTACAAACAATTCCATTTTAATTTCTCTCTTTTTGCATACTATTGATGCCACCTACAGAGGAAGAGAATGCGAAACCGAAGGTGTTTACTTGGTCACAGGTAAGCATTCGCTTAAGGGCACTTACTACCGTACTGCTTCCAAAGCGTACTTCAGTTCCTTGCCTCCATATCCGTCTCCATGGGCGCCCTCTGTGTGGGCTATACGGCAGCATATACCTCGCCTGCTCTGCCCACTATGAAAGTTAACGGAAAGTTTGAAGTCACCGATCAAGCGGCCTCTTGGGTGGGTGGCGTTATGCCGTTGGCTGGCCTGGTGGGCGCTATTGCGGGTGGTCCTCTGATCATGTACACGGGCAGGAGAACCTCCCTTATGATGACAGGAGTGCCCTTTATCATAGGATGGCTAATGATTGCCTTTGCCGCTGCTATTTTTATGGTGCTGTCCGGACGTTTACTGTGCGGCTTCGCAGTGGGAGTGGCAACGGCGGCTGCACCTGTCTATCTGGGAGAGACACTGCATCCGCAGGTGCGTGGCGGCTTAGGTATAATGCCCACACTTGTGGGCAATCTGGGGTTGGTTACGTGTTTCATAATTGGCTTCTGGGCTAATTGGATTGTCTTGGCCTTTGTAGGCACATTCTCGATCTTACCCTTTATGATCTTAATGATGTTTGTACCCGAAACGCCACGTTATCGTTTGACCAAAAATCAGCCGGAGAAGGCAGAGAAAGCACTGCGATGGCTAAGACGCAAGGACTATGATGTTGGTGCCGAAATGAAGGAGCTGGCGAGTGTCGAGGAGAAGAAAAGTGGCTGGGGCCAGTTGTGCAAAAGGCAAAACAGAAAGCCGTTGTTAATAGCATTGGGTTTGATGCTGTTCCAGCAAATGAGCGGCATCAATGCGGTGATCTTTTATACCACCGATATATTTATCGATGCGGGTTCATCCATAAAACCCGAGCTGTGTACCATTCTGGTGGGCCTGATGAACTTTGCTGCCACATTGTTGGCCACTTTAGTTATCGATCGCCTTGGCAGAAAGGTTAAACAAATTCTTTATAATATATTTTGTGAACTAACAAATCGCACTTTCCGTCCTCAGATACTGCTCTATATATCCGATGCCACCATGATTCTCACTCTCATCGTTTTGTCTGTTTACTTTTTTCTCAAGAGCCAAGGTGCCGATACCAAATCATATGGTTGGGTACCTCTGGTGGCCTTTGTGCTTTATGTAATGGGCTTTTCCATGGGCTTTGGACCCATCCCCTGGCTAATGGCAGGCGAAATTTTGCCAGCAAGTATACGTGGACCAGGTGCCTCAGTTGTGGTGGGCTTCAATTGGGCCTGCTCCTTTGTGGTAACCAAAACTTTTCAGGATTTTATAGGTAAATCTTGAAAAACGGTATAAGCAAATTTAATTAAATAATCTTTCCAGATTTGATCGGTACCCATGGAGCCTTTGGAATCTATTTAATCTTCTGCCTTGCGGCATTAGTTTTCTTAATTTTCTTCGTGCCCGAGACTAAGGACAAGTCATTGGAGGAGATCGAGGCTGAGTTAACCGGAAGTAGAACAACCGATAAGTGAACTGTTCAATCACTCAATTAGTTTGAATTTCAGGCTAAAGTGATTTCTGAACGACGCACGCATAAAAAAGAGCAGCATATTACGAGTATTTCCCCTAATGAAATTTACACGCACCGAAACTCCCTCCATTTGTGTTTGCCGCACCAAAAGTGCCAAGCATTAATTTCGATTTTTATCTTTTTGCTCACACATAAAGAAGCAGGATCCAGGGGCAGTTGGAGTTCCCCGCTCTGCACATAAAGTTCATGCCACGCATTTTTATGCTTTCTGCATTATTTTTATCCTCTTCGTCCAACTTGTTTTCATTTTATTACATTTCAGGCTAATAAAACTTTCCACCTTCCCCACCAGCAAACTTGACAAGTTGGTGGCGCAGCGGGGAGAGAGGGTGCGAGGTACTTTAGGTACTTACTCATATGTTTTGTAATACAAAGTTAAATCGTAAATAAAATTATGCCTCTGTTGGAGATGGGAATAAAGAAACAGGAAAACTAAAATCATAACTCAAGTAAAATGGTCCATAAACAGGAAGATGGGAATTTTTGCACACTTTTTTCTGGCACAGGATTCTTGAAACCTCGACAAAAGACACAGTTGAATTGCTAATAATTAAATAGGTAAGACGTTTGTTGATTTCGATTAGGCGAATTGCGTTAGTTACGACCCAGTTGATCTTTACCTCGTTCATGACTGACTAGCTTTCGCAAGGTTCTTTTAGAGAACAGTATTTTAGGGACGAGATTTTTTAATCTGAGTCAGCATTCATAAGCAGCAGAAAATAACGACAGCAAATTGGTAAGCAGAAAAAACACGTACAAAAAGCCATAGCAGATTTTCAGGCAGCGAATTAAACACATAGTAGCTCTCAATAGATGTTTAATAGCAAAACAAAGTCCGCTGATGAGAGGATATGGTTATCCTCGAATCAGCGTTTGTTTAACGGACATACTATTTGCAATTTTATAATGTTGAAATTAATCTCCGTTAATTTGTGGCATTTCTTGGAAATTATCCCTGAGGATCGCTTAGATCCCGGTGTCCCATAAAATATTGGTTCCAGGCAATCCTCGAAGTGGTCTCTTCCAGAATGGTATACATATTACAGATGATGTAAGTAAGGTAAGAACCGACTGTATTTGGGAACGATATTAGATATACTTTTGTGCCCGCATATGTATATACTTGCTTTATAACTAGTATCAGCCGAATTTTTCACCTTGTTTGAAAATCATTATTATTTCACTATCAAGATACTGTTTAGTCACTGTTTGTCATTGTTGTCACTGTTTAGACACTATCAAGTCTCTGTTTATTCAAGTAACTTTTAAGCCACTATCCTGTAAATTCATTGCCCTGACACTGTTTACTCTCTGTTAACTCAATGTTAAGTCACAGTTTAGTCATGGCTTAGTTCCTGTTTAATATCTATTTAGACACTGTCAAGTCACATTTAAGTCACTGTTTAGTCTTTGTTAAGTCCCTGCTTACCCAGCCAACATGTTATGAAATTTTTAATCACATTCGATTGAAATTCGAGTCCTCTGTCTGATAGCTTCAATGGCAGTTAAAAGATATAGTGATCCGGTCCGCTTGGTTTCGAAATATTAGCAAAAAGAAGACTTTGCAATAGTTTCAGCTCGAATGCCCTAAAGTTGAGAGAATAGCTTGCGTAGAAAAAGACAGACAGACAGACGGACGGACTAATCTAAATCAATTCAGTTCGTTTTCCAGATCAAGAATATATATTGTTTATAGGGTCGGAGTTAAATATTTCTATGCGTAGCAAACTTCTGGGCAAAATTATAATACCCTTTGTGTTCAGAAAATAAATTGCCTTCAACCAAAGACAATACATATATAGATACCGCATCTCATACAATATTTTTTTTTTGGGATCCAATGTCAGCTCCCAATAAAAATCGTTATATGCGTCACATGTGTCATCTAAATTACCTATAAATTTTTGCTCTTAGCAGAATAGCTAATTTAGAAAACGTATAGCTAAGTTTCAGTATACGCATCCTCGTAAAGGCAGCGAAATGCAAAAATTTGCATCCAATGTCAGCTCCCAAAAAGTCTCGTTTTTAGTTTCACATGCGTCATCTATAATATAAATAAATCTTTGCTTCAACTTAACCTGAGAACAGAACGTTCTCAAAATTCTTGAGAACAAATGTTTTTGGAAAGAGTAAAGTTGTTCTCAATCGAATAATAATTGCTTTAAAACAACAACAAAACCGTTTTTCAGCAGAGAGATACACAAGAGAGAGAGCGAGTGAGAGCGAGTTCTCTTTTGTCTGCTTTACAAAGCATAAGTAGCTTTTTCGACGTGCTTATGCAAAGCTGTTCAATGGCTGAATTGTCTAGCGCGTCATTCCATACATTGACTGCATAGGGTACCGGGCTCAAATCCCAGTCAATCCTGAATAAATTTTTCTGTGTTTTTCTGAAAAACTTAAATGAAACAAGCCACGTGGAGTGAGTCGATGAAGCAATGTTTCTGATTCCTATATAATGTATGGGTGGAGGGAGAAGGATCAAAGCGGAGGAGTCCTACCTCCCTTCACTTCACTTCCCGTTCCCTATTCCTCCACCCAAATGCGAGGAATCCGCCCACACCTGGTCCAAGAGCAATCAAATTATTTTTTCAGGTGAGTCTAAAATTTTCTCAAAAATGGAACAATATCATCTCAATTTGCGTTCTCAATAAATTGTTCTTGAAGTGAGAACATTGTACTACAAATGAGAAAACCCGGGGGGGGTTTTAGGCCAAAACCCGTAAAAAAAAAGTGAAAAGTGAATTCTCACCAATGCATTTGTAAATCTCAGGGGGGGGGGGGGGGTTTAACCCTCAAATCCCCCCCTGCGTACGCCACTGTATAGATTGGTATTATTCTTACTACTCATTTCAAATTAATATGCAAAACAATTTCAGTCAGCTAGAATGTGCTTACGAATGTGAACAAGTAAGACAGGGTATGCTCATATAAGTTACTATAAATAACAAAAGCGGGCTGATTCCAGAAGCTCTCCATCACTTATTTTCAATATCTCTTCACGTTACTTATGGTGACACCAGCTTAAAGTTCAACTACCTGCATAGTCTACAACCTACTTCTCTAAAATTGTCCAAATAAAGCTAGATTTCATGTTTGTCCTGTAAATGGAAAGTTTACTTTAGGTGGATCTCGCACCGCGTCTTCTTTAAATGGCATTAAATTACGCGGCAAGGAAAGTTTTTCGACCGAAAAGTTTAAGGCGGTGCGGAACGCTTTTTGGCTTCAAGTGGAAATCAGATACAAAAGTGGATACAAAAGCTACACACACACAGAACGAGGGCCGAGGGAATGTAGACAACTTCTAGTGATTGCGTGCGAAAGGCAAGGGGAAAACTATGCAAACTGGCATCGAGATAAACTACTCACAATATTTACTTTTAATTGGAGAAGTTCAAAGAATAAACACGAAAGAAATGCGGCAGTAAAAAAGTTTCCCGTGTCTGCCCTATTGATTGGCCCTGGAATAGACTGGAACAGAGGCCGGGCTCTGCTTTAATCTGAGTTCATTTCATGGCTACAGAAAAATTAATATTCCGCACATTTTTTTTATTTCAGCTAATTTGGAAGTTCAAAGCAGACACAGACGCGTCTGCAAGTTGCTTTTAATGTGTTTTTTGTTTGTTTATAAATTTTCCTTTTTTTCTAAATGGTAATTAAAATACTCGCAGATGTCTGAACGACTGGATGATGAAGGCGAGGCAGAGGGTAAAGGTCAACTGAAATCAGAGGGCTCTCTCTTTGTGGTGTAGATGAAGACCCAAGTGTCAAGAGGTCTTCTTCAGGTTCCTCGTGATATAAAAGTAAAAAATTTTAATTAGATTAGTTAAAAAAGCTGGACTTGTTGGACAGCTGCGTTTTGAGTGAGCGAGAGCACAAATGCAAACGGCCTAATTTAAAGGCAAAATGCTGAGATTTGTACATGTAAACTTTTACTCGAAGCACCCTTTAACAACTCTTAATCCCATCCAAAAACTCTCCAAACTCTGCTCATCCTCAAAACTATCCAAAACTCTGCAGACCATTTAAAACCAACCGGCTCGTTCCACCATATTTCATATTTCTCCCTGCCATTCGCTTACAGTCTTTACACGCTCCACATCCGCATGAGACGCAGCTGGGCGAGCACCGAAACTGTGTCAACGGAGCCATTTTGCTACTTGCTCCCATTTCATATTCTGTATTTTTTCCCGCAACGTTGATGGCGACATAAATAGCTTTGCTGGCTTGGCAATTGCCAGGTAACACCGCCCGACAGGCTCATAAATGTAAACTTTTCTTTCGGCTAGTTACATGTAATTATGCCATTTGAGGGCTGAAGGATTCGCACTGAGGCGTGTGATGATTCCTTCGCCTGATGCCTCTTCGCAGTTGATTGCCAATTTAATCGGTTGGCAATTTTCGTGTTCATGCTATACTCTAATTTGTTGTTTGTGCAGTGAAAGAAGATCTTTGCCGGGATAGCTTAAGGGGTTGAGATTTTGTTGCTTTTTCTGCCACTTTATTCAAATACGTGCCGTTCGTTTGTATAATTTGAACTCCCTTGAGGGTAAAAAAATAGAAGGAAACTAAATTGGAAAATTTAAATACTTCTTGATATTTGAGAGTTAATAATAGCAGAGTTTTTTTATTAACTTTAAGGGTTATGAAATTATTGATTTGGTAATTAGTTTTGCAAATCATTCAACAAACTTACAGGATTTCAGCACTAATTCTATATTGCCGCACTACGCCCACCAGATTTTTAGACCCACCAGATTTAAAGCCGCCCCTGTCAAACCTCGATATATCCGTTACCGAGGGCAAGAAATGTTTAGTGCACTAATATTAATGTTAACTATTTAACAAATTGTTAGCAGACAGCGCATGCTGACCCCATAGATATGACAAAAGTTTTTGCATATACGGAAAAGCCTAGAAGTAGGCAGCATAGTTTTAGATAACACCCACCGATCACAAATATATGCCAACAAATTATGTTCTTATAACTCCGCTCTTTATTAACCGATCTTTTGGATCATTAAATGGGGTTTTTTACCTCTAAACTGTGGATTAATTCACACAGGGCTTAGACTTGCTCTCTTATATTTTTTTATTCAGTACTTACATATAAACCAAAATTAATAGCTTTTGCTTAGGATAATTTGGTTTTCTTTTTTTGTTCTGGAAACTTTCATTCTTTAGCCCACTGAATAATTTGGAACAAGAATTTATTTTAGTTTTGGTTTTTTTCTGTTCTATTACCTTTTTATAATGAATTAATAACTAAACAATTTTTGGACTGCATTTTTGGACTTCGCAAACGGATTTACATGTGAAATTACTGCCATATGGACATCTTCGGAAATCTGTAAGCTACTGTTATTTATTCCCCTGTCCTGGTGATTGTTGAGATAGTTCACTTGAGCTTAAAGGGGAAACAACATGCGCGCAGCAGGACGATATGCGATAGACGGATGTGTTTAAGCTTTTATACGGGCGCCGTGGCATTAAAGTTTCTACACAGCAAAAAATAGAGCATAGTATAGTATAGGGAGGGGGTAGCGGGGGGCTTGGTTAACTTTTTTGCTCATAACTTGAGAACCGTTCATCCGATCTTAATCATTTCTTCGGCAAATCGATTCATTTTGTAATTACTAACTATCTCTAGAAAGTACGAATCGTCTATCTTTAAAACTGTAGGAGGGCGTGGCAAAATTTGAAACAAACTTATTCTGCGTGCAGATAAAAGAACCATTTGTACTATACATGTCAAACCTCTATCTCTTACCATCTCTGAGATCTAGGTGTTCATACAGACAGACGGACGGACGGACGGACATGTCTATATCGACTCGGTTGTTGATGCTGATCATGAATATATATATAATATATATATATATATGGTCGGAAATGATTCCTTCTGCCAGTTACATACATTTGCACGACTTTAGTATACCCTTTTTACTCTTCGAGTAACGGGTATAAAAATACCTGTTTTCTACAATACAGAATCTTAATATTTCCATAAACAGCTGCTTAGGTATTTTCGTATACTCTTGTATTTTTGTCCATTTTTGTCCTATAGTCTCTAAAGCTACGGGTATGCTCGGGAATAAAGAGACTACATCGAAAGATATTAGTTTTTCATCCTCACATATATATGTATTGTTCGTGCGCTGTTTGAACTCGATCGAATTTTTAACGTTGTATGCTAAGTCCGCTGTAAGATTCTTCAAAATTTTAATTATGAATCTACAGAGGCCATGGGAAGGTGCACCGATTGAAGAGCAAATTGGTCGAAGCGGGGTTCCTTCATGTGGATTTTTGGGAGTCCATATCTCCAAATGCTTATGTCGATAAAGAATTGTACAGCGATAGAGAAAAGAATTTTATGGGCTATTACAAGGCCTTTTTGATGTTGCTTTGAAAATTGAAAAGCGCAGAATCCACTTCTTTTCACGGTATGTCACATGCCGATCCTCAACATTTAATTTGGGTACAGCATTCATTGTTTCTAACACAGCAACCGTTTTTAAATTCAACAACAACGTTTGCCAGGTTGCTTTTAAACGAAAAAGTGAAATGAAATGAACAATTTTCTGACTATCTGCACCAAAAACACTGTTGGGCTGTGTAATCATTTTAAGTTAGAAGCCACACAAAGTAGCAACCAAACCATAAGTGTGTGAAGTGCTACCCATCGCCGCTTTGGCTAGTGCTACCCATCATAATTGTTTGTTTTCATTATGACTCGACTATCGTTTGTCCGATCTTTATCATTTCCTCTGTAAATTCGTAGTGTAGTGGGTACTTTCTAGTTTGGTTTCTAAAATATGCCTGAAAATATAATTGAATATCACTGTCTGTCTGTCTGCCGGTCTGTCCATCTGTCTGTCTTTTCTACTGCTCGGATAATCATATTTTGCTAACTACACAATATTAATAAGCCAAAGGCAAAATGTTGAGCAACAGAAAGTAGGTCAACACATGCTGGGGCAAATCATCTCTACCCACACTGACTCCATTCCAAAAGCGATTAACAATTTCGTACTTTCACTTTCACCTTTTGTATGCCTTTTGCTTTTTGCCGTTTGACATTCGAACTGTTTGGTTGAGATTTATGGGATTGGCTGTGTCGATTACTTGGCCATAAATCTTGGCCATTTGCTTATGGTCAGCAGCAGCAGCATCTTAACTGGTTGAGGCCGGGGTTGGAGTGCGACCTCAGCGCGTTAGTGTGCTATCGTAATCGGAACAGGACACGCATTATGTTTTCTCTCCACCCCTTCCTGACAGCGCAACAAATTTACGAGGCATGCCCTGAATATTTTCTCCATTATTGTGGCATTAACAGAGCTTAACTCATTTTAAATGAAAACGTCCGCTGAGCGAAATATAAATATAGAACAAAACTTGGTCTCCTAATTTGCAAAGTTTTTCCACTGGCTGAACTTTAACCCGCCGCAGGTGTTAAAAATGATTTGCGAAATGTAAAAGTTTTCGTTATAAATTCCGCGCAGCAAAAAATAAATGTACGAGCGCATATATACAAGTATGTACGGGTATATGGCCAGAGAAGTTCAAATTGCTTAAGTTTATTGTAGTGAAATATGCAGAAAGTTGAATACAATTTCGACGAGATTTTAGTTTTTATATTTCGCGTCATAAATTAAGATATAAATATGTCAAAAGGAACCTTGCATTTATTGCAAGCTTGATATTTAAATTAAACGTTTTGACACATCGAATTTATGAGAAAAATGCTCAAGTGGCATTTGATGAAGCCGAAGCGGGGCCACTTTGAAACTCAAGCTGTTGGCTAAAAACAACGCAGACAGGCCAAAAATAAAGTCTCGCCCAAGGTGGATGGCAATTTTCTTCTATTACGCAGTAAATTCGCGAAATTGTTGAGAAGAAAATATATGAGCTCAACGACCGGGATGCTGTGTTTTTTTTTTTGTCTGTGTGTGTGTGTGTGTGTGTCATAAACCTTTGGCGCCATGGTCAGGGTGAAACAATATATTGTGTGTATAGTGTGAAAATATTTAAAGTGCGAAAAGAGAACAACTAAATATACACACACACACACACAGTTATGAGTTATGTGTGCGAAAAAAGAACGCACACAAAAGGAGGCAGTCAGCCGCACCTGGGCCACCTGGGCGGGAATGTGGCACACAATAAACACGGCAGGAGAAACGAGTGAATGCAAACCTCAGAAATGCCGCCAACAATTTAACAACTGACTTCATATGAACTGAGCAAACAAGCAGTGGAACAGCGCCAAGAGGACAAATGGAAAATGTGGCAAAACCAGATGACAAAAGAGCATGCCTCATGCTGCTGCTGATTCCCATTCTTCTTAAGTTGGCTATGTTAACTTATGGCACATTTCCAATTAAATTTTTTAAGATATGAAAACGAGAATGTTTTATTGAACTAAAATTAAATTTGATTGCTCGAGATATTGAATCGAAAGTTTGTTTAACTGGTAATTGTCTATTATACGACCCGTCGCAATGAAAATTAAAAAATTACAATCACCTTTTTAAACCCTTACACTGGCTAGGTAAACGAAACGTCCCCGGGACCAGATGGCATCCCAAACAAGGTACTCAAAATGGCTATTCGGGAACATACCACGGTAGTCAGCCAGCTTTATACGAATTGCATGGAAGAAGGAAAATTCCCAGATCAGTGGAAAAAACAGCGATTGGTTCTTTTATCCAAGCCAGGTAAGAAGCCTGGCGACCCGACAGCGTACAGGCCACTGCTGGATACGGCCGGAAAAGTACTGGAAAGGTTGATCGCTAATAGGCTCGAGGCGGCAATTGAAAGTAGTGGAGGACTGGCAGCCAGGCAGTACGGATTGCTGAGAAAGCCATTGAGGGCACAAGATGGTACCGAGGGACGAAAGAGTGCTGCCTAGTGGTAACGCTAGACGTACAAAACATCGTAGGAGCACTTCGCCGCTTCGATGTACCTAGCTATTTGTTGGGAATTACTAAAAGCTACTTTTCCAACAGAGTGCTGGAGTATGACACAGAGTCCGGACCAAAGCAAAAGCAGGTCACAGGAGGAGTCCCACAAGGATCGGTACTTGGCCCACTATTGTAGAATGTGGCTAACGACGATGTCCTTCGAATCCAGCTGCCAAATGGATGCACCTCTGTAGGATTTGCAGATGATGTGGCACTGATAGTGGTGGCGAAGCATATATGCGAAGTCCAACGAGCAGCTAACGATGCTATTAGTATTAGTGTATGAGTGGATGACCCAAAATGGACTCCAACTCGCTGAACTCAAGACGGAAGCCGTACTCATTAGTAGCAGGAAGGCAGTCGAAGCTACCAGCATAGTGGTAGGAAGTGTAAGAATACACTCCAGCCCATACCTCAAATACTTGGGAGTAATGATAGACAGACGGCTTACGTATAGCGCGCACATGCGTTATGCACGATACTGCGAGCGTGGCGTTGGCGCGCATCATGGCTAACACAAACGGACCCAAGCAGAGTACGAGAAGGCTTCTTGTTAGTGTGGTCACTTCGATCCTCCTTTATGCAGCACCAATGTGGGCAGGTGCCATGACTACACAGTCCTACAGAGCAGAAGCAGAATCAGCCTACCGCCTATCACGCGGCAGCAGCACTTGTGGTAGCGGGCATGATTCCCATTGATCTATTGGCGAACAAGAGAAAAATCTTGGCGGCGACTGGAGGGTATCAAAATCGGGAAGCGCAAAGATCAGCGATAATCGAGCTTTGGCAAGAAAGGTGGAATAGAAGTACAAACGGACGTTGGACGCGACGCCTTATTCCGAACATAGCCGCTTGGCTAAACAGACGACATGGACAGTTAAACTTCTATCTGACGCAACTGCTGACAGGACATGGGTGCTTTAAATACTACCTCTGGAGGTTTAAGCACAAGGACGACCCAACCTGTACCGACTGTCAGGGGGTAACACAAGACGCAGAACATACAAAAAAAAACTTTTTTCTGGGATGATGTCTCCGAATTGGATGATAATTGGCCCAAAGGGAGCTTATTATGAGAGAAGCTTAACCCCAAAATGTGAGCTTTTTTGGAGCTCTTTTGCGGAAGTTCTACGCTTAAAAGTTTAATATTGTGAATTTTTTAAATTTTCAATAACTCAAAAACGGTTTAAGATAGAGCTTGTCAATTTTTTTCCATATGTTTAGGATTAAAAAGCCCTTTTTAAAAAAATTTTGAAAATTTTTTAATTTATTTCCTTTCTTGAAAAACAAAGGATTTTTCAAAAAACTTAGTCTAGCAAAAAAGACCCATCCTTCAAAGTCTCAAAAAATATATTTGAAAGGCTTGAAAATTGAGGAAGTTATGGCCATTTTTGTCATGTAATCTCAAAACTATCAGTATGAAAAATTTATCAAAAATTTCTAATAAATTTTATTTTTGGTTCTTAATTTAACCACGTACAATGGTAAACTTTTGTAAAGTGGTTCCAAGAGAAATTGTCATATATTACTGAAATCAAGAGTACGGAAAAGGTGCTTGTGATGGGGCAGGGGAGCGGTTAAACGGCTTGCCTGGCAATACTGCCTGCAGCAAGCAGGAACGGGTAAGAGCGTCAATGGGCAAGTGATCATTTGAAAACCATCAATGCTTTTTTTTTTGCACCACAAAAGATTACCAACACAGTGCAGAATTTCTGAAAACCAGGTTCGAAAATTGTAAAACAATCAAAGGGACGCTTGGAATTCATCATACGGTTTCTGTGAATGATTCCTCACTTAAAGTAAAGACGACATCAAGAAGTGTAATTTCAAAATTAGTTAGAGTGTAGTTTATTTGTTAGAGCATCTATAAATGCGATTGGTTTATTTTTTCCTTTCAGCTTACCTTTATTTTTGGGCTGGAACAATTGAAAAAAAAAAAAAACAAGAAAGAAAAGAACAGTCGAGCACGCCCGGTCGCATTACACACCGTGCCAATACAGGTCGCTGCTTGAATTCTCTACCGACTGAATAATTTAAAATCGATGTCCTGGGAATTCCACTACGAAGTCATAGGATGTCTTATATATATATTTTCATGTAAGCTTTAAGTCCAATGTGTTCTTTTCTGGGTCCTAAAATTATATTTAATTTAGTTTAGTTTTGTGCGGTTAGAGACCCACACTTCGAGCGCAGTTCAGCGATCGAGTTGGTTTTCAATGCTTCTATCGTCATTAAAAAAAAAAAAAAACCCTTACACAGGGTATTATAATTTTGCCCAGAAGCTTGCAACGCATTGAAATATTCAGTTACGAGCTGAGTCGATTGACATTTCTCCGTCCGTCTGTATCTACGCAAACTAGTCTCTCAGTTTTAAAGCTATCGGGCTGAAACTTTGCACAGAGTCTTATTTTTACTGCACACTGCTAATATCTCGAAACCGAACCGATTGGATGACTATATCTTATAGCTGCCATAGGAACTATCGGTCGAAAAGTGGGTTTTATTTTTTGTTCACATTTGCAAGGGTATAAAAACTTCGGCAAAGACAAAGTTAGCTTGCCTTCTCGTTTTATTAATGCCCAGAGACTTTCTTTTGGACTGAAGTCAGGGCTGGCTGGCTAATCAAGAATGTCAACTTGATTTTCTTAAAGCAAAGTTTTCGTTTTTTTAGTGGTATGTGGTGATGCACCGCCCTGCAGAAAAATATATAAAAACCACCAGTCGGCAATCAGTCAGCTTTGGTGCTACAGGTATGAGATGATGTAAAATATCGATGTATTTTTCAGCATTTCCATTTATAAAGTGAAGCTCACCTACCCCATTTTTGTGTGCCTTTTCGTAATACCCATTTACCATCATATCCGACACACTCATCAAACTTAAATTCGTCGCAAAAAATTCCACTCTCTTTGTTCCAAGTTCCGTCCATATTTTGTCCTTAACAATAGTTTTATTTTTGTCAAAAGGTAAACATGGACATTTCTTGGCCTAAAAAAGCAAAAAACACGCCTGTTATATTATTATATAATATTAGTGACGTTAACTTACTTTCGCTCCCGCTTTATAGTTTTGCCAATACTTTTAGACCAGCTCGATGCGATTTCTTGTGCTTTGCTTCTACGAGTTTACTTTATTATAGTATACGAAGGGAAGTTTTCGCAACTCGACCCTTGTGCAGAACATTATTAATTTTATTGCCATTATTTTTAAAGTTTTTTCCCCATACTTTCCACGGTTGATCTCGGAAGCTAAAATTCTTTGAATACTTCCCTATAGCTTTTGGTTGAAATGATGTTATCAGTAACTAACCGCCTTACTTTCCTTAAAAATTGGCCAAACACCTATCATGGCACAAAAATAAATCAAATGTGGAACATGGTTTTGGATATTTCACTTCTTGCTGCTCTACAGAGCCTAGTTCTTCCGCTTGTTATTTTATTTGAAAAATCGAATCAGCTTTACGAATTAAAAATAGTCGGCATTATTTGGTAGGGTGATGAAGAGGTCTCATTTGACATACATCTCGTTAATTTGTGTTTCATGTTAGGTAAGAAATAAAATATAGTTAAACAACCTATCTAAAATTTCACATGTAGGTGCAGATACCATTATCTCAAAAAGGTTTACTACTGGGCGTAGCACTTTGCTGAAAATGAATGGTGTACGAATAAATAGTGGTAAGGGCTTGTAGTCTAAACCACATTTAATAAGATTAATGATAATATCATATAGCTCCCCTACGAACGCTTGGCTTTTCACGTTAAGTTTTAATCCAAATCTATTGATCATAATGCAAGTCCACAATCTTAATATATGTAATAGTCCATCCAGATAGCACATCATTTTTACTCATCAATTTTTAGGGAAGCTTGCATTAGAATAGAGAAGCGCATTGTGTACGTCCATCCCTATAAAAAGCTAAGGCTTCTACCGACTCTGAGAACTTGATTCAAGAAATTTTTACTTAAGGCAAGATATTACATGCAAAAATTTTGCAGAAATATTTCAAAATATTTGTTCATTTTGTTTATCATAAGTAAATGTAAATGTTGGCTATACAGCTCCTAAAACGGGGCCAAGCCAAGCTTCTCACGATCTCTTGGCGTGTGTGCTTTAAATTTTTCGCACAAGAGAAAGGGACCTACAGTTTAACGCCGGATCCGAACGGCAAAGTTTGAGAATTAGCTTTTTCATGGCTAGTTACTTCACAGCTGGCGCCAATAGCTGGTGAAGGTAACCGTATGTGTAAAAGCTATTTTCTAAAGAAAGAAAAAAACTTTTATTATTAGATGTTCCGAGGCGGGATCGAACCCACGACCTCCCGCCCAGCAGTCCAGCACACTAACCACTGGGCTTCATACGGCCACAAATCATCATAAGTGGGAACACCAAATTGACTGCGTGCAAATATTTGTCAAGTAGCCTGTGTCTGTGCACTAGATTGGACCATACTTAATGCAATTTTTAAGGTTAAAGGTTTTTAAGAATAATAAGCGTAAGCAAAAGCAAAAGTAAAATAGTCGAGCTTAAACTGGCTTTTAAACTGGCTTTTAAACTGGATCACTTAGAATCTAAAGTTTTGGTGAATAACTCACGTGTACAGGACATTATGTAGAAGGTTCAGTCGACTGCTAAGCTTTTACTTATTTGCTTAAACTATTTTCGTATCATCATCATCATCGAGAGAGTGAAGGGCTTTGTGTACTATCAAGCGGACCTACATTTATACATCTTTTGACATAAAACTACTAGCAAAGTTACGACTTTTGCAAGCAAATATAATCGATATATATTTCTACAATCCTTTTTAAAAAAATAAAAAACCTGCTAAACGCTGTGCAAACCTTTTTCATGGTCTCTCCTCAACTTACTTCTCCTTCTCTTAGCTTTGATTCTTTTGCTACTGTAATTGTTTCCTCTCTGGAAAAGGAAAAAGTTTTTGTATGTCAATGTGACATTTTCTCGCAATATCCAATGCAAAAAGAACGAGCTCGTTTTCAGGCTAATGAATTTGTTTCAAAAAACTTTTTGCCAGACCAAAAAACAAGGACAACAAAAGAACCCAAAGTTTTCACTTGCTTACTTGCAGCATCAGCAGCTGCAGCCGAGTAAATATTTCTCAAAAATAAACAAAAACTGTAAGCCAAAGCATAACAGCCAGAAGAGCAGAAGCTAACTGGCAGCTTTTTGTGTGGCAATTTGGAAGCGGTTGAAAAAAATTAAAGATCCGCTCAGGCCACCGCTTTGACAGGCCCCTCATAAGTATGCTTTAAAATGGTCTTAGTAAGTTTTTATTTCGTTGATTACAAATATTTCATGAGCACTTAACGTGGCACACACGCACACACACAGAACGGACTGAGTAGACTCAAGGACACGCAATAAAAAGTGTCCGTAAGGGGAGAAAGTTTGCTCTGATGCTGCTTATGTCAGGACAAAACTGGCGTGTGAGATGATGATGACGATGCTGCATGACATGTTTGTTAAATTCCAAATGAAATCAATTTAATAAACTGTCAATAATGCAGAGCATTATCTCAGGAAATGAGTTAAGCACATTGGACGGACGCACAGGGACACACACCAGATGTTTAGTGAAGGTCAAATAGGCTTTAAGCTGTTAGAGCAAATTTTGGTATTTTATTTATTTTTTCGTATTTATTAAACATACCTGATTAAACATGCCAAAACTTTTACTCTCAAAACGCATTTAAATATTGCCAAATTTTTGGTTTTCTTTTTGACAAGGGTTCTGCTTGTCAAATCCAAAAAAAAGAGAAGAAAACTGTGGTTTCTGTAATTTATGAATATTAGCTGACTATTTTTTTGCCTTTTTTTCATAATTTCTCTTTTCGGTCTGAATCATTTGCCTCTTTAGGGCGTGGCTGCCTTAATTACACACTAATTATAAATGAATGACTCGACCAAAAAAAAAGTTGCTTGAAAATGAATTGCATTATTCTTATTCAACCTAACTACAAACTGATTTGCTTCAATTTGGTAGCACAAACTGTCAGCAGTAAGCAAAGCCTGGAATCAGCTTGTGGTTAGTTGTCAGTTCGATTCGATTTCGATGCTCTGCGGTCAGTACGTATGTAGTTGAAGTGGGACCCTTTTCATGCCTGGTGTGAAATATGCGAAACACTTGAGGTGACCCTCCGCCTCTTCACTGTATCCCCATTGTTGTTTGTTGGTCAAATTGTCGTAAATTAGTTTTAACACCTGACTGAGTGGCTTTTCGAGAGTTCTCTATCTGTGCGTGTGTGTGTGAGTTTACATTTTCGTTTTCTCAACAAGTTTCTGGCTATTTTCCTGATTTACCTGAAAGGGGACGGCAACCCTTTTCTCGAATTGTATTTCAATTCCGCCTTTAGCTGACTTTGTCATCTGTTTTGTGGTGTGTGAAATTAATGTAATCGCCTTTTAAGCATAAACTATGTTAGAACATTGATTTTCCATTAAATTGAAAGAGCACAAAAGATGAGAATTTAACCATTTAGATTTGATTTTGGCATAAGTGAGTGGAATAGCAAGTTGGGCTAACCCAACAAAGATGGGCAAAGGTAACCAAGTGTGGGGTCAAATAGCATTGATCTTATCTGGGATTAAAGATCATATAACAACTATATTAAAGAGGAAAAGGACCTACGAAACTTAACTAAAACAAAACAACCATTCCAAAATCAATAACATCGAGAAGTAATTGATGCAAACATACCGAAAAGCAAACATTAAGAAGTCATTAGCAACATCGTTTTATTCAGAAATAAAAAAGAGTAAAGCTCTTGCCACAATTAGTCCGATTGTAAATTTATGTACTGGCAAAACACAGTTTTTGGATGCTTTTGAAATAACTTTAAAACAGTTCCCCACCAGATCCCTACAATATCCCCACCAGATCCCCATTAGAATCCCATCTCATCCCCAGCAGATTCGCTTCAGTTCCCAACCAGATCCTTATCAGATCCTCCCACTTTCACCTCTCACCATCCCACTCCACACACAAACCAACTGTTGCTAAGCCAATGGTGAAAGCGGCTGATTTTGCAAATACATAATTCAAATTCATACCCACAAGAACTGTCGCAAAAACTAAATTGTTCTATTTAGTTATAGTCCCCCAGTCAAACGTCCGGAAAAGACCTTCGCTCTAAATACAGCATATCAATTATGGTTAGGTTAGGTTTCATCGACATCTCAAAACCTTCCAAAATAACTTTTAGAACTTTTTTGAACTTTTTTAAATACCACAAGAAAAGTATGATATTCAAAAACGAGAAAGCCAAGCTAACTTCGTCTGTGTCGGGGTTTCTATACCCTTGCAAATGTTCTGAAATCTCAGAGTTTGTATCATGGTTCAAATAAAAAATAATAAAAGTCTACTATGTGTTATTTCAAAAGATGACAGCAATTGAAATGAACAAATAATTTCGATCTAAAAATTTGTGTCCAACAAATGTGTCGTATGAGTAATTTTTTTTTCTTAAACTTTAAGGCTCTGTCGCGCCTATTTAAAATTAAAATATGTAGTAGCATGTAAGCACCCTGTATATACAAATCTAGTCTTAAGCAACTGTAAATAGCTCTAACTCTAAATCAGATCCGGCCGCCTAAGGCTCGCACGAGCCGAAGTCTGTCGTATTTTTAAGCAAACGCAAGCCGAAGCTATGGTTGTGTGAATCGGTGAGCACTGCCTAGCAAGTAAAACGCGTGTTGTCTGGAGAGAGCTCTCTTGTTTACCAACACATGCGCACTTATTTTTCCTCTCCATTTGGCCGCCTCTGCTGTTAAGTTAACAGCAAGAAAATCACTTAGCTCCAAAGAAAATTTAACGTAGAAGCACACTCTGCTGCGTCGTCAACATTTCACTCAGAAAATAATCAGCTGTTTGCTGTCATTTTGTCTCTTTGAGTCATTTTTTGACACTTTGAGTTATTTTTGTGACTATGTGCGTCTCCCTCTAACAAACATGGTTTCCTATGTCGACAAACATTTTGAGTAAAATTTTGAGTTGTCAGAATGAATGCTCTTTTTGTCAGGATTGAGTTAGCATCACTCAAAATAGAAAGGCGTTTCAAAGTGTGCTTCTATGTTAAATTTTCTTTGGTAGATCATTCGGCTTTCAGAGTCCGCACAGACAAACAGCAAAGAAAATTTATCATAGAAGCACACTTTGAAACGCCTTTCTATTTTGAGTGATGCTAACTCAATCCTGACAAAAAGAGCATTCATTCTGACAACTCAAAATGTTTGTCGACATAGGAAACCATGTTTGTTAGTATTCCTGCGTTCTTTAGGGTGAACATCTGAAAAGTATGCAACACTTTTTTAACTCAGCTATTATTCACATTTTTGCTCATAACTTGAGAACCGTATAAAAGTTTGGACAGTCAGCTGGTAGAGTCATGCACAAACTCTATTTTTATACCCGTTACTCGTAGAATAAAAAGGGTATACTAAAGTCGTGCAAATGTATGTAACAGGCAGAAGGAATCATTTCTGACCATCTAAAGTATATATATTCTTGATCAGCATCAACAGCCGAGTCGATATAGACATGTCCGTCTGTCCGTCCGTCCGTCTGTCTGTATGAACACCTAGATCTCAGAGATGGTAAGAGATAGAGGTTTGACATGTATGGGACAAATGCTTCTTTTATCTGTACGCAGATCAAGTTTATTTTAAATCTTGGCCACGCCCCTTCCCGCCCAATCCGCAATTTGGAAAAAACGTTATATCTCCTACAGTTTTAAAGATTTGGCAAAATGAATAGATTCACCGAAGAAATGATAAAGATCGGATGAGCGGTTCTCAAGTTATGAGCAAAAATGTGAAAAATAGCCGAGTTAAAAAAGTGTTGCATACTTTTCAGATTTTCATCCTAAGGAACGCAGGAAGACTGTTAAACATGTTTTTTCATGAGTAAAGGGTATATCGAAGTCGGTTATAGCCGACTTTAACTTACGCTCTCGTTTTTAATCAAAACCATTTTAAAGAAATCTTGTGCTTCTATAATTAAAAATAATAAACGTTTTGTTGATGGGAATCTTGTTAAGGGCCGATTTCGCATCTTCTGAAACCCTTTAATATACTGGAAATGTCTAATCGGCCAATCGCTTGCTAGCCTTCTATATGGTCAGTTCGAAGCTGGTTCACTGCGCTTCATTTCTGCACACCAATTCACTCTAACTTTTTAAAAGTATTGAAAAATTTTATGTTTATCTCTATATCTATAAAAGAGAGTGTCCTGATTCACTGATTCATTGATTCACTGATTCACTGACTGACTGACTGATTGGCAATCATCGCACAGCCCAAACGGTAAGAGATAGAGGGCTGTAATTTTCACAGAAGTTTCTGTTGGTGGTGAAAGTGCGTACTAAGACGGGGTTTTGGAAAATTCCACCCGGAAAAGTCGGAAAAGCGTCGGAAAAGTTTGTATGGGAAAAATGTTATTTTTCATCCGATTGACTTGAAACTTGATTTGTATGCTAGGTACGCGAAATAAATCGACACGTGTCGGAAAATTCCCGGAAAATTCTGCATGAAAAAAACTATTTTTCATCCGATTGGGTTGAAACTCGGTTTGTAAGGACAAAATACAAAATAAATTGAAATGTGATTTTTTAATGTCGGAAAATCCGCCCACGAGGAAAATGGTCGGAAAATTCAGCATGCAAAAAACTATTTTTCATCCGATTGGCTTGAAACTCGGTTTGAAAGGTCAAAATCGGAATTAATTTTTGTTTTTATTTTCCGATGATAGAAATACCGCCGGGATGCCCACTGGGAAGTGAATGGGATGTGGGTGGTAAGTTGTTTTGGAAGTGGGTGGAAAGTGGGTGGTAAGTGTAAAGCGTGTGGGATGTGGGCGGGATGTGGGTGGGATGTGGGTGGGATGTGGGCGGAAAGAAGGTGGGAAGTGGGTGGTATGTGGGTGGGATGTGGGCGGGAAGTGGGTGGAATGTAGGCGGGAAATGGGTCGTAAGTGAGTGTGCGTTGTTGTACTATTGAAGGCGCAGCGAAGCGCGACGGGTCATTTGCTAGTCTATATATGTAAACAAGTGAGAAAGTCGGTCAAGCCCGACTTTAACATACTCTGTACCTGGAGTAGAAGCAGAATGCAATGCTGGTGCTGCGCTCATCTCAAAGTCTCTCTCTCTTTTTCTCTCTCTCACTCTCTCTTTCGCTCTCTCTCTCTAAGTTTGTGTGGTGTTAGTTGTGAATGGGTGGAAGGGGGTGGGGCGAGGGAGATGTACTTTTTTGCTCATAACTTGAGAACCGCTGATCCGATCTTTATCATTTTTTCGGCAAATCGATACATTTTGTTAATTACTAACTATCTCTAGAAGTTACGAAACGTCTATCTTCAAAAATGTAGGAGATATAACGTTTTTTCCGAATTGCGGGGGCGGAAGGGGGCGTGGCAAAAATTGAAAATAAACTTGATCTGCCTGCAGCTATAAGAAACATTTGTCCCATACATGTCAAACCTCTATCTCTTACCATCTCCGAGATCTGTTTATTCATACGGACGGACGGACGGACAGACAGACGGACAGACGGACATGGCTATATCGACTCGGCTGTTGATGCTGATCAAGAATATATATACTTTATATAGTCGGAAATGATTCCTTCTCCCTGTTACATACTTTTGCACAAACTTAATATACTCTATGTACCTTCGGTACAGAGTATAAAAAGTTCAACCTGACTAATTGACTGACTGACTGGTGACCGTCGCACAGCCTTAACCATAAAAGATAGGAAGATGAGATTTTCACAGTAGTTTTATCTTATGCTGAAAGTGAGTACTAAGAAAGGATTTTGGAAAATTCTGCCGGGAAGTGTGGAAAATTCGCGGAAAACTTTTGTATGAAACTTTTTTGTTTTTCATCCGATCAAGTTCAAACTCATTTTCAAAGATCTATATGAAAATTCAACAACAACTGCATACCAATCTTCCGGAAAATTCACCCCCCCTGGGTGTAAAGTGGATGGTCAAGGTTGTATGGGCGAAACTTTTGTTGCCAGCGATTAGCGCCAAATTCATTTTCAAAATTACACATAACAAAACATAAGTTGTAAGCATAGTACGCGAAATAATTTGACACGTGTTTTCCCGATTTTAGAAAATCCGCACACGAGGAAATTGGCCGGAAAATTCTGAATCCAAAAAAGTTTTTATCATACGATTGGCTTGAAACTCAGTTTGTAAGTATAGAATACGAAATAGTTAAAAATGTTATATTCCTAAGTTGGAAAATTTGACCTGACGGTCGACAAATTCCCGAAAAATTCTGCATGAAAAAAACTATTTTTCATCCGATTGGCTTGAAACTCGGATTGTAAGGTCAAAATGAGATTTTATTTTTTTTTTAATTTTCCGATGTGGGAAATATCGCCTGGATGTTCACTGTGAAGTGAATGGAATGTGGGTGGAAAGTTATTTTTGAAGTGGGTGGTAAGTGGATGTAAAGTGGGTGAAATGTGGCAGGAAGTGGGAAATATATGGGTGGGATGTTAATAGAAAGTGGGCGGGAACTGGACGGGAAGATGGCGGGAAGTGTGTGGTATGTAGGTGGCAAGTGGGTGGAATGTATATGGGAAGTGGGTGCGATGTGGGTTGATTGTGGCGGTAAGTGGGAATGTGAGGTATGTTGGTGGCAAGTGGGAGGAATGTGGGTGGGATGTAGGTGCGAAGTGAGCGGAAAGTGGGTGGGATGTGGGCCTGAAGTGGGTCTGCGTTGGTTATATACTCCTGAATGCGCAGCGAAGCATGACGGGCTATTTGTATTTTGCAAATTATAATTATAAATGCTGCCTTTACACTTCACACTGGGCCAGCAGCCCGAAATTTTGGTCAAAAGTCCCAATTTTTTTTTTTTTAACTGCATAAAACGAAGGTCGGCAATGATTTTGAATAGATATGGCTGTTTTATGGCAAAATTTGGAACCTTTTCCTGAAATGGTTTTTGCAAGACATTCGTTCAAAGTTGGATTTTCTTAAAATCGATGCAAAAAATAAAATAGCAATGCAACAGCTGAAGGAGTTGGATTTTTTATTTTCGACTACGGACCAGATATCAATTAAATAATATAAAGAAGTTTACATTCGTAAGCGTTTACATATTAACTGGAAAATATCTTAAATATATTGGGGTTTTTTACTTTTGGCTAGTTGAGAGTACCCATTAGTACCCTGCGCTATTCCCTTGCAATATGGCAAAATGTTTCTTTGAATATTGCATTTGCGCGGTTTTGCTTTGGTTTTCGTTAAATTGCTTTTTAAATTTGCAATGATTTGAGAGCATCTCTAGACAATGAAATGGTGTCAATTAACTATCACTATTAAAAATTAATCAAGCAGTAGAAAAACGACTGGATGAAGTACCTCCAAGTTTTCTTCTGCTAAGCTAATTTTAATCTATTTCTTGCTTTGTGTAACAAACTCTTGGTATTTATGTATATTTTCAATCGCTTTCGCTCATTTACCTAGTCAAGCTCCTAACGAATTACCCAAAAAATTTGAAACAAGGCAAAAAGGAAAAGAAAAAAAGAGTATCAAAGGAAATGGGAAGCCCAATATAGAAGCAGAGGCAAATGCAAAGTCATTATGTTACACATTTGGCCTAATGAGATTTTTTATGGTGATGATGGTCCGCACACACACAAACACATACACAGGACACGCAAACATCTTCTTAATTATTCACAATGAACGAATATGGTCTTAAATCTAGAGAGAGACCAGCAGCAAGTAGACATTTTGACACCTTTATGGCTCAATAAATTCTAACCCAAGCAAAAAAAAATAAAACCTGGTTAGGCGAAACACTGAAATCAGTTCATTAGAAACTCGCTAGGGATTTTGATTTGGCTCCTTGATTACACTCAAGATGTCGAAGCCTTGCACACACTCCATGCGGAGTTTACAATTACCCTTAGAAAACAGTAAAAGTCTGACTTGAGCATGCCATTAGTGGGATCCTTCACCTCGTCGTCCATGTCCGCATTTGCTTATGAATAATGTTTTAATATCGCCAGCTTTTCGTTCTGGGCACGCAATTGCATGTTAAATGCATATGATTCTCCGCTGACGGTGTGTAGGGGGGCTGGGGGAGTCCAACTAATATGCGAAAATTATGGGTTGTAGTTTAAGAGGTACTTTTACTTCAGTTAGTGTTTTTTCTCTCTCATTCTCTCCCTTTCTGTATATTTTTTAATGACATCCATGCGAGTCCCTTGAATGCTTAAGTGATTAGGCGTTAGTTTTAGGGTTAGGCAAACATTATATTAATTAATGGCGTCTGCACTTGAGTTGAAGCGGTTTGTGTAAGACGAGTTGAGTGTGCATAAAAGGAGAGCGAATGATGCTTACATGACATAATTAAAATGAAGGGAGTTCTTACAAAATAGTAGGAAAAATACATGGGAGAAGTTTGAATTGATGAAAATTAAATAATTAGTTTTGAAATACTCAACTAACAAAAAATAGCCATGGCTCATAGGAATCTTCGCTATTAGCAAAAGTTCCACAAAACCTCTTTGTTTCTATCAATTGCTTTTAATTTTTTTCTAGTTTCAAATTGTGTTCTCTTTTCCTCTTGGCTTTTTCTTTAAATTTTGACACAACAAAAATCAATTCCTTATCTGTGTGACATACAAAATTATTTTAAAATAATTTGTATTTTGCTACAAATTGACAAGCACACAATCTATACACATAATCAACTGTTAACACTTCCCCCCGTTTAGCCCAAAATTCTCTTCTAAACTTAACCCCAAAAATGGTGCAACAAAAATGAATTCCATTTCATGGCACATTTTAAATTTGGCCGCCCACAAGTATGCAACAGTTTTTGGGGTTTCAGGTTTTTGCATTGGTTGCTTCCGTTTCCGTTTATATTTGATAATTTCCTTTTTTCGCAATTTGATTTGTTGCACAAAAATTCACAACACATTTTTGTGACACTCGCCAAGCGCAAAATTTTGCTTTGCTGTCTGTCACATATTTGGATGACATCTGTTAGAATGACAGCCTGCACAGCAAAATAAAATATATTTAAGCCACTGCAAATTTACCTTCTGCCTTTTTGGTCTTATGCTGCACAAAACACTCGAGACTTGGCCACAGATTTCGTGTTTAATATGCACTTGGGGGCATACGCCGAAGTTTCAGTTTCAGTTTTCGCACGACTTATGCCTGACTGCGCGGGCTTTTCACTAAAAAATAAGTGTTGAGCAAACATTTGCTGTTCATAGAAACAGGGCCATGTTTGTCAAGTCTTGAGTACTGAACTGCTGCATGATGAACTAAAGATGAGTTCAACACTTTGCAGACATACTTATTGTAACACAGGAGGGAGGTCATGTGTACAAAAGATTTATCGAGAGACTAGGTAAAGATACTAAACACAAAAGGGAAGGGTGCAACATAAAGAGGAATTAATTTAAAATCCTTTGTGCGCTGCTTGGTTGGCCCTGACAATGCAGAAAACTGATAACAGTGAAAATATTTACCCGTAAGGACGGGACTTTCATTTGACCCATTAGAATTTCCAGGATAGAAGTTTGGCATCGGATTATGACAGGAGAGACTTTAAAGTCTTTGAAGCAGGACGGCAAAAGTTCCAAATTTTGCTTGAACTTAAAATTTTGAAATTGTCTTTAAAATTTCTGGACAAAACGCAAGTCCCGCGGAAATCGAAATAATCTGCGGTTTATTTAACACGAAAGAGTCGAGAATATTTTACGCAGAAATGTTAATCGCTTTTATAGTACCATTTCAGACCTGAACCGGAAACCGAACCGGAACCGATATTTTTAATTTTTTGTAAGCCGGTATCCGAGAACCGATGTTTTTGGACCGAAATGAACCTAAACAATGTACCGGTACAGTTTTGGTTCTGAAATATTAAAATTTGTTAAATTTCCGTAGCCGCCGTCAATTTAGTCATTGCTATATTAAGAGCTCTGTTATTTTTATATTCATAACTGCTAACAGCGCAAATGGTGTAGAGCGCGAGAAAGTGACAACATATATTGTTTCTGAAGTTGGTCATGAATGTTTCTGTGCCGAAGAGTGAAACAAAAACTCTCTCACTTAAGTTCTGTTTTTGCATGCTCTCCTTCTGCTGTGTTAGCCATCGGCCGCTTCTGAATGCAAAGCGAAAGAACTTAGTAGTAAAGTCGCCTTCACATGGCCAGCGGTTATTTGACAGCTTTAAATACTTGCCCGTACAACTAGCTTTATTTAGGCGCACTCAAGCAAAACAAATTTCATATCTATCCACTTGTGTAATGAGTAATTCGAAATCAGTCATGACTTTGTCCTTATTTGTATAAATGATAATTAATTTGATTTCGTTGTAGATAGTTGGCTCGGCGATGGTTTTTCTATTTTCTTCTTAATGACCCTGCACATCTACTATCATATCCATGTTATCAACAAATTGATTACTTTTCATTAACCTGCTTACGAACGACACGACTTGCGCTTTCTTGGCCAGTATAACATTATGTTTGACCTGGTCGAGTGGTGTTTACGCTTTGGCTATTACTATGCACGCTTATTAGGAGTTCTCAATTTCGAAATTAATTTAAAGACGGGGCACACCAGCGTTACCCCACGTACTACCTTTTATGCAGCATTTCTCAATATCACATTTATTAGTCTGCTATTTTTCCAAATAATATCCGGTACCGTACTTCAGACAGCCATATCGCGAGCCAATCTACTGCATGAGTATATCTTTCTCATGTTAACCGTAATACGTATCTTGGGTGTATTTGCAACGCTACTGAGTCGTTGGCGAAATCGGAAAAAAGTGATTCGCCTGGTACAAGCATTCTTTCGTCTATATCGGGAAAAGCCGCAGGTTAAAAAATTATATCGTCGTGGTGTGATCAGCAAATTCATTTGCAGTGCTGTTGCCGAGTTGTCCCATATAGGTGTCGTGTTTGAAGCCATGCGCAGTCAATTGACACCCGGATTAATAACACTTTTGTGGTTCTGGTACTCACTGACAGCGTTATTTAATGTTCTAATGACACAAACTTTCTTCTCCTTGCTCAATATACATGGACACTATATACTGCTTAACCAGGAGTTACGTGACGTGATAAAGGAGACCAAAAAATTGGAGTGCCACCAGCAAGGCATGGGAGTGTTTGTGACACAATGTTGCCATTTGGCCGATCGAGTGGACGATTTGGCTAAGAGGCAGTTCAAGTTGAAAAAGATAGTTGAGTTGTCAACCGGTATCTTTGGCCTGCAGGGTGCCTTTTTGACGGCTGTTTATTATTTAACAACTGTGGCCGGTCTCTACTTTTTTTTTAGCAGTTTCAAATACAATTCATCAGCCTTGAACTCGTCCGGCTGGGGTGCGCTTGTGATACTGGCATCTACACTATTCTACTATTTAGATAATTATATTACTCTCTTTGTAATGTTCTATACAAACGATGCACATGCCGAACTGATGAGACTAATGGAAGAGCGTACGGTGTTTGCCTTGGGCTTAGATGAGCGACTGGAAACAGCGGTAAGTAGAGTAAGCGAGGGGTGTTCTATACGTAGTTGGCTTATTAACTTCGATATAAGCAGATGACAGAGGCAAAGCTTCAATAATTATTTTAATACTTTAGAAGTCCGCATGATCGAAATTTACAACAGGAATAGGCTTAATGCTAGGTTCTATCATTGTCATAGGTTAAAGGCTTGTGCTAGCTGAGAGACTACAATAGAAACAGAGGTGATTACCATACCCAGATCAATACCTTCTCCTTCAAACCGCGAGTTACCTTAATTTTTTTTTCTACCTAGTGACTTAATATATCTTAAGTTAGGACTAATCCAAACAAAAACAACGAAGATATGAAAAAGTGCCGCCACATTTATTCGCTCTCTGTGAGAGCATGTCCACCGCTATTCTATCAAAGTTTGCTTCCCATCACTCCCCCTTTTTTAATAGGAACCAAATTGAGACTTAGCTCGATTCCAAGAGTGAAGTTCTTCAAAGTTCAAGAACGAAACATTTTTTAAAGAGTGTTCGTAAATATTCGTTTGAGTGTTTTATGATATAGAGAGCGACAGTGACTTTTTTACCCGCTCGCTGGTATCTTAGCATTTTATTTAGTGCAAAAAGTAGTGAAGTTCATAAATCTGCAAGTAGTAAACAAAAATTTTAAAGCAGTTGACTTTTGAATAAAGGGGAATAATGCAGCTTTTTGTTTAGTGCAATGTTATTGATTTATTTACATTGGTTTTGCTTTTATAAGTTTCAGTAATTTAAAAAACGCGACATTTAGCACTGGACATATTAAAAAAAGCTAACAATCAAATAGACTTATCTTCAGTATTCAGTCCATTTTTCTTTTAGTACCTACACTGAGAAAAATTTAATCTAAAATCTAGATTGAAAATCTCTTTTTCAAGAATCTTGCAATCTGATAATAACAAGATTGAAAAACCTTGAAATGAGATAAAAATTTTATCAACCGTCCTACAGTTTTCTGTAAAGCTTCAGTTAAAAAACTTTATGATATATATAAATAAATTTATTTTCTTAAAAAAAATTTAAATAAAAAAATTTAAAAAAAACAACCCGCCCCTTCTAGGACTCGATCCACAACCTTTTCGTTCCAATAAAGCTTTTGGCATCCTTTTAACTGACTCGGCTGTTAGACGTAAATTTTTTGCGCGACCAGTTGCTGTATAAGAACTCAGCTGGCAGAAATCATTATCGTGAGAACTCATCTGGCAGAAATCATTGTCGTGCTGAGTTCTTATACTACGACTGGTGACGCGCTAAAAGTGACGCCCAACAGCCGAGTGGGCTGAGTGGCGATGCAGTGTGGTCAATCACCTCGAGGTACTCAGTTCAAGTCCCAGTTCAGGTGGATTAATATTTAACATTTAAATAAGTTTTTCAGAAAGAAAAATTTATTAATAACTAAAACAAACACAACAAACATACAAATAATAACAGTTTAATATAATTTTGTTTGTTTTTTCTTTTCATATAATCCGGGGTGCCCTGGAAATCTCTAGAGATTTTCGTATAAACGAAGCACTTCAAACTAAACTGGGACTACTTTATATACGAAGTGCCAAGAAACCGACCGCCTACTAGATTATGTGCTTGGCTTCGAGCAGGCGGTTTTAAATCGCTTAACTTTTGTCACCTAATCTAGTAGCCAGAAAAATTTGAGCCTCTTAGGGCCGATTTCACATCTTCTACATAGAGCTATCTGTCACATAAACTAACAAATAACAGTATAAAATCAATGACTATCTGACACATAGCAGCTATCTGAGAGAACAGAAATCGGCCCTTAAAGTATGAATTCAAACAGCTTTAATGTGAAATGCTAACGTATATACGAAAACCTCTAGAGATTTCTGTGTCACACCCGTATAAGAGATTGTTTCATCTTAAAGTCGTGTTCAAACGATCTATATCCAAGATTAATAAATATTATATAAATATTAAAATATTAAATATTTTGTCGATCTAGGTGGACCTTTGTGCGGAAATGCCCATATTTGATTTGGAGTTTTGAACGGATAATAGAGGGTATTCTAAACATTCTTGAAGGGTGTACAAACTTCGTTTTTGTGGGGTTTAAACTTCAACTGGGTTTGCAGAAGTCATGCGTGCGCATAAAGTCTGAAGAAATCGATCTGTTTATGGGACCAAGTGGTAGGCTCCTTCATCTACAGTTCGTGCGTTTATACAGATACATTCCATAAGCAAGTAAGAAAGTCGGCCCGACTGTTGTGCACTCTGTACCTGGAGCAGCACCTGAAAGCAGCTCTATTAAACAATAGATGTCGCCACTTCTTGCATTCAACAAAAGGGGGTTTTCAAAACTGACCAATAGATGACGCCACAGCAGGACGGGAGAAGTAACTTTTTCTTGGTCATAGCACAAGTAAAGTACATCCAATCCTTATAATTACTTCGGTAAATCTTTAAATAATGCTAACTTTCTTTAGGATAGGAGGAGAACATACGTTTTTTCCCAATGCTGGTCGGCACGGGGGTTTGGCAAAAATTTAAAATAAACTTGATCGGCCTGAAAGAATAGGAAGTATATGTCCCATACATGTCAATCCGCTATATCTTACCATCTCTTAATTATTTAGACAATTAAAATACGTATTTAAAAATTTTAAGTCACTATCTTCTTTAATTCACTAATTCTAAGACTAACTATAATTTTATTTAATTTTTCACTCTTTTCAGTACGAAAGCCTGCAGTTGCAGCTGGCCGGAAATCCACTTAAATTTACTTTTATGGGCTTGTTCAATTTGGAACGCGCTAATACCATTGCCATGAGTCATTCAATAATAACCCACTCTATTTTTCTGATTCAATATGATATAAAGAATTTTTAATATATTTGACTAATAATCCAAAGTCCCCCAGGCTCCATTTATTTTGCGACAAATGACAAGCACATGACAGGGCCTTTACTCATCATCATCATGCCTGACCTCGTGGCTGTAATACTTAAGCTGAGTTACTACTATGCACGTTTAATCGGTGTCCTCAATTTTGAAATTGACTTACGTACGGGTGTTGCTCGTATTACTTCTCAAGCCACAATCTATGCCGGAGTTTTGAATATCTTGATATTCAGTTTTCTGCCAGTACAGTTATTACGAAAAAACAAGTTAAATTTAGCCTGGAGAAAAGCAAACCGCCTACATGAATATGTGCAATTGATTATCATCCTAATACGTCTAATTGGTGTCCTACTGACTTTGCTCAGTAGATGGCAACAACGTCGACAACTGATGCACCTATTCTCAGCCTTTCGCCGCTTGTATTTGGCCAAGCCGCAGGTCAAGCAACTATATCGTCGTGGTGTGATTACCAAATTGATTTCTGTCTCTCTAGCCGAGTTCCTGCAAATAATTATGCACTTGCTAACTAATCGGTCACATTTTAGCTGGGACTTTGCTTTGAACTTGTGCCTGATGTATTTGCTTACAGCTGTACTTAATTTGATCATAGCTGAGTACTACTTCGCTCTGCTCAACGTACACGGTCATTATATACTACTAAATCAGGAGTTGCGGCAGCTGCTAGACCAAGCTAAGCAGATTCATTTCAAACCAGGAATGCTGATGATCAAATGCTGCTCTCTCGCTGATCAATTGGATGCCATTGCTGAAAAACAAGCTCAGCTGCAAAAGTTGGTAGCTCAAATATCCAGAATATTCGGACTACAACGTTTTTGTATGAGCGTTATTAACTATCTCAGCTCCGTGGGTACCATCTATTTTATATTCTGTGCCTTCAAATATAGTACTGTGAATCTGGGCACTTCAATTACTGGTTCATCCTTGATCATGATTAATTTAATAAGCTTCTATGCAGACATTTATATCAATGTATTTATTGTATTCTATACATTGGATGCTTATAAAGCGATGGAAAATTTAATGGAGGAACGAACTTTACTTAATCAAAATTTGGATAAGCGATTGGAAACGGCTGTGAGTTAATTAAATTACTTAATTAGCTTTAATTTACACTAATTTTCTTTGCTTTGCAGTTTGAGAGCTTTCAGTTGCAGTTGGCAAGAAATCCCCTTAAAGTGAGTGTATTGGATCTTTTTGTGTTGGAACGTGGTCGCATCGTGGCCATGGCCAGCTCACTGATAACGAATTCTATTTTACTGATACAATACGATATGAAAAACTACGAAGTGTGAAGCAACTTAAAAACTGCTGCAGAATATTAATAAACTCTATGATAGTTGCTTATTGCTATGTACTTTGTTGCAGCAGACCAAAGCAGAGCTTTGATGTGATACTTGAACTAACCAATAATCTTTTATACTCTGTGATCCAGTCGTGCTTGACCAACTTTTTCACTATATATTCGTTCACATCTCTGTAACGCATAGAATGAAGCATCTCCGATCACTGGGCCCAATGGCCGATTATTTGGCATAAAGTCGAAAATTTAATGGAAACAAAACTCGTTTTTATTAATACACCTTAAAACTACATAGCATTATACAACTTTACCAGGTATGACATTCAGAGTTTATCGAAAGAGAGAATAAAACAAAAGGCAAAGCACCCTCAGATTTACTAACATAAATTTAAACAGATGCCCCATTACAAATTAATTTTTTGTATGGTATTAAATGTAATAATTCTAAATATATACAAAATATTCTTATAAGAAAATATTTTATTCTTATCGCCTTTTTTTAAATGAAAGTCACTGTCCTTAAAATGCCTTTGGCAAATTTTACTTTATTGTGTAAATAAAATGCCGGTTGACTTTGTCCCCACTTTTCTTTTTCTTCATCTTTTGGAGCACGTCTCAATATAATGTTGGATTCTTTGCATCGACATACGCAACAATATTTGCTCGACATTTTCACAAACTATAAATAAAGTAGAAATCGCGTCGGCAAAACAACCAAAAAATTTGTGCGCTCGCAACCTTTTCAATCAGCAACACAATGAAACTTTGGAGTCTCAAAAAGAGAGCACACTCAGAGAGCAGCTTACCTGTCATAGCTGTATGATGCTATATAGTCTATGTATAAAGAAGCGAATAATATTTTCGATTGTTTGGCATCCCTGAAAATGTTTTGAAAACGTTCAATATGTTTCATTGAAGTGTGTTGTTTCGTGTTGTCCAACCAAAAGTAACGAAAGTGCAAGTCTTCTGTGGAGCAAATCTCACCTTGTGCGTGCTTGTGTGTTTTGTAATGTATGTCAAAATAAAGAAGAAAGTGTGTATTAAAAGATAAAAGTTATTCTGTTTGCAGCTTTTTGCAACTTTTGCTGTACGGATGGCAACTCTTCCGCTTCTACAAACTGGGTATTTGCCCAAAGAAATGTACGCTTAAAATTTTACTATAAATTACTACAAATTTAATTTTAATTTAAATTTTAACTTTTTATTAACAGTTATCAAAACGTTGTTTTAAGATCACGTATACGCAATGTTGCCATTTAAGGGCGGTCGGGGTGGTCAAATTAACCTAAAATTTGGTTTTAGTATATAAAATGTTATATTTATAAAAAAAAGCAAGTTTCAGCTCAATATCTGCAACAGTAGGTTTTATGCCAAATAATCGACATTGGGCCCAGTGTGGAATAGGCCAAATGAGTTTCGCACTCCCCATCACCGGACTAAGCCCATAGTGACTATTATGATTTTATAAATTTAACCAAATATATAAAAGAATATATTAAATTTATTTGGTCGAAGATGATTCACTCCAAAGAAGAGTTAAGTTTATTAAATATACGGTAAAGCCAAACATATCGACAAACTCACAGAAGCAACGTCCATTTGCATCTATCACCTTGTCTCTAGACTTTCTTCAATCCTCTAGCGCGTATGAATGTGCTGGCAATTATATCTGCAGAACTGCGTGTTTCCTATCCTTGAATTGCAGTCACCAACAATGAAAAGGTGGTTATTATTCGTCTCATTCAATAAGTCGTATATTTTGCCCATATCCCATTCCCAGTGATTGCAGTTTAATAGACCGCCAGGATGCAGAGTTTCTTCTTGTCAGCTGCTTGAGTCTCGATAACAGTGCCACCGCTTGTCTCAAGAAAGCACACAATTTTCCATAATTTTTTCAAAGCAAAAAATCATGCAAAACACATTTTCTGTATATCTTTCAAACAAAAACTGATGAAGCCAAACCGAGACTAATTTAGTAATCAGTGATTAAAGCTGGACCAGAATTTTTCATCAAAGAAGCTGCAACAAAATGGCTGTTCCCCTGTGAAATTAATGTTCTATGAATTAAGAACTTCTACTTCTTCAATTATGCTTATACCTTAGCGTTTCATGGAAAAGTTCGGAAAAGTAAAGTCAAGTAGTTAATTTCTAGCATTCAAGCATTCCTTTTACTTTCTTTTCATGGAATAATTATATATTCCGAAATTATAAAATTAAATTATATGATTGACTTGAAAAGGATTTTGAATAGTTGTCTTTTTGACTCTAATATTAAGAGTAAATTTGAAAACCAAATTTGGGAAATAATGAATAATACATTTCGAAAAATAAATTTGCTTCGTTATCTCAAAAACGCAAGCCGAGCTAACAGTATTTTTAATACACATCCAAAAGTGTATAATAATACTTTGATTCCAATGTAAGCGTCCTTAAACTTGGCAATTTTGACACGGTTTGGTAAAAATTTGATGACAACATGTCATGGATTTAATTAAACATTTTTTCACTGAATTACACGGCTCACAAACAACTGAACCGATCAAACTGAATTAGGAAGATTATACTTTAAATATATTTGATGTTCTTCAACAAAGGGCTTAGAAGAATAAGCACACAAAAACTGACCCCACTCGTATCAGCACCAAAAATAAATCTGCGAAAATTATATCAATGTGAAACATACTCTCCTAAATTTTAAGTCTTCTAATCGCCATTGGGGTAGAGACAGACAACATTAAGACCTCATCAGAGCTCTTACTTGTTATCTAAATTAATTTTCCTGGTGCACAATCTTATGAATTTTTATTAAGTTTTTACTAAACTTCGACAGCTTTAGATACTTGCCCCGAAGAATAAATATTGAATAGAATTATGGGCAACTAGCTTAAGTTAGGCGCACTTAACCGGCCAAAATTTCATATTTAACCACCTGTGTAATGATTTATTTGAAATCAGTCGAGACTTGGTCCTTATTATTAAAGATAATTAATTTGATTTCGTTGTAGACCGCTGATGGATTTTCTATTTACTTCTAATAACCCCGTTTTATCCATTTTATCAACAAATTGATTACCTTTCATTAACCTGGCTACAACCCACACGATTTGCGCTTTCTTGGCCAGTATAGCATTATGTCTGACCTGGTGATGTGGTGTTTACGCTTTGGCTATTACTATGCACGTTTATTCGGAGTTCTCAATTTCGAGATTAATTTAAAGACGGGGCACACCAGCATTACCCCACGTACTACCTTTTATGCAGCATTTCTCAATATCACATTTATTAGTCTGCTATTTTTTCAAATAATAACCGGTACAGTAGTTCATACAGCCTTAACGCGAGCCAATCTACTGCATGAGTATATCTTTCTCATGTTAACCGTAATACGTATCTTGGGTGTGTTGGCTACGCTGCTGAGTCGTTGGCGAAATCGTCGAAAAATGATTCGCCTGGTACAAGCGTTCTATCGTCTATATCGGGAAAAGCCGCAGGTTAAATCATTATATCGTCGTGGTGTGTTCAGCAAATTTATTTTTGGTACTGTTGCCGAGTTGTCGCACATAGGAGTCGTGTTTGAAGCCATGCAGAGTCAACTGACTCCGGGACTAATTATAATCTTGTGGTTTTGGTACTCACTGACAACGTTATTTAATGTCCTATTGACACAAACCTTCTTCTCCTTGCTCAATTTACATGGACACTATATACTGCTCAACCAGGAGTTACGTGACGTGATAAAGGAGACCAAGAAATTGAAGTGCCAACAGCAAGGCATTGGAGTATTTGTGACACAATGTTGCCATTTGGCCGATCGATTGGAGAAATTGGCTAAGAGGCAGTTCAAGTTGAAAAAGATAGTTAAATTGGCAACCGGTATCTTTGGCCTGCAAGGTGTCTTTATGGCGACGGTTTTTTATTTGACAACTGTGGCCAGCTTCTACTTTATTTTTAGCACTTACAAAAACAATTCATCAGCCTTGAACTCGTCCGGCTGGGGAGTGCTTGTGGTACTTGCATCTATACTATTCTACTATTTAGATAATTATATTACTGCCTTTGTAATGTTCTATACAAACGATGCACATGCCGAACTGATGAGACTAATGGAAGAGCGTACGGTGTTTGCCTTGGGCTTAGATGAGCGACTGGAAACAGCGGTGAGTAGAGTGAGCGAGGGGTGTTCTCTACTTAGTTTTCTTATTTTAAAAGTCTCTTCGATATAAGAAAATTACAGAGGTAAATCTTAAATTATTAAGGGTATTAACCAGCTGTCGTGAAAGCGAAAATCAATAAGTGTAAACTCCAAAAGTTTACGACACAGCAACCAAACTCTTAGGAAAAAAATTACAAACTTTTTGTTGCTCTGAGGTTAAAGTGTGAAATCACAAACAATAATAAAAATAAATAAAATTTCAGCTCCCTGGTTCGAACACACGACTTTTTGCGTTATGCATCAGTGCTCTGCTCTTAGCGCCTCAGTAGCTAGAATTCCGTGGTAAAAATTAAGGGTTGAATCTCGAGTAACAGCAAAATTCACAGCCTGTCAAAAACAGCTGGTTTACCACAACAATTACTAAGGTAAATCACAAGAGTAAATTTACCAATTACCTTTTTACAAGGGCTGGTGAATACCCTTAAATTTTTTAGTACATTTTTAAATTAAAAACGGGAGAGGCCTAATTGCCAGGTTCTTTCATTGTCTTAGGTGAAAGGTTTGTGGGACTGTTTCAAGCTAACCTTTTTACGTAGTTTTAAAATATCGCAAACAAGATGTTATTGGTTCGGTTGGAGACTTTTATTATTCTTATTTGCTCTTTGGTCCTGGTCTATTGTGCCCCCCAACTGTGTTTACAACGCTCCTAGCTCCTCCAGAGAAGTCGACCTCCGGCCTAGGCACACCAATAACAAGGCTACTTAGATCAGGCGGTCGCTACTTGCCAGAGCCCACCGTTTGAGACTCTCGGCACGGTCTGAATGACAGCTTAGTCTGGCCCTGGGTGAGATGAAACGCCACTGCAGCGTGACACTCGTTGGCCATCCGGGTCTGCTTATTTGTGCTAACTTATTCGCAGCCAAACTCCATAGGAAGACCGTTCGCCAACCGGACCGATGGCGCAACAGGCCACCTAAAAACCATCTCACAAGCTCTTCAAGATTTGGACGGTGAAAGACTAACTACGAGACCTTTACGCGGTGGCCGAAGTCATTCATGTCTTTTGTAACACATAATCGAGCTAAATGATTGATTGCCCCTCAATGGCAAGGATCTCCGTCATTATCTGCCACTACAGTGTTTAGAGGGTCTGCAAAAAAAATTGTAGGGTTGAGTGCGACTGCGCTACTCTCTGTTATTAAGCTGACTGCTATGACAAATATCCGTTGTAGTTACTCTGACCACTTATGCTGTGAGTTGGACCATAGCTGGCATTTGCCAATAAATTTGTCCCACCGGGTCAGAGTTCGCTATTGGCTTAGTCTTAAGTAAAGTACTTTTAATTATTTATTTTTTGACTGAACATTGTTAAACTTACTTTTAAATCTCTAGAAATCGCTTAAATAAACGGATATCAGGGGAAGTTCTGCGCCTTCTTGTAAAGAGTACTATCTTCGTTTTTAAGGGGCTTAAACTTCGGCAGGGTTTGTAGAAATGTCATCTATTTATGCTACCAAGTGGCAAACACCTCCATCTATAGTATGTAGGAGTGAGTTTCCAGCTACATTTCATAAACAGGTAAGAAAGTCGGTCAAGCCCGATTGTAGTATACTCTGTACCTGGAGTAGCAGCTGAAAGTTGCGCTGCTGAACAATAGATGGCGCCACTACTTGTGTCGAACAATAAGGGATTCTCAAAACTGACCAATATATAAGGCCACTACTGCCAGGACAGGGAGAAGTGATTTTTTTTTGTCATAACTTAAATATAGTTCATTCGATCTTTATCTTTTTATCAGCAAATCTATAAATAATGCTAATTACTAACAATCTTATGGAGGTACTAAGCATATTTTTGCAAGACTGTGAGAGACATGACGTTATTTCCAAATTGCCGCGGAGCAAACAAACCAAAAATTTAAAATAAACTTGACCTTAAGAAGTATAAGAAGAATTTGTCCCATACATGCCAAACCTCTGTGTCTTACCATATCTGAGATATTTTCCTGCGGACAGACAGGCGGACAGACGGACCTGGCCATTTCGACTCGGCGGTTGGTGCTGATCAAGAATATTTATACTTTATAGGGTCGGAAATGGTTCCTTCTCCCTGTTACATACATTTGCACGAAATTAGTATACCCTTTTAAATCAACAAGTAAAGGGTAAAAAACATTTAAGTGACTTTCTTCTTAAATTAACTAATTATAATACATACTATATTTTATATAATTTTTCACTCTTTTCAGTACGAAAGCATGCAGTTGCAGCTGGCCGGAAATCCACTTAAATTTACTTTTATGGGCTTGTTCAACTTGGAACGCGCCAATACCATTGTCATGAGTCATTCAATAATAACCCACACTATATTTCTGATTCAATATGATATAAAGAATTATTAATATATTTGATTAATAACACAATGTCCACTAGGTTCCGTTTATTTTACGCTAAAAGCCGAGCTAACGACAGCACCTTCAGTCATCATCATCATGTCTGACCTGGTGGGTGTAATACTCAAGCTGAGTTACTACTATGCACGTTTAATCGGTGTTCTCAATTTTGAAATTGACTTACGTACGGGTGTTGCTCGTATCACATCTCAAGCCACAATCTATGCCGGAGTTTTGAATTTCTTAATGTTCAGTTTTCTGCCAGTACAGTTATTACGCAAAAATAAGTTAAACGTAGCGTGGATTAATGCAAATCTCCTACATGAATATGTGTTTTTGATTGTCACCCTAATACGTCTATTTGGTGTCCTATTGACTTTGCTCAGTAGATGGCAACAACGTCAACAACTGGTGCACCTATTCTCAGCCTTTCGCCGCTTGTATTTGGCCAAGCCGCAGGTCAAGCAACTATATCGTCGTGGTGTAATTAGCAAATGGATTTCTGTGTCTCTAGCCGAGTTCCTGCAAATATTTGTGCAAATGCTAGCTCAATGGTCACACTTAAGCTGGGACTTGGCTTTAAATTTTTGCCTGATGTATTTGCTTACAGCTGTACTTAATGTGATCATAGTTCAGTATTACTTTGCCCTGCTCAACGTACACGGTCATTATATACTACTAAATCAGGAATTACGGCAGGTACTTAACCAAACTAAACAGCTTCATTTCAAACCAGGAATGCGAATGATCAAATGTTGCTCTCTTGCTGATCAATTGGATGCCATTGCTGAAAAACAAGCTCAGCTGCAAAAGTTGGTAGCTCAAATATCCAGAATATTCGGACTACAATGTTTCTGTACGAGCGTTATTTACTATCTCAGCTCCGTGGGAACCATCTATTTTATATTCAGTGCCTTTAAATATAGTACTATGGATCTCGGTACTTCAATTATTGGTTTGTCCTTGATCCTGATAGGTTTGATAAGCTTCTATGCAGATATTTATATAACTGTATTCATTGTATTCTATACATTGGATGCTTACAAAGTGATGGGAAATTTAATGGCGGAACGAGCTTTACTTAATCAACATTTGGATAAGCGATTGGAAACGGCTGTGAGTTAATGGATTAACTTAACTAACTTTAATTTACATTCATATTCTTTATTTTGCAGTTTGAGAGCTTTCAACTGCAGTTGACAAGGAATCCCCTTAAAGTGAGGGTTTTGGATCTGTTTGTGTTGGAACGTGGTCGAATCGTGGCCACGGCCAGCTCACTGATAACGAATTCTATTTTTCTGATACAATATGATATGAAAAACTATAATGTGTGAGGCAACTTAAAACGCTGCAAAATATTAATAAACTCTTTAGCAGTTGCTTAATGCTAGGCACTATTTGCAGATTTTTTATGCAGATAAAAAGTTTCTGGCTAAAAATCAAGTCTTTGCACTGTTGAATATGTCTGATAACTGAATATACTCCCCAACTAAAATTTACATTCCAAGATCCAGCCCAATTATAACCCTCTAAATAGATACTCGCTTATTAACGCCACACACCTCGTATATACTAGATATAATCGTTTTCAGACCACACTTCGTCGTTTATACGCCTTCGACTTGATTAGTGAAACCAGTTTCACCATTATATTTATGATAAATTTCAATACCAGAGAAAAAGTTTAAATACATCAGTTCAGTCTTAGGTATCGCGTTGCCCACAAGACTTTTTAAACTAAATTTTTGTTTTCTTAATTAATAGTTTTTTATATTTTGTAATTTTGGAGACGTCTGACCCTATTATTTGTCTGAATTCAAGCCGCCGTGTTAGGGTCCGATGTGAATCTACACGAGTTCGTCTTTTTGACTCTATCCTTATTCTCGTCAACCCACCCCTTCTCTCATCCTTTTTAGCCCTTCTCATTGTTAAATCTTTCATTCATCATTTTCCTATTCCACTTTCTAATTAACCTCTTCATAACCTTTATCCGTTGAAGGCGAATTTTATATTAGAATACTGTGTTCCTTTCTCTTTGTGAATTTTTAAAATTTTAGCTTTCATCTTCTTTTAACCAGCAGAGGTTGTAGTTTGTGTTGCTATATAAATGCCCATTAAACGAATGACGTGCTCCAGAAAACGTTACTGGCTCTATTTCATAATTATTGTCCCATCCGGCAAAGAATAATAGATATTTCATCCTAAAAATTAACTAAACTTCTTTCGAAAAACTTTTCGACAATTGTGATTTGGCTACCTTTCTATTTGCAAATGAATGTTTTCCGGCTCGAGGTCAGGTTCGTACAAGAAGGCCAAGCTAACTTCGTCTTTGCCGAAGTTTTTATACCCTTCAAATGTTTGAAAACATCAGTGTTTACGAACGTCAGCATTAAAACAAACAGCTTTTCTAAATAAAACCCACTTTTCGACTGATAGTTCCCATGGCAGCTGTAAGATATAGTTGTCCGATTTTGACCAAAACTTCAAAATCTGTGTAAAAGCGTATAAAACTAATAATTGCTGAAGCGGGAAGCGTTTACATTTAAAACAAAAAAGTTTTTCTCACAAAGACCCACTTTTCGACCGATAGTTCCTATGGCAGCTATTAGATATAGTCATCCGATCCGGCCGGTTCCGACATATTAGCAGTGTGCAGTAAAAAGAAGACTCTGTGCAAAGTTTCAGCTCGATGGCTTTAAAACTGAGAGATTAGTTTGCGCAGAAACAGACAGATAGACAGACGGACAAATCGCAATCGACTCAGCTCGTCGCCCTGATCAAGAATATATATGGTTTATAGGGTCGGAAATGAATATTTCTATGCGTTGCAAGCTTCTGGGCAAAATTGTAATACCCCTTGCAAGGGTATAACAACATATTTTTTTTCCGACATATTTCGGTTTCTCAGTTTTTCGGGTTTTTACACGACTGCAATATATGACTTTAAGTCTGAATTAAATTTTCAGTTCTCTATGAAGTGTCTGTATAAGCAAGCGCAGTTCTCAGTGTCCGTTTTGTAGTTGAGTCTTCTGTCTGTTGGTATGTTTATAATGTGCAGCATTTCTAATGTATACAGCTTGTAATGCTGATCTTGTCGTAGTATTATTGCTACCTCATAATTTGGTGAGTGGCCGCTTTCTACACAATGTGTAAGTGTGTTTGTTGTCGTAGCTTGAAGTCAATTTGTGTTGGGCTTATTTATTGTACGCATGTATTGACTAGCGTAATTATTTAGTGTAATTATTTTATATACATTCCATCATTTCAAAATCAAAAATTAAGGAAAATATTGATGAGATATATAATAATAAATATTTTTTCCCATCCCCTAACACTTCTATTTCCTTTCTGTTTTCTTATCTTACTTTCCATTTATTTTAATTGGAAATACTTCAATACAACAATATTGCTGCGTTATCTCAAAAGAGGAAGCCGAGCTAATCGAACTTTTATACACTTCCAAGAGTGTGTAATATTATTATTATTTTGCATATTTAAAAACAAAAATGACAAAAATTTGTTTAAAATTTTTCTCCCTATAGTAATTGCGCCTACTAGATTAAAACTGTTTAAAAATCTTATTATTGTGTTCTCAATCAGTTAATTGGCAATTGTGTATAAAAAAAATGTGCAGACAGGATTTGGTGAAAATTTGTTAGCAAAATCCCAATCCCAGTACTAAATTAGACAACACGTAAAACAACTGAACCGATCAAACTGAGTTAGTAAGATAAAACTTAAAATTTTCGGTGTTCTTTTTGTCTCAATAAAAAGGTTTCAAAACCAGAAAGGGTATACAAACATCGTTACACCAAAGTTTGACTCCCACTGTTTTCCACATACATTATTAATAACCAAAAGCTCCTTAGGTTATGTTTATTTTACGCCAATTGCCAAGCTAACGCCAGGACCTTTAGTCATCATTATCATGCCGGACGTAGTGGGTGGTTTACTCAAGCTGAGTTACTACTATGCCCGTTTGACGGGTGTTCTCAACTTTGAAATCAATTTAACTTCTGGTGTCGCTCGCATCACTTCTCAAGCAACCATCTATGCCGGAGTTTTGAATATTCTTGTATTCAGTATTCTGTCCGTACAGTTTTTACGAATGGACTTATTAATATTGGCCTGGAAAAATGCAACTCGTCTACATGATTATGTGTTTTTAATCATCAACCTTATACGTGTGTTCAGTGTTCTACTGTCTTTGCTCAGTAGATGGCAAAAACGTCGTCATCTGATTGATCTCTTCTCAGCCTTTCATCGCTTGTTTTTGGCCAAGCCACAGGTCAAGAAATTATATCGTCGTGGTGTGATTAGCAAATGGATTTCTGTCTTTCTAATTGAATTCCTGCAAGTATTTATGGAATTGCTTACACAATGGTCCCATTTAAGCTGGTATTTCGTCTTGAGCTTGTGCCTGATGTATGTGCTCACAGCTGTTCATAACTTGATCATATCTCAGTATTATTTTGGCCTGCTCAATATACACGTTCATTATATATTGTTAAACCAAGAATTGCGACAGGTATTAAACCAAACTCAGCAGCTCAATCTCAAACCGGGAATGCTGATGATCAAATGTTGCTCTCTAGCTGATCAATTGGATGGCATTGCTCGAACACAGTCGCAGCTCCAGCAATTAGTAGCTCAAATGGCCAGCATATTTGGATTACAAAGCTTCTGTATGAGTATCACTTACTACCTCAGCTTCGTGGCCACAATATATCTAACATTCTGTATCTTCAAGTATAGCCCCTTAAGCCTTTTCCCTTCGTTTGGAAGTAGTATATTGATCGTGTTTGGTTTAATTTGCTTCTATGTAGATAGTTATATCAGTACATCCATTATGCTCTACACTTTGGATGATCATAAAGAAATGATTAATTTAATGGAGAATCGTAATTTAATTAATCGACACTTGGATAAACGATTGGACTTGGCAGTAAGTAGGAGAATTAATTTTGGTTCTATACACTGATGGATTTTCTTTTTTGGTTTGCAGTTTGAGAGTTTTCAATTGCAGTTGACAAGCAACCCTTTAAAGCTGAGTGTATGGGGTCTTTTTCTGGTGGAACGTGGTTGTGTCGTGGCCTTGGCTAGCTCACTAATAACAAATTCCATTTTACTGATACAATATGATATGGAAAACTATTAAATGCAATGGATCTTACAAAGAAACATTCCGATTAAGTTTTATTAAAGGACAGATCGGAGCGGTTCGCATAATCATTGGAACAATCTATTTTTGTGAGTTTTTTTTTATTGAGTTTTTTGTTTTGTAAGTCTTTGCAAGTCTTTAGTGGAAGTGTATACCAGGCGTTAAGGGCATATCTCATATTCAATTTTAAATTCAATAATTTCCCATAGGAAATTTGTCATTATCATTTGTGTGATACACGAAACTGATTCAGATCATGAGTTTAATTTGTTAATTACACGCGTTACCCCCAGAGACCGTAGAAGATTCGCTATTTACACCAAGAGACCAAGAAATTTGGTCGGTAGCGCTCGATGCGGTCAGGTCGAATCTAGATCACGGCGCTTTATGGCTTTTGGCTCCAGAGCCATCTTAGGCCGGCACCACGGCGTAGACACCAATACAAATGAAGAGTATATTTTGCAAGCTGCAACAACCACAAGAAATAGAAAGAGAACCACGTCAGTCTGCTACCCACAAAATCATTCGCGGCCAACAATAAATCGACGCTTACAGCTATTTGTTGCTCTACGTTGAGGCTTAAGCTATGATTGGTTTTCTTATGCAGTTGTGTAAAACAACAAACTAATGCGCGACGAAACGAAAACGAAATTTCGCTTTTAAGGATAAAGAGATATTCCAACTTGTCCAAGATAACGACTGCATTGTGGAGATTGCAAGATAGCGAATGGGTATTTCCGATGGAAGAAAATATGCCCGTCTGAAAGATCAACAGAAAAAAACAAAAAATTAGCTAAAGTAAGTATAAAGTCTTCGTAAAAAAAATTTTTTGCAGAAGATTGCCTCAGTATTCAAATAAATATATACATGTTTGCCGTCTGGGGTACTGCGAGATTATGTGCAAAAGTATAATTCTTGGGAAAGGAATTTGGATGGTCCTGACCTTAGAAAGCTTAGATATATTGGTTTCTAAGGAGTAGCAGTCCTCTTATTGGAGGTCAAAGACGAAGCAAACATTGGAAAGCGCAAATTGTACTGTGTCGGCATAGTCGATGGACAGTGGGCCTTCAAAAGGATTGAGCCAGAGTCTGGAGAACTTTTTATTTTGAGGAAATATTTATTACATGGGATTGTTAGAAGACGTATATTTACCGTGAGGAAAAGGAATTTATACATCGGCTAACTAACCTGGCAAACGTTCTTCTGCCATATAAATTGTTACTAGTAAATATTTTGGTAAATAGTTCGTCGGTTTAATAAAATATAACGAATCTAAAGCCTTTGATTTTGAAGGTTGAATTAACTTGCTGACCATTTGACGCTGTATTGTGCATTATTTCTGTTGCTCCGAACAAAGTAATTTGAAAGCGTAAATTTAATCTACGAATGAGGCTTGAATCTGGATCCGTGCCGTTCAAAAACGTTCAATGGTTCGGGTGGAGCGTAACTTGGCTAAGTCAGCAAAATAATTCAAAATAGCAAATAAAAATTTGAAAAAGAAGCACTGACAATAATATATTTATAAAAAATCGCTCTATTTAGTCATGTCCGTCCATAAGTATGACAGCACAAATCTTAGAGATGGTAAGAGTTAGAGGTCAAAAATGTTAAAGGTTTTATGGGCTTGCTTAGGTACCACTTTATCATTTCTTTTAAGGGGGTATTCTCCATGTGAAAACTAAAAGTAGAAGGAGACTCAGGACACTTGCTACTCAACCTCTCAGAGACATCCGGGCTAGAGATCCCAGCTCTACTCAAATTTATTCTGTCCACACAATGGTTCAGTATGGAGGACCCACCTCAGTATTAACAAGTGAGAAAGTCGGTCAAGCCCGACTATAACATACTCTGTACCTGAAGTATGAGCTGAACGCAGTGCTGCTGCTGTGTCTCTCTCTATCTCAATCTCTATCTCACTCTCTTTCTCTCTCTCTCTCGCTCTCTCTCCCTAAGATTGTGCGGTGTTGGTTGTGAAAGGGTGGGAGGGGGGGGTGGCGGGGGGAGCTTGGTTCACTTTTTTGCTTATAACTTGAGAACCGCTCAACCGATCTTTACCAAATCGATACATTTTGACAATTACTAACTATCTCTAGAAGGAACAAACCATCTATCTACAAAACTTTGGAAGATATGACGTTTTTCCAAAATTGCGGGGCCGGGAGGGGGCGTGGCCAAAATTTAAAATAAACTTGATCTGCCTGCAGCTATAAGAAACATTTGTCCCATACATTTCAAACCTCTATTTCTTACCATCTCTGAGATCTGTTTGTTCATACGGACGGACGGACAGACGGACAGAAAGACGGACAGACAGACGGACAGACAGACGGACGGTTTAAGTTTTCAATGAGTTTACATAATTTCAACAAGATTTTTGTCGGGAAATCGGACCACTACCAGTGGTTGCGCTTATATGGAGAGTGCAGCCAAAAATACTTCTGGTGGAAATATGGGGCCAAAAATTATACTGAGAGGTCTATGAAGAGTAAAAACTGTAATAAGCAAAAATTGGCGTGCTTGGACATGTCTACGCCTTCTCCGCTGCGGCAGCGCTGCAGCAGCGTACATTCTTTTGCTGATAACTTAAGTATCTTTTATCCGATCTCGATCATTTCTTCGGCAAATCGATAAATAATTTTGATTACTAAATATGTCTAGAAGGTTCGAACCGTGTCTACAAAACTGTGGAAGACCTGAGGTTTTTCCCAATTGCGGGGGCGGAAGGGGGCATAGAAAAAATTCAAAATAAACTTGATCTTCCTGCAAATATAAAAAGTTTATGTCCCAAACATGTCGAACCTCTATCTCCTGCCATCTCTGAGATCTGTGCATTTATACGGACTGACAAGTCAAAAAACGTGCATTACGTTACAATTTACTATACGCGCATGAGCGGATGGTAGCAAGAAGACTTAACATTTTTTAAATCTTAAAGTGTTAAGAATTAATATGTCATAAAGAATTGTGAGGGCTGAGGAGGGCTTCACACTTAAAACTTTAACTAAACATTTGACAGTCGAAGCAACAACAATCACACAAATATGCTAATCTAAAACAACGATTTACACAAAATACAACACGAAATTTCTTTAAGTTAAATTGTAAAAGTTAAGTCAATACCTTTATGAACAATATCCATTTAACACAACCTGAATTAATATAGCTTTTATGCAAAAATTTAATTTAACAAAATTAGCATGTTGCAGCGAGCGGCGGGCACTGTACAAGGCAAATGAACAAATGATCACACTTCCGATGGTATTTTAAGAAAGTACCGTTATAATCAAAGCAAAATAAGTATGCCACTGTGAAGCTTGACCAATTAGCTGTTAAAATAAGCCGCTACGGTTTAAAAATTTTAACATTAATTTTTTGATTTTTGGCCTATGGAAGCAACCACTGTGCACTATATAGTATAGCTGCCATACAAACTGTCAGGCTTATATCAAGCTCCAAGGGTATATAAACTTCGGTCGAGCCGTAGTTAGCTAGCCTCTATTTTTAGTTTTTATATCACACAACCTGGGAATTTTGCAAATCTGAAACAAACTTGATCTGCGTACGGCCTATACCTATGTACATGCAAAAATTTGTATCTCTATCTCTTATAGTCTCTGAGATCTACGCGTTCATACAGACAGACGGACAGACGGACGGACGGACAGACGGACAGAGGGACGGACGGACAGACGGACATGGCTAAATTGACTCGGCTGTTGATGCTGATCAAGAATATATATACTTTATAGGGTCGGAAATGCTTCCTTCTCCCTGTTACATACATTTGCACAACTTCATGATCCCCTTTTACCCATTTTCAATGGGTACAGGGTATAAAAAAAAGGAATTGGAAAAACTCTTTGAAACAGCCTCGAGAATACCACCTTAAACAAAGGGCATGTGTAAAAGTTCATGAATGTCAAACTATCTGATGGTGATAACAAATTGTTCATATAGCTGGTAGCTGACCTGTGTTCTTTAATCCATTTTTATTCTATTACACTGTGACACATTTTTGAACTCAAAAAAGTTGATACGGTCCGGACCAAAAAAAAATTCTGAAAGGGTGTGATGGTGGTATAAAAAACCTGCCTGGGTTTGGTTCAACTATCAACTTTTTAGTGTTGCACAGTGTTATCGTTATTTGTGATGGTAATTTCGAGGACTTGGCCCCAAGTCGTTCTGCTTTCAAACACCCGACTACACTCATCTATTACAAATTGCAATAGGTTATAGGTGGGAGAACTTTACTTGCAGACCATTTCCAGTAAAATGAGCTATATTTATATATTTATATTTATTTATAAAAAATCGCTCTATTTAGTCATGTCCGTCCATAAGTATGACAGCACAAATCTTAGAGATGGTAAGAGTTAGAGGTCAAAAATGTTAAAGGTTTTATGGGCTTGCTTAGGTACCACTTTATCATTTCTTTTAAGGGGGTATTCTCCATGTGAAAACTAAAAGTAGAAGGAGACTCAGGACACTTGCTACTCAACCTCTCAGAGACATCCGGGCTAGAGATCCCAGCTCTACTCAAATTTATTCTGTCCACACAATGGTTCAGTATGGAGGACCCACCTCAGTATTAACAAGTGAGAAAGTCGGTCAAGCCCGACTATAACATACTCTGTACCTGAAGTATGAGCTGAACGCAGTGCTGCTGCTGTGTCTCTCTCTATCTCAATCTCTATCTCACTCTCTTTCTCTCTCTCTCTCGCTCTCTCTCCCTAAGATTGTGCGGTGTTGGTTGTGAAAGGGTGGGAGGGGGGGTGGCGGGGGAGCTTGGTTCACTTTTTTGCTTATAACTTGAGAACCGCTCAACCGATCTTTACCAAATCGATACATTTTGACAATTACTAACTATCTCTAGAAGGAACAAACCATCTATCTACAAAACTTTGGAAGATATGACGTTTTTCCAAAATTGCGGGGCCGGGAGGGGGCGTGGCCAAAATTTAAAATAAACTTGATCTGCCTGCAGCTATAAGAAACATTTGTCCCATACATGTCAAACCTCTATTTCTTACCATCTCTGAGATCTGTTTGTTCATACGGACGGACGGACAGACGGACAGAAAGACGGACAGACAGACGGACAGACAGACGGACGGTTTAAGTTTTCAATGAGTTTACATAATTTCAACAAGATTTTTTGGTCGAAATCGGACCACTACACAGTGGTTGCGCTTATATGGAGAGTGCAGCCAAAAATACTTCTGGTGGAAATATGGGGCCAAAAATTATACTGAGAGGTCTATGAAGAGTAAAAACTGTAATAAGCAAAAATTGGCGTGCTTGGACATGTCTACGCCTTCTCCGCTGCGGCAGCGCTGCAGCAGCGTACATTCTTTTGCTGATAACTTAAGTATCTTTTATCCGATCTCGATCATTTCTTCGGCAAATCGATAAATAATTTTGATTACTAAATATGTCTAGAAGGTTCGAACCGTGTCTACAAAACTGTGGAAGACCTGAGGTTTTTCCCAATTGCGGGGGCGGAAGGGGGCATAGAAAAAATTCAAAATAAACTTGATCTTCCTGCAAATATAAAAGTTTATGTCCCAAACATGTCGAACCTCTATCTCCTGCCATCTCTGAGATCTGTGCATTTATACGGACTGACAAGTCAAAAAACGTGCATTACGTTACAATTTACTATACGCGCATGAGCGGATGGTAGCAAGAAGACTTAACATTTTTTAAATCTTAAAGTGTTAAGAATTAATATGTCATAAAGAATTGTGAGGGCTGAGGAGGGCTTCACACTTAAAACTTTAACTAAACATTTGACAGTCGAAGCAACAACAATCACACAAATATGCTAATCTAAAACAACGATTTACACAAAATACAACACGAAATTTCTTTAAGTTAAATTGTAAAAGTTAAGTCAATACCTTTATGAACAATATCCATTTAACACAACCTGAATTAATATAGCTTTTATGCAAAAATTTAATTTAACAAAATTAGCATGTTGCAGCGAGCGGCGGGCACTGTACAAGGCAAATGAACAAATGATCACACTTCCGATGGTATTTTAAGAAAGTACCGTTATAATCAAAGCAAAATAAGTATGCCACTGTGAAGCTTGACCAATTAGCTGTTAAAATAAGCCGCTACGGTTTAAAAATTTTAACATTAATTTTTTGATTTTTGGCCTATGGAAGCAACCACTGTGCACTATATAGTATAGCTGCCATACAAACTGTCAGGCTTATATCAAGCTCCAAGGGTATATAAACTTCGGTCGAGCCGTAGTTAGCTAGCCTCTATTTTTAGTTTTTATATTGGGAATTTTGCAAATCTGAAACAAACTTGATCTGCGTACGGCCTATACCTATGTACATGCAAAAATTTGTATCTCTATCTCTTATAGTCTCTGAGATCTACGCGTTCATACAGACAGACGGACGGACGGACAGACGGACAGAGGGACGGACGGACAGACGGACATGGCTAAATTGACTCGGCTGTTGATGCTGATCAAGAATATATATACTTTATAGGGTCGGAAATGCTTCCTTCTCCCTGTTACATACATTTGCACAACTTCATGATCCCCTTTTACCCATTTTCAATGGGTACAGGGTATAAAAAAAAGGAATTGGAAAAACTCTTTGAAACAGCCTCGAGAATACCACCTTAAACAAAGGGCATGTGTAAAAGTTCATGAATGTCAAACTATCTGATGGTGATAACAAATTGTTCATATAGCTGGTAGCTGACCTGTGTTCTTTAATCCATTTTTATTCTATTACACTGTGACACATTTTTGAACTCAAAAAAGTTGATACGGTCCGGACCAAAAAAAAATTCTGAAAGGGTGTGATGGTGGTATAAAAAACCTGCCTGGGTTTGGTTCAACTATCAACTTTTTAGTGTTGCACAGTGTTATCGTTATTTGTGATGGTAATTTCGAGGACTTGGCCCCAAGTCGTTCTGCTTTCAAACACCCGACTACACTCATCTATTACAAATTGCAATAGGTTATAGGTGGGAGAACTTTACTTGCAGACCATTTCCAGTAAAATGAGCTAGTTGCTTGAATTTAGATTATATCCAACCATTGTGGGTGAAACCAGCCACTCTGCCATCCATCTCCGTTCTTATCAACCTAACCCATCAACTAATTATTAATAAATAACCAAACACATCCAATTTCTAAAACAAATCAAGTCAGTACTCCAACATGCCTGACCCGGTCAAGTGGTTAATTTGGCTAAACTACTATCTTTCACGTTGCATTGGAGTGCTCAATTTTGAAATTGACTTAAAAACAGGATTACCTCAGACTACCCAAAGAACCACCATCTATACGGCATTGATTAATATGGTGGTTTGCAGTATACTGCCCATTCAGTTACTTCGCGGTGAAATGGGTCATGTGGTCTGGGCGCGAGCCAATCTTCTGCATGAATATGTGTTTATATTAATGTCAATCATACGAATAGGAGGCGTCGTTGTCACATTACTCAGTCGTTGGAGCCAACGCCGTCAAATGATGAATTTAGTCAGGGACCTGCGACGATTATTTGTGCGGAGACCGCATGTGCAACGACTGGTTCGTCGCGGTGTGATTAGCAAATGTTTTTGTGGTTTTATGACGGAGTGCCTGCAGTTGGGCTTGGGTCTACTTGCTCTAAGGCATCGTCTTACCGCCCAATTGGTTCTAGGACTAATGCTGATTTCAATGGTGACCGGTTGTATGAGTCTGGTGTTGGCACAATACACCTTTGCCCTGTTGCATATGCATGGACACTACAAGTTGCTTAACCATGAGCTACTTGGGATTATAAATGAAACCCGAGCACTTAGGTTAACCCCTGATCGTCGTAAAGGTGTGTTCATGACGCAGTGCTGTAGCTTAGCCGATAGATTGGATGACATAGCACAATCGCAGGCCAAGCTGCACAAAACGTTGAAAAAATCTGGCCAAATCTTTGGCCTACAAGGCTTTTGCTCGGTCGCCATATTTTACCTGTCTTGGATATCCACTGTCTATTTTATCTATAGCGCCCTTAAGTATGATTTCATAGGTTGGTCCTCTTGGGGCTTTGTGTGGATTGGCTTTACTGTGTTGTTTTACTATGCGGATGGTTTATTATCGGTTTACCTAATGTTTTATGTTGTGGATGCTTATGCAGAGATGCTGAGATTAATGGAGGAGCGCACTTTGATGGTAACAGGCTTGGACGAACGCTTGGACAGGGCGGTGAGTAAATGGGTTAAGTAAATGGCATAATCTTTGTGTTGTTATTTTACAGTTTGAGAGCTTTCAACTGCAACTGGTGCGCCACCCGTTAAGACTGACTCTTTTGCAAATGTTCGATATGGGACGAGTTATTATAATGCCCATGGGGAACTCACTTTTGGTTAACACCATTTTCCTCATCCAATACGATATGGCACATTATTGATTTCAAAAGAAAGTGAAACCCAGAGCAAGGACGTTGTCCTGCCACTAACGGATAATGCTGTTAAAAACGCCACGACCCTCATAAAATAAACACCACACAATGACTGGAAACAAACTTGATGGGTGGGTGACCGGGTAACTGTGTCAATGGCATGTGTAATTGCGCCCAGAGCAACCGATAATGGCCATTGCCAGGCAGAGGCAGTGGGATTCCTTTGTATTTGCCGATTGCCAGGCATTTATAACTTGACAACTTTTGGTTCCATCGACACGAACTGACACTGACAAATCCAGCGACAGGCATCGACGCTGCAGCAGCAAAATAAACGAGCTTCCATTCAATTTCCCTTGCCGCCTGTCTGAGCAACTGTCGGACTGACTGACTGACTGGCTGGCTGGCTCACTGCTTAGCATAAGTCGCAGTTTAATCCTGCTCCCGACAAGGCACAATATGCATTGCCAACTCTGCACGACGCTGGGGGGGTGGGGTCGGCAAGAATCGGGTAGTAATGCCAATAAGCAAGCAATGACATTTTAGCACAATGCATTGCCTCCTTGGGAAACGTTTTGCGAAGCCAAAACTAACAAGGACAAGGAGGAGCGACATAGGAGCGCATCAAATGCCTGATGACACTTTAAGAAGAATGAGAAAAGGGAGTGCAGGTTATAGAAATTGAACTTCAATTGGATTTAGAATAAGCTGATTACGATATTCAGATATAGTGTGTGACTGCAAGCTATTGTGATTAAAGTGACCAAGGATTACACACATTGAGATTGCTATGCAGATCGTCTGCTTCGCTATTTAGACTCTATTGAGCGACATTTGAATACAAGATGGACAAACAAAACATCACCAAGAACTCTACCGGTCATTATTTTCTGAGTGTAGGGATCATCTGATTGTTAACAAACTTGAAGTATCAATTAGTGACAGTGTTCAGCAGAAGAACTCGCCCCATGATCAGGCATAATTTTGCAAAAGTCTTCATACTGAGCTCGAGTGATTCGACATCATAATAGCAAATTTGAGTTATCATGATACAGGTGCATGCATCAAAGAAATAGTTGATATTTAAAGGGATACTGCTTCCTCCAACAGCAAAAACTACTAGATGCACAATTTTTTTCTGATACATGTTCGGGGATCAATTATTCTGCTGAGCAAGCTGAGCAAGAAATTGTAAGACTAAGGTCTGCTTTCCAATTTGCATCGAAATCCCATTTTGCGGGGGAAAATATTTTACTCCACTTAACCTAGATTTACACCAAATTGTACAGATTACATCAACTATTTCAGGGGCATGGCCACTTTTGAACCTATCTAAAAACACTTTCGAATCGGCTTTACAGACTTGGTGCAAATGCTTTGACTGTTTCCCATACGCTTGGTTGTCAAACAACCCTTGAGAAAACCATCATAACTACAATCTTATACAAGTGTAATATCTCTAGGAAACATGTCAAACAGGTAAGTACAATAATTAACATATTAAAGTTTCCATTCATCATTTCACCTTTTGAGCCCTCAGACTATCGCAGTGGATTAATTGCCATGCCAGTGCTTTGCCGCCAAAAAACTCACCGATTACTCCACTAATTAAGCCGATTCAGTACGAATCTAAATGCCTGCAAAGAATGGCCGTAATGGCTCGGCACAAACAGATGAGTATGCTAATGGAACAAGACAATTTTCTGTACAGAAGCCAGCTTAAGGCCATTGAAAAGACGGTCCTTGACTTAGACTAAAGATGTTACTTTGAATTAAAGTGCCACAAAACCATAACTTAAACAAATATGCAAAAATTGCATTTGGGAAATCCCAGACAAGAAACTAAATTGAATTTTCAAAACGCCACACACATAAATCCAAAACGGAGGCAACGAAAAAAATAATGTATTTGCTTTGCTGCAGGCCAAACAGAGGGAAGTTTTCGTTTTCTCAAATATATCATAAATATTTGATTTTTCACATTTTACAATCGTATCTCTGGCTCTGTCTGCTTGGCTGCCTGAGTTGGGTGTCAAGGAAAATTGATAAGTTTCAATGATTACATTGGGAAATTGATATAATTTGTGTGCAATTTTCAACAACTGGCAAATGTCGCGTACGTGATGGATATGGATGTTGACGTTTGTTATGACATGGCGGGGTGAAGAAACAAGATTTAGTTTAAGAAATAAATTGCTGTGTTAAATGAAACTATATGAAACTAGAAATATATAAAATACAATTTGCATCATATTTTCTATGGCAATTTACAAACTTATAGAGCTCAAGCTTGGGTCAAGACTGGAAATCTTTCGGAGATGGCTCGACGGATGGGGAGAATCTTTTGATAATATGTAAACTAAACTGACTTATACAGCGATCCGTGCATTGATGCTGTATCTAATATAATGACTAAAAGGCTAAACTACTTAATTAAAGGTTCAAAGAGAGGAGTGAAATAAAAAATAAATAGGACAGTTTAAAATTTCAACTTTAATTTAATAAAAACATCCATAATAATGAAATACCGTAGACTATTATCAATGCTTAATGTTTAAAAACTTTGTTTAATAAAACAAAAAGAAATAAAAATAGCAGGGATGCAAAGTGATTGTTGAGTGGTTTATGAAAGTTTCAAACCACCTATTTGGTCTCCATGGTTTTGAGCAAGGATTAAAACCGAAACGAGCAACGGTTAGGGTTACGGTTTCTGTTTTGTGCGATCGCTTTTTTCCGGTTACGTTTATATTACGTTTGTGGGATATGGGTAACGCTACGGGCTACGGCTTATTATTTATAAATCTGATTCGTGTTTCCGTTACGGTTACGGGTATTGGCTTAAAAAAATAAGTTTGAAAGACAAAAGTGTAATCAAAATATAAGGATCAGGAAGGTAAAGATTTTAGTTAGCTGCTTTGTCTCCTTCTCGTTCGCTCTCTTTCCTTTGTGCCCATTGGAAACACTGCGGCCAATAATAAATAAGCATAATGTTCATTATACCAGGGATGCAAACCGGTTCTGAATCGAACCGAACCGCTTTTTTCGCTCGTGAACCGAACCGTAAACCGAACCGGTGTGTTTTCAAAAATGCTGAACCGAACTAAAAACCGAAAAATAAAATGGTTCGGTTCGGTTCACTTTAGCTAGGTATTGAGTTACTTGCGAATAGTAAGCAAAATCAGCAATTGGCTTTAAAATATTGCGAAAATACTTGGAAAAGCAGAGTTGTAAAAAAATTAAGAACATCAACCTTATTAAATTTGCTAAGGACCCAAGATTGTAATAAGCCAAGTCTCGATTGTATTTTCCGTTGGGGGTAAACTTAATTTAAACTCAAACGTTAAATTTTTATCTTTAAGGCCTATACTCAGATAAGATAAATTTTTAGTTTGCTACGATATTTCACATGAATAGAAACAGTTTTAAACAGTTTTGAAATCTGAATGATTATGAAAAGTTGTTCTATTCATGTGAAATATCGTAGCAAACTAAAAATGTATCTTATCTGAGTAAAGGCCCTTAAATGAGATTGGCTTGAAATAGAAAATGAGTATGAGTATTTTTATCAGGGCTGCAAACCGGTCCGGAGCTGAACCGCTCCGGAGTCGGAGACTCCGAGATTTCCGAGAATCCCGAATCGAACCTGAACCGGAGCAAAAAAAAATTTCGCGGCTGAACCTGAACCCGAACCGGAGCAAAAAAAAAGGTAAAAGTGGTTCGGTTCAGAAAAAAATGCATATTACTCTTTTCAGGCTGACTTATGTATTGGTGCTTTAAGGTTTGAATGTTCGTAAATAGTTAGAAAGTTCTTAGAAAAACGTTTTTACTTTTTACGTTCAATCTCAAATAAAATCATAGAACTTTTTTAAGCACGCTGTAGATCATTTAAGTAATGATTTTGTCCATAACTTGCCTAAAACAAGACAAGCACAACACCACAAAGGAGGCTGGTGGACAGTATAGCCATTTCATGAATACCAATTCAATCTTCAGCTGTCTTCGTCTGTCCTTGGTGTGTTGGCAGAAAGTACCTCATGAAAGAACTGCTATGACCGCTTGGGAATCCCAAAGGCAGGCTTGTAGCAAAATCCGACATCAGCAGCATAATAATTTTTTTTTTTTTAAATCCAAGTAAGTTAATTTTTTGACCTTGAAACAAAAACAGCTTTCAAAGAAAAAAATTGCTGATTTGTATGAACCTCAAAAAGAACTCATTAATAAAAGCATCACTGATTATTCTTATGATAATGAAATGCAATTCTTAGCTAAAGAGCTAGAATATAAAGAATTAGTGACAAATACATAATAGTGAACGACTTCGTAGCTTCATTTGAAGGAATTCCAAGATTGCCTAAAGATTCTAATGTGTTAAAGGTTTGAATAAACTATCAATGTAAATAACAATAATATGTTGCATTAGCTGTTCCTTAAACACAATTATCAGGCAAATTTTTCTTCTGTCAGTTAATTTTGTTTTATCCATTATTAACTTAAGCATAGTTCGAATATTATTTGGAAAATATCAATAGTTGGCTAATGTTGTTACAATTTACATTCCTGTTTCTTAAGCTAGCAAAAACAAAACTATTTCTGAACCTCGGTTCGGACCTGAACCTAGGTTCACCGACCTACTGAACCCGCTCCGTGAACCCGAACCCAAAAAATCTCACAGGTTCGAACCCCGGAGTGAACCTCCACCGATTTCAGAGGGGTTTGCAGCCCTGATTTTTATGGCTGGCAGGACTGCAAAATTCATGTTGAAGAAAAGGGAGGACGACATAGCTTAGTAATTATCAACAACAAAAAAGAGCTCCGCCTGTTTTTGAATTAGTTCTTAGATTCCTGGAATCAAACTTGCTATCAGAAGGAGGAAAAAGGTAGCTAAATCTCATTTAATGTTAATGATATTATTCGTATAATTCTTTGAACTCGATAAGTAAATCGAGTTAAAAATGCTTGCCAAACAACTCAGTAAATGTTGGAATATTAATAGCTCGAATAGTCTTAGCAGTTCCACCCACACAAGTGTCAGTAGAATGAACATTTTCCACATTGGCGATTGTTTTGTCAGACGCTCTTAAGTCTTTCAATATCGATGAAAATATACTAGGAGATATTTTATTATAAAGTCTTAACTAATATTCCATCATATTGAAGTAAATTTAGGTTTTTCAAAATCAATTTTTTCCCTGTTTTGAAAATCAAATATGGGCTTATCCTGCGTTGCGGACGTTACATTTGTACGCAAATTTGCTTCTTAAAATTGACACAGCTGGCGTCCACTTTGGTATATTTGAAATACTTTTGGTGCAAAATGCAGTTCTTTGGGAGTACTTTCAAACCTAATTTAAGATAATAGGTTATCTGTTTATGAAAAAAAAAGTTATGCTTGTTTAAAGTTCCATTGCGGACGTTACAAAAAATGGAAGTCGACTTTGAGGCTTATGTGCATTTCCACATTTTTTAGCGAATTTTGCATATTAAACAAAAAAAGTCTTATAACAAAAAATTAAGTAGAATATATGACCAATTCAACCCAGCTTTCAAAAGAATGATAAGTGGTCCCGTTATTAAAATATCTTAATTTTTATGCTGTTGCGGACGTTACGTTGCGGACGTTACACTTTTCCCATTGACCCAAATAGTATAACAAACATTTTTTTTCATTCCATTGCCTTGAAACTGGGTTTGTAAGCTTAGTACGCGAAATAGTTCGACACGTGTTTTCCCGATTTCGAAAAATCCGACCACGAGAAAAATTTCTGTAAAATTCTGCTTGCAAAAAAATTATTTTTCATCCGATTGGCTTGAAATTCAGTTTGTAATGATTAAACTCGAATTCTTTTGGGTTTTCATTTTCCGATGTTGGAAACTCCGATTTTTATCGATATTTATTAATTATTAATACTAATATTATTTAAACACACTTTTTGTTACTTTGAGGTTATGTTTTTCGGATTCTCGACAACCTAGAGCAATTCAGAGCCCAGATTCAGACTCAGCAGGCAATAATCCATTATTAACACCATTTCCACCTCATATTAAAAAAAAATTTGGAGTATTTTCTTGCCGTTGCGGACGTAACACATTTTGGCATTAACTATTTTTAAAAATATGTGTAGTAAAGGTATATTTTTTTTTTCATCAGTTTAAAGGGCATAAAAAACTCTGTTTATAAAGCAAGTTTGGATAACCGAATTATTAAAAATCATTCTGCTCAATTAAAAAAACCCAATTTTCCGTTGCGGACGTTACACACAGCAAACCGATTTTTAGTTTAAATTTTTTATATATATTAGATATCCTACAAATATAAAGAGTACCTTAAATTAAAGGAAATGAAACAAACTTTATGTTTGCTAAGCGGAAAATAACATAACGACTGTTTTTACCATTTTTGTGACCAATAAAAAAACCCTTTTTTTCAAGAATTAATAGAAGCAAGAGGAAGGTGTAGGTATGCCTCTGCCAAGAGCAGACAAACCACCGTAGAACAATATTGCTTACATATTTTGAAGCTTGAATATGTACCCTATTATTCCATTAACAAACATTTGGGTTTTGGACAACTTTAAATTTCAACCCTTGGTTTAAAAATTTTCGGATTAGCCCATATACAAGTATAATAAAACTATTGAAATGGAAATGTCTTCATGAAAAGAACCAGTCTCATCTATCAAAGCAAATTTAGAATTTATTAAAAAATAAATGTTTTATTGTTCCGAATCAACTTATGGATTTCGAATTAAAACTGCTTAAGTTTATATGTGAAGTGCCCAATATGTCAGAGATTACTTGATGAGATCAAAAGAAAATTGTAACTATTTGACAATTTTGATCCGACTAAAGGCCAAGCCTTTAGTAGTCGGTTTTAAACCGTTTCTAAACAATATCAAGTGACCAAAGAGGTTTTCGTCACTTGATATGTAAAGTTTAAGAATTTCAAATTCGTAATTTTGAACAAGCCCGATTAACTGAAAACCTAAGTCTTTGTTAATGAATAATCCGAATACTTGTATCACAAATATGTTTCTTTAGTAAGCCCCAAAAACCATGCAATGAACCGAACCGGCGGTTCAAAAACTGTGTGAACCACTGAACCGAACCAGTCCTTTTTTCCAAGTGGTTTGCATCCCTGCATTATACAATTGCACATCACATAAATTTGCGTTTATCGAAACAGAGCCGAAATTAACACATATATTTGTTTCTGTTTAGGTTTTGATAACCGGTTATGTTAATAAAGGTTATAGGTTTACGGTTATATGAAAAAAAAATTTCGGTTGCGGTAACGGTTTCGGTTACAAACTTGAATGTGTTTTTAGCGGTTAAAGGTTGTGATAGCAACTTGACAGATTGCTGAACTTTAAGAGAAGCTGGAAAAAGTCTTCATCGCTTCATCCTATTAACAATTGGACTTTTCCAAGAAATGTGTTTATACTTTAATTTAAATATGATTACTTTATTCTTCAAGTAAGGAAAAAACTAAAATTAATTATTAAAAATATTTCGTTTACATACGAAACTAAGTTGTAAGTATACAGTGTAGTTTGGTTTCTGTTTCATTACTATTATCAGGTTAACTTTTTAAAGGTAAATAGGTTACGGTTAAAAGAAAACCATTTTTTTCGGTTTCTGTTACGGTTTCGGTTACAAATTTTTAATCGTTAAAAGCCATTAAAGGTAATGGTTCGGTTACGGTTTGAATATCTGTCAAACACGTGACTTAAGCAAGCTTTTTAACCTTCTTGGTTTAATAGGCAACAAAAATAGTCAAAACCACAAGGAGTTGTCGCAATGCATATTATTTATCGAATTTGTTATCGGTAGCAACATACCTTGATCAACAAGACCTCATGTTAATGTCAATGCTCTGGCTCCAAAATGTACCACAACAATTTGGTCTTTTAGTCTAGAGTCGCGGTGCTAGTATTTTATTCTGTCTTGCATTTACTTGCGCTTTGAGAGCAATAAGAGGCCGGGCGTCGAGGGCGATTACTCCCCATCGGTGATATTTTATTGATAAAGGCTATTTTTTGGCCTTAGTAAGTAGCTTACAGAATTCGGGCTGGGACAACTTTACCTACCTCTGTGGTTTTCTTCAACCCCTCATCTTCAATTTCTTACCAAAACACCTGCGTTTGCGGTCATACTTACTTTTACCATGAACTTTAAGTCAACTTTTATTGAAGTATTTGCCTGAAGGTGTCTTAAAAATGAGTAAGTACTTAAAATATTCAAGTGTTTTAATTAAAAACTATGCAACATTTCATAGCTGAAATTATAAACTTAAAAATTTATGTTTGTTTTGTCTTCCCGCACAAGACCCAGTTTCTCGCTTCTCCCATATTTATGAGTGTGGCGGCGTATGTGAAATGTTGCGGTAGTTTTTGGCTTTTTTTTTGGCATGCGAACTGCATTTTATGAATTTTTTATGGCTTTTAATGTAGACACACCTGGACTACAGTGTGTGCCAGCTGGTGAAGTATACGGCGGGTTTTCCTGTGGGGTGTTCCAGGTGCTTTTGACCAGCTTGTCATAAAATGGCACAAGGCGACACCTTTTTCTACCATGTGAGAACATAAAACTTCAAAAACCAACTGCACAATCTGCTCACGCTTCAGCACCGTATATCATGCCGCCAAAGCTAACGCCTTGGTCTAATCCATAAGGGGCGTGGCCTGGCAGGGGCTTTTCATATGAAATATACGCATATGAAATTTCACAAAAAGTTTCTCCTTTATTTGATTTATAAGCGAGAGCAGAGCAGAGAGGAGCATTTCAGGTGTCTTGAAAATTGAAAATCGGCCAGCAATTTGAAAATCAAAATACAAGAGAAATGTAGTTGTTTTTTTTTTCTTTAATAAAATAACAAAAACTGAATGTCGTTTTGTTAATTAAAAAGAAAAACTACTCCAACGACATGCAAGTGAAATGCCTATGTAGAAATTGTAAATTTAAAGGCAAACATTCAGCTTTTACAATTTCCATTTGCTCATATTTCATTTATAGCTTTTCAGCAAAAATTTCTTGACTTTCCTGTTGTCACACAAGTGGATGCATCTCAATGGTTTATCCAATATGCAATATGCATATATGGTACATATCACAAAAATGCTTTACATTAAAATAATTAAATTCTCGCAACAACACTTGACCCAGATTCAGTGAATCGAAGCTGAGTTACTAGGTGGGAATTAAGGGATTGACAAACAACAGAGTGCAATCTCATTTTTTTTTGATTTTATTTTTGATTTTACTTATTTTCCATTTCAGTGCCATTTCTTGTTCCCGTTTTTCCCTCTAATTGCAACTGATTGCATCTGACAGTTGCAGGTCGTCGTCGTTGTCTCCAGATCCACACTTCCGCATCCGTTGATTTTCAATTCGCGTAATTTCTCTTTATTTTTTTATATTTCCTCCGACAATCGTGAGCGAAATTTGAATGGCGCTGACTTTGCAACAGCTGAATGAATGACAGCAAATGAAAGTAAGACAACGAAAAAATGGTTGGAAATGTGCAATCAAGGTATTTTAAGGACAAACATGAAAACTGGAAATGCTTATCAAAATTCAATAAGACAATTCGAAAATAATTTGTTTAAAGATTCACTATAAGAGAAAATCAAAAGCCTGTTGCAATGTTGCAATTTTAAGATAACAAGAAATTAAACTTCGGACAGAGTTACTTAAATGTCTATAAATGGACCGTTTAAGGACGCCTAATTAATGAATATTTATTATTTGTTAATAACTAACCCGTATACTAGAATTTTTTGAACTTTTAAAAAAAAAATTTGTAAATCATTTGGCAAAAATAGCATATGTAAATACGGAAGTGTGTTTTGTCTACTATCAAAAAAGGCAAATGTCTGTGGAATGCGTTCCAGTTTTAAATATTTTTTTGATGTGCAATAATGTAATGACATACATTACTTGACAAACCATTCTCTAAAGCCGTGCTTCTGATGCTTCTTTTGCGTAATCATAAAAAACATACAAACTTTGATTAAGGAACTTATATTTATATACATAAGATAAATAAGCTGCATAAAATGAATAGATGTTTTCGGTTTTGGGTAGACCTTTCTGTGGAAATGCCCATATATCGAAATATCGGTTTCGGTAAAAAAGGAGGACGTAACATAATCGAATAATTTTTGAGCTGAGTAATTTTTGTTGTCTTCTGCCAAAAGTGGGTTTTCCTGAGGGCATCCTTTTGTATAATAGTGTGCACAATATATGATTACTATTCAAGGAGGCAGGTGTATACCGAACACAGATCAAGTTTGTTGTAGATTGGAAAAATTTTCCACCCCTAACCTTTTAACCGAGCGCTCTAAATTATAAGTATAATGTACTTGTAGCGTTATTATGAATAGACAATAAAGAAAGAAAGAGAGAAAGATACAATTTTTAACTTAGAACATTGTAATTTAATATTTATTAACTTGGGTCCAGAATCTTTATATTCTGAAAAGCTCAATAAGATCCGAACAAAAACACAGAAGTTATGCATGAAACAATTTTTAAATAAAAATCGAAAAATAACTCTTATTTTTATTATAAAAATTGAAAATAAAACTTATTTTTCAATTTTTATTATAAAAATTGAAAATAAAAATTGATTTTGAATATCTCTTAAACTAAAAGGCGCAAAAGTAGACATATATCTATGATACATCCATTGATACATCACATGTCCTTGAAGGATCAAGAATAAGGATTTTTTTGATTCAATGCCACTGCTTATACATTTCGCTCACTTACTTCAAGTCTGTCATAACTCAAACACGTTAGAAAGTTGGTCAAGCCCGAAGTGAAATTGTAGATCAGTGTTTCAGTCCCAGTTTATGTAAGCACTAGAATAGCTTCTTGTTCCTATGGCAGCTATATGCTATAGTCATTTGATCCGGACGGTTCCGACAAATATGCAGCGTATTTGTACCAAAGACTTCGTGCAAAGTTTGGTTAAGATAGCTTTAAAACAGCGATGGCCAGCGAGAGCGAGGCCAAAAATTTAGAGTGTATTACTGTGCAAAACCTCCGTGAATTTGCTTCGACCTAATCGCTTCGAACTCTGTCAAGCGAATGACGCTTTTTTGCTCTCTAATTCTCAGCTTCGGCAAGCGCTCGGGTTCTGTATGTGTGAATAGCGAAATGTTGTCGCCCCCTGGATGGAACCGAGGGTCAACGCTGCTTTAAAACAAACGGAGGAGATAGCATAGAAACAGACGGACAGACGGACATTGCTCTGTCAACTCAGCTCGTCATGCTGATTAAGAATATATATACTTTATGTGGTCGGAGATGCTTCCTTCCCTGCGTTACAAACATCCGGACAATTTCAACATACCCTCTCCAAGGGTATAAAAATATGTATTCATAATCGAAACTATTCTTATATGTTCAAGCGAACAGAGGTTCAAACCTAAACCTTGGGTTCAGTGGTTCCAGGAACCGGTCCGCGAAATGAACCGTAGACTTTACAATAGGTTGCATTAATATGAACGTACAAATTTATAACGGCATATTCTCATCTCACATGGAAAGTATAAGATATGGGCATTTCCACGGGACGCTAACGTACGTTCGTACGCTTTTGATGTACAAAAAAGACTAAAAAAGACAGAAAACAAAAATTATCCCCCCTTTATCCCCCGATTTGATAGAATTTTGTTTGCTCTGTGTTTAGTGCAAAAGACGGAGATTATCGAGTTTTAGATTTCATAATAATAGCAATAAACATGTGGCCGCGAACGTACGCGGAATAGAAGTCGACTTTGGCTTAATCTAGTGAAATGCAAAACTCTGCGAAATGGAATGGAAAAATAAGTCTTATTTTCAGTTTTTATAAATAAAAATTAAAAATAAATAAAAATTAAAGATAAGTCTTATTTTCAATTTTTATAATAAAAATAATTTTTAAAAATGATTTTTATTTTAAAAATTATAATCGTTACGATCCCTGCTATTTTGTAACCTTAGTAAATGGCCTCTTTTTTCGGTTAGAACATCTAATGCAGAGAAGAACCGTCCCTTACACGATGCGAGAAACAGGGCTTTAAAACAGTTCGGATTTGAACCGCTCCAGAGTCGGATACTCCGGAATTGTTAGAAAGTCCAAACGGAACTTCAACCGGAGCAAGCAAATTTTTTTACCGGAGAAAAAATAGTTGAAAAGGATTCGGTTCAAATATATCTTTTCCATTGTATTTTATTTTTCTAATTGCTGAAAATATAAATTTTGGCGTTTTCTAATAAAAGTAAATGCAATCATGAAGGTTTTTTTAGAGTTTTCAATATTTCAGAAAATGCTCTAACATTTTCAACTCAATCTCAATTTATTCATAGGTAATTTTGTATCCATGAAACAAAATATATTAAATTTTTTAATCGTCAATTCCTTACCATCTTAGAAATGAAGAATTAAGCTAATTAGCTGGAAAAGAATGAAGAAGTGACATATTGGTCATAGGGCTAGGTTTTTTGAAAACAACCAATCCAAATGACGGTGTATCACAAATGTCGGAGATTTCATTTTTCGGAAATTCGGTGTATTGCTTACAATTGAGCGGAGTGCACCAATATAAATTCAAAAATGCCTGCTGAAAGAAGGCCGTTGACGAAGGAAACAAAATCGTTACAAGAGTTTTAGAAACGACACAATCCACTTCTGATTTTTGATATAGCGTAAGCTACTTTCATGCCGCAATATCCGACGTTTTTTCATATGGCATTACTGGCCCTTCCCCCGGAGTTCTATGTATCCAGCCCATAAAATCATCCAAAAATTTTGAAAGATCAAAATATATGTAAAAAGTGTAGTTAGACAACTTGACACATTTCGTAGTTTGAAATTCTTGCCAAGATAGTTTTTCGATAAGGTAAAGGAATAATTTTACCAATTTCCGTTAAGGGGGCGCCCTGTCTAAATTTCCATTTTTGCCTTAAAAAAAACACATAATGTACATTGATATCAAATTTAAATATGCCCAATTCTACAGAAAGAACACAACGTTTAATCATATTTTCCTAGAAACACAATAAAATTTATCTAACGTAGGCCGATATTAAATTTATTTATAACCCGTTCCGAGAATTTCGATTGTAATAAATATGCCTATAGATTTTATTGGCTTTTGATGTCTAAAATCTTTCTAAGGGTACAAAAAGTTAAACAAAATTCATAAAAAACCATTTTTATGGTTTTATGTTTTTACATATAATTGCAATTAACTGTTAGTTTCTATTTTAACAAAAAGAACAATAACACAGGCCAACAAAATGACCACTTTTGTGAGGTCCAGCCCTATTTGTATTAAATTCTGTTCCCGTTTTGTGCACTGATTCCAAAACTGGTCTCGGTTTTTCTCCATCAGCTCTTGTTTTCAAGATATCGCGGAAAAAACATTTTGCAGTATTTTTAGCTTTTAAAAAATTCTGAAGGTTACACCGAGCAACAATATCTGTATTTATGAGCTCTATGCGACAGTATACATATTAAGGCCGCCTAAAAAAATCAATGGAGCATCATCAGCAAACCTAAAAGCGCCTAAATTGGCCTTTGAAGAGAAATATTCATCAAATTATGGCAAATTTTACAAACTTGATCGCCGTTTACCAGTCATTTGGGGTGCTTGCATTTTAATGAAAACCACTTTAGCATGCAGCCCAATGGTTCTTCTAATTTCACAAATTTTGTTGCATTTAAATCTTCTTGATGGACAAAGTTACAAGCGTTTAATCCCGAAATAATGAATTAAAATTTATGGCAGGATAACTAGATTGATACACAAAATCTGTATAGGAAATATTAAAAGACTACTTGATCTTACATAGTACTTACATTAATTGTCAGGCAAATGTACAATAACATTCAATCAGTACTAGATTCAAACAATTTTCCCCAAATTCATATTTGCTTAACTTTGCGAGAATAATATTAAAATTATATGAATTATTGGGCTACAAATGAGCCAAATGTATTCCGCACTCACTATAATCTACGGATTAAGCCCCTTGTGACTATTCCCTATTTATCTAAACTATAGATGCTTGTCTATTACTGGAGTGACTTCGGATGATTGCATTGTGCCCATCCAGTGCACATTTCACAAGAATGAAATTTTAACGTCCCACAGCAAGGTGAAGATGTGCCTTTGGAGAAAGAGCTCAACCATGGCTTTTATATTAACAAGGCTGTAACCAAAGCATCATATTGCCTTGCTTATGCCTCCAGGAGCTTGGCATTATCATTCCGGTAACCGTCAAGCGAAAGTGTTAACGGGCCATAATAACGGATTTTGTCATACCAATTCGGACTGCTTACGAAATAGAAAGTGCAGATAAAAACTAATTTTCCAAAAACTTGATTTTTATTTAAGCTCTATTTACACGACCTGATCCCTCATCTGAGTTTTCGTCTGATTTGCTGTCTGACCGTGTAAAAAGGCGTCTGAGTAGACATGAAGCTACTCAGATGGGCGATCAGACGAAATAGAACCGGTTCTATTTGGCCTGAGCACTCGTCTGAGTGGCATTTATCGAGTTACAGTGTTCGTCTGACGAAAACTCATCTGAGCGATCAAGACGTGTAAATGGACCTTTATTGCCAAGAAACATCTGCATAAGAACTGCATATTGTGTATTTTGTATTTGGTTGCACAATTCATTAAAAAAATACGAAATTAAAAATGTGTGAGTGCTTGGGGTGTTGAAAAAGTTCTTTTGAAAAGTGGTGTATTGATGGTTCGCAGCTTTCCGGGAGTCACCGTTATGTCAAGGGCAAGCGTAAAAAGAAAAATTGGTTAGTTTAAATGCCTTAATGTCCCGAAGCAGAATCATGGAAAAAATTAAATTTACCATTGAAAACAAAAAATTACCTTAAGTGGTGGGGAATTTTTTTTACAAAATTTAATTAAGACGTCTTCCTATGAAAATCTCGTCAAATGACGTGACAGATTCACAAAGTTATTCGCTTGCGAAATGGAACGAGTTTTTGCACTACCTTGCACGAATGAGCATTCCGCCAAATAATAAGAATGGCCAACTTCCTCGACATATACATTCGTTTCACAGATAGAGTCTTTACTAAAATCATAATAGTCACAAGGGGCTTAATCCGTGGATTATGGTGAGTGCGGAACACATTTGGCTCATTTGTAGCCCAATAATTCATATAATTTTAATATTATTCTCGCAAAGTTAAGCAAATATGAATTTGGGGAAAATTGTTTGAATCTAGTACTGATTGAATGTTATTGTACATTTGCCTGACAATTAATGTAAGTACTATGTAAGATCAAGTAGTCTTTTAATATTTCCTATACAGATTTTGTGTATCAATCTAGTTATCCTGCCATAATTTGTAATTCATTATTTCGGGATTAAACGCTTGTAACTTTGTCCATCAAGAAGATTAAAATGCAACAAAATTTGTGAAATTAGAAGAACCATTGGGCTGCATGCTAAAGTGGTTTTCATTAAAATGCAAGCACCCCAAATGACTGGTACACGGCGATTAAGTTTGTAAAATTTGCTATAATTTGATGAATATTTCTCTTCAAAGGCCAATTTAGGCGCTTTTAGGTTTTCTGATGATGCTCCATTGATTTTTTTAGGCGACCTTAATATGTATACTGTCGCATAGAGCTCATAAATACAGATATTGTTGCTCGGTGTAACCTCCAGAATTTTTTAAAAGTCAAAAATACTGCAAAATGGTTTTTCCGCGATATCTTGAAAACAAGAGCTGATGGGGAAAAACCAAAACCAGTTTTTGAATTAGTGCACAAAACTGGATCAGAATTTGTCATCAATAAGGCTGGACCAAAATGGCTGTTGGCCAGTGTAATATAATAAGGAAATTTGAGTAACGTAACGTCAGGTACTAAATTTTTGAATATGAGCACTTTTAAAATAATCTTATATTATTTCAAATCCTACTAAAAAATAGGTTTTTATTAAGAGATTGACCCATTCGCAGAGTTTTGCAATTTCGTAATACAAGTCAAAATCCATGTCCGCTCTTTGTAACGTCACGCCAGCATACATTTTCGCTTATTTCTTATTTCTCTTTATTTCTTTAAGTTTGAAATGATTTTTGTGTATTTGCGTATTGATGCATATTGATGTCATTGTTTTCTGATAGTACTTGCTAACATAAAAATCATTTAAAAAATTCAAGTTTTTCATATTTTTTTAAGCATTTTTTCGTAAAAATGTCACGCTACGTCAGATTAGAAATGACCATATGCACACTGTCAAGAAAATAGTACGAAAGTCGATCAAGTCCGACTATAACATCCACTGAGCGGACATATACCCTCGAAAAATCTGGTAATATATATTAAAATAAAAAATTTGCTAAAGTGAAGTTGAAATGTGCAATTTAAAATAACCAAAATATGATACACTCCTACATAATTCTAAAAAAATGTCTCATTTAATTTCCAAATTATTGAAATACTCCATTTCTCTCTCTGTCCAGAGCCTGCCAAATGCAGTTACATTCTGCTATCTGACAACATTAAAACTGTCTGCTCAAATTCTAAACTTGCCAGAAGAATTCCGCCTGCCAAACTTTGTCCCCGCCTGCGAGTGTGTGTGTGCGTTGGGTGTAACCATATTCCAACATGGATAACCCAAGTAACAGCAGCAGCACGCAAGAAATGTTTCGTGACAAAGAATTTCAAAAAGTGAGCAGGAAAAACGTCTACGAGACATAGTAAAGTACAGCAACAGCAACAACAACAGCAACAACTTTGAAGTTTTATTAAAAATACACACCGCAACATTCCTCAAGAACTTTTGCACACGAAAACGTGAGATAATTTAGTAGAGTCAGCGGCTCCCTGATCCTTGCTGCTTGGCCAGGTGGCAACGGCCAACGGGAGGAGTGTCAAGTAGTTTGGATAAACTTTTGTGACAGCTCAATTTGGAAAGGAAAACCGTAGCCGTATGTGGCTGGTATGTGGAGCGAGAATGGAATATTAGAATATTAGTATGAAGTTTTTTTGGCAGAAGACCTGTAATGAGTGAGTAGAGCCAAGGAGTGAGACTAGTTGCTTGTCACTGCTAATGAGTGGGATTGCCTGAGGTTGGAAGTTTCCAAGGGGATATTCACATATGTATGAAAAGGGAGTTTATGTCGAAAAGTTGGCAGTTTCGTCGATAAATTTATATAAAATTGGTGGCAGAACACGAAAACAATAATATGAGTTAATAAGAGCGAATGATTGTCGTGACAAAAAAAGGTTCTTAAAATTAGTTTGAAATTAACCTTTGATTTTGAAGTAAAATATCGCTTTAAATAACTATTATTGAGCTCAAATATTATTTTGTAAATATCAGAACAAAACCCAGAAATTTGATTCAAACTCCAGATGCTGCGACTCCTTCTTTGAATAATCGTTTTCATGTATATCATCATTCATAAAGTAATAATTTGTAATTCTTTGTATTGATAAATATATTAAACACAATATTTTAGAATATTTGTTTTTCCAAAAGAGGCTTCCCAAAGAACAAAGTTGACAGGTAACTTAACTAGCAGCCGCAATTAAAAAACAATTTCAAAGCATTTCAATTTCCTTGTCGGAAACCTTTACAGACAAGCAACAAGCTAAATTATTACTTATACTATACATATATGAATATGTATGTATATACAGTACCATACATATATATGTATAAGGAGGGGCCCTTTGAAGTTCATGTTGTTTGTCAAGAAAATGAATTTCACTTGACGGCGATTATGTGGCAGCCATTCAAAGTTGCACAAAGTTTTGTAAAACATTTCCGATGTTTTCAAAATACTACACAGAGAAAACCGAAACCTGAACCACAGCATAGCGCAAACGCTCGTCAAGGGTATTCCTCTAACCCCCTAACAAAGAATGCCAAAACACGAACGGCACACGCTCTTTGACAGCAGCAGAAGCAGAGCAGAGCAGTACTGGAGATGGCCAGAAGAGAGACGAAGGTGAGGGGCGGAAACTTTTGCCTAAATCACTTAACAGAAAACAAGTGTTGGCATGTGCCCGTCGTCTTCCTAGCCCCCCACTCCGGCAGGCAAAAATATCGCAAAAGTTGGAAACGCTTTTCAATGAAAACTTTTTTGATACCCTTTACTTACTTTGGGTATATAAGATGTGTACCAAAATACCATAAATTTTTTTGAAGACAATACAAATTTTTGGAATAGGTTAATACCAGGGAATCAAACCGGAACCGGAACCGCATACCGAAAAGAACCGATTGAAACTCAGAACCGGTACCGGAACCGGAACCGATATTCTTAATTTTTTGTATACCGGTATCCGAGAACCGATATTTTTAGAACCGAAAAGACCGAAAAGAACCTAAACGTTGTACCGGTACGGTTTTGGTTCTCAGTGCGACCACTAGACTGCGAAACGAGCAGTTAGATTTGGCGGATTTTTACGCGATTTGGCTGAATTCTTATTTTCAAATAAAAAAGATTCTGGCTTAGCGATACTTTAGTTCAGTGAAGTACAAAATCGCGAGACCAGCTCCTTTGAAAATAAAGCAATCCTATGTGGTATTTCCTTCTAATGTCAGGCTAACCTCTGAACAGAAAAGTACATGTGTAACTGCTTCGACTGATATGCATATTTTCAAGAATTTTATCCACTTCTGTTTAATTGAAACTAAATGAGGAAAGCAGCTCTGACCCAACTAATTTGTCTGAAAGTGGAGATGAAGTCGATTTATATATGAATTTCTAAGAAAAGAATCAGGACAATACAAAAAGTTTAGTATTTTCTCAAGACAGTTTAACGTATGATGCCTGATCAAGGTTTTCTTGAGCTTAAAACGATTACGAAATAAAGATAATGTACTTAAATGGTGGTCGGAAAATTCGACAAAGTTTCCGGAATTGTATGAACTATCAAAAGTTATTCTTGCTGCGTAGAACATTTATTTTCCGGCGTGAAGTTTATTATAACTCCGCTAGAAATCAGATGGACGGAAAAACAGTGACCGCTATCATGCTTCTAAGAAATAATCATTAACTTACCTTCTTTGTAACCAATTTTAAAGTAGTTTAAAGTAAATTGATAATTTATGTACTCATACATGTGTACAGTTGCTTGCCCACTTTGATTAAACTTAAGTTTTAATATTTCTGTTAGTTTTACCGGTCCATACCGGTACGATACCGAAATAAAAGGGTACCGGAACCGGAACCGAATACCGAAACAGTAGCAGAACCAAAACAGAACCTTTTACCGAAATGTTAGTTTCGGTACGTACCGGAACCGAAACCGGATCCGAAATTTGTTTCGGTTTGATTCCCTGGTTAATACCCATTCTGATCCCTTTTTTAGTAGCACAGCTGTAAAAGAATCATATGTTTCCCATTTAATAAGGTGACCCTGTCGTAATATTCATCAAACAGAAGGATTCAATCTTTAAAGTCTTTCTAGTGGACAAACACATTGAAACACATTGACAGCAAGAATGTGAAGTAGCATTATCTGGGTTCTTTATTTAGCAACGTAATCGAAGGAAAAATTATGTCCTTCAAAAACAACTTGCTTGAATGGGAAACTGAATGTTCTGAAAGTGCTTTAAACCAGGGGTAGGCGAAAAAGACATTCACGTTTTGGGATTACATATATATGTGTGTGTGTAGCCCAAGACCCGGAAATCATTTGTTGGCGGTATTGTTCGCAAATCAGCGCAGTGACTAGCTTATACTGCTGCTGGTCACTTTAGTATTCACAGTAGATAGCGACGCGCTTAGCCTTGCTTTATATGCTACATTTTTAAGCTGATCTTTTGTTTTATCAATAGAACGGATATCATAGAGAGAAGCATCATTTAATTTAAAGTGATTTGCTATTAAAATTACTATCTTCTTTTTAAAAACTTTTTGCTGGAGCAAAACATAGCAGAAAAGTGGATAGCTTAAACAAATTTTTGTTCGCATTTTAGGTAACAATACGACGTGGAAGTAACTTCAACTTTTGGCCATAAAGGTATCTGTTAAAGCGATTTGTTTATAATTTATACTAACTCTTAATAAGGAGTACATGCTCAATTAAATATTGTGGCTTGCAGTTTTAAACCAAATTTTTCAAATTTTTTTCTTGTGAACTCAGTTCTGATATAATATATGTCAGTTATATTTAATGTAGGTCAGATTTTTAATATAAGGTTGTCATAAAAGTCTTGCGTATTTCCGCAAGCTTGTCATTGCAAACGCGTAGTTCTAGTTGTATTCGTCGCATCGGTTCATGCTAGAGCTTTTTGGAAAGCTCTTTTCACGCGCTAACACGTGTTTGATTTATTGTTGTTTGTTTTTAGTCGTTCGTGAGTTATAGCGTCGCATCGAAAAAATCCTACGTGGATCGATAGCCATAGGTATTTCCAATTTACTCTTAAAATTTCAGATCGATCGGTTAATATTTGCTTGAGTTATGTGTCCGGCCAGCTGAAAAATAGGGTCAACGGAGAAATGATACACGACCGCCATTTTGTTTTTGATACAAAAAACCCGAAAACCATTTCGAGTAAATGTATCAAACTATAATACCTCATTTACAAATTTTCGATTGGCCCTTCCATTTGGCCAAAAAAAAATTTTGAAAATCCACATTTTTTTTTTTTTGAGCTACTTAGATGTCCCCCTTTAAATCGCATTATTATAACCAATTTTATGAACAATTGAAAATTCAATAAAAAAAATACCGCCAGACTTTTTTGACAACCTTTTTATTAATGTTGAATTTAATCGAGTTCTTGAGTTCAGAACAGTTTTGAGCAAAAATTTTTTTTTTTTAGACCTGGAACGGTTTTCCGACTGGAGGGCATTAATTGCAGATGCCGAAACCGTCAAACGGTTGCGATGGCCAATCAAGAAGAAGAAGGATCAGTTTCCAAGTTAGGTCCGGTTTTCTTCAAATCCGGTTTGCAGCTCAGGTTTAAATGAATCATCTGCCTTTTAGTCCTGTCTTTATTAACTGCGAAAAGGGATTAGCTTTTGTAAATAGTTAATAATAATTAACAAAGTATGAATGTTTCGTTCTTGTTTTAGTATTGAAGTTATTGATCCGAGCATTATTTGTTCCTATACGGTCTTGAGATCAAGAATTTCAAGATCTTAAAACAAAGCTTTTGAATCCAAAATTTATTACTTTTAAAAGAGAACTATCAGAAACATTTAGCTTTTGCCATCAAAAATGCAACAACATTGAATAGAGGTACCGAGACAACCTTCAACTATGCTCTCTTTTTGATTGTGAGAGAAGAGCAAACCAATTTGTTGTTTTTATACCCTTGCAAAGGGTATTATATTTTTGCCCAGAAGTTTGCAACGCACAGAAATATTTATTTCAAACCCCGTAAACTATATATATTCTTGATCAGGGCGACGAGCTGAGTCGATTGAGCTTTTTCCGTCCGTCTGTCTGTCTGTCTGTCCGTCTGTCAGTCCGTCTGTCTGTCTGTTTCTACGCAAACTAGTCTCTCAGTTTTAAAGCTATCGAGCTGAAACTTTGCACAGTCTTCTTTTTACCGCACACTGCTAATATGTCGGAACCGACCGGTTGGGATGACTATATCTTAAAGCTGCCATAGGAACTATCGGTCGAAAAGTGGGTTTTTGGGAGAAAACTTTTTTGTTTTTAACGTAAACGCCTCCCGCTTCAGCAATTATTAGTTTTATAGTTTTTTTACATCGATTTGGAAGTTATGGTCAAAATCGGATGACTATATCTTATAGCTCCCATAGGAACTATCGGTCGAAAAGTGGGTTTTATTTAGAAAAACTTGGGGGGGGGGGGTTGCTTGGTTCACTTTTTTGCTCATAACTTAACCGTTCATCCGATCTTTATCAGTTCTTCGGCAAATGCTAATTACTAACTTTTTGTAGAAGGTACGAACCGTCTATCTTCAAAACTGTAGGAGATATAACGTTCTTTCCAAATTGCAGGGGCGGGAGGGGGCGTGGCCAAAATTTTAAATAAACTTGATCTGCGTGCAAATAAAAGAAGCATTTGTCCCATACATGTCAAACCACTATCTCTTACCATCTCTGAGATCTAGGTGTTCATACAGACAGACGGACGGACAGACGGACAGACGGACATGTCTATATCGACTCGGCTGTTGATGCTGATCAAGAATATATATACTTTATATGGTCGGAAATGATTCCTTCTGCCGGTTACATACATTTGCACGACTTTAGTATTCCCTTTTTACTCTACGAGTAACGGGTATAATTATTGATTCTTTAAAAGTTTGGCATGGTAATCCCTAATCTGGTTATAAATTCCATATCTTCCATGGATTGGCTGCAGATGTAATTTAAAATGCAGAAAATCAATTTTATCCCCTTTTAGTACATTCATTTTTTTCATACTAGTTCTAGAAACGATACAGAATCATTAAAAAATGAGAACACAATTTTATCATTTATAAAGAGCCTCTTTTTGTGAAATAAAAGTGCAAAATGTAAATTTTTTTCTTTGTCAAAATACTCTCTTGAGTCATTTCCTAGTTTTAAGGGATTTTATACTATGTACAAAAAATACACTGAGTTTATTAAGTTTGTTGGAAAGTATGTAATAGAGAAAAAGAATAATTTCCGACCCTAAAAATAATATACATATTCTTGATCATTATCAACAGCCGAGTCGATATAGCCATGTCTGTCCGTCTGTCTGTCTGTCCGTATGAACGACGAGATCTCAGAGATGTTAAGAGAAAGAAATTTGACATGTATGGTACATAATCTTTTTATTCCTTCAGGGTGATCAAGTTTATTTTTAATTTTTGCCACGCCCCCTTTCGCCCCCGTAATTTGTAAAATTCAATTTTGTAGGTAGATTGTTCTTACCCTCTAGAAATATTTAGTAATCAAGATTATTTAGGAATTTGCGGAAAAATAAATAAAAATCGGACGAACTATACCCAAGTAATGTTCAATAAAAGCGGTGATTCGAATCGGTGACAGTGGTGGTGCCATCTATTAGTCACTTATAAAAATCTCTCAAAAAACATTTTTGAAACCAAGTAGAACCGGCCGGTTCGGATGACTACTTCTTGTAGCTGCCATAGAAATGATCAGTCGAAAAATGTGTTTTCTTCTCAATATTAGCGTTCTTAAACTCGGTCATGGTTATTATTGCGTGTTTATAAGCTGGTCTACAAAGTTTGTTCGAAATCAAAGGTCATTAAAGCAAGCTTTTTCCAATGAGTTAAAGCAGGGATGCCCAGAACGAGCTTACCCGCGCGCGAGAACAATACACATACGCCAAATATATTTCAAACAATAACAATTAAATGAGATAGAGAGAGAGAACCGATTCTTGTTTGTGTGTATGTGTGGTCGTTGCTACGCAAATCATACTCGATAGCGCGACAAGCATTCAGCCGTACGCATAAGCATTTTGTTCTCAACCCCAAATCTTTATAGGGTAACACTAGGTCGTATGCCAGAACTCCCCCAAATTTTTCCATAATTTCCTCATTGTTTTTGACGGCAATGAAATATAATAACAAGAAATAACCGGAAGCAGCACCCAGGAAACTTGCTGTTTGCCACGCCCACTTAAGCATACTGCACCCCTTAGCAACCCCCCCACCAGTCCCATGCTTTTGTCAGTGCGTAAACAGAAAATCAATTACAAAGTGCATACATATACATCATAGAAGGCGCACAGAAAGGGGATTTACATTAATTACGGGCACGCAAAAGCTTTTTGACTTTTATTGTGACATAGGCCTGGACCAACTTCAGAGTCTATAAGAACGCATGAATATTTCATTCCCCACGGATGTGAAGGAGGGCAAGTTTTTAAAAGGCTTCTTGCCAGGCCCAGTTGTCCATTTACAGCACACAGGCACACACACACACGGACACTTGGCCACTGTCCTGTTGAGTAGGGTCACTTCGATTTTTCCGCCTCTCTCTGCATAATTTATGAATTTGAATATCTGAGCCGATTGCTTTGCTAAACAGATTGGTCATTGATTTATTTTGTAGAAAAAAAAATAAACTGTTTAGCCTCCTCACACTTCAGTGCATTTTAATTAGTATTTGGCCTGGGGCTTAACACGTGCCTGGTCAGTTCGTATCTCTATGCAAACATCTACATGCAGTTTGTTGGGGGTTTGGGATTTATGTTAGCATGTTGCATGGACGAAAAAAAACCGCAGAACACGAAAACACCGCAAATTGTGGTTTGGCTCGGTCACTATGTACTGCACCCTGCCTCATCTACAACTCAAATGTGTGTTCTCTCTAATGGCGTATTTGTGAAAATTATGTTTCCAGCTAAAAGTAAAACATGTGCCAACTGGAGTTTTTGTTGAAAGGCTCTTTCAATGGGGATTAGGGGGAAATTAAAGCGTAGACTAGAATGGGTCTTTAATTTGCAAATTTGTTTTATGAGTCTTTAAATCAACTAAATTAATTGAACAAATAAAAAATACGAACAAGTTGTACATCCTAGAGTGTTATTATCACACTTTAATGCCCTCTTCGCTCTGCCATACTCAAGAATCCTTCCGCAAAACACCTTCAAAGTCACTTAACAAACTGCAGCTGTTGGTCTCTGATGCATGATGTACTTAACTAAGACAGTTCCGCCTACAATCCGCTCTGCCATCCATCCACCTACTTCTGCTCATGTTCGGTAAATTCACAGCATGTTTGTGGTTATTCAAATTAGGTCTTCAAAAACATTGACAAACATTGTGCGGTGTGCCAAGATTTATGTGACCCAACTCCAGAACTCAAGTGCATCCTGCCCAAGGACCTAAGTATACAACACATGTCCCTTCCTCTTTGTGTTGACAGGCCAGGACAATGGCTAATTGGTATTTATTGCTACTTAAATGCTGAAAACTTGTTGCTACTTTTCACCTCGTATTTCAAAATTATCTCTCGCATGGGTAACGCCCCCCTTAAAAATGGCGATCCCACCAATGGGAATGCAAGCGCTATATTTAGAGCGAAAGACAGACAGAGAGAGATAGAGAGGACGCACATCTGCCCGATCCCTGAGAGGCGAGCACTTTTCTTTCTTTTTCTCAGTTTGAGACTAATTTCAGTGGGCACACGACTTTGGCACGGTTTAGTATCGTCGCCACAATTATCGTAATTAACTCGTTTATGTGTTGTGTGCTAATCCAATTACGCAAGTTCACACAGGATTGCACCCAAAAAGTGAAAAGAATTTCAGTCAATTCAATCAACAATTAGAACTGACAAATGAATTGAATTACCATCAACGGGTTGTGAAAAAGAAAAACCGCGCATCATGCTAAACTATCAGCACTCGCTGCCCGTCGGCAATACGGGAAATTTCTATTATCCGGCCGCTACGCCGTCGGTTAACTATTCCACAGCGCCAGCAGTTGAGTTGGGAGGTGAGGATAAGCTAACTGAAAGCTATCTCAAGGATAATAGAAGTGAAGGTGCAAGGGAGGTGGACAAAATGCATCGCTTCTCTGTGGATAATCTCATTGAACTCAAGCATAGTAAACACTTGGGAATGGAAATGAATAGTAATTATGGTAAGTTTTAAAAATATGGGTTTGAGATATAAATTAATGTATGACATTTCCTTTAAGCACAGCATTTGTCCATCTTAAGCCCTTTATTTAAGATTTTGAAAAGTTAAGTCGATTAATAAAGCTTTTGTGATAATTAAAGTTGATCAAAATCAGAAAATATTGTTATGGAATTTTAAAATTCTTCAAAATAAGTTTCTAGAATTTAATAAATTCTGCTCAGGTCAGGTTGTTCATGGATTTTTTTTTGTCGAAGGACCTACTCCATCGATTCTCAACTTAATGAAATAAAATAATACACTCAAAAAAAATTTAATCCATACGGGATGAAATCAATTCTAATCGATAATCTTAACCCAATAAAAAAAATATTGAGTTGATCCAACTTCTTTTATCCTAATACGGACTACATTTATCCCGGGCTAATTAAGCAAAAAAATTTAACCACAATTAGATCCCAAAGCAGGATCATTTAAAACAGGTTCGAGATTGATTTGAGCTCAATATGGAATATTGATTTGATCAATATTCCATGGGACATCCTTATACCCCTCAAGACCTTCACCAGGTTTGGTGTATTTCACACTTTTGAAAAACAATGAATAATACTTTCTCAGCTCATCTTTTACACTGCTCGACATGATTTCGCTGATCACGAAATTCGCCATATAAAGATAAATCTATCGACGTGTTATAGAGATATTATCGATAATCGTTTTATTCCATTTTTCCAAAAGATGCCTCAACTTAAACTCACATAACTTTTTTGTTTTTTCAATCGACTTGAAAACTCTAAAAAAAAAAAACATGAAAAGGAAAACTTGGCCCAACAATTTTTTTTGTAAATTTATAATTATACAAAATTGTTATTATTCTTTAGTTGGACAGTAAAAACTATTCAATTAACCTAAAAAAAAGCCCTCAGATACTTTTGTATCGGACATAAATTAGATTTTTCATGAATTTTTGTTATAAAAATAGACAATATTTTAGTTTTCTTCAGATACCGCTGTGGCTGATTTTTCAGACTTCAAGTGAGTGGTTTTAATAATCTCAGGCGTAGAATTATTCTAATATGAAAAATTGTTTGCAAAATTAATCAAATTTCATTTTAACACATTCAAAATATAGACTGAATGTCGAGGCTGAATGTGTTTCGTTATTATTATTTGTTGTTGGGGGAGTGGTGCACCGCGACCAATTTTGGTCTATTGTGCCCCCCTACTGAATTTACAATTCCCCTAGCAGCCCTAATTCCTGTACAAAAGCCAGGATTTTTGTGGGTTCCAAGTTACTGATATCGCTTGGGTGTAGAATGTGTTTCCCAAATCTGCTGAGTCTGCGCCTCGCTAGGGCATCGCAGTGTACTAGTATATGCTCAGAGGACTCCTCCTTCTCTTCACAGTATCTGCAAAGCTGGGTGTTTGTTATTCCCAACTTGTACATGTGGCTCCTCAGTCTGCAGTGACCCGTGTAGAGCCCTGTCAGAATTCTGAGGGCATTCTTTCCTTGTTGGATTCACTTTTGGAACCTTTTGAGTTCACTATTAATGCTTTAGCTTGTCTCATTCCCTTGGTGTTTACCCAGGAGGCTGTTCTAAGCGTATTTTCTTCCTTTCTTAAAAGTCCTTTTATTGTGGTTGGCCTATGCCGCAGTAGGGTTCTGGCCCTACCATTGCGGTGGCTGCACCCTTGCGTGCCAGTTCGTCGGCCAATTGTGTTTCGTTAAGACTCTCGGATAATACCATGACAATAATCAATTAAGCCTCAGTTGCCTTGGTACCTTGGCACCTGTGCTTAATTGACTTCCTTTTCTGGTGAATCCTTTCTTTTTGCTCATCGCTTTCGGCACCCAAACTTGCATAAAAGGCTTTCAGAAAGTGATATTTCAGACACATTGGAAAACTGTTCATAAGCAACATCTTTGAATTAATCTATCGGAAGGTCAATTAATGATCTTTGATTATTGCTTCGCTAGGCCCGTATAACCTTAAAACTAGCTAGAAATACTGAAGATTCCGTATCAATTTTTTTGAAGGTTTTCTGGATCTCTTGTTGTACGCTTTAAATCATTGGACTATCAAATAAAAAACAGTTTTTTCTTCTGAAGCTCACTTTTGCAAAATTCTACGGCAATTTAAGCATAACAGCTGTGGAACCCAATTAGCACATTCCTTTTTTTTAAGCCAGTCTGAAGTTATTAACATACGTTATTTAAAGCGACGAAAGCTCGGCTTACACTGCGTCAAGAAGCGTCACATTTCAATGTCATACCGTAACATACGTTACTCGATCATCAAATTATGCGACACATTAGTGTAACGATCATTTGTTTTCTGTAATTGCTGAAGTAATCTGAAATGTTGACCGCGACTAGGCCGTGAATTTAAATTTGGATCACTTGAACGAAAATAAATTTATAATGTTGCGATAGCTCTCGCCATTGATGGTTATGTTCTGTTCAGAAATATGTTGACTGCAGCAATCCATAAAGCAGACCAAACAGTAAATTTTTGTGGATGTAACGGTAGTTCAAGAGTCTCTTCTGGTTGCTCATCAGCCCAAATCCGACAATTTTCTCTGTTGATGTATACATTTGGACAAAAATGTGCCTAGTCACCAAACAAAATTTTGAGCGAAAACAGCGGATCTTCATTGAGCTTTATCAGAGCCCATTAACTGAAATTTAAAAGCAAATTCAAGTCAGGCGGCTTCAACTTTTGAAGGAGTTAGATTTTGTAAACCTTTAAACTAAAATCCTTACTTAAAATTCACCAAATTGTCGAATACGATAAAACCAATAGATCGATAGATTGCGATCTGCAGCTTAATACGGTCTGTAGTATGTAAGTATTATCTACACAGATCTATTAAGTACACAGAGACTCAAATTTGTCGATGGTTTTGCGTATAGTAGTCCCGGAAGGACGATGATACACACCATTTTCTCAGAGCGCTGATTTTGGTAATAAACCTGAATAGTTTGGAGACATGTGAGTCATTCCATGAGATTTGTCAAACTATCCTTTATATTAATAAGATGACAGAATGGCATCAGTCTTGCGTGATATTTAAAAAAAAAACATCATTAAACAAAACCTTTTAATAAATAAACTCTATTAAAATATATTATATTAAAACACGAAACCGCCCGCGTCCGCGCCGTCCGCCGCCGCCGTCCGTCCGTCCGTCCGCTGTCTAGAACGCTCCCATAAGAGAGAGATACAAATTGCATGTACATAGGTATAGGCCGACGCAGATCAAGTTTGTTTCAGATTTACAAAACCCCCCCCCCCCCCCCCCTAACCGAAACGCTCAGACCATTTTAACACCAACACCCCCCTTCTGACACGCAAGCGGCAACACGAAGAAACGAACATTTGCACCCCCCCCCACGCTTTCACGATTGTTTCTCCCCCCGGGGGGGGGGGGGGGGGGGTGTGGGGGGGGGGGGGGGGTAGTGGGGTCAATGTACAGGGTATTGAAGCGAGCTAACTCACGCAATGGTCTTACTTGTTTTATATATGTACGATTGCTCCTTATAAGAAATCTAAGCAAAAATCTCACAGTATATTAATGCCGATCAGGGAAGAGTCGTAGGCTAAGCCTTAAGTCTTTGAACCGGTTCTAAAACGGTTAATAACGGTTCAAATGTATTCAGTGGCGCAACTCAAAAGTTATTTAAGCTTTGAGCTTCAAATTTAGACTGTAGACAGAAAGTATGGAGTTAAATATTTTCCTTATTCCCGACCAGATCAGACTCCAGACGCAGAAGTTATTTAAGTCATGAACTTGGAACCGTTTTAAACCCGATTGAAAATAAACACGACTCTTAACGCCGTATTTCTGAAATCAGTTAAGCAATGAACTGAAATTTGATGTGTAGTCTGGTACTTTAAAGTGAGTCGGTGATTCAAGTCCACATCTAAAAAAAATTATTTAGGCGTTGGTCTGGAACATTGGTCTGTAGTAATTGTTAGTGGTAGACATTTAACATATTTTACAATTTACAAATTTCCAGTCTAAAACTGCTTTAGTAGGTATAAGCTTTAACAGGTTGAAATATTAACGCAGTGAACACAGACAGTTTAAAATTGAATATAAACAATCTCATAAGAAACATATCCACAGAATGCAGGGGACCCGAGGGTCGCCGGGAATATATCTATAGGTCTGTTCCGGTTTCACTTTCACTAAATTTCGTCGAATTTGGATTTGGTTACCTGTTCCGGTTTTCACAATTCGATAGATTTACTCGATTGAAATTCACATTGCTCGGAGCATAAAAAAGAATTCAAAAGTAAATGCCTAACATTATTTTTGTAACAATGTTTAGTGTATTTAGATACTTTCTGCAGCCTTACATTTATTTTAAACAATCAGAAAAATAATTTGTTTGGCTTTAATTTTTTTTGAAACGCTTGTAACATGATTATAAGAAGCCAATTAAAATAAAAACTACATCTTAAATAGCTTTATTAATACAATATTACCTTGTTTGACGTTTCCGTGTGTTTTGTGAAAAAATAGTCAGAGGAATAATTTTGGAAATGAATCATTTGTATTGCAAATCTAATGCAAATAGTTGAAATACCAGAACAACTAAAATAAACTCGTAAAATCGAAAAAATATGTAAAAAACGGAACAGGTCAGCTAGTTTTTATCTAAGTACGAAACATAAACTATATTTGTAAAGACGTTTTAAAACGAGAACTTACCTGCCTTGCCTTTTCGCTTTTCTGCAATTTTGGGTATTTTGTAATTTCTTATTCAATTGTTCTTTCTTTTTTTTCTCTTCAAATTTTTCTTTTTTTAATTCTGAATCATCGAAATATTTTTCTAACCATATTTTGGAATAACAATTTTTCTAATTTTTGCTTTCCATTTTGTATTCTTTATTGGCAATGCTCGCCATAAGTGTCTCGAGTGAATATTTTTCAAACCCTTCCTTAGAAAATGAAGCCTCTACGTTTGAAAGTCCTAGCAGCGGGTCTTCATTTGTAATGCACAGAACCCAGCATCTTTGACCCCATTTTTGATCAAGTTGAGAAGCGTCATAACTCTAGTTATATTCATCTGTCTGACTGTCACTTTCTCTATCCTCAGGTGGTTGTTTCCCGCATTTACATAACTTGCAATCTGGTTTAGTTTTAAATGAGGCATTTATTCCTGTAAGCTCTCAACTATATGTATAAGAAAATGCATGTATAATTCCATAGAGCATTATGCACTCGAATGCACAGACACTCACTCAAATGGTTGAGAATTTGTAATAATTTGCGAATGGCTTTGGCTTAATTTATAAATGATAAATTCATAGGAAATGAGTTGAGAGAATTTGTGATATTATTCGCACAGAATTTCGTAGGCAAGTATAAAGATATCAACGTGTGTGTGTGTGTGAGTGTGTGCTTGGAGCTGACATTTAGGTGCCAGATGTGGGCGACATTCGTTCATTTATGCCGCCACCAATTGCGCTCCTGGGTTGACAGTGTCATCTTCATGCATTTTTGCTGTTGCGGTTGCGGCTGAGCTACTGCCGCCTCCCCCCTTTTTCCCCCCGGCTCTCCTGTTGTCGACTCAGCATAATATGCTGTGAAATTCTAGGCAATGGTTTATCAAGAATTCTTCTTCTTTTGGGGATTTTTTCTCGTCGGAGCCGCCGACAACACTTCAACATTGTCAACATGACAAAACGTAATCAAAGCTGACATGATATTCCCTCAGTGGCCGCATGCCTTTGAAGCATCCAGTCAGCCAGCCAGTCCCTGTGACTATATTTTCCAAGTGGAGCATATAAAACGCCATGTAACCAGTACCAGACGCAGCATTCTCCATCTCCCTTGTGCCTACTAAATGGTTGGGGCGGCGTGTGTTTATTTTGGTCGCTCCATTGGATGGTAACATGTGCCCCCGTCCGTGCTGCACAAATCTGATTGAGGTTTCCCTTTCGATTTGTTGCAACTGTTTTTTATCGCTTGTTGGCAATTCAAATTAAAGATCTTCTTCGTTTTTTATATCAACCCTCTCCGCCCCTCCCCAGGGGGAAGTGCATTTCCAGTTGCAGTTGCAGTTGCAGTTGTTGCCTGGCATTCTACCAAAACTGCCGGCGTGTTGATCGACGAGGCACAATTCCAACTTTGTTGACAAATTGAGACAAATGGCGTGGGTAAGAGATTTATCATTGGAGTCAGCGGGAAAGTGGCTGGCCACCCGGAAGCTAAATAGGGGAGGGGCGGGGGAGAAATATATATGTATATAAATATGATACAAAAGAACGAAATGTTTCATTTTATTTATTTTTGCCACCTAAAAGCGATTTTCCAAAAACCAATTATGCGCCGCTTAATGTCACAAAATTTCACTCTTTAATTAATAGATCGTAAATTGTTGTCATCGACATTAGTACACAGCTGTCTGCGGTTGTCATCAAGAAATATATTTTATGACCTTTCCCCCTCACCGTTTGATCCTTACGGAATGCAAAATTTTATGTGTGCCCATAAAGTGAGAAACAAAAAAAATTAATTGATTTCCCAGGCACTTATCGATTATTTACGAGGTCTTCAAATTTGGCATTGCTTTTCCAGCGAAAACTCATCTAAAAATAAGAAATTTGTACGTTTAATGACTTTTCGATTGTCTTCGCAGGCAGCGGCAGCGGCAATGGCGGAGGCACAGATTACCCCAGCAATTTGTCTACGGGACATTCAAGAAAGCCTAGACGTAACCGCACCACTTTCAGCTCATCACAACTGACGGCTCTGGAGAAGGTTTTTGAGAGAACACATTATCCAGATGCATTTGTGAGAGAGGAATTGGCCACTAAAGTGCATTTGAGCGAGGCAAGAGTACAGGTGAGTGGAGCTAAGATGATAAGAAGCATGTTTTGCTTGCCTTGGTAGTCATCAAAGGTAAAGAGAGAGTCAGAGAAAACTCCCAGGGAGGTACAATATGTGTGAAAGAAAATTCTAACTGGGAATGAAATTTATAATGTCCTTCTTGTGAAATTAGTTTTCTCTCCAATAAGATCGGGTTTTTTGCAGATTAATGATAGTGAGAAAGCCAAGTTGCCCTTTAAAATAGTTTGAAATATCAGAATTAAAGAATAAATAGCCGGTCGGTTCTAACATATTAGCAAATATGCAAAGTTTCAACTCGGTAGCTTCAAAACTGAGAGACTAGTTTGCGCAGAATCCGACAGACGGACAGATCTCTTTAACCTGCCCTTAACAGATCTCCCACCCTACTCTCCTAAGGGTACTCTATATTCAGGTGTAATTTTTTAAGGACTTACAAAAAATTGAATTACACAAAAACTATAAGGGATATTAACAAGTTAGTTTTTTCATTCGATAGGTAATCGGTTAAATTCAATTTGAAAATTTCTGTTGTTGTTTTTCTAGCGGTTGTTGTTGTATTCCTGTTCAAAGTTAAGATAGCTTTAAAACTGACGGAGGAGAGAGCATAGAAACAGACGGACGGACAGACGGACATGGCTATATCAACTCAGCTCGTCATGCTGATCAATAATATATATACTTTATGTGGTGGGAGATGTTTCTTTCTCTGCGTTACAAAAACAACACTTGTCATTGGTTTTTGTAAAGCATCTAGAATGGGTCATCAGCTATTGGGTTTTCTCTACATCCCATTGTTGTTCTATACATCTCTTCCTATTGGTAATCCACTTTCGGTACTTCGTTTTTAAAAAGGTACAAACTACTTTAACTGTCGAACCGAAAAGAAAATGATTCCTTAATAGATCGAGATTTATAATGATGTGTCGTATAGATATGATTTGGCACTCATCCATGGTTCTTTCAAAGTTTTCGCTTTCTCAATCAAATTTAAATGTTTGACCACACACTATTTTTAAAATAAGTTTAATTTGGTACATTTTTAGAAAAATAGTATCCAACGACCTCCTAATATAACAGAAGTCTGTAACTTTCCATTGCAGATCATATTCTCCGAAATTCAGTAAATGTGGAGAGGGTCATTGGGTACTCCAATACGAGTAATTTTGTCTGTCGAGTACCATCTCTAAGGGTTATGCAATAGCCCATAATAGCATCATAAAAAACGATATTAATATAAATTTACCATGCGCTTTTCAAAAATATTCAAGAATAAGGGTTTGAATCCCGCTAAATATAACTAAACCGATTGCACGATTGAAGTGAATTTTTATACTCTGTACCGAGAAACAGGGTATATTAGTTTCTAAAGCGATGTAACAGAGAGAAGGAATCATTTCCGACCCTATAAAGTATATATATTCTTGATCAGCATCAACAGCCGAGTCGATATAGCCATGTCCGTCTGTCCGTCTGTCTGTCCGTCCGTCCGTCCGTATGAACAAACAGATCTCAGAGATGGTAAGATGTACAGGTTTGACATGTAAGGGACAAATGCTTCTTATACTTACAGGAAGATCAAGTATATTTTTAATCATATCTCCCACAGTTTTGTAGATAGATGATTCGTTCCTTCTAGAGATAAGTAGCCATTCGTAATATATGTCGATTTGCCGAAGAAATGATAAAGATCGGATGAGCGGTTTCAAGTTAAAAGCACCCACTTCTCACTTGTTTATATTGCGTTCCCAACAACCCTGTTCACATTAGCTGAATTTTTGAGAATTATATCTTTAACCATTTAAAACTAAGTTATAATTCTCGTCGTTGAGTGTTGCACGCACAAAAGTATCCACAAAATGAGAACCGAAGCTTCATTTGAAAAACTGGCTATGAGGTGATGCTAACAGAGGTCAATTTTATCATACTTTAAGGGTCTTATGCAGGGTTTTTTTTTTAAGTGGGATTTAGTCGAACTGCGTATTAAGAAGAAACAAATGAATACTACATAGGGACGGCTAAAGCTGGGTATGAAATTATATTTTGTTATAAAGTTATTTTGACTGCAAAGCGTTACCACCCAAAGCTTACCGTGACTCGCGATTCATTATTGATGAATTCCTCTTTCAAATTTTTGTATCCAGCTGTTAATGGATTTTTTACTTACCGTACTATTAACGCTTTAAATACAAACAAATTCTTGATTTGTTTCTGATAGTACCTATGCGCTGCTGCTAACTCTTTCACTATATCTCCTATATCTGACTTAAGCGGCACTTTCACCATATCAATATGCTTGTCTTTAGTACTATTTTCGTTCATCATTTGAATACATAGAGCATAACCATAATGATTATGACAAAGTCCACATATGATTCGGTATTTTTGAGAGCATTTCTTGCATATTAAATCCAAACTTATACATTTATAATCTTTCTTTATTTCCGGCCAGGTCTGGTTCCAGAATCGTCGTGCCAAATTCCGACGCAACGAGCGCAGTGTAAGCGGCTCTCGTCCCTTACTGGACACCGGGCCCCAATTGGTGCCAGCACCCACTATTTCGAGCGCCGCTAATAACATGCACAAATATCCACCACCGCCTCCGCCAGGCGCTTATGCCCTTAATTTTGGACCCCTCGAGTTGCGTTCGTGTCAGAACTATGCGAATTGCTATGGCGGATTTGGTACAAATCATCATCATCCGGCAAGCGGCAGTGGTTCTTTCTTCTTTGGGGCGGCCTCCAACTATTGTGTGGCCGCCAACTATGCAAAGAATGCCTATCCGCCTCTCTGAGATTGATGAGCTGATGATGCTTTAATGGGCCCCCGGAGGTTACTTCATGCATATGTATTTCAATTAGCTAAATTGCATTAATCTTGTATTAAACTAATATTTATTTATACTAAAAAAAGACGGAAAATATATTTTGTTAAATGATTTAATTACAAAATTAAACAAGGTTGAGAGATTTTCCCAGCCGCATGTGTTAATTTGTATCATAAAACTTAATTAAAGTCAAAACAAACCAACAGAACACACAAAGCGGCGCACAAACACACACACAAAAGGGGAAAGTTTTGGCTAAAAAACCGCAACGTTGGCAAGGCGCAGCCGCAATCAAAGTACATTAAGATTGTGGCCAACTTGGTTTTGCTATGCAATTAAAAAAGACAGATTGAAATTGGACAAACAAAATTTATTTATATACATAGACAGGACTTCAAGTACTTGTTGGCGTGCCATATGAGTTGAGGTAACACAATAAAGGAAGAGGAAAGATCCTCTCAAAATGCCTTAACAAACCAGTTAAAAAAAAATCACACCTAAAAGTAGGCAACAAAAATTGAAATCGTTGGTATTGGTCGGAGAAATTTGTTTTTGTTTATTGGTGTTTCCTTCTCCTCAAAGATTTATGCAATTGTCTTTTATGTCTGTTGAAACAATTGACTCCAGCTGAAATCAAATGCAAAACAAATCTACAATCTGTTTGCATCCTTCCACAAATCTTCATCGTAACCTTAAGTACTCCACACACATTTATTTCTTCGAAAGCGCCTTAAGAAGTAATAAAAAACCATATTCTCATCCACCCAAAAGGCATTCCAGTCTGTGTGCTTGCGTATGAGTGTGTGTAAGTTTGGGTTATCCCATGTCCTAGACAAAAGGTTAACAAGTATGTAAAAATTTAAATGCAAATAAAAATTCCTTTTTCAGCCAACATGACAGTAAAAAAATGTAAATTAACATTTGGAATGTGAGGCGGTTGCTGTTCAACTAATTTGCATAAAAACTCACACTCACACACACACAGAGCTGAGATGAGTGTATGTCCTGTGTATATCCTGTTGTAACATTTTTACAATATTTACCAAAATGCAATAATGTTTGAAGAGCTGTAAAAAAAAATGTAAACAGGAAAAAATGCGTTTTGTTCCCTTTGCGTTGCGGCAAATTGTTGCAGAGAAAAGCACGACATTTGCTGACAGGCTACATGTTGCAGAAGTTTGCATAAAGGAAATACACAATTTATGGTCTGAGAGAGAGAGAGACCTAGTGTCCTGTCAAATCAAATGGCAAAGCAGAAATACCGGAACAAACGAGGCAAGTTTGAGTGAAGATGCGGCACTACATATCCGAGTTGGACCATCTGTGGGATATACGAATATTCGCCTAAGGCTAAATATATCTAAGCTGTAAAAGCTTCGGCTTCAATTTCTTTGCGAGAACAGGCCAGTTAAGTAAAACGTGGTTCGATTTCTCATTCTTAGCTTGCATTTAATGAAGAGTAATAATATATCTGAAATATATTAAGAAACTAGGAAAAAGTTCTTATTAATAAGCGAAGTCTCTCTAATGCTTCTCATTCTTTTGTGCCATGTAAATGTGTTTGGCCATTTATAGATCATCATGCATTTCTTGCTCTATTTGCCCCTGATATTCAAGAAAAAAAAAGAATGAGCAGGAAAGGCGCATGCGCGAGGAAGTCGAGCTGTTATTCGGCATGAGTGAGACTCGAAAATTTTACCAAAAGATTAAGCAATTAACAGAAGATTTCAAGCCCAGAGTCGCACAATGCAAAGACGAACATGGGAATCTGGTCACAGATCCGCAAGTGGCGCTTAACAAATGGAGAAGTTACCTCTCTAACCTACAACATGATGCCGCCTTTAGAGAAGTAACGATGCCACCAATCGACAACATAGAGATAGACCCGCAGACCCAACAGAAGTCTGTTTAGCCATACGAAGGCTAAAGAACAACAAGTCGCCAGGCGCTGATGAGCTGCCCGCTGAATTGTTCAAGTCTGGAGGCGAAGAATTGGTAAGGTGCATGCACCAACTTCTGTGCCGTATATGGGTTGACGAAAGCATGCTCGACGATTGAAATTTAAGTGTTCTCTGTCCAATCTTTAAAAAAGGAGACCCTGCAGTTTGCGCCAACTACCGCGGGATCAGTCTCCCCCCAAGGTTCTGTCCCGCATTATTTGTGAACGTCTAAAGCCGCTTATTAATACATTGATTGAACCTTATCAGTGTGGCTTTGGACCTGGAAAATCCACCAAAGACCAGATTTTCACATAACAACCAATCCTGGAGAAGACCTATTAAAGAGGCATCAAAACACACCACGTTTTTGTTGATTAAAAATCATCCATCGACACACCGATAAGGTCAAGCTTCTTCGAAGCTCTGTCTACTTAAGGTGTTCCATCAAAGTACGTTCGACTTTGCATGATGACGTTGAGAAGTACGCAAAGCTCCGTCAAAATAGGAAAGAACCTCTCCGAACTATTTGATACCAAAAGAGGCAGGGCGATACCTTATCGTGTGACTTCTTTAATTTCCTGATGGAATATATACCGGGCCGGTACCAACATGCCAACAGAACTGGCGCATTTATTCATAAAGATCTAATGCTACTTGCATATGCCGATGATATTGACATTATCGGCAAAACCGAACGGGCGTTAAGCAAGGCATTTTCAAAGATTGAGAAGCAGTCTGAACTAATGGGTCTAGCGGTAAATGAGGACAAGACGAAATACCTAGTATCCGCGGACAGAAAGTCATTGCGACTTGACAATCTGTTACAATGGGAGAGTTCAACCTTAAAGTTGTGGAGGATTTTGTCTACCTCGGAACGACGAAAATCAGCGGCAACAACATCAGTCTGGAAATCCGACGAAGAATCACTCTTCCAAACCGATGCTACTACGGGCTAAGTAGGGAGTTCAGGAGCAGAGCTCAAGCGAAGAACAAAAAATAGCCCTTTACAAGTCGCTTATTATCCCAGTCCTGCAATATGGCGCAGAAGCATGGACAATGACAGCAGCGGATGAAGCGGCGATTGGCGTGTTTGAACGAAAAATTCTTCGGAGGATTTATGGACCTTTAAAAGTCGGCGATGATTTCCGCATTCGAAAAAACGACGAACTGTATGAGCTCTATGGTCTGGTCAAGCGCATAAAGTATCAGCGGTTGCGCTGGCTAGGACATATCGCCAGAATGAAGGAAGAAGCTCCAGCAAAAAAAAGCGTATAAATCGAAGGCGGATGACTATGGAGGCGGCAAGAAGGGAAGACCACCACTAAGATGGGAAGACCAGGTGCGGGAAGACATTGCCAAGCTTGGTGTTACCAACTGGTGGCAGCTCGTACAGAACAGAAGCGAATGGAGAGCGTTAATCGCAGAGGCCCAGACCGTCAAACGGTTGTAATGGCCAATAAAGAAGAAAAAGAAACGATAGTGCCTCACTGTGGTTAGAGCGAGACGACCATAGCCCAAATGTATCCAGAGAGCGGACAGCTGACCAAAAAGTATCTAGAGAGCGTAAATGAGGGCGAACAGCTGACAATTTTCTGTTAGAAGTAAAATAGTTTTCTTTTCAGCTTAATTTAAATTTCAAGTCTTTTCTCCAGCGCGTGCGATGCAAGAGAGTGTTAAGTTGGTTGCGGTTGGTCGAACTTCGATAATTCATTCATTCGACATACTTCATTTTTTATCGTAATTATTGTTATCATTAAACTTAATTTTAAATATGAAATGAGGTAACAGTAATAACGTTTTGCACCAAAAAAGTCGAATAAAGATAAATCGGAATCTTAAGCCTACATCCCAATAACGTAATCGTTTTTTTGCAGCCTTTTCGCCTGAACATTAAACAAGGTCGATTACGCATGATTTATAAAAGCTCGGAAACAGGAGAGGCCTCATTTTCACTAAACAAACAATTAAAATGAAAGGCCAATTGATTTGGTTTAAATATATTAATTAAAATGGTATTCATTAACAAAATAGAATATTTTGTTCAATTGGGAATCAAAAATATCTAGATTTTATAACAGGACTATATATCTCTATAAATATAAAAGAGAGTGTCCTGACTGATTCACTGACTTACTGATTGGCAATCATCGCACAGCCCAAACGGTAAGAGATAGAGGGCTGTAATTTTCACAGGAGTTTCTGTTGGTGGGGTTTTGGAAATACTTGAGCTTTTAAACATTTTGCTTTACATGTCCAAAGCAAAAATTCCACCGAAAAATATCATCTCCGATATATCGCCTCGGAAAAATTCTGCGATAATAATATCCGCAATTTTTGGCAAAAAAAATCGATATATTGATTAAATTTTCGACATCTCTACGTCTACCAGATATAGTCATCCGATTTGGGCCAAACTCGACAGATTTATGTTGAAGCATAATTAGCCAAGAAGACCCATTTCTACTGACAATTCGTTTAGTGTAGTGTGGAATAGTGATCTCAAAAATTTTTCCATGGCACCGTTTTTGAAATATTAATTTTTATCATATTTTTTGGTAGGTGCTTTTACATTTTAAGCCATATCTTACTTCATAATTGTCAGAAAAAGTTAAGCAAGATAGGAATCGAAAGCTAATTGAGCTGCCGGTAATCGCGTAGAGTATTGATTTTGAATTGGTTAAATAGTTTGATTAAACATATTCGAAACAAAACAATTTTTGATCGACCGGAAAAATATTAAAAAAAAAAAATATTTTTATTTTTTCTATTTAAGAATCGCACTTCTACGATCACCATTCTAAGCTATACTAAAAAATATTTATATTATAATATTAAAATATTGCCTCGTTCTGTAGTTTGGTACCCAGAAAGATAAGCAATAAACAAAAGGAATTTTAATGTCATATTCATGAACTGTGTCAATTGTATTAAAATCGGATATTTCTTGAAGAAATATTGTGTAGTCATTTATTCCTTGAGTGAATTGTAAAAAAATAATTGAGGGCAAATCACTTACCCTTTGTAAGCTACATATTCATCAGCTCTAAATATTCCGCCACAATATATTAACATGAACGATAAAGTGATTTGACGTCTTACTCTATAAACCTTGGTGTGAACCAAAACCTCAGGTAAGACTAATGGTAAAAACTAAAGAGTTATACTACATAATTCCAATTTAAATTTTTACATAATTCATGCAAACAATTGAAATGAGCTTTTGACATCAGATTATTACCCACTCAACAGATAATTGCGACTGAGCTGCGTGCCTTTTAATGAGGTGATAATTTCTGCCTCTGTTAAAAAGCAATTATTCATAATCCAAACTAATAAAGGAGCCATCCAACCACATATGGGCGCCCCCTTATACTTGACAAGGGCAATGTTGTCACATGAAAGCGATCCGCACAAGACTTGCGGCCTCTTGACAGCCTTCTTATGTATCCGACAGAAGGGGCGATGAGATTTGTAGCCCACATCCTCTGTCAAAATATGTCTCATTTTGATGGATACATTCGAGAAGGGGAATTTATTTCCAGCGTAGAATAACCATAATGACCAGAATTGTTAACACTAATACAAAACAAGTATTGGACTCAATCACACTGCTGCTGCTGCTGCTTCCCGTCCCAATTCCCTTCATTATCTCTTCCAAGCGATTATGAATATTCGCATAATACAGGGCCGTAAATTCACTTTCTTCCACCGTCTCCTTAGTGCAGGATTTGACTAAATCATCCGTCATATGGAACGCATAGTCCATACACATCAAATGACTATTGCGTAATTGCAGGGTACGATTGGTCAGGCTGGAGTCCTGGCATTCGAATGTTTGGATGCCCAATATCTGGAGGTTTTCACACTTCTGAACTTCCCGACTGCGAAAGATGATCAGCATATGCGAGGCAGTTGTGTTGAGCTGAAACACGCTATACGGCTCACCGGCTTGGACCAGTTTGCCTCCATATTTGAGTAAAATTTCCGTGGGATATTTACCAGCGCAAAGCAAATTCCAGGTACTATTGAATACACCCTTACAACGCTCGGTGATAACATCATAGTGCGTCACAACCTTTTTCATTATATGAATTAATCAGAAGCTATACAGAAAATTTTATTTCGATTGAGGGCCTAATTTCAGATGACATAAACATTATATTCGTAACAGTGTTTGGTATAATAAAGACATTTGTTCAAAAGCATTCTGCATGCCAAGTTGTTCACAAGGGTTTCTATTCATATGATTGAGCATTGTGACGAAAATAATGGTTATGTCATCTGAGAATAGGCCTAAACGGAGCATTTTTTTCTTATCTCCCGCGGAACAAAAGCCATACAAATATGGCTGACACCAACAGCATTACAACATAATTGGGAGGGGACACATAGTTGCCATAATTAGTAGTCTCAGTTTGCGAAACTGTCACATTGGGGTCCAAATTTGCATAGTACATGGCTGCAAAGGTATTTGACTGGAACTTATGAAAACTGCAAGTGCTTGCCAGTTCATCCGTTAAGGAACTATGTTGATTTATGCACTGTGTCTGACTTTGCTCGAACTCAATCCTGTACGGCTTACCCAGCTTCTCGTAGCAATCAAAAGAACGGATATCCAACATCTGCAGAGTTTGGCAAACGGCCACCGCATCGCTACGAAATATTACCATATAAGTGGCCGTATAATTCTCCAGCTGAAATACGCTATAGGGATCCCCAACCCTAACCAGCTTGCCACCATATTTGTGCTTCAAATCCTCCGGATATTTACCAGAACAGACTAAATTTAGTGCATTTGCAAACATGCGATCACAACGCTTAACAAACTCGTCGCTTGTCATTTGGGGAAATGTGTACTGATTTTTAATGGAATTTCGGAATGAACCAGGTGAAGCATCACTCTAAGCTCACTTCTGTGTGTAGGTGCTGGACACCTAAGGTAGCCAGGGATTGAGGTGTAGCTCTTTAACTTTATGGCTTACCGTGAGGTAGATGCGCAAAGCGTTAAAGGTCATGCTCTCACCCCCCTATCTGATTCTTTTTGATGTATAATTAGCGTAAAAAAAAGCAAAAAGAAAATAATCAAGTTTTAAAGGGCGCGAGAAGCCTCTAAAGTTTATGTATTTAACTCATACGCACACAGAAAAAAAAACGACGACATATTTTCAATCTTTTAAATCTTGGAGTAAGCCCGGCACGAGCTTGAAAATTCAATCTCAATTTCCGGGATAATCAACACAATTCAATCTTTTAAGGCAGGGGTGCCCAGAACGAGCTTACCCGCGCGCCAGAACAATACACATACGCCAAATATATTTCAATCAATAACAACAAAATGAGATAGAGAGAGAGAACCGATTCTTGTTTGTGTGTATGTGTGGTCGTTGCTACGCAAATCATACTCGATAGCGCGACAAGCGTTCAGCCGTACGCATAAGCAATTTGTTGTTGGGTTCGAGTTTGCGAGAGACATAGGAGAGAGAGAAGAGAGACACATATGATGTTGTTGTTGCAGGTCAGAGCGCGACAACAACAAAACACAGAGCAGGCATAAGAATTGTTTTTGTTTTTTGCTGGCTTATGGCATGCCTGTTTTAAGGATTGCTCCATTCCTTTCGAGCTTGTGTCATTCCAAATGTGCTTACTACAATCCCTTTCGAGATCACATGCCCATAAATTAGAGAGCGAGAGCGAAGAAATATAAGTAGCCTCTCAGACACGCTGAAACAAACATTGGGTATGGTGGTGTGCGACTGTTCAATGCGAATATTTATTTCCTTGTTTTTTTCAGAAATCTTAATTAACCAAATCTGATGTGATTGGTCTTTGAAGTGTATGAGGATGTCCTATGGCAAATGGCATGGCGGAGGAAAAGAAGAATAGTAATCTATCCTGAGATCAAATCAATCTTACATATCGAGCATAAGTTAATCTAGAATAGGCATAAAATGATCCAGTTTTGGGATTTAATTGTGCTCGAATTTTTTGCACAATTAAATCTTTCATAGGATTACCCCGGAATATATGTAATCCTTCTTAGGATTGAAAAAGTCGGATCAACTCAATCTTTTTCAGAACGGGTCAATCATATCCGGGATTACGTTGTTTTCATTACCGCTTGGGATTGATTTGATCCCATATGGATTTATTTTTTTCTTGATTGCAGTGCTGCCTGTTATCATATATTTTTTCATTTATAAATAGTGGGCGTTCATTTTATTTAAAAACTATTCAAATGAAAAATAATAAAAGAAACATCGATGTTTATTTTAAACTTTGAGAGTATAATGTACCTAAACCACTTTCTTGCTTAAGATTTAATTCAAAATAAATAAAGAATGTGTAAAATATAAATAAATTTGATAAATTATAAAACCAATGATCCTTCAAGGGCTCTAGATTAAACTTATCTTGTTAAGTCTTTTTAAAATTATTCAAATTTTTATAAAGTAACATTAAACGATGAAAATTCTTTGGGTTCAGCGTCTTTAAGGACCAGCATCCGACAGGATCTATCCAGCTTAACTGAACTTCCTTTCGGATGCCGTGGATATTGCCGGAATACATAAACATTTATTAGCCATTTCTTTTAGTTGGCTCAGACAGCTTGGACAGACTTAATTCCGTGGTTTATGTAGTGGGCCAATTTGTGCTAAATTTGTTGAGTTACCTTGTATGGGCTTAATTTATTCCCATTTTTCTCCTACGCGTTTCGACGTTTATAACGTCTTTTCAGGGAGACTGCATTTTATTTTTTCACAAAAACGTATAAGTAAGAGAAGAACGATTGTTACATATACTTTCAATAATTTAACTTAATTTCACTTCCCATTTTTTTGGTTTTTCACTTCTTCTTCTTCAACAGAAGAAAAATTGGCTTTTCAAACTATTGCACCGAGTAGAGACTTATTAAATAATTCCATACAATTTTTTTATAGTTTGGACTGTTTTTTCATTCGTCACCCTACTTGATTTAAAAACTCACATTTCGCTTACCTTTGGAAAAGGGATTGTGTGTTTAAATCATGGAAAATTTGTGAGTTTTGGTGAATCGCACACTTGTAACATCGAAATTCATACACAAAAGAGTTTGGTTCAACTACTTTTTTTTTTGGATAGTTGCATATGGCATTTTGCCGGAACCGCAAATTGGTCATCGTACAGTTCTTAGGGTCGCCAAGTTAATTTTATAAGAAAATAGTGTGGCCATTTTACCATCTATGTTTCTCTACTTATGCTCCGATTCAGCTTTATTTAATTATTTGTATCCGATTAATATATAGTGATAGTTAAATAAGGTTTATAAAAACTGACTAATGTTATTCCTTAAACCAAATCTTTCCGGTTAGATGAACCCAAAAACCAGAACCAAACCGGTGTAGTATGTACACAAAATAATCTAGAACTAGTACCACCCTTGCTATAAGCTGGAACTCACACTGCAAGGCTAGCAAACTATTTTATAAATTGTAACTGTGTTATGAACTTGACCCTAAGTCGTTTTATTCATGTTGGCTGTGGGTTTGCTATCCAGTAGGGTCGTATGTCTTTCGCATTACGCTTTTATAGGGAAGTTTATTCCATGGATTTCACGATACTATAATTAATAAAGTCAGTCCTCGCACCGGTTTAATTGTGGTACAAATATTTTGATGAACTTTTAGACTCTGAGCCAAATTCATATTAACCAAAACCAGTGCGTTAAGTTCTGTTTAAGCCATTATCGAAAAAAAGATTAAAAATAAGTTCAATCACTTAATATCTTTTGAACCTATGGACCAAGCCAACGACTTCAATTAATAAAACGTTAAAAAGTTTCATTAAGAAATATAAAAGCGACGTCATGAGCAGGAATGAATAAACTAACACTTAAATTGAACAAAAATCTATTTTAACAACCAACATACACAAAACTTCATAAGCTTCACAGCTCAAAACTGGTTTACCAAACTTTAACCAAAACAAGTTGGATAGACATTTTTAATATGTAAGATTGATCATAGAGCTACCTCAGAGCAGTCTACTATATTACTTAAATGAACAGATCGCAGACAAATGTAGAAGCAATTTCGAACTTATGGAGAAGTAGCAATGCCACTTGTCGACAATATTGAAATAGACCTACCGAACCATCACGAAGTCTGTTAAACCATAAAAAGGCTTAAGAATAACAAAGCAGCTGGGGCTGATGAGCTGCCTGCTGAATTGCTTAAGACTAGCGGCGTGGAGCTGGTATATTCTCTGCAGAATATGGTCCGAAGAAAGCATGCCCAAAGATTAAAGTCTAATTGTAATTTGCCCACTTTTAAAAAAGGAAACCCTAAAGGTTGCGCCAACTACCGTGGGATCAGTCTCATTCTCATCAAATATGAAATTTCTTTTTATTAGCACACTGATGGGACAAATCCAGGAGAAGCCCATGAGAAACACATCAAAACTAACCATATTTTTGTTGATTATAAACACTCCCATAAAGTCAAGCTTCTTTAAAGCCCTGCCTACTTTTGATATACCAGCAAAGTTCTTTCAACTTTGCAAGATGACGTTGAAAAGCACGCAAAGCTCCGTCAACAACATCAACCTGGAAATTCAACTTAGAATCACTCTTGCAAAACAATGCTACGACGGGCTCAGTAGAGAGTTCAAGAGCAGAGCCCTCTCATGAAGAACAAAAAGAGCACTATACAAGACGCTCATCATCCCAGTCCTGCAATACGGCAAAGAAGCATGAACAATAACAGCAGCAGAAGAGGTGGCGATTGGCTTTTTCGAGGGAAAAATTCTTCGAAGGATTTATGGACCTATAAAAGTGGGCGATGATTTACGCATTCGAATGAATCGCGCACTGTATGAGCTCTATGGGGAGACCAAGCGCATAAAGCAACAGCAGCTGCGCGGGACAGGACATGTCACCCGGATGGATGAAGAAGCTCCAGCAAAAAAGGCGTTCAAAGCGGAGACGGCTAAATATGGAGGAGAAGGCAACAGATGGCATCCACCGCAACGATGGGCGGATCAGCTGCGGAAGGATATTTCCAAACTTGGTGTGAACAACTGTTGTCAGCTCGCACGGAATAGCTAGCAAAGTCCGAGACCGCCAAGCGGTTGAGAAACAACATCGGGCCAAGAAAGAAGAACAACGAATCGCAATGGTTTGGAGAATAGATAAAAATTGTTCAGGTTAATAGTATTTTATACAGTGCTGGAAAGAGGTAACAATTAACTTACTATATTATCATGTCTCACTCGTGGACCTTAAAGTTTTTTGTAAAAATGTTTACTTAAGTTTGCCGTGATTTATAATCTCCCTCAGAAACTATATAAGTAAAATGTCCAGGTTCATTAACAAATTCCGATTTAAGGCCTGTATCCAGCACTGCGGAAAATTCCTGTCAGGAATTTGCTAATTATTTCTTGTGTTTGTGGAACATAACTAAAACAGTGCGACCATGCACCTAAAAGATGGAAGGTCACTCTGATCAATCAGCTGTTTGGCACTGTTAACTATTTGAATTTAAATAAATTTAAAAATATAAATAATATTTTCTGAATAAAGCATGCTGCTCGGAGTATGTAGCAAAACTTTATACTTGGGGATGATATCCCGATGGCATGTCACTTTGCAGTGGGTCCCGGATGGCACACAACATCACTGCAGCATGTTGATATGTGCGCAACTTTATAATACTATTATCCCTAAGGTATTATGACTTCTTGGTTGGTCGCCCATCGAATGAAGTCTTTCATGGTCGGATACAAGATTGCCTAAATATTCGCATCTACATTAAGGATTTTGCCAACTTAGTGGCCGGATCAGTAACTAAGCTTTGGTAGATGGGCGAACCGCTTGAACATAGTCGTTAATCGTTCAAAGAGTCAACACGATTGCTATGAGACCCGGAAAAGTAGCTCGAGTGCAACTCCTGGGAATAAAAGATCCATATACGGATAATTACGTCTAAATACCTTGGCGTGTCTTGGCCAGAAAAGTCCGTCTGACTCGGGCAGTAGCTATGGTTTCAGCTAATGGCATTGGAGCTCCATTGGCTTCTTAAGCCTCGTAGCGGTGGATATGGGCGATCCCATAGACGCCTTGCCATTATGCGCTTAAGTAGATACGCACACCAGCAGCTATCATGACCATTGGTGCACCACTCTAATAACTTTGCCTATGATCTGGCGACACACAGATTAAGAAGGCATCTATATGGACAACATCTCTCCGACCTTTGTGTCTATGGAAAGCATCCCTCTGGCGGTTTCATCAATTTGGCATAAGTGTGCCCTTGGCACCATATTCTACCAATCATTGCAAGCAAATGGTCCTTCAGCTATATGACAGCTCATAACAAAAAAAAATAAATAATTTTTCCCGAACTTTTCGCTCGTGGCATCCAAAATAATTGTTGACAATATTTTCCTGCGCTGTGTGTCAGCTGTTCTCTCCATCCACACACGCTATCGATATGCCAACTATCGATAACAAATTGTGGATTACGTTCATGTTGCTGGATACACAAGCAAGGAAAACGCAAACTAAAAATTCCTGCCACAGTTTTTATACTCTGTACCGAAGGTACATAGAGTATATTAAGTTTGTGCAAAAGTATGTAACAGGGAGAAGGAATCATTTCCGACTATATAAAGTATATATATTCTTGATCAGCATCAACAGCCGAGTCGATATAGCCATGTCCGTCTGTCCGTCTGTCTGTCCGTCTGTCTGTCCGTCTGTCTGTCCGTCTGTCCGTCCGTCCGTATGAACAAACAGATCTCAGAGATGGTAAGAGATAGAGGTTTGACATGTATGGGACAAATGTTTCTTATAACTGCAGGCAGATCAAGTTTATTTTCAATTTTTGCCACGCCCCCTCCCGCCCCCGCAATTCGGAAAAAACGGTTTATCTCCTACAGTTTTGAAGATAGACGTTTCGTATCTTCTAGAGATAGTTAGTAATTAGCAAAATGTATCGATGCCAAAGAAATGATAAAGATCGGATCAGCGGTTCTCAAGTTATGAGCAAAAAAGTACTTCTCCCTCGCCCCACCCCCTCCCACCCCTTCACAACTAACACCACACAATCTTAGAGAGAGCGAGAGAGAGAATGAGAGAGAGAAAAAGAGAGAGAGACTTTGAGATAAGCGCAGCACCAGCATTGCATTCAGCTTCTACTCCAGGTACAGAGTATGTTATAGTCGGACTTGACCGACTTTCTCACTTGTTTTTATATGAAGTTTGACAGGAATTTTTAGTTTCCGCGGTGCTGGATACTCGGCTTTAAGCTAAAAATGTTTCTTTAATTTGTCTATCCCACCTGGGTCGCCATGTGAGTAAATTTTTACAATCAAATTATGTAAACCATTATCTCAATAACATTTGCAAAACAACCAAATATATATGCCTGTCAGAGCTAAACAAATTGCCTGCCATAAAAGACTTTACGATTACCATAGCCAAACATTCATATAGATGAATAGAAATCCCATTATCGATCTCGCATAATTTTATCATATGTTTAAAGAAGATCACACAGCGTGTGACTAAGAGATAAGCGAAAATAAAAATATATGTATACACAAATAAATTCGATTAATTAATTTTATGCTAATGTGGGCATTGTAGAACACACAAACACAAAGCCTTTCGAGTGATTCCCAAAATCCCGCAAGCGCGTGAAAAGGTTAACTTCAACTTGTTTGTGAGGGAGGGGAAAGGAGGAGGCGGCTACTCTGCTTTGTTATTCGCTATTCTATTTTGCTCGAATTGTGTCAACATCGGTGCGTTAATTAGAGAGAATCGCCACTCTCCATTTGGCCAACCAGTTTGGATCGAAATTCCTATATATTAAGCCTAAGCCCAAGCGTCAGACAGTTTTATAAAGCAAAATCTGTCGAGTGGTGAAGATCCAAAACAAAAAAAGAAAACAAAATGCGCTCTCTAGTGTTCCTCGCTATGCTTATCGCGCTCTTCAGCCTCCTGGAGGCAGTGCCTGCTCCACAGTTTGGTTATGGCGGTTTTCCAGGTGGTTATGGCGGATATGGCGGTTATGGTGGCTACCCTGGATATGGTGGTGGCTTTGGTAGACCCGGATTCGGATTCCCCGGTGGATACGGCGGAGGTTACGGCGGTGCCAGTGCTGCATCTTCAGCGTCAGCTTCGGCTGGTGGCTTCAATGGAGGATATTTTGGCTAAGAAACGAAACTAGTTATCAAATTGTAATTCATAACCTTTTAAGTAACCAAATATATATCGTGTAAAGCGAAAGTTAATTTCAAGCAGTTGTTTTCGTGTGATTTTTTGCACTTGAAAAGAAAAACAGCTGCTAAAAATACGGAAAGGAAAGTTCCCTAAAAAAGAAAAAAATACAAAACAAAACTAACGTGAAAACTTTTACTGCAGCAAAAAATGAACTTTCTCTTCAGCCAGAGGCCAGGCCAGACCATTCAGTACGACCTCACCAACTGACATACATTTTGGAAAGAGCATAGAACAACTACTACAACAACAAATAAATCAATGCAGGAGGAGGATGTGCAGCAGTGCCGCATAGTTTATACACATTTTGCTTACACTAACATGTTTAGTTTAGAAAAGCGTTACAGGGTTGAGCCTAGTGATTGATAATGAGTGCAAGGCAAGAGACTTTCCTTCCCAACTTTGAATTTCGTATGATACTAAGATTAAAACAATTACAACAATTATGTCAAACAAAGACATATTAAAAAAATTATGCAAAATATTTTCGCTAGTATTTTTTTATTGATAAACAAGTTTGTCTGGTGACGTCTTTGTAGTTAACTGAAACTTGAACGTAAACGTGTTTTGCTCATTTAACGGACGAAAATTGTAAGAATGAAATCTATGCACAAGCTATGTTGCCAAATTTAATTGTGAGAAAAAATGGTACAAGAATAATGCCTTTTAAAAGCGCTAAGGATACGAGGTTGCCAAATATCAAACCTTCATCTAGCAAAATTTTGCGATTTTGAACCTTTTAATCTTTTCCATCTGTCTATTTACCCGCCTGACAATAATCTAAAATCATTATAAAATTTGGCAAATTTTGCGATTTTTGTCCGTTTAAAGTTTAAACAACACGACCATTTAACTTATACAAGTTCTTTGCAAATTTCTAATATTTGTACCCCAAATCTTTATGATAATCTGAACTCATCACATCTTAATAATAGATTTAGGAATAAGAAAATTTTGCAAATTTCGCATTGTTTAAATTGTTTAATTAGTCGATGTCGTTCAATTGTTTGATCTACACCTCCTTTGTATTCGTCTACAATGCCATTTCCAAACTTGACAAGATTTTGAACTGTTCAATCTTAGGTAAATACTTAAATGAAAATTTAAATAATTTCCCTAATTTTTTTTTTTTTTTGATTGACTGTTTGATCTACAACTCCTATGTTTACCCGTCTATCAAAACTTTTTAATAATCTTAGGTCTTATTTACGACAAATTTAAAATTTCATAATATTATTGTGGGATTTGGGTTGTAAGATAACTTAATAAATCCCTGTAGTTAAGTTAAATGTATTATTTGTGGTTTTCATATAGTTTTAATTATAATGATAGGATAATTTAATGAAATGAATGTCACAGATGAATTTAGGCTTTAGTTGTGATGGTTTCTCCTTCGTCTTAAACTTTAGGCTTCGTCTTAACTTTACGTCTTTCGTCTTAATGAACAGCGTCAGAACTGTATAGCTTTGATTCTCGGCACAAACTGAATATGCTTGCCGCCTCTCTTTCCCTCTTACACGCTCAGCTGATCTAGCAAGGCTTGACAGATCAGGGATGCCAGACCCATTCCAAAGCGCTTTCGCAAATACTCACATAAAAATTTGTCAATTTCTTCCTCACTCTTAGCTATTTTAAGATCTAGGCAAATTTGGCGATTTTCTTGAACATCTGATCTACTCCTCCGTCGGTTTACCTGTTTTCATGAAATTATAACTCAAATGGAAATTTTGGAAATTACGACATTTTTTGGCCCGTAATTTACAAGTTTTGCCATATATTCTGGTATCTTCAATCTACACCTCTTATTTATCAATCTCTGTACTTAAATGACAGTTTGACAAACTTCGCGGTTTTTGGTCAACTTTTTTAATATAACACTGTGGAACACTCAAAATTGCCTGGGACTGGGACCAATAAATTGTGAAACTAGAGGCATCAGATAGCAACACCTCATACCCAGTTTTTCTGGAGCACGTCAAGTTCGCGTTTAATGGGCACATTTATACTAGCAACGCAAAGTTACAACCTCTGTTGCTGGTTAAAAAAATATGAGAGCTAAAATTTTGGAAAATTCACCAAAGTTAGAGGGAATCACCATCATTGTTATACCAAATTCCCGCCTCCAATGGACAAGCGGTTAGTACCCCGCCCATACATACCGCCACCACTCTATAGAATTGTACAAGATTTTAACTATATTGAGATACGGACTTATAAAATGTGTACTTAAGAGATGGTATCAAGCATCGAAAAACCGCGATGATGGGTACCACACAGAAAAAAAAAGTGCATAGTATAATTCAATAGAAACATATTAATTTCTATTATGCCAGTTTTCATATTAAATTTAAATATAAATGTCTTAAGTTTAAATAAAATCGTATTAGCTATATCTAGTCAATATGAAAATTTTTTTAGTCGAAGTGTAATCCAGTTAATTTAAAGTTGGTCATATTGAATTGTATGTTGCGTCATATTCATTTATATTATGCACACACTTAAAAGAAAACGTTGTAAATTTAAAAATGTTTCGTATTAAATTTGAATATTTTGTTCAACTTAAAATCAAAGGTTTCCGTAGTAGATTTAAATGTACTATGCAAAAATGTAAATTGAATATTTTTCATATTTAAATATAGATTTTACCATACTTGAAGTATAAGGTAATCATATTAAAATTAAAGTTTAAACACATTTAATCAAAAAATCCATTGGTTAATATGAGACAAATTAAATTGAACTATGAAAAGTTTTTAGTTTTATGTTGAGCATGATTAACAATTATCTGTGTTCTTAATTGAGTCTTGCTACACCGTCACGCGAGCCGTGAATAGTCGTGTAGGCTAAGACGACAGCATTTGAGTTTAAGAGCCCGAAGTCCTGAGTTCGAGTCCCAGTAAAGGTAAATAAAAAAAAAATATTTCAGTCTGAGCCCTCCCTTTCCCCTTCCCCCTCCCCTTCCCCCTCCCCTTCCCCCTCCCCTTCCCCCTTCCCTTCCCTTCCCCCTCCCCTTCATCATCCCCTTCCCCCTCCCCTTCATCATCCCCTTCCCGCTCACCTTCCCCCTCCCCTTCCGCTTCCCCATCCCCTTGCCACACCCCTCCCCCTTCCCTGACCACCTCGCCATAATTGCTACTCTTTTTTTTTATATTTTTAAAATTTTTTTTTAATATGAATCATAGTTAAATTCAATAAGTTTTCACTTTAATTTTAATATGCCGTCACATCAAATGGAATAGCAGGAAACTTGCAATCAATTATGTTCATATTAAATGTGTGATTTAAGTGGCACACACTTTATATTTAATAAAACACATTGTGGTGCACTTTTATTGGTAAAAATATTTAAATCAAATATGAAATATTTGGATTTACGTGGTTTTTTTTCTCTGTGCACATGTGACAGCACCCTTCATCGATGCAATATAGGCCATAAACTAGAGATCAAAATAGAACGAACTGCGTTTTCAGTTTCGCGGTTCTTAGGCATTTATATACTAGCAATTGCCTTCGAACAACATTGACCATTTAGGTGAAACCAGTTTCACCAAAATTATGGAATTAATCTTATGAGTAAAGTGCTTCAATACCAGCAAAAAAACAGATCGGATCAATTAAATACATCAGTTCAAGGCATCTTCGCGTATCGCGGTTTGTCCACCAAAGGCATTTTTTAACTAAATTTTTGGTTTTTTTAATGGAAATGACGACTTTTATTCATAGGATTTATTGCATAATTTTGGAGACGCTCTTGATATCCATATGGTAAATGTTGTTCTGAGGCAATTGCTTGTACTAAGTTAGCCATAGCCCGTGACTTAAGAGTCCGATAGTGAATCTAAAATCGCAGTTCGGTCTATTGCCTCGATGATAGGTGCTGTCAAATGTGGTAGCAATTTTTACCATTGGATCACCATCTATTTAACAACTCCTGGATTGGCATCTAATGATCGAGCGCTTTTATAACACAGGCCAACAAAATGTCCACTTTTGCGAGGCTCAGCCTTATTTGTTTTAAGTTCTGATCCCGTTTTTTGCACTGATTCCAAAACTGGTCTCCGTTTTTCTCCATTAGCTCTTGTTTTCAAGATATCGCGAAAAGTCCATTTTGCAGTATTTTTGGGTATTAAAAATTATGTGCAAAAATATCTGTATTTATGAGCTTTAGCAGCAGTCTAAAACAAGTGAGAAAGTCGGTCAAGCCCGACTATAACATACTCTGTACCTGGAGTAGGAGCTTAATGCAGTACTGCTGCTGTGTCTCTCTCTATCTCAGTCTCTTTCTCTCTCGCTCTCTCTCTCTTTAAGAGTTTGCGGTGTTGGTTGTGAAAGGGTGGGAGAGGGGGGTGGCGGGGGAGCTTTGTTCACTTTTTTGCTTATAACTTGAGAACCGCTCATCCGATCTTTATCATTTCTTCAGCAAATCGATACATTTTGACAATTACTAACTATCTCTAGAAGGTACAAACCCTCTATCTACAAAACTGTGTAAGATATGACGTTTTTTCAAAATTGCGGGGGCGGGAGGGGGCGTGGCCAAAATTGAAAATAAACTTGATCTGCCTGCAGTTATAAGAAACATTTGTCCCATACATGTCAAACCTCTATCTCTTACCATCTCGGAGATCTGTTTGTTCATACGGACGGACGGACAGACGGACAGACGGACAGACGGACATGGCTATATCGACTCGGCTGTTCATGCTGATCAATAATATATATACATTATATAGTCGGAAATGATTCCTTCCACAAACTTAATATACTTTATGTACCTTCGGTACAGAGTATAAAAATCATGCGAGCAGCATCAGGAAACCCAAAAGCGCCTAAATTGGCCTTTGAAGAGAAATTTTCATCAAATTATAGCAAATTTTTCAAACTTAATCGTCGTGTACCAGCCATTTGGTGTGCTTGCAATTTAATTAAAGCCATTTCAGCATTTAGCCCAATTATTCTTCTAATTTTTGCAAATTTTGTTGCATTTAAATCTTCTCGATGGACAATGTTACAGGCGGTTAATCCCGAAAAAATTAATTAAAATTTATGGCAGAATAGCTAGATTGATACACAAAATGTGTATAGAAAATATTAGATCTCTAATTACACAGTGTTACAAAAAAAAAAATCTGCACATACTTTTCACGAGACCCAGTACATATTGTTTGGCAGGTCGAGTATAGCATTTCCTCATACTTGGTTTTTTCCTAACACCCCCAAAATCTGAAGTTATGGCCCAAAAACCGCTTTTTGCTTTTTTACCTCACTTAAATAGATATAACTCGCGAATGGACCTTCTGATTGCTCATAACCTTATCTATTCCGATAGCCACGAGAGGGATCTAAAACATTATAATCAATGGTTTGACTAATTTAACGCGATGGCTGAGAAATGCGGCTTACAGATCTGGCATTTTCAATTTTTTTTGAGAAATTTGTACTTTGACCATCACTGGTTTAACTATTCTATTCTATGCGATTTTTCCTTTATGTAATAAAAGCCCATTTAATTCTCCGTCGAACGGTTGTTGTTCCAATGAATTTGGATACCGTTTTACGAAGTTATGCGCGATTTTCCGAGTACACATCGACAATCTAGTATTTTTTTTTACTGTGCTAACATATTTATGTTTGCTTTCACATAATTGCCCCTAAAAGTAAACTCAGTTTTGATTTGGCGCCAGATTCAAATAATATTTTTAAATACTTAAAATGCAAATATATATAAACTTCCATGTATCAAAATTTTTTCGCAAATATTAACGGTCTTTGAATACTGTTATCTAGCATAAAAATAAATTGAGCTATAGTTAGTAGATGTGGGCTGCAAGTGGTTGTTATTATTTTTAATGAGCTGAAATTGGCATATTAAACAAAAGAGCCGTGCACAGCAAGAATCGTATACAGGTAGGCACGGTTAAGTCTTGTGAAAAATAGATTGCTTTCAGGGCGCAAGCCTTGGCCACGCCTGGACATATCTGGTCTAATGCAGAGAATTAAGCTGCGGGTTCTATTTAATAATAAACCCCTTTGGTACCTAAGAAATTACTTTACAAGTCTACAAACAAAGCCCAATGATAACTGTCTAACCACGATTGTAGAGAACCGCGATAAAATACCATGGATGACCGATGATGAAGAATATGAAAACACTGTAACAGGATGGACGAACCATTAAATACCAAATAAAAACCCAGTCCTGAAACGCGGTGCAGAAGCATGGATTTTAACAGCAACGTATGAGGCGGCGATCGGCGTCTTCGAGAGAGAATTATTTGTTATTATTTTATTTATAACCTGGCTGACGGAAAATCCTCTAACTGAACCCTCCCCGAGGGTGTCGGCTGGGCAATGGACACTGTATGTACCTCGGCTTAAAGCGAGCTATATACCTAGTGTCACTTGCGCGTCTTACACCCAGGAAATGCAGTGTCTAGCTAAGGTGACGGCCAGTTCTGTCCAGCTTTAGCTGGGCAGAGTTGAGCAAGAGCCATGGTTACGAGGTGCCTGGCAGTAGGCATAAAATGCTATGGGGTGGTACCCAAGAACAAAATGCAACCACCATGGTCATTTCCGAATGCACAACATAAAGGACCAAACTCGGGCTGGGATATCAGCCCAAACGTCGGTGGAAGGCGTGACTGCTACCACCGGCGGGCACGGTGGGGAGAAATCCCCTCTTCGTGTCGCCAGCGGTCACACCTCTGTCGCGGTTGGAGCAGGCCAAGACAGTTGTACAGCTACTGCCACAACGTCAAAAGCCAAAGTGTGGCGCGGTACCGCAGTCGATACAGACTCGGACTGCGAGTCGCACGGCGGCTCTATAAATACGGAGGCCGAGGAAAAGCTGCTGCTTTCCCCAGTCCTGTCGGGTTCTAGCACCTCTTGTAAGGTAAGGCCCAAAAGGACGAAGGAAGGCATGCGAGCGAAGGCCCAATATAAGGCGGCCCTCAAGATCAAAGCGAGGCTCGATGGCAGCGGTAAGCTCACCCAAGAGGAGAGCAACAAGCTGGCGTGGGCCGAGCAAAAGATCAAGGAGGGTCGCAAACACTTTGCGGAGAGACAGGCGATGCAAGCCACCTCCGCATTATACGCCAACAAAGTGGAGGAGAGCTTGGCTGTCAAGCGGCAGCGCTCAACTGAGCCAGCGAAGGCGGAGGCCCCAGCGAGCAAAAGGCCACGCCCAAGACCGCAGAGCAAGGCTCCACCAAGCTCTACTCCAAAGGGAAAAACGCCGGGAAAGGAGTCAGCCAGTGACGTGGCGAAACGGCATCTGACCGTAGCCCTCGTCGACAAAAGCGACCCTTTCGGCAAAATGACCCTGGAACAGTGGAAGCTAGTGGAGGGGAAGCTGTTCGAGGAGATTTTTAAAAGGATGGACGACCCAGCAGCGCAACCTGTCACGTTCGACGGAGCAGGCTGGCTGTTTGGAGTCAAAATCCTTAAATGTAAGGACGACCTCACCCTCAAGTGGGTCACCAGCGTCGTTGCAGACATGGGAAGCCCATGGGAGGGTGCCCAGCTGGAAGTAGTTGACAGAACTTGTATTCCGTCAGTGCCGAAAGCGAAAGTACTCTTCCCAAGGGTTGTACCAAAGGAGCAGGCGCTGAAACTATTAAGGTGGCAAAACCCAGACGTGCCAACAGCTGACTGGAAGGTACTGCATGTTGCTAAGCCCGACAAGAACGGGCAGCACATGGTCCTCCAGATCAACAAGGAGGCCGATGATTTGCTCTACCCTAGATTCGGGAAGATGGCGTGGGGAGTAGGAAGCGTGCACCTACGACTCAAAAAGCGCCACCCCGAAGACAAGAACGAGCACACGCTAGAGGCTGGAGAGGTCGAGAAAGACCTGGGCATCGACGAGATGGTCGATAAAGCCAGCAGCCTCGATATAACGGAGGTAGAGACCGAAAGGGATGAGGAATCAGCCACAGCAGCTGACCCACCCAGTATGGAGGACGATGAGGATGTGGACGCAACCATGGTAGTTGACCCATCCAGGCCTGGGGACGCCGACAACGACCATGCAGTTGAAGGTCCTCCAGGTCAACTTGCATAAAAGCAAGCTTGCGTCGGCGGAGCTCCTATTAACCCTTGAGACAGGGCCCGCCGAAGTGGCCTTAGTTCAGGAACCTTGGATTGCGGCAGGGAACAAGGTCTCAGGGCTAAGGTCACAAAACTACAACGTTTTCTATCCCACCGCAGTAAGTAAGGCAAGGACGGCCATTCTGGTAAGAAAAGGCATCTATGCTTACCTTATGTCTAATTACAGCACGGATGACCTCACAGTTGTGGCCCTGGAAGGTCGCGATGATGAGCCAATACTATTGGCATCCTGCTATATGGCACACGAGCGAGAGTCGCCACCGCCCGAGCTCGAACACTTAACGGCTGAGGCGAGCAGGAGAAAACAACCACTCGTCGTCGGAACGGACGCCAACGCACATCACACCGTGTGGGGTAGTCCAGACATCAATGACAGAGGTGAGTCACTCTTAAGCTTTATCCTACAAACTAACCTTAAAATAGAAAACGTTGGAGATGTGCCCACATATGTGGGACCAACATCGGCCAATGTCCTAGACCTAACTCTGACCTTAGGGAATAGTACACAGGCATCAGAATGGAGAGTCCTTGATAGAAACTCCTTCTCAGACCACAAGTACATCCAATTTAAGATCGAGTTCAACCACAACCAAACCAGAAACGCCTATAGGAACCCCCGGAACACAGACTGGGTGAAGTACCTTAGAACGGTAGAATCAAAACTACCAAACCCAACGAGTATCTGCTCGGTAGGCGACATTGAGAGGTCCGTGGAGACGCTCACAGCCAACCTAACCGAAGCATACAAAACCTCCTGCAAACTCACAGTTAGCAAAAGGAGAACCAGACCCCCCTGGTGGACCCCAGCGCTGAAAGAGCAGAGGAAGGACGTGCAAGAATGCTTCAAACTCGCCAAACAAGCGGATGAGCAAATAATCTGGGAGGAATACAAGATTAGACTTCGCGTCTTCAAAAAAGAAGTACGGAAGGCAAAACAGAACTCTTGGAGAAACTTCTGCTCCAGCATAGAGAAGGTCTCCGAAACAGCTAGACTCAGGAAACTGCTTTCAAAGCAGCCACCCATGCAGAGTCAGCTAAAAACGAACGACGGACACTGGACAGAAAGCAGCAGGGAAGCGACATGTGCTCTACTTGATGCGCACTTTCCAGGCTGCACTCCAGTCACTGAGGCAGATACGCCCCAAGACCTACACACGCAACAAGTCAACATCCCAGACAATATCATCACTCCAGAAAAGATCCGATGGGCGATCGACTCGTTCGCGAGTTATAAATCCCCAGGGCTAGATGGAATATTCCCAGCCATGCTAAAAACGATCAAATGCGCAATCGTCCCATGGCTACGATCCATTTTTATAGCATGCTTGAGGTGGAGCTATGTACCTGTGGCCTGGAGGACAGCACGCGTTGTATTCCTGCCCAAAGCAGGGAAATGCAGTCACGTGCAACCAAAAGACTACAGGCCCATCAGCCTCACATCATTCCTGCTCAAAACAATGGAGAAGCTACTGGACCTTCACATAAGAGAAGGCATGAACCTGACCTTGGAGGAAACCAGCACGCCTACACGAAAGGGAAATCGGTGGAAACAGCGCTACACTCCCTAGTAGCCACCATCGAGAAGGCACTGTACCATCAAGAATTTGCCCTGGGAGCATTCCTTGACATTTCGGGTGCATTCAACAACGTCACTACAGAAGCAATAATGCGAAGCCTAAGAGCCCTAGCAATACACACGGCATTGGACTCCTGGATATATAACCTGCTGAGCTGCAGAAGAGTACAAGCCGAGTGGGGTACCACAACCATTACAAGAGAGGCACACGGCGGAACGCCCCAGGGCGGAGTCCTGTCACCTCTTCTATGGAACCTTGTGGTCAACGAATTACTTAAAAAATTTCGCAGGAAAGCACCCAAGATAACCGCATATGCCGACGACATAAGCATAATTATTATGGGAAAATGTCCATCGACTGTCAGCTCAATCATGGACTCTACTCTCAGAGAGATACTAAAGTGGGCCACAGAAGCCGGACTTAGCATCAATGCGGAGAAGACGGACCTCATTCTCTTCACCAAGAGATACAAGGTACCGCAATGGACTCCACCCACGATAAATGGAACACCGCTAACGCCAAAAAACAACGTAAAATACCTTGGAGTAGTAATCGATAGTAAACTATCCTGGAGACTCAATGTGGAGGAAAGGGTGAAAAAGGCAACCAATGCGCTATATGCATCCCAGAAGATGCTAAGCAGCACTTGGGGCCTATCACCAAGACTAACACACTGGCTCTTCATATCAGTTATACGACCGATACTACTACACGGTATATTGGTATGGTGGCAAGCCACAGAGAAGTCCACATATCTAAAGCTGATGGAAAAGGCCCAGCGGCAGGCACTGGTCTGCATAACGGGGGCGCTACGGTCTACTCCAACAAAAGCACTGGAACACATCCTAGGTGTCAACCCCTGGACATCCAAGCACGCCTCACTGCACACAGGACGGCCCAACGTCTTTGCGCGGCTGGCACCATGGCTCTACAAAGCTATGGACACAGCACAGTGGGCAGAGAGATCAACAGTAGCACGGACTACATGATCCCAAAAACCAACTTTACAGGCGCATCAGCATTACTGGGACCAGAAGACTGGCGTACAGGGCTGGCTCAGGAAGCAATGCACCTCTTCACGGACGGCTCAAAGATGGCCTCAGGAGTCGGAGCCGCCGTGTACTGCAAGGAACCGGAATTGAAACTCTCCTACAAACTGCCAAACCACTGCACTATATTCCAGGCGGAAGTTTTCGCCATAAGGAAAGCAGCCGAATTGGCAGAATTACACGCACCAAACGATCAAATCAACATATACGTAGACAGTCAAGCGGCAATCAAAGCAATGCAGAGTCACGCCATCAACTCCAAAAATGTTCTGGCAAGCAGAGAAGCATTAGATTCCCTCAGCACCTCCAGCAAGGTGCAAATCTACTGGATTCCCAGCCACCAGGGCATCGATGGAAACGAAATGGCGGACACTCTTGCAAAAGCCGGGGTCGCACTAAGCCGAGAAGCAACACTAAATATACCTATCTCCCTACAGACGCTATACAGCAAGATGGAGGAGATAGCGGAGAAAGAAGCAGAGGAAAAGTGGAAGAACACGACCGGCTGCAGAATCTCTAAAATTATGTGCAATAAGAGAGACAAAAAACTCACGCACTATACGCTGCAGCTCCAAAGAAGAGACTGCAGACTGCTTATAGGCATATTAACTGGTCACTGCCTAGCAGCCGCTCACGCGATAAAGCTAGGCATCACGACAGCAGACACCTGCAGGAAATGCAAGGAACCTGGAGTAGCAGAAACTCTAGAACACCTCATCTGCAGCTGCCCAGCAATCGCCACGACAAGATTAAGACATCTGCACTCCCCAAGCTTCACCACTCTGGAAGAGGCAGCCAAGAGCTCCCCCAAACAACTATTGGCATTTGCCAAAACGTCAAGAATCCTACAGGATTTCTAAAGGAAATGGTACCATAAAGCACCCGGCCTCACTAAGGACCGTAAGGTCTATGTGTGGCCCCCCCTACATGGGGCCAGCCGGTAATACCTACCTACCTTATTTATAACCTTTAAAAGTTGGAGATGGAAGTTAATGGATTCCGCACCCGATTGAATCTCGAACAGTAAGCGCTCAATGGGGATCCTACTCTAGTCAAACGCATAAATCAACAGAGACTGCGCTGGATAGGACATGTTACCCGGTTAGATAAAGAAGATTCAGCAAATAGGGCGTACAAGACGTAGGCGGCTGGCATTGCCAACCCCAACCTTGTTGTGAACAACTGTCGCTAGCTCGCACGGAACAGAAGCGACTGTCGGGCAGTAATAGCAGTGGTCGAGATCGTCAGGCATATATGATATAAATTTCGGGCCAAAAAAGAATTCCAAAAATCCACGAAGCAGCTGGTGCTGCTATAACTCCTGCTAAATTGCTGAAGACTGGCGAAGTATTATTAACATCTTTACTTTTAAAAAGGAAACTGTTGAATACATTTTGTCAACCATTGAAAATAAATACTATATACTTATAAGCGAGTTAAAGTCGCCCATACTGCACTTGCTGCGCTGTGTGCTTATGCGGGCTGACGTCGACACGGTTCTCTACAATCGTGGTTAGACAGTTATCATTGGGCCTTGTTTGTGGACTTGAAAAGTAATTTCTTAGGTACCAATGGGGTTTATCATTTAATAGAACCCGCAGCTTAATTCTCTGCATTAGACCAGATATGTCCAGGCGTGGCCAAGGCTTGCGCCCTAAAAGCAATCTATTTTTCACAAGCCTTAACCGTGCCTACCTGTATACGATTCTTGCTGTGTACGGCTCTTTTGTTTAATATACCAATTTCAGCTCATTAAAAATAATAACAACCACTTGCAGCCCACATCTACTAACTATAGCTCAATTTATTTTTATGCTAGATAACAGTATTCAAAGACCGTTAATATTTGCGAAAAAATTTTGATACATGGAAGTTTATATATATTTGCATTTTAAGTATTTAAAAATATTATTTGAATCTGGCGCCAAATCAAAACTGAGTTTACTTTTAGGGGCAATTATGTGAAAGCAAACATAAATATGTTAGCACACTAAAAAAAAACAAGTAAGAAAGTCGGTCAAGCCCGACTATAACATACTCTGTACCTGGAGTAGAAGCTGAATGCAATGCTGGTGCTGCGCTCATCTCTAAGTCTTTCTCTCTTTCTCTCACTCTCACTCTCTCTCTCTCTCTTTAAGATTGTGCGGTGTTAGTTGTAACAGGGTGGGAGGGGGTGGGGGAGGGTGATGTACTTTTTTGCTCATAACTTGAGAACCGCTCATCCGATCTTTATCATTTCTTCGCCAAATCGATACATTTTGCTAATTACTAACTATCTCTAGAAGGTACGAATCGTCTAACTTCAAAACTGTAGAAGATATACCGTTTTTTCCAAATTGCGGGGGCGGAAGGGGGCGTGGCAAAAATTGAAAATAAACTTGATCTGCCTGCAGCTATAAGAAACATTTGTCTCATACATGTCAAACCTCTATCTCTTACCATCTCCGAGATCTGTTTGTTCATACGGACGGACGGACAGACGGACAGACGGACGGACAGACGGACGGACAGACGGACAGACGGACAGACGGACATGGCTATATGGACTCGGCTGTTGATGCTGATCAAGAATATATATACTTTATAGGGTCGGAGATGATTCCTTCTCCCTGTTACATACTTTTGCACAAACTTAATATACTCTATGTACCTTCGGTACAGAGTATAATAATAGATTGTCGATGTGTACTCGGAAAATCGCGCATAACTTCGTAAAACGGTATCCAAATTCATTGGGACAACAACCGTTTGACGGAGAATTAAATGGGCTTTTATTACAAACTTTAAGGAAAAATCGCATAGAATAAAATAGTTAAACCAGTGATGGTCAAAGTACAAATTTCTCAAAAAAAGTTGAAAATGCCTGATCTGTAAGCCGCATTTCTCAGCCATCGCGTTAAATTAGTCAAACCATTGATTATAATGTTTTAGATCCCTCTCGTGGCTATCGGAATTGATAAGGTTATGAGCAATCAGACGGTCCATTCGCGAGTTATATCTATTTAAGTGAGGTAAAAAAGCAAAAAGCGGTTTTTGGGCCATAACTTCAGGTTTTGGGGCAGTTAGGAAAAAAACAAGTATGAGGAAATGCTATACTCGACCTGCTCTACAGCGTGTGCTAGGTCATTTCGAAAGTATATTTTGGCTGTAACACTGTGTAATTTTTCCTTGTCTCAAGTCGACGTAAGCTCAGGCTGATGATATCCGGAGTTTTGGAGCCTGATGAGTCCTTTCGAGTGTCAGAATTGCAGCATTGACGGCCGAAAAAAGTAGCAGAGAGATCGGAAACTCAGTTTTTTAAATCGATGATGATGTCTCGCTTCCTCTATAATTCTAAGGCTTTGCAAATGCTCCAATAATGTAAATGTGAGTTCTCCAGTCGTAGTCCTTGGGGGCCGAACACAATCAGCAACTCACACCGAATGCTAACGAAGTTATGCTGTACTGTGTGTTGGAAATGGAGACACTCAAATTTTCGCTCAGTGACGCAAGGTGAAGAGAAGAGTTTCTCTGCCCGTATTCTGTATAGATATTTAATTTTTATCTGCTCCAATAGATATCTATATATAAAGAGGGGTTCGACAGGAATCGATTCGAATGAATCTTCGCGCAAGCTGTTGCCACGTCTAGAACGGCGGTTATTCAAAATAATTTCAAATATTCCAACCGATTTTTGAGGATAGGTCGTTATATTTTAAGCCATATTCCAAAATTCTTCGATTTGTAAATACTTTTCACAGCAGATGACTTTTCGGATCAATCTACATATTTCCAGCTTTTTCTGAAATCTTTGATTACTAGAAGTCACTTTTTATACTCTGTACCGAAGGTACATAGAGTATATTAAGTTTGTGCAAAAGTATGTAACAGGGAGAAGGAATCATTTCCGACTATATAAAGTATATATATTCTTGATCAGCATCAACAGCCGAGTCGATATAGCCATGTCCGTCTGTCCGTCTGTCCGTCTGTCCGTCCGTCTGTCCGTCCGTCCGTATGAACAAACAGATCTCGGAGATGGTAAGAGATAGAGGTTTGACATGTATGGGACAAATGTTTCTTATAGCTGCAGGCAGATCAAGTTTATTTTCAATTTTTGCCACGCCCCCTCCCGCCCCCGCAATTCGGAAAAAACGTTATATCTCCTACAGTTTTGAAGATAGACGTTTCGTACCTTCTGAAATCGGATCATGCGAACATGCGGATCGAAATGATAAAGATCGGATCAGCGGTTCTCAAGTTATGAGCAAAAAAGTACTTCACCCTTGCCCCACCCCCTCCCACCCATTCACAACTAACACCACACAATCTTAGAGAGAGAGAGCGAGAGAGAAAGGGTGAGAGAGAGAGAAAAAGAGAGAGAGAAAAAGAGAGAGAGGGAAAAAGAGAGAGAGAGACTTTGAGATGAGCGCAGCACCAGCATTGCATTCAGCTTCTACTCCAGGTACAGAGTATGTTATAGTCGGGCTTGACCGACTTTCTCACTTGTTATTAGTAAGTTACTAAAATTCTAATTTCTCAGAAAAGGCAAAAAATGCATGCAAATTTATTTAGGACAATAAGTTTAATATTCAAACATTTTTAAAAAATAATTTAAAAGGCGGAACTAACCCTATTAATTACTTTATGTCCAACAATAACCAAAAGAATTTATGCGAAATATAAAAAATGTTTTTATAAAAACCACATCCCCGTTTGATTGCTTTGGGCAATTCCAAAATTTGGCGCCTGTGTTAGTTAAATGCGTGGAAAGAATTTCGCCCACTAGCAGCTGATAGGCCGATACGGGATACACACTAGACTGGCCCTTAAAAATAGATTTCAAAATACCGGGCGGAAAAGGGTTCGTTTTGGTCCCAATAGATAGAAAAAAAGTTTGGCAGCGATCGGACTTCATTAAGTGGACGCGCGTTCGCCCTCAAAATCGAAAATTTGAAATGTATGGGAAATGAGGGGGATGAGATTCGAATTTAATTTCTAAAAACTCCAAAACAATTTTTATGTGTTAATTCTTTTTACATCCTTTTAGGGGAATATCATAGCAACATTTTAAATATAAATGTGTCTAATTTAGAGAGTCAGCCTGGCCAGAATCATATCAAAAGGGTAAATTTTTAATTTTTTTTTGGTATTTTTTTCGAAGAATTTTTAATACATATGAGATTTTGATTTTTGCTTTTGCCCGGGCGGCAAAACTATTGTTTTGGTCCCAAAAGATATAATAAAAAGTTTGGCTGCGAGCGCACTATATTTAGTGGACGCGCTCTCGCCTTAAAAACCAAAAATTTTTAATATGCTACCAATATATGGGATGAGATACGGATTAAATCTGCAAAATTTGAAAAAAAATTTTTTTGTGATTTTGCTTTTTAAATCCTTTAAGGGGAATACCATAGCAACATTTTACATATTTTTGTTGGATATTTCGAGCGTAAACTTGGTCAGAATCATATCAAATCGGCCAATTTTTAAAAAAAAAAATAGAGGCAAGCTAACTTCGGCTCGACCGAAGTTTATATACCCTTGGAGCTTGATATATGCCTGACAGTTTGTATGGCAGTTATTCTATGTAGTGGTCCGATTTCAAAAAATCTTGTTGAAATTATGTGAAATCATTGAAAACTTATGAATACGAGCGTTGGGAGCGATAGCATTGAAAACAAAAAAGTTTTTCTCACTAAGACTTTTTTTCAGACCTAACTTTTGTATGACAGCTATACTATATAGTAGTCCGATTTCGAAAAGTTTTGTTGAAATTATGTGAAATCATTAAAAACTTATAAATACGAGCGTTGGAAGCGATAACATTGAAAACAAAAAAAATTTTCTCACTAAGACTTTTTTTCAGACCTAACTTTTGTATGGCAGCTATACTTTATAGTAGTCCGATTTCGACAAGCCTTGGTGAAATTATGTGAAATCATTGAGAACTTATAAATACGAGCGTTGGTAGCGATAACATTGAAAACAAAAAAGTTTTTCTCACTAAAACTAGTTTTTCAACCGATCGTTGCTATGGCAGCTATATGCTATAGTCATCCGATCCGGCCGGTTCCGACAAATGTGCAGCGTATTTATACCAAAAGACTTTGTGCAAAGTTTGGTTAAGATAGCTTTAAAACTGACGGAGGAGATAGCATAGAAACAGACGGACAGACGGACAGACGGACGGACAGACGGACAGACGGACGGACAGACGGACATGGCTATATCAACTCAGCTCGTCATGCTGATCAAGAATATATATACTTTATGTGGTCGGAGATGCTTCCTTCTATGCGTTACAAACATCCGGACAATATTAATATACCCTCTCCAAGGGTATAAAAATTTTTCTGAGATTAATTTCGGATTTAATCTCCAAAATTTTCAAAATTTTTTAAAGTGTTAATTCTCTTTAAATACTTTTTGTGGAATATCGTAGCAACATTTTAAATATTTTTGTTGGATTTTTCGAGCGAAAACTTGGTCAAAATCATATCAGAACTCCAATATTTCTCATTTTTTTGGGGTTTTTTTTTTAATGATAAATTAATTTATGCGAGACTATGATTTTTGCTCTTGCCTGGCCGGAAGAAGTTTCGTTTTAATCCCAATAGATAAAATAAAAAGTTTGGTAGCGATCGGACTTCAGTTGGTGGAAGCGCACTCGCCCTCAAAATCGAATATTTGAAATATATGCGCAATATTTGGGGTAAGTTTTGGGCTTAATATCTAAAATTTTTAATAGAAAATGTTTATGTGATATTTCTCTTTATATTCTTTTAGAAGAATATCATAGCAACATTTTAAATGTAAATGTCGGATATTTAGAGCATATCTCGTATATATTATTTTATCTTAAAAAATAAACATAAAAAAATTATAAAAAAATGTGAAAAAATGTTGCTAAGATATTCCCCTAAAAGGATGTAAAAAGAATTAACACAACAATTTTTTTGGAGTTTTTAGAAATTCAATTCGAATCTCATCCCCCTCATTTCCCATACATTTCAAATTTTCGATTTTGAGGGCGAACGCGCGTCCACTAAATGAAGTCCGATCGCTGCCAAACTTTTTTCATATCTATTGGTACCAAAACGAACCCTTTTCCGCCCGGTATTTTGAAATCAAAAAAAAAAGTTAATATAAGGGCCAGTCTAATACACACACATACACAAAAGCCTTAGTGTTTTTGGCGTTTGCTGCTGATGGCGAATTTTGCTACAAACTTGCCTTTGGGATTCCCAAGCGGTCATATCAGTTCTGTAATGAGGTACCTTCTGCCAACACACTAAGGACAGGCAGAGACAGCTGAAGATTGAATTGGTATTCATGAAATAGCGCTATACTGTCAACCAGCTTCCTTTGTGGTGTTTTGCGTGTCTTGTTTTAGACAAGTTATGGACAAAATCCTAACTTAAATGACTTAGAGCCTGCTTAGAAAAGTTCTATGATTTTCATGATTTTTCAATCAAAAAGGTCACTAAAACAATCACTTTGTTTTTATAAAAACTTTACTTATGCTAATGAACTAAGAAAAGTCAAAACTAAAACTTTCAATTGCCAAGTAACCGCTTCAATGTTTTATATTAAGTAAAAATGATTGCAACCAGACTGTTTGTGTAGGGGGGTGAAAAGTCTCCTGACTTAGAGTGAGCGTCTTCAGTTGGGGGTGAATTATATTCACAATATCGATGGAGGGTAGAAAAACGCACGTCACTTGGTTGGGTGTTCAACTTCACTAGTGATGGTCTTTATATTGCTTCATTGCACTTGAATGTAACGATTACTTAAACTAGTTACAGATAAACTTATATCTACCTAACTAGGACTAGAACATATATTTGGGACGAAGGAAACGAAACATTGATTCTTCATATCAACATTCCGGCCCCCTTGCACTAGTTGCAAAATTGACTTCATTGAGGGTTGCACTAGTTGTAAAATTGACTTCATTAACGGTTTCGAAGGGTTTAGGAGGGTTCAGTAGTGGGTGCTCACGCACGGCAGACACCCGACAAGGTCCAGCCAAAGACGGTACTTTGGGCTACTGGGAGTCCTGCAGTGCCTGGAATAACGCCAGCTCGGATGATATCCGTGTAGATGTCCGCTCCGAGTATGATTGCCACAGTACTCGGGCGGAAGAACCTGTCATCTGCCAAAGTAATATGGTCGAATTTGTCCTTTATAATGGCATCGATCGGCGTGCTGGGAGTTCGCATATGGAGACCAGGATCAATTTTAAGAACCACCTCCAGCCTAAACTCCTTATCCAACATGGACCGGAGCACTGCTGAGCACGCCTCCTCGTCCCCTATCTGCACACTGTTGAGGTGGAACGCTCGAGCCGTCGAGGAGTTAATGCGACTCACTGGCTCGCAAGGGTCAATCAGTGCTCGAGTCTCGTACGTGGTGGTTCCATTGTCCATCACCACCGTGGCAGTTGGCAGCACTTGGGGGTTGCGATGCTGCAGCAGTGTGGTCAGGGATGGAGATCGGAGTGGCGTGGAGGCCTGAGGGCATGGTCGGCGGTTCTTTGGTGCAGGGGATGCCCGTGGAGACGGTTTTCTGGTGACCTTTTCGTGGAAGTGGAGAAGCGTGTGGTGGTCCTTGTCACATAGGCGACATTTGTCTTTACTGCGACATGAGCCCCCAGAGTGTTGATGAGCGAGACAGTTCGCGCAATACTTATTAGCAATTACTGCTCTCAATCGCTTCTCGACGTTTAAACGCAAAAACTTCCTGCACCGTTTCAGTGGATGGATGCCTGTGCAGACTCGGCAACGGTAGGAGTCAATACCTCGAGAACATCTGCGGTCGATGGCTTCTGCTGATTTGCGAGGACGTGGAACCATGATTATGATTGGACTATGGAAAGAAAATAATGAGGTTGATGGATTAGTTTGCGTGGTGAATGGAGGTAATGAATTACGAAAGATGAAGATAGAAGAGTAGTTTAAGCAGAGAAAGGACTTAATTCGCGATTTGGGATTGGAGATTTGATTCAGTAGGAAGAAAAATCAGCTTAACTACAGGTCTTCTTATAATACCACGTGCGGTACGGATATCTACCACGCGAACGTTCTCATCTGCGCCAGGATATGTGCTTGTGACGCGGCCAAGTCGCCATTCGTTGACTGGGACATTATCCTCCTTGATAATGACCATATCGCCACTTTGTAGATTTTTAGTCGGGGCCTGCCATTTGTTCCTTTTATGAAGTTCCTTCAGATACTCATCTTTCCACCGGATGCAAAACTGCTGGTTGAGAGCCTTAAGTCGCTGCCAGCGATTTATAATTGATATGGCACTGGTCTTAATTTCAGGCTCAGCTACGGAAAGAAGAGGTCCGCCGACTAAGAAATGTCCTGGGGTCAAAGCTAGTAAGTCAGTAGGGTCTTCTGACATTGGAGAGATTGGCCTTGAGTTGAGGCAAGCTTCAATCTTTGCGAGGAGAGTGGATAGCTCTTCGAACGTGTATTTTATGGATGAGGTGGATTTATAGAAAAGCGTTTTGAAACTTTTCACCCCTGCTTCCCAGAGGCCACCCATATGAGGAGCGCTTGGAGGATTAAAGCGCCAGGTCAAGTTTTGGTGGCTGTATTTTGACGTGATGAGTGCCTTTGCCGCTTCTTGGAACTCATGCGTTAGTGCTCTTGAGGCTCCGACAAAGGTCTTACCATTATCTGAGTGCATTTGCTGTGGACATCCACGTCTGGACACAAAGCGAGCAAATGCCGCCAAAAACTTCTCGGTTGTTAGGTCTGTTGTGGCTTCTAAGTGGATTGCCTTTGTGCTAAAGCACACAAATACACACACATAACCTTTAGTGATGCGACAACCGCGACCTGCATAGTTTTTCACGTCGAAAGGACCCGCAAAGTCAACACCAGTATGGGTAAAAGGACGAGAGAAGGTCGTTCTCTCTACTGGTAAGGCGCCCATAAGCTGAGTTTGAAGCCTCTTCTTTTGGATTATGCAAATCTTACAGCTGTTAATTGTGGATTTGACCAGGACCTTAAGTTTGGGTATCCAGTATTTTGATCGGATGAGACGCATTGTTAGTTGATTTCCACCATGGAGCGATATGCGATGTGTGAAACGGACAAGCAATCGCGAAAATGGACAGGAATACGGAATGATAATAGGGTAACGTTCGTCATAACTCAAGGAGTCAGATGCTCTCACTCGACCACATGCCCTTAGTAGCCCCTCGCTATCAATAAAGGGGTTCAGATTGCCAATGCTACTTGATGGCGGAAGCGGCCGTTTGTCGCGTTGGCAATCGTACTCATTTTTAAACTGTCTTCGTTGTGTGACCCCAATGAGCACGTTCTGAGTCTCAGTTAGTTCCTTATTACTGAGCTCAGCAGGAAACTTCGAAGAGGGTTTTTTGCATCGCTGGACAAAGCGGATAACATAGGCCATTACCCGGAGTGCTTTGTTGAATTCGGAAAACCGGTCTAACAAATCGAAAGATGGTGGAACCATAGTGAACGTACACTTGACAGTGCGTTGCTCTATGTCAGTTTCGTGGACTGCTTCCACCATTGATGGCCATTCGTGCTTTGGAAGTGCTAGCCATTCGGGTCCCTGCCACCACAACTTGTTATTCAGCAACTCTTCTGCTGATATTCCTCTGCTCGCGTGGTCGGCTGGGTTGTGTTCGGATATGACATGGGACCATTGGCTAGAATCGACGGATTCGATTATCTTGGACACTCTGTTCGCCACAAATGTTGTCCAGTTGCAGGGTGGTTTGTTCAGCCAGGCTAGAACGATTGTGGAGTCTGTCCAACAATACGTTTCAAATCTCTCTACTGGCAACTCTGGGAGAACTGTCGCCACAAGTTCAGCCAGGAGCACTGCCCCGCACAACTCTAGTCGCGGTAAGGACACAGTCTTAACTGGCGCGACTCGAGTTTTTGCACAGAGGAGATTAATGGAAACCCCCTGCTGTGTCTCACTGCGCACATAAATTGCAGCACCATATGCTCTTTGGGAGGCATCACAAAACCCGTGGAATTGCAACTTTGCCTTGGGAACAAATTGAAGCCATCTAGGAATACGTACTTCACGTAGGACAGGATAATTAACAAGGAATTCCTGCCAACTTTGGAGAAGGTCTTTTGGTAGCGGTTCATCCCATGCAAGATCCCTCAACCAGATTCCTTGCATAAACATTTTTGCTCGAACAATAAAGGGTGCGAGCCAGCCCGCTGGATCAAATAGTTGAGCTATCTGGGACAGAACTTCTCGTTTTGTGTATGACTCGGATATTTTTAATTTTGGAGGTTCAAAGAAAAATTGGTCACTGTTTGCTTGCCATCGGATTCCTAATGTTTTTGCTACACTGGAATCCTCAATTTCGAGGAAGTCGGCTGATAGTAGGTGGTCCTTAGGAATACCCTTTAGGACATCTTTGGTGTTGGACGTCCATTTCCTTAACGGAAATCCGGCACTTTCGAGAGCAAGTTGGAGTTCTTTAATGGCGGAAATGGCACTCTGCTTTGAATGAGCACCTGCCAGAACGTCATCGACATACATGAAATTAGATATTATTTCGCTAGCCAGTGGATACTGTTCGCTCACATCTTGAGCCAGTTGTTGAAGCACACGTATCGCTAGAAATGGAGCACAAGTCACTCCAAACGTGACAGTGTGAAGTTCAAAATCGCAAAGCTCTTCATTCTCGTTGCGGAAAAGGATCCTTTGGAAAGGCGTGTGCTTTGGATCCACTAGAATTTGCCGATACATTTTCGTTATATCAGCGTTAAAAACGTAACGAAAGAAACGCCATTTGAGGATCTGCATTGTTAGATCGGATTGCAAAACAGGACCTGGATATAAAGAGTCATTGAGGCTTTTGCCGTTTAGCGATGGACTGGAGGCATTAATGACTATGCGGATCTTTGTGGTAGTGCTGTCTGGTTTAAAAACCGCATGATGAGGCATATAAAAATTGTCAGTTTTGGAATTTGGGGAAACTTGGCTCATATGACCTAAGTCCAAATACTCCTGTATGACGGCGTCATACTGCTCTTTTAATGGAACGTTTCTCTTCAATCGACTTTCGTTTTTGACAAACTGAGCGAGCGCAATGGATCTTGAATGTCCCAAATCTATGTGGTCCGGATTTCGGAATGGTAGTGTAACCATATATCTGCCGTTTTCATCTCGTTTCGTGGTCTGAACAAAATTACTCTCGCAAATTGAATTGGATTCTTTCACTACTTTTACTGGAAGGTCCTCCACCTCCCAAAATTTCGTAAGAAGCTTATCAAGCGCAGTCTCTGAACTGACTGACACTTGGGTCGAAAAGGAGGAAATTACGTTGGAGTGGGTTTTTGGAATTGGACCTGTGAGAATCCATCCGAAGATAGTTTCCTGACCAAGAAGAGTTCCACAAATGTTAGATTGGGAACCGCTTAAAACAATGGATGGTAGAATATCAGCACCTATCAGCACGTCTATTTGAGAACTTTTATAGAACCCGGGATCAGCCAACTGGAGATTTGGCATATTTTGTAACGAACTTTGTGGAATCGTATACGTAGGAAGATTGCCTGCTAATTGGGGCAGTACAAATGCTGATGTATCAATATGAACTCGTGGTTTTATAGGAGAGCCAACTTGGAAATGACATAACTTATGGGGCTGGGCTGCAATAGACTGATTTAGCCCAGAAACTTGAGCTTCAATGGATTGGAAGGGCAGTTTAATCTTATTAAACAGCCGCTCAGAGATAAAGGTTGCTTCTGAGCCTGAATCAATTAACGCACGTGCTGTATATTTGGTGCCTAAGTGACTCACATGGATTATGGCAGTACCAAGGAGAACACCATGCGTATTAGCAGCAAAATAATTTTGTACATTTGCTTGTTGAGTCGAAGGAGTGGACTGTAATAACATGGAGGTGTTGCTGCTCGCATGTGCTTGTGCTGAGGGCCCTTTTTGGGAATCTTCACGATGAAGTAAGGTGTTATGACGCCCTTTGCATACATAACAATTGTGGGTGCTTGTACAATCCTTTAGTTGATGCCCTCTAGCGAAGCAGTTTAAGCATAACTTTTGACTGCGTATGCAATTGGATCTTTCTGGGACGGACATTTGAAGGAATCGTGGACACAACCGGATGGGATGGTTTTCCTTAGAGCATATTTTGCACGACTGCGCGTTGACCTTAACCCTTGTCTCAAAGGTTTTTAGATTTTTAGGAAACGTTTGTGATTTGGAAGCTCTAGTAGTATTTTGTGGAACTGGGCCTGGTCCTGAGTCTTCCATTGCCTCTAACGTTCGACATCTCTCATTAAGGAAAATACTTAACTCTTGCCATTTTGGGACTTCAGTTTTATTAGTTAAGGACTGTTCCCACACAGCGCGCGTAAATCTAGGCAATTTGGAGGCGCAAAAGAAGATTAACAGACAGTCCCAACTGTCTGTCTTAATTGAGAGTAGTTCAAGAGCTGCCAAACAATTTGAGATGGTGGTTTGCAACTCTTTTAGGGCAGGACCTGACTCATGGGATACGGATGGGAGATTAAAAACGACCTTAAGCTGGCTGTTTACCAGCTGTCTCGTCAAACCGCTCTTTTAAGTTAGCCCAGGCCAAGTTGAAACCTTCATTGGTCAATGGAGATTTGGAAACTATTGTTCTTGCTTCTCCAATAGTCTTCGCAGTGAGGTGGAAAAGTTTCTCCACCGGTGTCAAGCGAGTGTTGTTAATGTACACTGCTGTGAACATATCTCGAAAGGTAGGCCACCGCAGGTAATCACCAGCAAACACCTCAGTATCGCATGGCGGTAGGCTGCAACCCCTGGGTGACTCGTCTGTCTTTTTCGGATCACCTTTCTTTTTTTCTATGGCTAGCTCAATTTCGTCGTTCAGTTTTGCTCCACATTTTTCATAAACAGAATAGCAATATTCGTATTTCGCTTGCATGGCTGGAAAATCTACGTTGCTACTGTCTTGCTGTTCGTACTCGGTTTCCATCTTATCAAACAATGATTTCATTTGATCTCGACGGATCTTAAGTTCCTGTAAGGAGCTTTCAGTGGTCGAGGGAGTCGACATTCTGCCAGCAAATTGGCTCAGTCTGTCAGTGCAAGCAATAAATTTTTGAAGTGCCATCTTAGTTAAAGTCTGTGCCTTTTCTGTTTTCGATCGTGTGGATAGGGGGCTTTGTGGTATAAAGAGTCGCGCTTTTACACCCTTTGTTGGGACGGATGTTTCGCTCTTAACTCTTCTTCGCAATGCTTGAGAAGCTTGGTTTACAGAAGTGGTTGGTGACCCGGAAGAGCTTTGATTACAAACGCGAATGGACGGAAGTGGTAACAGGTTCTTGCTACCTTTCTTGTCCCCTGTTGACATAGTATGCTCTATTGAGCTCCTATGAAATACTTTTGGAACCGTAAAGCGATCACAAACAGGCAACTTCTATTAACAAGCACTTTAACCGAAAGTGGAACGATGGAAACGGAACGATGTACAAACCTAGAGCAAACTGAGAATGGATGTCTCGGATAAAGCCAATCCAATAACAGACAAAGAAAAAGAAGGAAAAAATGAGCTGAGTGAGAATGTGTGGGTGGAAATTTTTCGTTACAATTGTGCGTATATAGTTGGAATTTTTTGTTTCTTTTCAATGCTGGTAACCTTTTTTTTTTCTATTTTTATTAATCGGAATCAATTGTAAAAGAAAAGCAATATGTAAATGACGCAGAAGTATGGTTTCTGTTTGTCGTGCAGAGGGGCCCCAATTCTGTGGGCACTTATCGATATCGATATATTGGTATATGTATATCAGGCCTGTTCCGGTTTTCACATATTTCTTCGATTTCAAATGAAAACTAAATCGAACGATTTTATTTTAGCTGTTCTGGTATTCGAACGAATTGCATTCGATTTGCAATTCGAATGTTTCATTTCCACAATGTTTCCTTTGACGTCTTTTTCACCTCAATCAGCTGGTGCAGCAAAACAAAAATCAAAGAAGTTGTTTCAGTGTTAAAAAAGCTGTTTAAAATGTCGATTTTATTTTTTTTGGCATCTTACGAGCATGTTCGGAGGCAAAAATGTTTTGAGGTTTCAGGTACTGGGCCATCAGTTGCCGCATTTTCCTTGCTCTCATCTGTGGTCGGAGGAGTCCCAAACGACTGTGCTCCCTCTACTCCATTGACCATTTTATATAAGCCACATAAAGCAGCGACAGATTCCTCTGCACGTGTTACAGCCATTTGCATATATGGACCGCCCCCTGTTGCAGAAGCCTCCTTGCGATTGTGTGCAAGCTTTTTGCGGATCGGGGCTTTCCAATCCATCCAAACCTAAAATATATAAAATATTTTCTAACACTGCATTATTTTATCATTTTTTAGATACCTTTTCCATCCAGCCATGTCTTTAATGGGAGGACCCACTTTGTTGAGTGCAGCTGAAATTTCAGTCCACTTGGCATCAGCAGCCACCCTGTCGCCCTTCACAAATCCTTTTGCCAAATCGGGATTTTCTGTCATCTTTTCTAGCAGAATCTTCTCTTGCTCGCCACTCTTGTGTTTGCGCCTAAAAACTATCATTAATAATAAAAAATGACATTTTATCATTAAATTTACTTACATTTTCGGGAGCTCAGCTTTAACACTGTTTTATGTATATAACAGCTGATTCTGTTGAACTAAGAATTAAGGGTTGTCAACAGATACAAATCTATTGTTTATGTTTGAAAAACATTTTTTTTTTACTTTTATGCTACTATTCGAACCACTTTTGAGAAACAGAGCTTGTTATTTTCAATTTATAAAAATATGAAATCGAGTGTTTTTAAGAAGTGGTGAATTGTTTTTCGTCATAGCGCAGCTATATTGACAACCCTTCTCAATTTCATTTCCAGCGTTTCAAAAAAAAAGTGAAAACCAGAACAGGTTTAGCAAAATATGTGAATTCGATTTGGCTGGCACGCAACAGAACTGAAGCTTTTCATAAAATTTATTTTTTTTTATATTACAAATTATTTTTAATGGAATGTGAGATTGCAGAAAGTATCTAAATACACTAACCATTGGTACAAAAATAATGTTCTGTTATTATTTGGACTCCTTTAAGTAAAAAATAGCATTTACTTTTGAATTCATCGGCTCCGAGCAATGTGAATTCAAATCGAATAAATCTTTCGAATTGTGAAAACCGGAACAGGTAACCAAATCGAATTCGAGCAAATTTAGTGAAAGTGAAAACCGGAACAGGCCTGTATGTGTTTGTATGCCAAATGTAAACAATGTAAAATTTATTGGTTTTTTTAGGATTTAATAATGCAGCTGAAAATGGATAGGATTGATTATGTGGAATAAACTCAAATGAGGAGATGTCTGTGCAAATTTCGGTGCCAGTGTGAATTTGTGGTTGATGTTGGTAGTGGCGGCCAAAATATATGCACTTGCATATGTACATATGTGTGTGTGAATGCACTTGTTTGTGTGCCAATGCAAAAAAAAAAATAATTAATTTTATATATTTATTTGCTGTATGGATATATGGAAATATATTTGGATGGAATTTGGATGGATCCCTTGTTGATTGCGCGTATGTCCAAAGGGTTGTCTGCTCGCTGCCGGCCGGTGTGTGTATGTTTGTGTGTCGTTTAAATGCCGGTATGCATGCGCATTGAACATACAGAGGTGATCACTTTTTTTTGTAATGTTTGAAAATGTTGTTGGGAATATGGAGGCCAATTTTTCTTCAAAGTTAATTGGCAAATAAAGAATGGAAATGGATAGAGTTGTACTTGGAGTGTACGGAAAGAATGTGTGCCAATATTTTTATGGAGAAAAAAAATATGGCGGCCACCTTGAGTGGCTGGTAAGGAAAAAAATTAACTTAACTTTTTTTTCCTGGAGACTTCACCAAAGCTTGCTGCTGCGGGGTATTAATATCCGGCTCGAAGGACCATTGTTTGTGTAGGGGGGTGAAAAGTCTCCTGACTTAGAGTGAGCGTCTTCAGTTGGGGGTGAATTATATTCACAATATCGATGGAGGGTAGAAAAACGCACGTCACTTGGTTGGGTGTTCAACTTCACTAGTGATGGTCTTTATATTGCTTCATTGCACATGAATGTAACGATTACTTAAACTAGTTACAGATAAACTTATATCTACCTAACTAGGACTAGAACATATATTTGGGACGAAGGAAACGAAACATTGATTCTTCATATCAACACAGACATTAAAATTCTGTGAACTCATTAAAATCGATTCCGAAAGGTGAATTTTAAATGGTAGACCATTTTCTTTCGGATTATTAAAGTTGCATTAAAACATTTTATATATTTAAAAAATATACATTTTGGCCCGGCATTTACTCTAGTCGCCCCAACGTCTGACTCCAAAATACTTATCGATAGAATTTCAATTGGCGGCTACCTTCAAAAAACTCGCAAGATCACAAAGGAGAAATAACTAAGGGCTTCTAAATATATGTATATTTTTATAAGAATATCCCACACTGTTTCAATGACATCCATACTGATTCATAAAATTGATGATTCTGCCCGAGAACTTCTCACGAAAGGTCACGCAAAACTGGAACTAGTGTATTGACCTCGCCATTTTTTAAGTAAATTTGCAACAAATATTCCATTAAAATGGAACTGTTATTTCTGAACGACACAAAAGAGTGTTTTTTTTTTGCACACAAAAACTTATTTCTCTCTGGCTTTCTTTTTACGCACATCCATTACCCGCATTACCCGCAGAGTTCAGGCATATCACTCACAATCCTTGTTCTTGACCAGGGGCAGTCATAGTCATCATTACTCAGACTTTCTTATGGTCGGCCAGGTTTACCCAGAGCGCGACAGCAGCAGGGCATCATAAAATGCTGAAAGGACATAAACGCGTTATTATGTTATGCTTCTGCAATGGCAGGCGGAGAGTCTCAGGCCACTTGGCATGCTGGGGGCCAAAGAATTCTGGGCATTGTGCGAACGCGAACGAGCAACAATGGCGGCCAGCCACATCGACATGATGCACATCAATGCCAGACCTGGTCCATAGCCGCGACATTGAATGGCCAGGTCCAGGACGTCCAGGACGGAGGACGAGGACATCAATGCAACTTTTCACGTCAAGAGGCAGCGAATGCGCTGAATAGCTTGACTTGCATTCTCTGCCGTCGCCCTTAAGGACATAAATTCGAGAAATAACAATATGAGTGCAATATCGTCGTGAGGATGCATGCGTGTGTGTGAAGACCGCAAAAGTCAACTCAAGATGGCAAGTAAAACTTTTTAATGAGGCCGAAAAGTCGTTGAACTTAGTTCGGTTTGCTGACGATTTGTCTGTTTAATTCAGGTTTTAAGGTTTCAAAATTGTAGTTTTCTAAATCAGTCCACAACTTTTTACCCTCTAATCCTTTCCATTTCACAGTTGAATCTTCATTTTTTTGAAACATGCTAAGGGCGGAACTCACCCGCCCCTTCAAATGCAAACTGTTCGCCTAAAATATGTCAATCGGAATGTAAATCATTGCGTAATTTGCATTTTGAGCATTTTGCTTCAATTGAATTGACGATGGCTATGGGATTTGTCGTTGATTCTGTTGCTGGCAGCAGACACACACGTGAATTATGGCGACAATTTTGACAATTGTCAAGCGACAGACGAAACGCCCTTCCGCCCCGTTGCCGGAATACACCAGGCGCAGTCAGTCTTCCATATGTATTGTATAAACATAAATCTTTGCTCTTGTTATCCCACACATAATTGTGTTGACGTGTTCGGTGGCCAATTTGATAGGCTGTTGATATACTTAAAATATACGATTTACTTAAAATATTACTAGAAGCGCTAGATGAATCAATAAATATGGATTGATATGTGATTTGTACTCAAATTATTGTGAACCAGTTCAATTAGTATTAAAGTATTCACTTTAAAGCAAGAACGAATTTTATTTTGAACTGTTCCTAAAAATTATGTCTCTTTTTGATGCCCTCCATTTTAAGCCCCTCTAATACTCTTTTTGACTCTGCGTTGCTACAAAAATAAAATAATAATTTTCCGCTAAACCGCAAATGGAAAAAACAAAATATCGACAAAAACACGAATTAGATTTGCGTTCAGCACTTTTTTTCTAGTGTAAAAACGAATTTATTTGGAAAATTATGTTTTGATTTATTTTATTTCATTTTCATATTCATTCCTCACCCCTCCCAGTCCACCAACTTACCTGCTCACCCCAGTTCTTGTGTGTGTTTATGACATAACTTTCATCACGTACGTTCTGTAGAGCAGATGTGCATACGCCAAAAAGTATGCAACAGCAAAACGTGATTTCGTTTTAAATTTCAACCAAGCGCTCCCTGTCAAAGCAAAAATTTATTTGCTGAACGCATTCATTTGGAAATTATCGAACAGGAAATTATTGGCTCCACCAGCGATGTGAAAAAAGTAAGAAAATTAAAATTGCTTTCTTAGGAAAGTTTGCATGCCAAGATTTTGTATCTGTATTGTATACCTATACAATATATACGGGTGCCGGAGAATAATCAATCGATGGTCGTAACGCTCGACTTAATTGTGAATGGCCGATGGGAAATCGCTTTTCAGAATAGTTCCACAATTTAACATGGACTATAAGGCAAAATTAAAATTAACAACCTTACCAACTTTACAAACGGAATGCAAAAATACAACAAAAGTGAAATGTGCATTGGACATTAAACAAAAATCCTTAAGCAAATGTTTAAGCAGTGTTCTTGTAGAATAGTTGACCTTAACGTCAACACAAATGTACATTAGGCCGGACCCCAAAATGGAAAAATGGAAAAAAAGGTCTCAGCATTCCCAAAGCTAATATTTGGCTTATAATTGATAATTGTGAAGTATTGCGTGAAAATCAAAACCGAGCAGTCGTAACCAAACCGAGCTGTTTTGAAATCCACTTTATTTTTTAATCGATTTCAACCGTCAATCGATAGCTACTAGGGTTGGTTTGATGACTCATGCCCAGCTCTTGGCCGATGCTACAGCTGCTACTATGCCGGTCTCTTTCGATCAATTCAGCGATTTTATCGCAATTTTCGACGACAGGCCTTCCGAATTATGGCGCATCTTCGATCACCTCTGCACCAGAACGAAAACGTTGAAACCATCGTTGTGCGGTGGAAATGGAAACTGTATCGGGTCCATAAACTGCACAAATTTTATTGGCAGCATGAAATGCATTTTTGCCTTTATCGTAGTAGTAGTGTAAAATATGCCGTATTTTCTCTTTTTTTGCTCCATGTTTGCGACGCTATAACTCACGAACGACTGAAAAGAAGCAACAATAAATCAAACACGTGTTAGCGCGTGAAAAGAGCTTTCAAAAAAGCTCTAGCGTGAACCGATGCGACGAATACGACTAGAACTACGCGCTTGCAAAGACAAGCTTGCGGAAATACAGCAAGACTTTTTGCGAATTGCGGGGGCGGTAGGGGTCGTGGCCAAAATTTGAAACAAACTTGATCTGCGTGCAGATAAAAGAAGCATTTGTCCCTCACATGTCAAACCTCTATCTGTTACCACCTCTGAGATCTAGGTGTTCATACAGACAGACGGACAGACGCACGGACGGACAGACGGACATGGCCATATCGACTCGGCTGTTGATGCTGATCAAGAATATATAATCTTTATATGGTCGGAAATGATTCCTTCTGCCTATTACATACATTTGCACGACTTTAGTATACCCTTTTTACTCTACGAGTAACGGGTATAAAAATTTAGCCACATTTGTGATAGCGGGTTTTATTGCCACTTTCAGCCGAAGCACAGATATGCCATGTAAGCACCGCAGACATTTTTTTGCAGTGTTTGGAGACACTGGGTATAAAACTTCATGTACGAATGCAGTGCACTTGTAGTTGCGGTGCACTTGTGCAGATCTCTGATACAGAGTATTAAAATATCCAAACGCTCCTGGGTTTTTGGCCGAAACTTATGGAATTTGAAGTTTTACATCGATATCTCTACTTTTTGAATATTATTTTGTACGCAATCCCGCTTCGGTTCCGTTTTCATGTCCTCAATTCCAAATGAAACTACTCTCTTTTTACTTTTTGCAAACTACCGGTCCAAACGAGATTGGCACTAGAGAGAAACAATGACTCTAAGCGAAACAAACGCAAATGAAACAGTCGAAGATGAGAGAGGCTGACTTTTTCGTTTTGGCTGGCACAACAAAATTCTGGATACATTAACCAAAAAAAATTCTTCGTAAATTAATTGAAGACTTAAATTTCCCAATTGATCAAAGAATACAAGAAATTCACAAATTGTAAATCTAGCAACAGTACGAGTGTGTAATTTGGCAATTACTTTTAATTCCACCAACACGCAGTACTTTTCAAAACGAAAAACTTTTTCGTTGCGAAAACACAAATCAATTCCAAATTCGGAAGGTTGCCGTGAAAATGGAACTGTGAAGACGCCTGCATATTTATAAATACACAAATTTGGTTGCGTTAGCTCTACTATTCGCTAAGATCTAGACGTTTATAAAGACAGATAGATAGACACTGTCGAATCGTCTATTGCTGCTGATCAAGAATATCAAGTATTCATTTTAGTGTGTCGGAAAGTTTTTCTATATCTATATATAGGAAAATAGGAGATATATCCTTAACTTATTTCTGATACATAGCAAACTTACCTCCAGCTTGAAAATTACACATAGTAGTTTATTTCTAAATAGAGCATGAAGCTTACAACTCGAAATCGATCTTACTTCTAAGATTCTAAATACAAAAATTACAATTTATTCTGTAAAAAAATATGAAACTGCACAAGTACTATGGAATAGGATAAAATTCCACACATCATTTTAAACCATTGTCTACGATCCATTTTAAAGAATCCACAAATCCAGAACCCTAATTTGAAACTATTCACGTACATCACCAACGAACTAAGCTGCAGGAAAATAACATTTGAAAAAAGATGTACAATTTTTTGAGCATTCCATATACTTACCTCCTTTGTCCAAACTCCCTCAGTTATTTTATGCCTAGGCTCGTTCTGATATTTCACCGTCAATTCGCACATGTGATCAATCAAAAAGAAATCTAATGTTCTTATCCAATAGGAAATGGCACCACATAACATGATATAGTAAGAAGTATCCGTATCCACATTGAGAAACATACCCCAGTAGCCATTTATTACACTAAACGTGGCATAATCCAAACGTGCGACCAGCATTTGAAGTCCATAGATGCGATTTATTTTAAGAGCAGTACGATTAAAAACGCTGTGCCGTGACCAAAGGTGTTGCAGTTTGTCCATATCAGCTGCTTCCGAATTTACTATTAATTCATCAATTTGTTGGTTGACGAAATCAAAGCCTCGCGCCACATGCCACAAAGCCAGATAAAAGCCATTGGTAGTCATACTCAGAATATTCATAGAATTATTGTAGAAGAAACTAGCTGCAAACCCTTTCCAACCTATGTTTGAAGTCCAGGCAAAGCTCATTCCAATGTTCGTCACACATACGAAGGTTGTGGTGCAGAATTTTAAATAGAGCAGAAATTTCAGATTAGGTCTAGTCTCAACTAATTCGCGACGCAATTTTATTGTCACATTTTGCACCTCTATGAGTGCCTTATCCCGAAAAGAGCGCGAGAGTAGGGTATAGACAATAGTAAAATAGGTAACCGAGTATAAAAAATAAGAGGTAAATGAAATTAGTCGCGGAAACCATTTGAAGTTGAGGATATACCCCGTTACCTCCCAAAGCAGGTAAGGTAACCAAAAGAGAGTTATTCCATTCACTATCAGAGCATATAAACGGCTTAAAGAGGTCTGGCGAAAACGCTGTTTAACCAGCCGGTGCGAAGTGATTCCGAGTATCCAGGCATAGTTGAAGTATAATTCCAAAAGGCGCAACATTAACATTTTTAACCGCACACGATAAAATTCATCCAATGAATGCACTAATTTTGGTTCATAAGGGATAATTTAGGTAAGTGCTGGCATTTCAGATAATAAGAGATATCATAATGACCATGAATTGGCCCCTACTTATTTCATTTTCCACATATATAATTAATTGCAATGGGTGGGTAATGTGTGCTTAATAAACACATTGAAAAGTTCAGAACTTAAAACTGCCATACATGTAAGAACAATATTTGTTTAACACTTCTTTGTTGTTGCAAAAGACAGCAGTATAAGCTCGTATACAGTCGGTGAGTCGACGTCGCTCAGTGTAAGATTTTGCCAATCTAGGGGGACTTTAATCAAAAAAAAAAGTGCTTCAAATTGAACAATTTTTTTTTTAAATATTAGTAAAATATCCAGTTATTATGAAAGTAATCAAAAATCAGAGTAAAATTTCCATTAACAGCAATAAAATAGTCATTAAACATGCCACATTGCAACGCTTGAAAAATTCGATTTGACATCTCGCATCAGGCACAGAATTAAAGTGATTAAAATTTAGCCGTCAGTGTCTTGTTTCCAAGACAAACTATTTTTTTCTTCTTCTTGAATAGTTAAACTGCAAAAATTTCAAAACCAAGTCTTAATAACTTTACTGGAACATTTAATATAATTTTTTTTTTTAAGCACCTAAAAACTAGGCAAGTTGCAAAAAAACATGTTGCTTTTATGGACTACAACTTCTAAGTTCCATCGAGTTCGGCGATGCCACCACATGGACAACAAGCGGGTGGATTTCCAGAACATTATTCCAAAAAAAAAAACCTTCCGCATGTTTCCGCCATTTTGAGTTTTTCCTTTTTATTGTAATTAAACCTACAATCAAATTCACATGTTAACGAGACACTGCTGGAAAAGCAGTATACTATTTGGTGGTATTTTGCCGTTGAACGGTCACACTGGAGTTAACATGGGCACATATCGGACAGGATTGAAATAAAGAAGTGGTACGTGCCAGGTGAGGTTAATAAGGCTAAAGTAGCAGAAAGGAAGAAAGAAATTCAAAATAGTTTTATGATGGTAATACAGCTAGAAGATTTTTCAATGACGCCGAAACAACATCGGAAATAGCAGGCTTAAATATCGATCTGGTAAAAACGTTTCGCACAATACTAACATGGGAAGTGGATACCCGATAAATATACATGCTTTTGAACGGTTCACAAAAAAAACTATCGAACTGAATTTATCAGAACTAACTTTGCACAAAATTTTATACCATGGCACAGTGGGTCGAATTCCCAAATAATTGGCATAAAGTCGTGTGTTACAGATATCGAGTTGAAACTTTGTACTTTTAATAAATATAACACCTATAATATTCAAACAAAATGTTAAGTTAATTTGACCACGCCTACCCCGACCGCCCTTATATGGCAACACTGCGTATACGTAATCTGAAAACAAAGTTTTGAGAACTGTGAATAAAAAGCTAATATGTAAATTAAAATTAAATTTTTAGCAATTTATAGTCAAACTTTAAGCGTACATTCCTTCCTTGGGGAAATATCCAGTTTGTATTAGCTGAAGAGTTGCCATTCGTACGACCAGCAGCGTTAGATGATAGAGTTCAAGCTCATCTTTAAGTTTAAAGCATGCAAAAGCCGCAAAAAGCCGCGAGCGGGATAACTATTATCTTTTAATACATACTTTCTTCTTTATTTTGACATACATTACAAAACACACAAACACGCACAACGTTAGTTTTGCTCCACAGAAGACTTGCACTTTGGTTAAGTGATCTCTGTTTAGGGACAACACGAAACAACATGATATAAAGCAATATATTGAACATTATCAAGAAACGCTTCCATTTATTTATTCTACATACCCTGGCCTTTATTATCCATAATTTGGCAAAATTTTATGTGCAACTTTACACGTGCAAGTCCTCAAAGTTAACAAATAGTTTTCGCCAATTTTATCGCAACAATCACTGCACTCAACACCAGACTTCGAAAATCGATAACAATTTCAGGGTTGCCAAACTATCGAAAAAATTATTCGATTCTTTGTACATAGACTATGTATTTTTGAGGTGTATTATAAAAAATGAGTTTTGTTTCCATGAAATTTTCGACTTTATGCCAATTATTTGGGAATTCGACCCACAGTGCATGGACATAGGTAGGAAGAAGCTCAGGAGTCAAGAAATAAAGATGGAAGAAATTACCGCGAATTCTTTAAGAGAACATTATCTCGAGTTGACACGAATACGAATCTGTTTTCACGTTATCTCCTTCGTCAGTAAAAACAATCTTGATCAATTGTTTTAAAAACAAGTTCTATAGAGAAAAACTTTTTTTGTTTTCTGTGATTACGTCACCAAACTTGGCAATTAGTAATTTAATATGCTTTCACACAATTCTGCAATGTTTCATCAAAATCGGGTGACTCTATCGTATAGCTCCCATATAAAAATCGGGTTCTGGCTAAAACTGAAAAATGCGATATTGTATGGGAGGTAGGAGTAGTTTTTGTCCAATGTTGAATTCATCTTTGAAACATATTTTCGTATGGCCTAAAAACTCTTCCATTTCAAATTTCAAGTCAATATCTCTTAAACTACGGCTGCAATCGATTTAAGTCCCCCTAGATAGGCCAAATCTTACACTGTGCGTCGCTGCCGCAAAGCGGTGTTGTATACTTAGTAGATAAGAAGTATAATACGGGAAGAACTGTTTAATAGCCTTTTAGAATTCCTTAACATAAATGAACACAAATATATGTGACAAAAGTTGGGTTCATACAGACGAACGTACAGACGGTCATGTCTATCCTGAATATTTAGATTGCTAAAATCTCTGCTATAACTAAACCCTGTGAACATCACAGCTACAACACTTGTGTTTCCATCACAGCCCATATATTCACATTACGTCAAATAATGGAGACGACCTATGGGAGAAACATCAAAATCCACCTCTTTTTGTCGATTACAAAGCCGCCTTCGGCACAATAATAAGGTCAAGGTTTTTTGAAGCCCTGTCTACTTTTGCTATACCAGCAAGTTAAGTTCAACTTTGCATGATGACGTTGAGAGCACTCAAAGCTCTGTCAAAGTAAAAAAAAATCCTCTCCGAGCCTTTTGATAGCAAAAAATGTTTTGGGCAGGGTATCAGATAATCATAGCATTCGTATGGCAGCTATATGATAAAGTCGTCCGATTCGCATGATGTTAACATTTTTGAAAGGCTTGATAAATATAAAGCACACGTGCCAAGTTTCGAGAAAAAAGCTTTGAAAGTTTCATGGACGGACGGACGAACAGACAGACGTACAAGTCCATATCGACTCGGCTGTTGATGCTGATCAAGAATATATATACTTTAAATGGTCGGATATGATTCCTTCTGCCTGTTACATACATTTGCACGACTTAAGTATAGCCTTTTTACTCTACGAGTAACGGGTATAAAAAGTGGTTATTATACTCTTGGAGAGGGTATATTGAAATTATTCAGATTTTTGTAACGCATAGAAGGAAGCATCTCCGACCACATAAAGTATATATATTCTTGATCAGCATGACGAGCTAAGTCGATTAGGCTTTGTCCGCTTGTCTGTCCGTCTGTCTGTTTCTACGCTAACTAGTCCCTCAGTTTTGAAGCTATTGAGCTGAAATTTTGCACAGAGTATTCTTTTGTCTGCACGCTGCTAATATGTCGGAACCGCCCGGATCGGATGACTACTTCTTGTAGCTGCCATACAAATGATCGGTCGAAAAATTGGATTTAGCGGGAAAAAAATTTTTTCTGAATACTACCGCTCTCAATCACGCTAATATTAAATGTTTTTAAGCTGATCTGCGAAGTTTGGTCGAAGTCACTAACCGTTGAGACAAGCGTTTTCAGACGAAGTTAGCCTTGCCTTTCTCGTTTTTTTATAAAATTTTTTTTTTCCAAGTTTTATTAATTCTGAAAAACTTTCTGCTGATACTAAAAATCTAAGATTGAAATAGTTGGTAATCCTTTGTCTCTTCTTCAGTTTTTTGATATTATAGCTCTTTTAAAACCCCAAAACTAATGGCGCACAATGAGCAGAAAAATCTCAAGTACTTTTATTTAGACTTAAGCATCTTTGATACTGAGATCGAACAGACTTATTCAGTTTGGACAAATTTATTCTTTTAGCATGCATTATGCACTACAACCCTCGTGAATATTTTGGAATAAAATAGTAAATTCGAAAAGCATTTGCCATCAAACCATAAAACCATGCAATTTAATAATTTTTGTTTCGGTCCATCAAAGTAAATTTTTTCTTTTGAATTTTGGTTAAGAATGTATGTTAAGACCGTTTACATTCCACCGTTTTTTTATTCCAATAATACTCACAGATGTCTATTATAGCAACTATAGCAAAATAATACCCCTCGAACAATTTAGGTCTTCGGGCTCCCCAATCAAAATCCTGCGTACACCCTTGTATGTTAAAGAGAAGTTTTAATAAGAAAAATGTACTTTTAGCTACACGCCCACACACTTTTCGATCACAGTAAAGCTTTTGATACTGTGCAAGATTTATAATTTTTTGCAAACTGCGACAAAACTGCTAATATCATATCTAGCAAATCGATTCCAAGCAGTTGTCTCTGGCTCATCCATTTCCCAACTCAAGATACAACTCTAAAGAGTGGGATATGTCCCACTGTGAGTTGTGAGTTGTGAGTTGCTTAAACAAGAGATAAGAGATCCGCAAACAGATAGAGATGCTGATAAGAAAATCATTGTAAGTTTGTTAGAACAACAAAAAAGGAAAAACTTGCTCATTAAAGGCTTAGGCACAGACATTGACCCAAAAAAAGCTGTCATCACACTGTTTCGTGAAAAGCTTTTCCTTAAAGATATCAGGGTCAATGGGGCTAGAAAAATATACAGCAAGGAAAATGAGTGTAATAGGTGAGCTGGATACTCAGGAAATGGCTGAAAAGGTTAGAAAATCAGCACCAAAGTTAAGAGGAAGCAGAATCTTTATTGAAAAGGATCTAACTTCGAAAAAGCAGAAAAATTAAGCAATTCTTCTCGTCTTGAAAAAACGCCTCAATGCTATTGACAATGCCAAGAAAGTTTGAGAAGCTTGGCTGGCCCCGTTGGAGGAGCTGTATAGCCAACATTTACATGTTTTAAGTAAATGTGCAAAAACTGCAATAGATGGGAAACCAATATGTCAACACTCTATGATTTTCTCAATAGTGAGCAGTGCAATGAAAATTTAATGATCATTGGAGACTGCAACGCCAGAACAGGTAGCACATCGCTTCGTGGATTCAACCCTTTGCTTATACAAACCCAAATCTTGGAGACATGGCATAGCAAAGATACCGTAATCGATGGTAATGGACGAAAGCTCAATGAGCTGGTATATACATTTGGGTTCACAGCACTGAACGGCCGTTCAAAAAGCGATCCTTCTGGAGAGCACACATTTGTACGAGGCGCGGCAAGATCGGCTATCGATTATTGCCCAGTAAGAGGTACATGGCTCTCGTGGGTAGAAGATTTCAAGGTGGATAGTTTGATTTATTCGGACCACTTACCACTGGTAATAAGTCATGCTTATAAAATAAAATGTTAAAAATTGAACATAATATAAAACTTATCTTTATGAGGGTATGTTTATTGCATAACCACCTAGTGGGTACCTACACTAGTGCGAATTGGAGGTACTTACAGAGGTAGTGACGGGGGTACTGTCTGTAGGTACTTACGGTACAACCAACTTGGGGGTACTTACGGTAAGTACTTACAGTAAGTGCGTACGGTAAGTACTTACGGTACCACCACTTTTCGGTACTTACCCCCCTAGGACATGCCCTGCAAAAAGTAAGTAGTGAATTGCATTGCTGGTGGATTGGGCGGTAAGTACCGGTGGTCGTTCAATTATATATTTGAACTCGGCACAGTACCAGAAACTTTTAAGGAGGCTATTTTGTTTCCAATTTTTAAGAAGGGTGACCCACAGCTCGTGTCAAACTACAGGGCAATCTCCTTCCAAAATACAATAGCAAAGGTTTTCGCGGCGATCCTGCTGGAAAGACTAAACTCTTGGATAAGCGAAGGTGATCTTCTATCAGAGTTTCAGGCCGGGTTCCGGAGCATCGCAGAGAGATACATTTCATCAGAAAGCTGTATGGTTCTTTTTTCAGAGCTGTGCGACTCCATAGACAGAAGATCCCTCTTATTGAAGTTGTACAACCTCGGCATGTCTTCAAAAATCATCAACTCTTGGAGAGCCTCTATAAAAGCAGCCAACAAGCAGTATGGGATGGCACTAGTTTGTCACATTGGTTTACCACCGAAACGGTTTTGCTTAGTCCGCTTCTCTTCGCCTTATACCTAAACGATCTCACAGATTGTCTTCCAGAAGGAATTTCGTAAGACGGGTTTGCTATGAAGGCCTTATTGTATGCTGACGATATAGTTTTGTTATCAGATTCACCCAGAAGTATGCAAAAAACAATTGAACAATTGAACAATAAAAGATTGTTCCGCCTGCCTCAGTATACGCCAAACAGAATGATATATCTGGGCACTGGACTTTCGCCTCTTCATGTATACACAGCAGACATCCACTTCTAATACATGCAAAAGGTAATGCGTATGCCCGATCACCGACTTCCAAAGATTGTATCTTCGTATTTACTGCGAGAACAATTACAACAGTTTCAAGAGTGGAAAAACCTGGCGGAAAAGCTATCCGTACCTTTACGTTTGGATGACACTATGGAATGGGCACGGTGGTCAGACCGAATTGTACGTAGGAAAAGCTACAGGGACGAATTTATAAGGGAGGCGCAGTGCAGCTCCATTCGCCTGCTAGGAAGGGGACTAAATTACGAGCTTGGAGCAATCAACTACTTCTCGGATGAATACACTATCGATCAAATCAGAATAATTTTTATGGCGCGTGGTGAGATCCTGGCACTAAATTCCATACCTCATATAAGGACTGGAAATTGCTCGCTTTGTAATATGAGAGCGGGTGAGGATATTATACACTTCCTAGTCGACTGCCCCATTTTAGCAGAGACGAGGCAACTGTATTTTGGGGGAACAGTTTTTGGAAGAGATATGATCTTGAATCTCCTAAATGGAGCAAATTGGACGTTGCTCTCCTCTTACGTTGCTGTAGCATTACGGTACCGGCACAGAATTGTAGCTGAGGATTTTTAAACATTATAGGATTCAAAATACAAAATCAAAAAGAAAACGATAGTAATAATAATCAGGGCTGCAAACCCGAACCCGCGAAACTTTTTCGGTTCGGGTTCAAGGAGCAGGTTCTCAAGGTCGCTGAACCTAGGTTTGGGTTTGAACCAGGGTTCAGGAATAACTTTGTTCTTCTTAATGCCGATTTCTCTTTTTTCAGATAGCTGCTATGTGTCAGATAAGCTTAAAATTTTCTCTGCTCTTTGCAGGGTTATGTGACATATGGCTCTATAAGAAACATAAGGTGAGAAATCGGGGAGAGGCTTCATAATATCATCTTCGAGGTTGGATCTGGTGTCAACTGCGCAACCCTTCAGTCTATTTCAGCCCTATACAGGTTTTTTAAGTCCGATTGATCGGAATTGGTAAATTTTGTAATTTCTAAAAAACTATTAAAGAACTCGACCGTATATTTTTGCTATCAAGAGAATCGAATGATGATAAGTCGGTTTTTGGAAGTGAAAACATTTAACAGTTCCGATTCTGCATGATTTGATCGCAATCGAAAACGGGAACAGGCCTAAATATTTATCCTTGATTATGCTTGATACTGTACAACTAATTCAAGAACCTCCCGGTTTTACTACCCTGCAAACATTTTGTCGGGTTTCTTCTCTCCCTCGTCAAAATGTGAGTTTGGCGATCGTTTGAGTTCAGGGTCTGCTGATAGTTTGGCGATTTACAAAAACAAAACACATAAGGTATCGCATTTTTAACATAAAAGGGAGACATTGGCGATATGTGGTTTCAATATTAACTGCGCTATTTAAATCGATTGAATGTGGAATAAAGACTTGAGAATTACAAGCAACCATTTATGGGTGAATGTTTTTAGACAGAATCATTACAAATAACCCTTTTGTTGCCCGGGCTGCGATGCAGAGCGTAGCACAGTCGTCTAAAACGTCAGTCCCCCATTGTGTTTTCAGTCCAAAAGAATGCAAAGTAAGTAAAAGTTTTTCATGTAATAAAATATATCTTTGATTAATTCGGCAACCAGCAGCAAGTTAGCAGGGCAGCAGCAGCAAGGTAGCAGGGGAGCAGCAGCAGCTGCAAGCACAAATTTGAATTTTTTTGTGTGAAACGCTTTTTATCCCTGAGAAGAGACATTTTCGTAACTCCCAGAAGAAACGATTTCTTTCCTCCAAGAAGTGTCGCAGAGTGGCACATTTCTTCCCGAAGGAAGATGAGAATGCGATATCGCCAGAGTGAAGCGACACCTACTGGAAGAATCGCATTCTTATCTTCAGCGATAAAAAATGTTTGCTGGGTATAAGCAGCATTTCGGCCCTTCTGTATTAGTGGAGGAAATTCTATCGCCCCAGTTAACACAATTAGTATAGGTTAATTTTAGTGTGTCTTCAGCAATCTTTCATTATTACTGACTCTATCGCTGGATAAAACAAATATACAGGGGTGCCACAGAATTCACTAGCGATTTGGCTTCTAGCGATTTGCCAAATCGCCCGAATATTTTCGCCATGCCACAGAACTTCGAGCGATTTCATTTTTTAGCTTGTTCACAAACCCTTTCGAACTTGACTGCGGACCCCGCAAGTGAAAACTAAATTAAGCCTCTTTTCATGTGGTTTTTTATTTATGTTTTGAATGTGAGCTATTTGGTAAGTTCTTTTTTAAACAAAACAAACTTAATTTTCTTCAACTGAGTTAAATTTTTTTTATTTCGCACACAAAAATTCAAACTTTCTGTCCGCCAAAAAAAAATGATACCTTGCAACTCTAGCTGCACCACGGTTACGCCAAAACGGCGAACGAAAATGTTAGCAAAAGATTTGCTTTAATTAAATAAATGATTCTCGCAGGACAGATGGCAATCGACGATTTAGGGAAGAAGCAAATCTGTAAGAAGACGCTAGGGTGCAGCCTCCTTGGATCCGCATTTGACCTCCTTTCTAAATCAGACGATATACATACATACAAGTCAAGATTATACGGGTAAACGATGCTGTGCTCAAAAATAACATTGAGCCACGCATTATTTAATTAAAGCAATCGGAGGAAAAGTTGGCCAGATTAAAAGTCAGTTCTTTCCAGGCTGCGGCAGCAGCTTCCCTGTCGCTCATTGCGAGATTGAGGCCCAAAACAAATTTCGCTCTAGACATCTGTTAGATGCTTTCCGCTTTATAATTTATTTTAATTATAATTATAAAACAATACAATTTACCAACATTTGAGCGGCTTCTCGTCATTATTTTAGCTTTGGCGTTGCCACTTTGTTCAACTCAAATTGGCAGCAATCGATTTGCAAATTGCACAATAATTAAGCAACATATCAAAGCAAAAATTATTGCTAGTAAATCTAATTTTTTTATCTCTGATTTAACACAAAAATCGCTATTGTATACACTTTTAAAATAAATTCGATTAATTTCGAAATTCAAATGTAAAAAGGTGGCACCACTGAACTACTAGCGATTTGATGAGTCGAAGTGAATGGCCAATTTCACTAGCGATTTAACTACCGAATTTACTAGCGATTTAGTAAAATACTTATTTGGTAAACTTAACGTGTTAAATGTTCTATTATTTTGATGTAGATTATTCACAAATTGAACACCCTTCAAGAATCTACAAGGGTTATTTCAATTTAAATGCATTTTAAGTGCTTATTTAAGCAAATCGCCGACTCAAGAGTGAGCGATTTGCAAATCACTCGAAAACAGGCTCTGTGGCAGGGCGAAATGAAATTTGAGCGAATTTAGAGCGAAAGTGATTTCTGTGGCACCCCTGATAGAGTAGGAAAGTGCGCTAGACTGATACTTGTGATGCAGAAACAGCTGACACTACAAATGTGACATCTTTAAGTTCTTTACAATAATAGTTTTTTTAGAACTTTAAAACAAAGAGAGTGATTTTCATCTTTATCAAATATAAACATGGTTAAGAATTATTAATTATTATTTTATTTGTCATTCTTAAAGCTTTTGATTATTAGATTTTCTGAATATTCTACAATATTTCAGGGCTTACAAATATTGGGAAATGGCATTCCTGACATTAATAGCATCTAGAAAAAATTTAATAGAACACGTGTTTTGAACCGAATCCTTTTCTACTATTTTTTGCTCCGGCTTAGGTTCGGGTTCGGGAAGAAAAAAACTGTTCTACTCCGGTTCAGGTTCGGTTCGGACTTCCCAAAAATCCCGGAGTCTCCGACTCCGGAGTGGTTCAACTCCGAACCGGTTTGCAGCCCTGATAATAATAATATTTTATAATAAAATCTAATGCCTAGGTATTTAATAATGTATATTCTAATTAGTATTAATTAGAGTAAAAACCAGGGCTGCAAACCCCTCTGAAATCGGTGGAGGTTCACTCCGGGGTTCGAACCTGTGAGATTTTTTGGGTTCGGGTTCACGGAGCGGGTTCAGTAGGTCGGTGAACCTAGGTTCAGGTTCGAACCGAGGTTCAGAAATAGTTTTGTTTTTGCTAGCTTAAGAAACAGGAGTGTAAATTGTAACAACATTAGCCAACTATTGCTTTTTCCAAATAATATTCGAACTATGCTTAAGTTAATAATGGATAAAACAAAATTAACTGACAGAAGAAAAATTTGCCTGATAATTGTGTTTACGGAACAGCTAATGCAACATATTATTGTTATTTACAATGATAGTTTATTCAAACCTTTAACACATTAGAATCTTTAGGCAATCTTGGAATTCCTTCAAATGAAGCTACGAAGTCGTTCACTATTATGTATTTGTCACTGATTCTTTATATTCTAGCTCTTTAGCTTAGGATTGCATTTCATGATCATAAGAATAATCACTGATGCTTTTATTAATGAGTTCTTTTTGAGGTTCATACAATTCAGCAATTTGTCTCTTTGCAAGCTGTTTTTGTTTCAAGATAAAAAAATTAACTTACTTGGATTTAAAAAAAAAAAAATTTTATGCTGCTGATGTCGGATTTTGCTACAAGCCTGCCAAGCGGTCATAGCAGTTCTGTCATGAGGTACTTTCTGCCAACACACCAAGGACAGACGAAGACAGCTGAAGATTGAATTGGTATTCTGTCCACCAGCCTCCTTTGTGGTGTTGTGCTTGTCTTGTTTTAGACAAGTTATGGACAAAATCCTTACTTAAATGACCTAGAGCGTGCTTAAAAAAGTTCTATGATTTTATTTGAGATTGAACGTAAAAAGTAAAAACGTTTTTCTAAGAACTTTCTAAGTATTTACGAACATTCAAACCTTAAAGCACCAATACATAAGTCAGCCTGAAAAAAGTAATATGAATTTTTTTCTGAACCGAACCACTTTTAACTTTTTTTGCTCCGGTTCGGGTTCAGGTTCAGCCGCGAAATTTTTTTTTGCTCCGGTTCAGGTTCGGTTCGGGATTCTCGAAAATCTCGGAGTCTCCGACTCCGGAGCGGTTCAGCTCCGGACCGGTTTGCAGCCCTGGTAAAAACAATTGGAGCGGGATCTTTAATCCATCTTTATGCTGGGAACGATGCGGTATCTTGCGACGAGCTTGGCAGCCGTGTGTAGTACTAGCATGAGGATGGTATTGAGGATCAGGCTGACGGTTTATACACCAAGCCTTTAGCATAACTTTAAACATGTCTTTTAATGTCTGCACAAATTTATGTTACAATGAAAATCTGAAAATTTCATATTAATAAAGACTACTACTTCTACTACTACTAGAATATGTTGATCATACTTCTAATCTGGGCATAATTTTTAATATAACGCAATCGTGGGGTAACCATATATCTAAGGCAACGGGACAACCCTTTGGGTTATTAAGGCAGCTTTCTATATGCCAAACTTTTTTACCTGTTCACATAAGACTACTGATAGCTTAAACGTATCTAATTCCATCTCTATTCTTCAGTGTAGAAATTTTTAGCCACTGCAGTGTTGCTGATATAAAACGAGAGCGCAAGTTAAAGTCGGCTCTAACCGACTCCGTTACTCATGAAAATACATGTTTAACAGTGTTCCTGCGTTCCTTAGGGTGAATATCCGAAAAGTATGCAACATTTTTTAGCTCGGCTATTTATCACTTTTTTGCTCATAACTTGAGAACCGCTCATCCGATCTTTATCATATCTTCGTCGAGTCGATTCATTTTGCTAATTAACTAACTATCTCTGGAAGGTACGAATCGTCTATCCTCAAAACTGAAGGAGATATAACGTTTTTTTCAAATTGCGGGGGCGGGAGGAATTTGAAGCAAACTTGACCTGCGTGCAGATAAAAGAAGCATTTGTCCCATACATGGCAAACCTCTATCTCTTACCATCTCTGAGATCTAGGTGTTCATACAGACAGACGGACGTGGCTATATCGACTCGGCTGTTGATGCTGATCAAGAATATATATACTTTATATGGTCGGAAATGATTCAGTCTGCCTGTTACATACATTTGCACGACTTAAGTATACCCTTTTTACTCTACGAGTAACGGGTATAAAAACTGAATGTTGCCTTTAACTCGATTGCTCGGTTTATATTTAACCGTAGAAGGAACGAGATTTTTTTAAGCCTGCAATCAAAACATGGAATAATTTACTTTATGACATAAAAACAATACGAAACGAAAACCAATCTAATATTAAACTAAAAGAACTTTTAAAGACCTAAATAGCTTCTCTGGAAAAAGAACCAATATATAAAATTGTTTTTAAGTTATAATTTATGTATGTAGTATTTAAGGAACTATTGTTAGTTATAAATCATAGTAATTATGTTTAATTTATCGTAATTTATCGTTGTGACTAGTGCGTTAAAAATAAGTATCATCTCGGAGCATTGGGCTAGAGCCGAATAAATAAATAAACTACTCGCAAATGCCGATGATATTGACATTATTTTTTTGCTAAGTCTCCTAGCAGAACACGAGAGATTTGAAGACAACCGCAAGACATTTCTGGGACACCGAGAATTGGTTTTGGGTTGGAAAAGATCTCCGTGGCACACCTTCGTACAATTTAGCAGCCCTTAGGCTGTTTATTATTACATAGACAGACTTGCTTAAACAAAATTATTTAATTTTTTAAAACAAATTAATTACAAAATACTTTACTACAAAATATTTTCTCTGAGTGCATTATTTCATCAGTAATTTGTTTAGTTTTATTTTGTTATGACCTATCTACCACAACCATCTTGAGGTAACCCTACCACTTTGGGTCATAGGCCCACTCAGTTGATTTACAACCCTCATCGGCAACGACGGTAAATACGGAAAAAAACGTTCAATGAGGGAACAAAAGTTTTTACGCATTTATTTCACCTATGCCCTTGTATTAGGCATCACCTCGTACAGAGTGACTAATGGACAAATCTATCAGTCAAAACTAACGCGTTGGTATACCTTAATAGTGAATATTGTCACAATATTGCTGCTGCCTTTGATATTTTGGTATGCCTCCCATGTACTTCAATCCTCAACATGGTTTCCCCGACTGATGTGGTTGACCACCTATGTTCTATACACGGTAAAATATTCGGCCATAGTTTACACAATATTTACACGTTGGATTCGTGATCGTACGCTATTGAAGTTACGGAACGTGGTGTTCAAATCGAAACACCTTGAAACCGTTAAACCAAAACTCTTAAGATTATTTTATCTCAAGAGTTTTACCATATTGTACCAGAATGTGGCCACCATAATGGTGTCTTTTGCTTATGTTAAGGAATACCCTTGGACTGCAATACCACAAACTTTGATTATAAATATGGCCCTGAATATACTGAGTGCTTCTACTTATGGATATTTTATGACACTATGGCATATAGCTTGTGGCTATGACTTTGTCAATCATCAGCTGGAAAGGGAGGATAGAGATTATAAGCTGCTGGACTTATGGTCTCTGCATGCGTCTCTAAATCAGACTGTACTTAAGATCAATCGGATTTTTGGTTTACAGAAACTGGCCGTACGTTTTGATTATGTGATTACGTCGGTTATACTTGGCTACTACAATATCCTAATGAATACCACGAATGATGTAAACTTATATTTGAGCATCTATAATTTTACCAATTTTTGGATAACGACTTTCGATATGTATTTACTCGATTACCTGTGCGAATTAACGGTAAAATATCAGAGACAGCCTAAGCATAAATTAAGTGAAGGCCTTTGGTCACAAGAGGTAAATGGAGAGCAATTTAAATAAAATTATTCTAATGATATTTTCTTTCAGCTAAACTCTTATATCTTGTACACAAGTACGTCCCAGTTAAGTCTCTGGACTTGCGGACTCTTTAAGACGGATCGACAACAATGGTTCCAAATGATGTGCAGCATACTGTCCTACTCGATGGTTTTACTACAATTTCATTTATATTTAGATAATAAAACTAAGTAGAAGTTACATCATCAGCACTTCGATATCTTCTACCATCTAACATGTCAGCACTTTACCTAATTAGCCCCGTTGAACCAAAATAAATTCATTCAGTTGAAGTCTATCGACTAGTGCGGTTAGGAAATGTTGATACTACGACTATTGGAGTTCTACTGCAACTATGCCTGGCTGCTAGGCATTACCTCACATCGCCTGGTAAAAGAGCAATTTCGTCAAACTTTCTTAACACGCTCCTATGCTTTAATAGTGAATATAATAACCCTTCTCTTGTTACCAATTGTACTTGGGCATATAGCGAGCTTTATAGGGGGCCATCAACACTATCCGCGACTCGTCATATTTACCACCTTTGTTACATACTCGATTTCCTATCTAACCATATGGTATACCCTACTCTCGCGTACTTTTCGGGATAAGGCTCTCATAGAGGTGGAGAATTTGAGAGCAATATTGCGCCGCGATATGTGTGGGACCAGAACTTGTCTTAAGCTTTTGTACTACTTAAAGTTCAGCACAAATATGTATGTATGTATATCGAATGTTATCTTGAGCTTTGTTTGGGCTTCCAAATTTGGCTGGAATGGAATTTTGAGTAGTTTCTTTTTTCATAATGCCATGAATATTTTGGGTATGACTACCAATGGATATTTTCTGGCTTTGTGGCAAATAGCGCAAGGCTATGACTTTGTCAATCAACAACTAGATGACTTAATATTAAGGTCGGAGGCACTTGATTCGGTCAAACTGGAATATATTTGGTCACTGCACAGCTTATTGAATCGTACTGCTCTAAAGATAAATCACATCTATGGAATTCAAATGCTGGCCGCACGGTTGGATTTTTTCATCTCGACTGTGATCAATGGTTACTGGGGATTGTTTTTCATCTTTGATGAGGATACACCCTACTATTTGGTATTTTATGGCGCCTTCTCATATTCGGTGAAAACCTTGGATTTCTACTTGCTTGATTATATATGCGATGTGACCATGAAATATCAGAGCAAGCCAAAGCATTTAATTAGTGAAGGATTTTGCTCAAAGGAGGTAGGTAAAAAACAATCCGAAATTATTGTTCCATATTTCAAACCGCTATCTTTTCTTTCAGCTAAGTTCCTATGTCTTTTATGTGAATAGTTCCAAGTTAAGTCTTTGGGTTTGTGGACTCTACAAAATGGATTGCAGGCAATGGTTCAAAATGATGTGCAGCATATTGTCCTATTCCATAGTTCTGGTCCAGTTCCATTTATATCTAAAGAATACGAATGATACCTAACTTATTGGAATGTAAACTTTCATCGCCTATGTTAGTTTAAGCTGTGTTTTTAATTACAACTTTGAGAGGTGCCGCCTTCTCGACATCAAACGTGTGTTCTCACGTTTCGGCAGGGGGAATGAGGAATGAGAAGAGAGCGCTAAAACGTCACTGTGTCTCTCTCTAACACACAATGAAGTATGACTTCGGCAACTAAGTTCGTGCCCCCGGGGCTATCGCTGGGGAACATTGCTCTAGATATATCTGAGTCGGCTGTTCGCTCTCGCAAAAGTTTTTCTCTAATACTAATTGCTCAATGGTAAGAGAGTAGATGTCAATGTGAAAGTTTGTCTCCACGCATGATTTTTTTTTTATATTTTGAATTTGTGAATCTTCGCCTAATGTTGAAACAAAATAAATTAATTTATTTCGTCCCGCGCCCATTTCTAGTAGATGTATGAAGATTGTGCGTTTCACAGCAGCGTCAGCACTTCAACAAAAGTCCCTTTATGGCAGACACTCTTCAATTATTATTAATTTTGAATTGGCTTCACCCTATTTCCACACCCCCTTAGAGAGCCAAGATGCGTGGCATTTTCTATTCCCCACATACCTAATTTGCGTGTGTGTGATTCGGAAACTCTCATGCTCAATCTCTCGCGCTCTTTGCAAAACACCTTAGTCCACAATATTGCCTGAGCGCCAAAGCTCATTTATGTGCCGCGAACAAACTTTTCGTTGAAGCAAAAGGACCGAGGGGACGACCACCACTAAGATAGGAAGATAGAAACAACTGGTGCCAGTTTGCACGGTACAGAGACGACTGGCGATCATGATTAAGCAGTTGTGATATAAACATCGGGCCAAAGAAGGAGAGAAATACAAACATTTCTTTGGCTTTGGTTTTGGTTTTCAACCATTTTCTATCTTAGTCCTCGTGGCTGTGGGTTGATAATATGTCAGTCTTTCGGGCCTACAGATTTTTAGATACAGATACTTAAAACAACTGACGAATGTACCATTACTTACTTCGAAATAATGAACCCTAAAATATTTATATTTGTTTGTTTTTTATTAGTATGACATTGTTGTCATTTAGAACAAGTAAGAAAGTCGGTCAAGCCCGACTATGACATACTCTGTACCTGGAGTAGAAGCTGAATGCAATGCTGGTGCTGCGCTCATCTCTAAGTCTCTCTCTCTCTCTCTCTTTTTCACTATCTCAACCTCCCTCTCTCTCTCTCTCGCGCTCTCTCTAAGATTGTGCGGTGTTAGTTATAATTGGGTGGGAGGGGGTGGGGGGAGGGTGATTTGTTATTTTGCTCATAACTTGAGAACCGCTCATCCGATCTTTATAATTTCTTTGGAAAATCGATACATTTTGCTAATTACTAACTATCTCTAGAAGAAACAAATTGTCTATCTTCAAAACTGTAGGAGATATAACGTTATTTCCAAATTGCGGGGGCGGGAGGGGGCGTGCCAAAAATTTAAAATAAATTTGATCTGCCTGCGAGGCATTGGTCCCATACATGTCAAACCTCTATCTCTTACCATCTCTGAGATCTGTTTGTTCATACGGACGGACGGACGGACAGACAGACGGACAAGTCTTTATCGACTCGGCAGTTGATGCTGATCAAGAACACATATACTTTATATGGTCGGAAATGATTCTTTCTGCCAGTTACATACATTTGCACGATATTAGTATACCCTTCTTACTTTTACTCTACGATTAACGAGTATAAAAATGAACAGACAGAACAAACCCGTAAATTGTAAATAGCAAACAATGTGTAAATAGAAACCCTATTGTAAATATTTTATAAATAAAAACCCGTTAACCCGAAAAATCCGTCGTTTACAATAAATAATTTCTGCTCTATGTTTGGAATGAAATGTTGATTTGTCAATTTAACATTATAATATATGACAGTTCTTATTATATATTACATAAATTCATAAATTACTTATTATTCGTATTTCTCAGATGCAAATGAAATTGAACCAGAACTATGGAGTAGGACAGTATGCTGCACATCATTTTATAAAATTGTCTACAGTCCACCTTGAACAATCCACAAACCCAAAGATTTAACTTGGAGCTATTCGCATAGAAGATATAGGAACTTAGCTGTAAGAAAATATCAATAAATAAAAAAACAATTTCTGTTTAATTAACATACTTCCTTTGAGCAATGTCGTTCGCTTATTAGATGCTTTGGCTTGCTTTGATATTTCATGGTCAAATCGCACATATAGTCAAGCAAATAGAAATCCAAGGTTCTTACCGAATATGAGAAGGCGCCAAATAATACCAAATAGTGGGGTGTATTCGGATCGAAGATGAAGAATAACGCCCAGTAACCATTGATCACAGTCGAGGTAAAAAAATCAAAACGTGCGGCCAGCATTTGTAGGCCATAAATGCGATTTATCTTTAGAGCGGTACGATTTAGTAAACTGTGCAGTGACCATAGATATTCCAGTTGGACCATATCAGCTGTATCCGATTTTAGTATTAAGTCATTTATGTCTTGGTTGACGAAGTCATAGCCACGTGCTATCTGCCATAGGCCAAGAAAATAACCATTCGTAGTCATACCCATAATATTTATGACATTATGAAAGAACAAACCACAAAAAAGTCCTTTCCATGTATAGGTTAAGGCCAATACAAAGCTTAATGAGATATTCGACAGACATAAAAAGGAAGTCGTACAGAACTTTAAATAGAACAAAAGTTTAAGATCAGGTCTGGTCCCACTCGTTTCACTACGCAGTTTTTCTCTCACATTTTCCACTTCTATGAGGGCTTTATCTCGAAAGGAACGCGAGAGTAATGTATACCCCACGGTTACATAGGAAACTGAGTATGAAACATAACTGGTAAAGGTGACTAGTAGCGGATAATTTAGATGTCGGTTGAAGTGCACTGTCTGCCAAAGTGCTAAGGGGAACAATAGAAGCGTTATCACATTCACAACTAAAGCATAGCGACTCGAACATGAAGTTTGACGAAAATGTTGATTTACGAGGCGACGTGAGGTGATGCCTAGAAACCAGGCATAATCCGAGTACAACTGAAGAAGACGTAACATCAACATTTTTCAACCGCACTCGTTGAAAGTAATCAACTAAATGAATTCGTTGTGGCTCATTAAGAATAATTACGTGAATTACTGACATATTAGATGGATAGAGATATCGAAATGGTAATGTAGTGGCTCCTATTTTTTTTACTATTTAACCGACCGTAAATTTTGTAATAAGCAAAAACAATTAAATTAGTTGTAAAATTGTAAAAATATACATTATTTATTTAGATTTAGATTTGTTGAACTTATTTGCTAGTTCTACAAGATAAAGTTATTAACTTATAAACCTTTAAATTTATAATATAAATAATATAATATAGTATCTATAATTCTGTCCACTGTAGTAAATCTTTATATTTGTGTTCTTGTTTTTTTTTATAGGTAGAAATGATGACAATGGTTCCTCTGGCTCTTCGACCAACACTTTCTATCCTTAAAAAATTTCTTCACCGAACTCTACAATATACACAAGTGCTCCCATAATTAATAAAACCTCTCTACTTTTATATATAAAAAACCTTAAAATCTTCAAGCACTCCTGGACTTGACAACATTTTTAGTTGAAAACTCAAAAAATTTTGTAATTCTTTTGCTTAAGCTCTGTGCTCTGTGGGCGGTTCTTGATTATTTTGAAAATGATGCTGCTCTCATATTGCGAATAATTCACTCGCCATTGTGCTGTTCGGCATATGAATAAGTTGGGGGCCTTTTAGTAACACCAATATCACTTAGTATTTTTAGAATTGGCAAAAATCCTTCATTGAAGAAGGCAGTTGCTAAGACTGAATGAATTTCCTTGGGAGCAAAGGTCCATAACATGAAGTTGAACGATTCGTTGTTGTTCTATGTTTCCTAGCCGTACATTTTTGAAATATTTCCTGTGTTTGAAAAATCTTTTGGGAAAATATTTTTGGGTATCTGAGGTATAAAAATATACAAAAAAAAATTAATAAATTTAATGATATCATTGACAATATTTGGTACATAATAATCTAATTACAAATAGTTAACAATAAGGGATCCCCCAGGTCCAGAATGTCATGATAATAGCCTTGTAGACAAGGACTTTGGATCGCTGCGAAAGTCCGCTACAAGGTCTAAGAAGCCAATCGATGTCCTTTGCCTTAGCTGTAGCTACTGCTTCTACCACATGGGCTTTCCAGGGCAGACGGCGGTCCAGAGTCAACCCAAGCTATTTAACAGAAGATTCAGAATACAGAACTAGGTTCAACCTAGAAGTCGCACTCGAGCAACTTTCCCTCGTCTCTTAGCGAAGTGTGGACTTTTTGAACGAGTAATGGCGGTTCGTTCAACGACCAAAGCCATCCAGGAACTGGTGGACCTTAGCAGATGCTCTTTTGCGGCTATTGCTACAGACCAGAAATGCGATATCGTCAGCGTACTTGGCTTTAAAGGTGCGATGGGCAGAGAGTAAAGTACCAGTCGGAGAACACTTTCCTGAGGTACCCCCGCAAGAATGGGACGGATGCTAGATCTAGTAAAATGATGCCCTAGGAGAAACGAGCGAATTAGTAGATATTCTTCTGGAGGGAGTAGGGAATTAAAGCAGGCCCAGCAGCAATTAAATTTTTGAATTTTTGAGAATTACTTAGGAATCTATACGTTCCCAAATATGGGCAAGCAGTGCTGATGCTGCAGTGTGGTGAATCTTCATATATTTACTAGAAATGGGCGCGGAACGGAAACTCGCTAGACCCGAAATTCACTACTATATGGTCGTACGGGAGAGGTTTGTATTCAGCATCCACTTAACAGGAAGGAATTAATATATAAGCGCCTGGAATTATTTCATCATTATTTTTGAATTTCCGCTTCCCTAGACGATAATATGGAATCCATTAATACTGATTTTATTTGTCAAAACCATTATTATTAGTATTTTACCTTCTTCGCTTCGGATCAGGTATTTCAACAACAAAGAACGTGCAAAAGACGTGCGACATTTAAGTCTTGCCCCGTGATTTTTATGCTATTTAAATTTTCAGTGTAAATTTTTTAATGATTACCGACTTTCTTTTGCCCAAAATGGAACAATTGAGCTTGGTTGTCATGTGGTTTCAACAAGACGGTGCCACAGCCAATACTGCTCGCGAAATCATGCCCCCATTGAGAAGCGAGTTTGGTAAGCAATTATTCTTACGTGTTGGGCCAGTCCATTGGCCTCCAAGATTATGTGAGTTGATCTCACTAGACTATTTTCTTTGGGGTTACTGAACTCTTACATAAAATAATCTTTTAAAGTATATTGCAGGCATTTCTGCTCGCTTAAATAATATTATAACCATAATCTGCTTCAATACTTAACTCTATGACTAATTTTCTTGTATTTAAACTAAGAATGCCGGAATGAATATCGATATATTGAAATATCGATATTTTGGTTACAAAAATGATATATAACACAGTACAACACTAAAAAAAAGCCCGGCATAAGACCAATAAATTATGATAAAAGGCACCTTTGTAAGCATCACCTCATACCCAGTTTTTCAAAGCCACCCTCGGTTCGCGTTTAATGGGTACTTTTGTACTTGCAACACACAACTACAACAATTTTAACTAAGTTTTTACTGGCTTAAGATAAAATTCTCAAAAATTCAGCATATGTGGACAGGGTCATTGGGAACGACATATGAAAAATTCACTTAATTCGCTCAATCGGTTAAGGTACCTCCAGAAGGAGTTAAACGTTCATTCTTCAATATTTTTAAAAGCGCACGGTAGATTTTTCTTAAAATCGTTGTGTATGATGGTATAATGGGCTATTGCATTTCCCTAAGAGATGGTACTCGACAGCCAAAAAACCGCGAATTGGAGTACCAATTTTATATTCACCCACAAATCAATTCATATAGGCCATAAACAAGGTTTAAAAATAGACAGATCTGCGTTTTCAGTTTTGTCAACGAAGCCTTGGTTCGCGGTTTATAGGCATTTTTGTACCAGCAACTGCCTTAGAACAACATTGACCATTTAGGTAAAACCAGCTTTACCAAAATTATGAAATTAAATTTATAAGTAAATTGCTTCATTGCAAGCAGGAAAACAGATCTTATCATTTAAATACTTTAGTTCAGCGCATCTTGGTGTACCACGGATGGCCCACCAAAGACAATTTTTATTAAAGATTTACTTTTTCTTGGTGGAAACGACGAATTGTAATCATAAGATTAATTGCATAATTTTTGGGGGAGGCAGTGATACCCAGATGGTATATGTTGTTTAAAGGCAATTGCTGGTACAAAATTGCCTATAAAACGCGAACCAAAGCTTCCTTGGTGAAACTGAAAACACAGTTCAGTTTATTTGTACGTCGGGTATATAGTTCATATGCAGTGCTCCGTGGGTGAATATAAAATTGGTACTCCAATTCGCGGTTTTTTGGCTGTCGAGTACCATCTCTTAGGGAAATGCAATAGCCCATTATACCATCATAGAAGTGGAAAATGTGAGAGCAAAATTGCCAAGTGAAACGTGTGGGATCAAATCGTGTCTTAAACTTTTGTTATATTTGAAGCTTTGTACGACTATCTATTTATGTCTGTCGAATATCTCATTAAGCTTTGTATTGGCCTTAACCTATACATGGAAAGGACTTTTTTGTGGTTTGTTCTTTCATAATGTCATAAATATTATGGGTATGACTACGAATGGTTATTTTCTTGGCTTATGGCAGATAGCACGTGGCTATGACATCGTCAACCAAGACATAAATGAGTTAATACTAAGATCGGAAGCAGCTGATATGGTCCAACTGGAATATCTTTGGTCGTTGCACAGTTTACTGAATCGTACCGCTCTTCAGATAAATCGCATTTATGGCCCACAAATGCTGGCCGCACGTTTTGATTTTTTTACCTCGACTGTTATCCATGGTTACTGGGGGTTATTTTTCACCTTTCATACGAATACACCCTACTATTTGGTACTATATGGCGCCTTTTCATACTCAGTGAGGACCTTGGATTTCTATTTGCTTGACTATATGTGCGATTTGACCATGAAATATCAGAGCAAGCCGAATCATCTAATAAGCGAAAGATTTTACTCAAAGGAAGTATGTAAATTAAGCAGAAATTTTTGTATTTGATTAATCCGTGATATTTTCTTTCAGCTGAGTTCCTATGTCTTCTATTCGAATAGCTACAAGTTAAGTCTTTGGGTTTGTGGATTGTTCAAGGTGGATTGTAGACAGTTTTTTAAAATGATGTGCAGCATATTGTCTTATTCCATTGTTCTGGTGCAATTTCATTTGCATCTGAGATATACGAATGATAAATAATTATGTAAATTTATTTCTTCTGATGTTTTTATTATGTCCTAAAATAAATAAACTAAATTTTTCACAGTAGCAACTCGTTTCAGAACAAATTCTTTTATCCCCCAATAATCAAATGATTCCTTTTATTATACGGTGTGTCCTCATTCAAGTGTCCAGCTGAATATATTCTTCAACTTTATCAAACAAATGTTGAAACATAGTTCTCAACGAAGAACTGGAAGATAAAGTTTTTTTTATAACGTTCAAATTGGGGTTGCCGGATATTTAGAGTATATGTATATACTCAGATATTTTTCTCGATATTGAAGAAGTATCTTTTCGATATTGATATTTTATTGTAAAAACATCGAATTAATCAATATTTTCAATATTCTTAATAAATATACATCTTTACAATAAGCAGGTCTATTGAGGTAATTATGGTGTAAATGTAAATGTTGGCTATACAGCTCCTACAACGGGGCCAAGCCAAGCTTCTCACGATCTCTTGGCGTGTGTGCCTTAAATTTTTCGCACAAGAGAAAGGGACCTACAGTTTAACGCCGGATCCGAACGGCAAAGTTTGAGAATTTGCTTTTTCATGGCTAGTTACTTCACAGCTGGCGCCAATAGCTGGTGAAGGTGACCGTATGTGTAAAAGCTATTTTTCTAAAGATAGAAAAAAACTTTTATTATTAGATGTTCAGAGGCGGGATCGAACCCACGACCTCCCGCCCAGCAGTCCAGCACACTAACCACTGGGCCACATACGGCCACATGGTGTAATTTGGCCATTTTTAAAAACAATATTCTAATTGCGGTCAAAACCTAGAGATCGAAGCTCCAAATCTAGGAAAAATGTTTATTTAATTTATCTTCTTTCAGATGTTGCTATGAAAAGGAAAAAGCGGGAGGTGTGTGATCCGTTTTAAACACGAAACATATTCGATAACCGATATATCGCCTCAGAAAAAATTCGATAATTATAATGTTTGATCTTTTTTCGCTTAATCCAATTATAAACAAAAAGAGCCAAAAAGAGCCAAATCTAATAAAAAAGTGCCATTGCACCAACAGGGAAAAAAAACACCAGTTTTGGTGCAAAAACACCAAGTGTGGCAACCGTGGCTCTAACCGACTTCGATATACCCGCTACTCATGAAAATACATGTTTAACAGTGTTCCTGCGTTCCTTAGGGTGAACATCTGAAAAGTATGCAACACTCTTTTAACTGGGCTATTATTCACAGTTTTGCTCATAACTTGAGAATCGCTCATTCGATCTTTATTTCATCGATTCATTTTGCTAATTACTAACTATCTCTAGAAGGTACGAATCGTCTATCTTCAAAACTGTAGGAGATATAACGTTTTTTCCAAATTACGGGGAGCGGGAGGGGGCGTGGCCAAAATTTAAAACAAACTTGATCTGCGTGCAGATAACAGAAGCATTTGTCCCATACATGTCAAACCTCTATGCTGTTCGCCTGTGGAATAACATGCCACATGAATTAAACTCAACACAACATTTCGTACACACATGTGTTCCGAAAACACACGTTTTCCTATTCTTCTTGTCGGGTCACTTACTAAAAGAAATTTAAAGCGAAACGCATCTTCTGTCTTCGATTTGCTTTTAAGCTGACTAACAGCGCGTTCGATTTGACTACATCCCGGATTACCTAGACACTATCGAATAACTAGCGCCGAATTCCCTAGCTTTTCGCTAGCGAACCTAGGGCGGTAGTGCCTTGGAACTAAAGGGTAGTGTAATAAATAAATAATAAATAAATAAACAAGCCCAAATAAATTAAAAAAAAAAAAACAGAAAAGCTAGTTTCAGCTCGGTCCAAGGTTTATATTTTTTATTTATTTATAGTTTAACCATATTCTGTCTAACTTTATGAGGGCCCAGCTTTATACAAGTTATAGTATAAACAAAGGTTTTAGAAGGGTTTGCGATAAGCTTAGTTTGTTAGCCAAGGCTGTAGATAAATAGGATAGTAGTTGTGGGACAGATAACATAGCGTTAGACCCGGTTTCTCCATACACGAGTTTTTGAATAAAAAGAAGACTAGGGCAAGTTCGGCGGTTCTTAAGAGAAGGCAGGAAGACGATAGGCGGTAGGATCCCAGTTAAAGCCTCGGATAGCGAAAATTATGAACTTTTTTTGGAACCGGTTCCAGTTGATCTTAATATTTTTGGTAGAATGGATACCAAACACTCGACCCGTATTCAAGTATTGGTCTCACTAGTAAGGCATACAGTTACTTATTGAAGTAGGGGTTTTTAAATTCCTTAGGACATCGTTTAACTAAACCTAGAACTCCCATTGCCTGGTTTGCGATTTCCGATATTTGACTATTAAAACATAATTTGGGAATAAATTGTACACCCAAATCATTTACCAGGTGTAAAGAAAGTTTAAAATGGATTGGAGGAGGCGCAGGGTCATTATACAACAAACAAAAATTAATGTCATGGGCATACATCAACTCCTGAGAATGGGTAAAACCTGTGGGATATCATTTATTTGGGGAACCCCCAGATAACACAACAATGGAGCTGGATTGTTTTGAATTACGAACTCACTAAGATCGATCACTTAAATATGACTTGATCCAGTTGAGAAGCATTGGGGCGAAGCCGAGCAAACACAATTTGTGTACTAAAATCATGATTGACTGAGTCAGTCAATCAGTCTGCCGCTTATTGAGAAATCCAATGTAGTAAATTTCAGTAAATTCGTAGAAATATAGCAATTGAAACCAAAATAGTTTTTTTCACTGGAACTAGTTTTTTGGACGATTCTTCACAATTCGAACATACCCTCTGCAAGCGTATAAAAAAACATCTCACCATCTACTTGCGAACTCTTAAAGAAGATCCGTCCCCAACGTTCCAAATATTATGCCGCATATTGTCCCACGCAACGATATTTTTCTACAATTTCAACAGGAAAATTGAGTAGGGTCATTTCAACGACATTTCGATATCTGTTAACATCTAACATGTTTGCACTTAATCTAATTATTCCCGTTGAACCGCAACAAATTCATTTAGTCGATGACTTTCAACGAGTGCGGTTTAAAAATGTTAATGTTACGCCTTCTGCAGATATACTCCAACTATGCCTGGCTGCTAGGCATCACCTCACATCGCCTGGTTAATCAACATTTTCGTCAGACGTTAATTACGCGCTCCTATGCTTTTATAGCAAATATAATAACGCTTATCTTGTTACCCATTGTACTTTGGTCAGTATTGAAATTTATTGTGGGCTATCAACCCTATCCGCAACTTGTCATCTTTACCACTTATTTTTCGTACTCGGTTTCCTATTTGATTATAGGGTATACCATACTTTCACGTACTTTTCGGGATAAAGCTCACAAGAAGTTGGAAATTTTGAGAGTTAAGTTGCGATGCGAAATGTGTGAAACCAGACCCGGTCTTAAAAATTTGTACTACTCAAAATTCTGCACTATTACCTATGTATGTGCATCGAATATTTTCATAAGCTTCGCTTGGGCTTCTATCACAACCTGGAACGGACTGGCGGGTAGTTTTTTCTTTCATAATGCCATAAATATTTTGGGTATGACTACCAATGGTTATTTTCTGGCCCTTTGGCAGATAGCACGAGGCTATGATTTTGTCAATCAACAAATAGATGTCTTAATATTAAAGTCGGAGGCAGCCGATATGAACAAGCTTAAACATCTTTGGATACTTCATAGCGTTCTGAATCGCACTGTTCTTAAAATAAATCGAGTCTATGGCCTTCAAATGCTCGCCGCACGTTTTAATTTTATCATGATGACTGTGATACAGGGTTACTGGGGACTATTTTTCGCTTTCGGCTCGGATACACCCTACTTTTTGATATGTTATGGAGCCATCTCATGTTTGATGAAAGTCTTGGATTTCTATTTGCTTGACTTTATGTGCGATTTGACCATGCAATATCAGAGCAAACCGAAGCATTTAATAAGCGAAGGACTTTGTTCAAAGGAGGTATGTAAAAAATCAGAAGAAATTGTTGTAATTTATTTATTTTGTGATATTTTCTTTCAGTTTAGTTCCTATGTCCTCTATGTGAATAGCTCCAAGTTAAGTCTTTGGGTTTGTGGACTGTTCCGGGTGGATTCTAGACAATTTTTTAAAATGATGCCATAGTTTTGGTGCAATTTCATTTGCATCTGAGAAATACAAATGTTAAGTGATACATTTGAACGTTAATTTGGTTATTTGAAGTTAGTTTAAGTTGACTTTGTCTTGTTTCTATTTAGAAAAATTACACTTTTGTATTATAGTAGCACGTCTCCTTTTCTTTTAATTTCCAAAGAAATTATTTTTTTCTCGTTTGTCGTAGAGTAAAATTGGTTATACTAAAGCAGTACAAAAGGAAACATTTCCGACCATAATGAGGTCAAATACCTGTTTGTTGGGCTACTAAGGAAAAGTTTTCGTTGGTTGAATCTACCAACTCTTACAGTAAGTAAACTAACTTTCGTTGTTGGTCGGAGCATTTTCAACCGTTCTGGTTGAGATTTACTGTGCTACCGTAATCATTACGTTATGTCACTTTTACTGTACGGGACGGCAAATTCAACCCACGACTATAAGCTGGAGCATTTTAACCACAGAATTGATTGAATTTACAGAAAAAATTTTTCCGTGTAGAAAACTTAAATAGCTAAAATAAGATGTACACTTTATATGTTCCGAACCAACACCCGGAAATGATGTTGTCTCAGAAGGATATTTTGAATATCAGTGCTTATTTAATCGTATAGATATGCTGCTAGATTCAAATCCACACTTAAAAAATTTCTTCTTGCGCGTTGAAATTAGATGAGCTCAACGATTGCTCATAGCCAACCGATTCGTTTTATGAGCTCGGGTTGATTCGTAATGTTACGAAGTCTTATTGTATTACGACCCAGTAGTGGCGCCATCTATTAGTCAAGTTATGACCATAAGAAAGTTCTATGCCGCACAGCGGCTAATGCTTGACCGACTTTCTTACTTGTCTTATCCACAAATTTGATAGAAATTTGGATTTTGAATCGAATTGATTTTTCTTTGATGCGCATCAGGTTCAAGCTTCTGAAATACTCGCAACAAAATATTTTTACAATGAGCTTATATAAAATAGCTCTGAAAAGTTTACGCTTACAAAAGTAGATCAATAGTTTCAAGAACCTGTGTGCTATTGCATGTTCAATTTTCATGCAGTTTAACTTGGGAACTTTTTTGTCTTTCCATTTGCGTCAAGTCCGGACCTCCGTACCGAAACTTCTTCAAATTTTTCCGCGTCTTCCAGCCTGGACTGTTGTGTTGATCCCCAGTAGTGGCTAATGGGTTGAGCACGTATAAACACGAACAATGCAAGGTTTCGCAACACAACAATCCTTTTTTTTACAATAATCACCTTTGCGTGAACTTTCAGAACTTTCTATTCTCCATTTACCTACCCCATCTCCAAAAGTGTACAAAACAAACGGATTATCATTTTATGATCTTGTTTACAAGAAACAACAAGGACCCTTAACCCTTTGGGCAGGTGCCGCAACCTCCCGTTTTCTACCTGATGGGGTGTGTGTGTGTGTTTAAAAGACCTGTGCTATCTACCGACCACATCATTCACTTTTCATTATTCAGCGAGTTAACATCAATACTGGAAGCAATGGAAGTTCTCTTGTCAATTGTACAATTCAATGCTGTCTACTTGGTGCTCTTTGTGATGGGACTTATCTTCTTGGATTATGTGGTTAGCTACTGGTCGGAACTGAAAAATCTAGTTGGCTGCAGCAAGGACTATTATAGGGATACCACAGAGACGCCCATTTTCTGCAGACATTTGGAGATAAGACATCGGAACAAGCTAATGGCAGGCGTAAGACGTAGGCTGGATCGGCAGTTTTAAGCAACAAGTTTAAAATTATGTTTAATTTAAGTAATATTTCAAATAAATAAATGTATTTTGTTAATTTTAAAATTTAAAATATGGTGCTTATTTTGTTTTAAATTTGAATTTTGAACGGTTAAAAGATATCGATGATAATAGTCGATACCTTGCGGTAGCCCTCACTGTGGTATTTTGGTATGTATTGGTCACACTGATTTATAGCCGCACATGTGTTTGTTTGTTATTGTGTTTTTTCCATGCAGCTGCGGCGTTTATTCAAATTCATCCCGAGCCGCAGCATGTCCAGTTTCAGTCAAATCCTAAATCCTATCACAGGACAAAATACCTGGCAGGAGCGTTCAGATGACTATGATTATCATCAGGAGGTGGCCAACGCCGGTTTTGGGGACATGCTTTGGGATTGGGAGAGAAATCAAAAGTATTTTTCAGCTTTAAGGAAGACTATTAAACGGATGCAGGCAGAAGGCAGAGAAGTGCATGTCTTGGACATAGGCACTGGCACAGGCTTGCTCTCCATGATGGCGTTAAAGGCAGGAGCAGATACTGTCACCGCCTGCGAGGCTTTTTTGCCCATGGCACACTGCGCAGAGCGTATACTGGCCGCCAATGGAGCAGAGAAGGTGCAGCTTATCAAGAAACGTTCCACCGACATACGCATTGGAGTGGATATGCCTAGAAAGGCAAATCTCTTGGTTGCCGAACTGTTGGACACGGAGCTCATAGGCGAGGGAGCCATAGGCATTTACAATCATGCCCATGAAGAGCTACTCACCGACGATGTGGTGTGCATACCTGCACGGGCACGCTGTTATGCCCAAGTTGCTCAATCCTCACTAGCCAAGCAATGGAATAGCCTCAAGATATTGGCCAATTTGGATGGCGAAACCTTACTTAAACCACCACCAGAGCTGGACGCCTGTCCCGGCGAGGCGACGGCTTTGCATGATGTGCAACTCTCTCAGTTGGGCGTGGAGTCATTTCGCTTGCTTAATTCACCTGTGGAAATATTTCAATTTGATTTCCAAAGCAAAACTCCACGAGAGAAGCAGCGAATGAAGGTGGTACCCATGAAAACCAATCAACCTGGTTCAGTAGAGATGATTTTCTATTGGTGGGACATCGATTTGGATGACGAAGGCTCTGTACTGCTCAGTTGTGCCCCCTATTGGGCTCATCCAGAGTTCAAAGATTTGTTGAATCCCCCACAGAAGGACAAACCTGTAGCGAATTCAGTGCCCTGGCGGGATCACTGGATGCAAGCCATTTATTACATACCCAAACCGATACAAATAACCTCATCCGGGCAACACTTTCATCTCAGTTGTCATCACGATGAGTATTCGCTGTGGTTTGATGCCCATCAGGAGCCACCCGAGAAGCCCACCAGACGTCATTCCTGCTCTTGTGACCTGCACATGACCTATTCTCGCAGTCGTATTGGCCAACTGAATCAGTCCCTGCGAAATAAACGTTATCTAAACTATCTGGAGGAAATCTCTGCCCCAAAACACCACTTGCTGGTCTTGGGCAATGGCTGTCTTTTGGGTCTGGCCAGCTCGGCTTTGGGTGCAGGCTCTGTTCAAGTACTTGAACCCCAACGTTATTCTCATCGTCTGTTGGAATCGCTGGTCAAATTCAATGAGCTGAAAAATGTCCAGATTCTAGACACTCTCGATCAACTGGAGGAGCAGCAAATAGGCAAATTAACTCACATATTTGCAGAACCTTATTTTCTCAATGCCATTTTGCCTTGGGATAATTTCTACTTTGGCACTTTATTAATGCAACTGAAGGAGCTAAGGCTAAAGGAGACGGTGCAAATCTCTCCATGTGCGGCGAAAATTTTTGCTTTACCAGTGGAATTTTTGGATTTGCATAAGATACGCGCACCGGTGGGCAGCTGCGAGGGTTTCGATTTGAGACTCTTTGATCAAATGGTGGAGGTGAGTTTCAATTGCATATCCTTAGATCGAACTAACTTTCTAGAGGAGACAGTTTGGTAAAAAAAAACGGGGGACAACAAAATCTTTAAAAAGTACAGAAAATGGGACAACATTTCATACTTTTCAGGTATATTCCCAATTCCCTTTACACGGCATTTTGTATTTATAAGGCTTTTTTTTTTTTTTTTTTCTCTTTTTTTTTTTTCCTCCTCTTTAATATACGCCAGTCTCGCTTAGACCGGTGGTTTGCAAATGGAAAAAGAGCAAGTTCGTTTGCAATTGAAGTGCATCGCGCACTTTTCCATTTCATGGTTTCATGGTAAGGTCTCCCTTCTGTAGCCGCTATTCAGAATCTTGTGACTGAATTTCGCACCAAATTTACATTATAGGACATAAAACCGACACGCATGCGTAGAGTGCGCAAGTGTGGTTAATGACCGTGAATTATTGATTCTGCGCCATTTGGCGTTGCTCCACTGCGGAATGATTTGGTTATGAATCCTTTGAAAATACATCTGGTCCAAGAACCAAAGCCATACGACCTTCCACAACGGCACACTTGGTGAACGGGAGCTGGCAAAGATCCACATTTTTATTGGAAATTTGTGTTCATCGACGAAGCTCATTTCTGATTGAATGGATACGTGAAGAAACGAAATTGGCTGATAAGCAATGCAGCCCGAAAACTGCACTGTTTGGTGAGAATTATGGGCCTAGGACATCAAGATGACGAAGCAAGAACGTAATTACGAACGGAGAGCGCTATCGTGCTATGATTACAAACTTTTGTTTTTTTCCAAAATGGAAGAACTGGACTTGGCTGGCATATCGTTTCAACAAGACGGTGCCACATGCTACACGACACGAAAACCATGAACCAATTAAGAGACGAGTTCACTCAACAGTTTATTTTAAGTTTTAGGCCGGTCAATTCGCCGCCCGGATCGTGCAATATAACGTCTTTAGACATTTTTATGTGGGGCTCATGTCTTTCGCGACAAGCCTGCCAGATAGTACGGACTGGAAGCCAATATTGAAAAATTTATTCGTAATATACCGGCCGATATGGCGGAAAGAGTATGACGAAGTTGGACCCAGCCTTTTAAACTTTTAACAGCATTTATTAAAGTTTGGAATTTGAATTTAAATTTTATTTTAGAATTTCGGACATTAAGAGGTGTATTCCAGGACATATAAGGTTTTGTGTTCTTTTTGAGGCTGCGAAATTTAAAAGTTCAAAAAGATAGATCGGTTGTCGAGTAGTCATTATTTTGTGGAGATAAACAAGAATTCTAAGGCTGATCCACGATTTTAAATTAAGTACAAAAATGCTATTGGAATACTGTGTTATATGGTCAGTGGGTTTGCGGTCATAAATATATCTGGCAATCGAATTAAATGTCACTTTGCATCACAGCTCCCAAAGATTACAACTCCATAGAACAGTGTCGGTATTAGGCATGTTTTTGCAACAGTCAGTTTGATGTTTCGTGGCAGACAGTTTCGTGTGTGGGACAGCTGCCTAAGCATACCATAGGTTTTTCCTGTTTCCTTTGCTATGTAATAACTCCAAGACAGAGTATTGTTGAAGTTTATTCCGAAGTTGGAAGCATGGTCAACATATTCAATAGCGGTGTCCCCTATGGTAAGTTTAGCCAGCTGACCAGTATCTATTGCTTTCTTGTAAATTATTAAGCATTTCGACTTTAAGGGGTTTTTATTCCTAGCCCATTTGCAATTGCCCAGTTGTTTATTTTAAGTTATTGTTACATACTCTGACAAAAACATTTACATCTCTTAACGGTCCACTATGTAACGGGTTACCCTCCTATATAATTCGATTCAGGCTAGATGTTGGATAGGCAAGCAAGAGCGCACGCTTTTGATCTCCGGCTGCTGCTCGTCGGCTATGGGTGGTGTTCTTTGGTCTCTTGCCTGACCTTAAGGCCTATTAATCTTTCCTTTCCTTTTATATAAACGTGCGATACTGAGGACAAGCAATAAAATGTATATTCTAACCGGAAAGAGACACATATTCTATGACAAAGAAGTTGGGACTTGCGCACACACAAACACATTACATCAAGCTACTGATGATTGGAATCCTCAGGTCTTGTTGAGGCCCATTTCGCCCTCCCTTCCATGGCTATCCTCTGCCGGATCAAAAATAGTTTAGGACAGCCCCTCTGAAATGTCTGCTCACGGGGGTGGCATGATTAGCGGAAGTCAAAACGGTTTAAATTAGCAATTCATTATAAAGGGTTTATTAACAGCTAAAGATTTCAGATATATCGCAAAAGCTTAACATCTTTATGACAACTCGGGAATACTTTCAGTGTATCCAAGACGAAAGAGATAGAAAAATAAACTAAATATTAAATAGAGATATTAATTTTTATCCTAGCTTAAATAAACTCCATGCAACAATATGAGATAAATAAAAAACAATTTAAGAATTTGACTTAACTCTCTTAATAAATTCTTGATAATTCTTCTTTGAGTATGCATAGATTATACCATTGCATTATTGAGCACAAAATGCCAATGAGTCGGATACAGAGTTTGAGTTACAAATGAGAGAGAAATCACTCACTCGAGCCAGCAATGACTCAAACAAAAAAATTTAGTGGAGAAGACTTTTAAATTGGCTGAGGGTTCTTTCCCTTTTGATTCCTTTTCTTCATTAATTTTACTGACTTTAAACTCACGTTTTTACTTGCTCCAGTCCACCGAAGAAAGCGCTCTCTTGTCGATGTTGCTGTTTGGGGAAAGAAAATATTCCAAAACGTTTTTTTTTTTTCAAAAGCCACTCAAAAAAAACCACAAAAAAAAAATCTTCTCACTCACTTTTTCTAACCTTATTTTTGAATTTCTTTTATGCCGTTATTCTTTGGTGTAGACTCGCTCAATTGCTGATTCTTTTAAACCAATGGTGGCCGTTATGCAATCGCAAAAAAAACCTTTAGGCTAGACTTTAGAACTCAAAAAATAAAAAAAACCACTCTTCCCAATTTACTCGCCACGAATCAGGGATAAGACCGGAGCTTCCGCCGGCTCAGGGAGAAATCAACCTCGGCGATGAATCCTTCACTCTTTTCCACAGACTTTTGACGTTCATGCACTTTGGTGTGCGTCTAGGTGT